>JASJET010000208.1:2347500-3052500 GCA_034092305.1 Diaprepes abbreviatus
GATGTTTTTTAACATTCCTCTTATAAAATAATCTAATCCAACAGCCAATCAGGAGAACCAGGTAGTCACTGAAAGGTCCACTGTTGACATTTTACTCGTCATAAAATGTTGCTGGTAAGAAGTTGGTAACTAGAACGGTTCTGTATGGTGAGGTGCCATCGTGTTGGTAAAAAATGTACCTGTATTCCACCAGAGGTATATTGTTCAAATATTGATATTCCAACTATTCCAAAATATATAAATATACTTTTCCTACAAAATTCATTATATAATTTAAAATGGGGACGCAATTTGCTGTTTTATTAATGAGTTAGCATTTAACATTCCCCATAGATAATAAACAAATTTAAATAATCTTCGTGCTTATAGTTTAATCACCTCGGCATGATTTTTATTAGTAATTGTAAAATGGCAAGAATCAGTGACATTTCTGTAGTGCTGTATTGTTTTCTTTCGTCGCGTTTCGCCGTCATGGTCAACTAATGACAAAACATAAAGGCCATATTGCGTTTTTACAGTAAAAAATGTTAAATTGGCAATATTTTAGAGACTGGAAATTTTTGGAACAGACAGCCTCATACAAAGTTATTCTTATTTTTGATGCTTAATAAGATAACATTATAAAAATAGCGGGTTTATTTTTAAGAAAATTGACTTTTAACGATTTTTTCAAGTTAATATTTAATGTTAGTTTTTGATCTCCCTGTTTTTATTTATTATCAAAATGTCAACACAGTCCGCTAAAGTGGATCTCCTTCTAGAACAAAAACAACCTCAATTAAATAATAAAGGCTTTCATATAGGAGAAAATGTCTATAATTTTGCGTAGAATGAAATAACATATAGTGTATTCCATTTAAAATAAACAATAAGGTATCAATTTCCGGTATAACCGGAAGTGTCACTATCTTAAAAATATTTTAGCCGAATTGCCTCTATCAACTTTAGTAAACTACCAAATTTTAAAAATCCTTAAAATCAATATTGCAAAAAATCGATCGTAGCAGTTCGTCGCGGGGCACACTGTATACTACATAAGAGAGAGTTTTACATTTGCTAACTTTAGAAATAACACATGGTCACCACCTAATTATGTAATCATTAGTCTAGATTTTGTGTCCTTATTTAACAATGTATAGTATTCTCTAATAAAAAAAATATAACTAACTATCCGACGCAGATTTCAAAAAATACCATTTATCAAAAAATTATTTCTAGAAATTACGGAATTTATTTTTTTATACTCCTTATATATATATATATATATATATATATATATATATATATATATATATATATATATATCTGATACCTAGGGGAAATATCAATATTGGAGACAACAGCTTGTGGAAAAATACCTTGGACACGAAATAAAGATCACAAGAGATATTCAAACATGCGAGCTACGGAGAAGAGTAAATCTCGCATGGGGAACCTGTGGAAAACTTAAAGACATCTTTAAAAGCGATGTACCAATTTCTTTAAAACGTAAAACATTTGACCAATGTGTGTTACCGGTTATGACCTACGGTGCCGAAACTTTGACATTGACAATTACAACTTCTAAAACGCTGCAAATAGCTCAGAGATAGATGGAAAGGTCAATGCTAAGTATATAAAGCCTGACCGAGTTAGAAAGGAAGACTTGAGATGAAAGGCAGAAGTTACCGACGTAATTTTCCGAATTGCCACACTCAAATGGAACTGGGCCGGATATGTCGCCCGAATCAGTGATGGAAGGTGGACGAAGAGATTATTCAAGTGGAGGCCGAGATTAGACAAAAGAAGTAGAGGAAGACCCCTACTCGTTGGACTGACGATCTCAAGAGAATTGCAACAAATTGGATGCAAATCGCTCAAGATAGAGCACAATGGACAAAAATGAGGGAGGCCTATGTCCAACAGTGGACGCAAAGGGCTGGATGAAGAAGAAGATATATATATATATATATAATACCAGCATTATTTAACAGAATCCATAAGAGTTGTCCTTCTTTTATTAACAAAGAACAATTATATGGTAATTTAACTGATAATAACATAGTGGGATGTAAACTGCCCAACGAGGCCTAGGCATCCAAGATCAATTATTACCTCTTTTTATTCATTCATTTAGGACATGCTAAAAACTGCAACTAATAAAAATGTATGAAACAAAAGTAAAAATGTTAGCACTATTACCGCAAAATTAACTGTTCTCTTTTCTTTTTAGTTTGTTTGGGGTCAGTAGCTGCAGGCACTGTACTTGGATGGACAGGAACAATATCCGAAAGCCTAAAAGATGGCAATCTTAATAATATAGCAGTAGATAGTGATATTTTGGGATGGATTTCTGGTTTAGCAAGTTTGGGAGCTCTATGCGCGTGTTTTCCAATCGGGTAAGTAATTCTAAATATTAAAAACAGGAAACCCCACTAAACAAGTTTTTTTGATATTATTTTATTTTACTTTATTTTAATTTGCATTATGGTAACAAACAAAAAGTGTAGTCGAGGAGCTCATTAGGTTTTCATAGCTAATACAGAGACTTCACGAAAGATTTCTATACATATTTGGCCCCTGATTATGAATATCGAGGCTGGATTCCCGAAAAATGTTCAGATAATTTGTAATAAACGAAAAAAAGTGTGCAAGATTCTTTATTCTTGAAAAATGAGAAAAAGTTTGTAAGCTAGTGGTATCTAGTATTCAGGGTGTTATCAAGGTTGAGTCGTTTATTTTTACAGCTTGTACAACTCGTAAAGAGAAATCGATTTACCAAAAATCGTTTATATAAAAGTTGGTGCGAACGAAATTATTTAAAAACTGTAATACAATCCTTATTTCATGATATTTTCAACCACTGCATTGTAAAAACTTTGTTTACTGCTGGGACTGGGTCTGCCTATTTTCTGCATGTAATTGTTACATGATTTTGAGTGCGATTTTCGATTTGACCAGTGCTAAATAATTCGTACAATAGTGCGTGATATTATTTCTCATTTATGGGTGTTGGGTGCAATAAAAATGGCACACTTTTACGAAAACAATGAACTAGTGGACGTAATATTAACTTACGGAGAGTGAGAACAAAATTCAGCCTCAGCATGTCGTCTATACTCGGAGAGATTTCCTTTATGAAACCATTCGTCTCCGCAGATATTTGTAAATTTAGTTATAAGACTTAGCGACACCGCGTATTTAATAGAACAACGGGGAAGTCATGCTGGAAGACCTTCACGCGAGATCAAGGAAGGAATGTTAGAAATTATCGAAAACGACCCAACAACGAGCACTAGATCCATAGTAGGTCAAGTAAAAGTTGCTCGTAGTAAAGTGTGGAAAACTTTACGACAAGAACCACTTTATCCATATCATTATCAATGGGTACAAGCATTGCAACCAGAAGATTATCCTAGAAGAGTTGAATTTTGTCACTAGCTCTTACATCAGTACGACATAAATGACAATTTTACCAAAATTTTGGCTACCGATGAGGCCACGCTTACAAGAAATGGAGTAAATAATTTCCACAACCACATATTTGGACAGTAGAAAATTCGCATGTAGCGAAAAGAAGTCATTTACAGCACAGGTTTTCAGTAAATGTTTACGTAGAAAATGGCATGCTTATAATTATGTGCATAGAGTTGGGGGTCTGTACACTACGACCTGGGGGATATATTGTGCCCCCTACTGCTGCCAAGTCGCAGTTACCTTATCGGTTAGAGCAGAACCTCCAGTCCTATTTCCCTCAGAATTCTCAGAATATTAGACGGCTTCATGATGGGTAGTTCCCCTTCTTCGATGGCATGCTTAAAGGGCCTTACTTTTTTCAAAATCGACTGTCAGATGAAAATTATTTAGACTTTTTTCAATACAATCTGCCACACTTATTATAAGATGTTTCTTTAAATGCAAGACAGAATATGTGGCTTTTTTATGATGGAGCTCCGCCACATTTCAGACGAGAAGTTCACAAACATTTAAATAATGTGATTTCTAATAAATGGATAGGGCGAAATGGACCTATTTCTTGGCTTGCATGTTCCCTGGGGGTTATTTAAAACAGTTATTTTATCACGACAGGGAAGTGAATACTGTGGCAGAACTATAATAGTGCATTGAAAATGCTTGCGAATTTATTTTTGACGCTTGTAGTCACTCATGGATACGTCGAGCAATTCTTTGCGTTAACCGAACAAAAGGTGACAATTTTGAATACTTTCTGTAGAAAAAGATGTACTCTGTTCATTGCAGTAAATAAAGTTTTTACAATGCAGTGGTTGAAAATATCATGACGTAAGGTTTGTATTACAGTTTTTAAATCATTTAAATATTTGTTAATAATTTCTATATTTGCCAACTTTTATATAAACGAGTTCTACAAGCTGGTAAAATAAATGGCTCAACTTTGAAAACACTCTGTATGTAAAAAAATCAGCACCTTCGAGCAATCATTATTAAACATATTTACAACTGTTTGCAAATCTCCATTCGCGCGCCGAATTAGATTAACAAATTATTGTGCAAAAACTACTTTTCTTATCGAGACTGGACAAAAGGGAATTTATTCGTTGAAAAATGAAATTTTGCATGTCCAAAGGTCGATAAACAATATTAGCTGAAGTTAAAACTTTTTATCGTTCATTTCGACTTTTTTTGAGCGTTTCTTCGTCTTCCAGTGTAATTTTCAATATTTCGAAAAACGAAATAACACAGTCGAAAGAAAATTTTCTTACATTCAAATTATGTTCTATGCAATTTTTCCTTACGATAGATATTTTTGGAAATATAACGGAAAAAAATACGTCAACATTTGAAAACGGTCAGCTCACATTTTCAGAGTAGCGCAAGGGTGGGTTACTATCCAAGAAACTATTGTGAATTACTCACAGCTGCAGGGACTGACTATCTGTGACACTCATGACCCCATTTTTTTACGGCCTGTATGATAAGAAATATGGACATCGTTTTTTAGATACCTTTAAAATTAAATACTCTTCATTTATATCGCTAATCATCACCGTTTTCGAGAAAACGTTATTTTATTTACACTATTAGTCCCCTAACTGCTTAGTTAAATACTTCGTAAGAGGGTTCAACATGGGCTCCGTGAAGTCTGATACACTCGCGGGCGAGTTTAGGATTGCTATAGGCGCCACATTAACTCAGCATTATACTTTATTTGATCACAATGAAACGTGATTCTTCGGAGAAGTTCCTCCTTACAATCGACCGAAATAGAATTCACCAAGGTTTTGAGGTATTCTCACAGGTAAAAATCCAACGGCGTTAGGTCGGGAGATCAAGGTCAGGCAATAAGTCCCCTTCTATCTATCCAACGGTTTGGATAGACGTTATTCAGGTATCCTTGCCCAGCGACGCTGAAATGAGGTGATGCCCCACCGTGCATGTAGTACATGTTTCGACAGGTTTCATATGGTAAGTGCTCTACTAAATAGTGAAAAGCGTTCTGGAGGAACTCCAAATAAAGTTCCTCATTCAGTCGTGCTGACAATACGAATGGTTCAATCAAAAATTCCTGCCCAGACATTAATTGATTGGAACTGATGTTGATGATGCGAAACAATAGTGGCATGAGGATTTTCATCCGCCTATATATGTGAGTTGTGTAAATTTATGACACCATTTTTGGTAAACTCTGTTTCATCCGTGAAGAGAATAGTGCTAATGAAGTTTACATTATTTCGTTGCTGATCCAATAGCCAGTTTGTAAACTTCATTTTGCCAGGAAAATCTCCAGGAATCAGTTAAATGCACTTTTTTCAAATGACATGGATATAACAGCTGTTCTTGAAGAAGATAATTTTCGAGTGTTCGTTGAAGGAATATCATCTACAGCATTTAAAATATTTTCCTCTAATTGCGGTGAATATACTCTTCTTCCCCAACCAGCATCAATTCTTCTTTTCTTAAAATTTACTAAAAATTATGAAGAAATTTAGACGTTGGTCAACTCGTTGAAATATTTTCTGATCTAAAAGAGTACGATTAGGATATCTGTCGTGATATAACCTCCTGGCTTCCAAAGCAGTGCAAGATGCAAGATCATACATCAGATGCATATCTGCAGACTCAGTAAACTTGTATTCCATATTTCGAATTATTTCATAATTAACTTCACCACGAAATGCAAAAATCAGTGAATTAATATCTAAGTAAAAAATTGAAAGTTGACAAGTTCTAAAATGCACGATATTTATTTTTTGGTACCTAGCAATGTTTGCAACAATACTTTGTTTTTGGTGCCGATAAAATAATACGCACATTTTTTGCGAACCTAGGTCGAACTGCAATTCACAGAATTAGACGTTTTTAACTAAATAGGTAAACTCTAATTTTGGATCGAATTCTATCGTAAGGTTGAAGGTTGAACATTTGATAGGAACAAAGATGTATCTTTTATCGATATACATTTGGCGTATTTCGATCAAAGATACATAATACATAATATAAATAAAATGTTTTTTTTTCAAGAATAATTAGAATTAGCGACATGAATTAGTACTTAATTTTTAGTCAATAGTTAAAGGTATGTAAAAGACGCTGTCCAGAGTTCTTATCATACAGGGCGTAAAAAAATAGGGTCATGAGTGTCATAGCTAGTTCGTGCCTGCAGCGTTAGTTCAATAATTATGTGTAAAAAACTTGATTCCATTGCAGCTCTTTGGGAGCCCATATCTCCAAAGAAGGGAAAATAAAAGTTTATATGCAGTTGTGGTATTCCCTTCACGTGTTTTTTTCATATCCGAGAGATTTCCCACATTTTTCGGGACACCCTGTATAGTCCTTCCTCTGTGCAGCAGTTACTAATTTGATTTAAGGTATTTTGCATAAAGCTCGTGATACTGTCTTTAGTCTTGCCTCTGATAGTGACAACTATGTCGTCAGCACAATCCTGCCTAAGTCGTTTAGTTGGCTCAGCACGCTATCCACGACGAGGAACCACAGCAGAAACGATTGGAGGCAGCTTTTGACTGTGATGATTGTAACCATTTCGTTGCTGATAGATGCAGTGATGATTTTGCTGTTTAGCAATGATTTTTCCAGATTACCCAATAGACAATGTTTATGTTGTTTTTATTCTACGAATCGTTTTTAAATCAGAGCGTTATCTGTTTATTTTTTCAATTATTTCATTCTAGGAAAAACTTGGGGATTTTCATGTTTTTGTGCATGTATTATTAAGAGAATAATTTAAAATTTATCAATTTTTAATTAAAAAATAAATCGTTACCATCGATTATAACCAATTGTTCTCATGTTTAATTTAAACAATATATTAATAAATTTTTATTATATTGTTTGTTCAATTATTATAAACGAATATCATAAAAATAAGGTTTTGAATTGAAACGGAAATTTCTTGATAAAACAATAAAAATCTTTAATCATTTATTTAGAATATTACAATTTAGTCATATTTTTTGTCACATCAATACTATTCACTCACTTACTCCTATTTTTTTGATCCTCATTTTGAGAACAATACATTAAAACATTGCAACATATATATATATATATATATATATATATATATATATATATATATATATATATATATATATATAAACTGACTGACGCAGAACCGAAACTACTGGGTCAAGAAGCATGAAATTTTGCATAAAGGTTTCTTAAATGTCGTAAGTGAGAACTAAGAAAGGGTTTTTGGAAATTCCCCGAAGGAGGTAAAACAGAGGATGAAAGTTTGTAGGAAAGTTCTTCATTTTGGGAGTTAGAAATGTAAAAATTAGCATATTATGGTTAGCCAAAAATGTTTAATATATCATTCTTTTTTAAAATTTCAGCTTTTAAGTAAAATAGGGGATGAAAGTTTGTATAAAAGTTCTTCGTTTTGGGGGTTATAAATGTAAAAATTAGTATATAAGCTTATGGTTAGAATAAAATGTTTACTAGATCATTCTTTTTTAAAACCTCATCTTTTAAGGGGGTACAATAGGAGATGACAAGTTATATGAAAGCTCTTCATTTTGGGAGTTAGAAATGTAAAAATTAGTATATAGACTTATGGTTAGAAAAAAATGTTTACTATATTATTCTTTTTTAAATATTTATCCTTTATGGGGTTAAATAGGGGATGAAAGTTTGTATGAAAGTTCTTCATTTTGGTAGTTAGAAATGTAAAAATTAGTATGACTTATGCTTAGAAAAATTGTTTACTGTGTCATTCTGTCTCTTAAAAATTCGTCTTTTAAGGGGTTAAAATAGGATATGAAAGTTTGTATTAAAGTTCTTCGTTTTTCAACTTAGAAATCCAAAAATTAATAAGTAGACTTATGGTTGGAAAGAAAAGTTTACTGTGCCACCCTTTTTTGGAAATTCATCTCTTAGAGGGAAGTTTGTATGAAAGTTCTTCATTTTGGCAGTTAGAAATGTAAAAATGAGTAGATAGGCCTACGTTTAGAAAAAATGTTTAATATATCATCCTTTTTTAAATGTATAAAAATTAGAGTGAAAGATTGGATATTATTGCATTTAATGCAAGAATAATAAACATATATTACTCTGAAATACATAAATCAAATAAACTAATAAACAATAGATATTTTTAATAATGTGTGAAGTGTTGTTGACCAGAGACAGTGACTGAAAAAGGTATTTTAACACAGTATAGTGAAATCCACAAAAAAGATAATCTTGAACACCCATTTTATATATAGTGCAGGTAAAGATAATATTAGTGAGAATAAAGGTCAAATAATAATTATTTAGTGAAATATAGACACTATTTGACAATAATTATTTATAATATTTTAGTTTTAACTTATTTCAACAACAATATTTATAAAAACTTTATTAAAAATATTGTAAATCTGTAAGACTAGTATAAGAAAATGTAGATTATATGTTAATTTTAAAAAGAGACTAGAATAAAATAGTACCTAATTGTAGGTAAAACATTGTTAAATATGATTATAATATTAATAAAAAAATTATCAATTTCAGCAAGTTACCATTAAAATTTAAATAGATATGTAAAATATTTTTAGATGTAATCAAATTTTATTTATCAATTTTATATGTTAAATAATAACGAAAAGTAAATTGTAGATATATCAAAATGTCAGGAAAAGTCCAAAATTTACATGACTCAGAATTTATTTTCATCAAATATAATATTTAGTTCAGAATATCAATAAAATATCAAAATTTCATCAGAACTAGGAATCCATTTTGGTTTTGTATTTCAAAGCTTAAAATTCCATCTAGATGCCAGTTCACGTCAGATGGCCGACCAATCAGAAAAAAAAATGAAAACAAAAATTTATACAACGTCACCGCTAACTATAAAAGCGAAAATTGATTTTTTTAAAAGGATAGTACAGGTTAGTTCAGTTGTAGAGTAAAAATCGCTAGTTTTATTCGTAAAAAGTGATATAACCTCAAAATTTTCATTTGTTATTTAAAAAAAAACAAGAGAAAAAGTACAGATTAGTCCGTTGTAGAGTAAACATTCATTCATTAAAATAATATAACCTCAAAATGTTCATTTGTTATTTAAAAAAAAAAGATTTTTGAGTTTTGAGAAGGGAAGAAACATAGAACGCGGATAAAAAAAAATTCTGGAGATTAAAAGACAATTTTAAAAGGTAAAGAAGTTTATTAAATTTATAAGTAAATAATATCACTAAGCAAGCAGCTCTGAAAAATATTTAATATATTAGTGATATATGAGAAGAAAAGTTACAATAGTTGGCAAAAGGAGAAAGGATTTTTAAGTTTTAAAAAAGGAAGAAACCTAGAACCTGTTTATAAAAAAGTCTGGAGATTAAAAGGTATTTATCTAGCGTGTAAGAAGTAGAAATTTTAGACTTGCCTGAAAATAATTTGATAAAAAAATATACTAACCTTATAATGAATATTTGTAATTAGTAATAAAATAAGTTGTTTAATTTGCACTATAACTATATCACTCTTAATATTAACGGCACACACAAATAATTTTTAGATTGTTTAAAGTAAAATGACAAGTAATAAGACACCAGTGATTTTTAACTTTCTGACCTTATATACAACGTTGCCAGATTTAATAATCTAAAATCCAACAAAAGAGAAATAGTGTACTTTAAAATTTTAATTAGAAATAGATAAGGTGATGTATAAATATTCAATAAAACTGCACCAACTGACATATTTGTATTATTTTAATAAAGTTTATACTTGTGTTTATGAATCATTGGTTTGACTTTTCTAAGAATAATAGTAATTTAATCTGAACTCACCTAAGAAAGAGAAAATTGACATCGATGTTTTTAAACATCGGATCACAAAAAACGGGGTACATTCAGAAATATAGCACATGTGTATTTCTGAAGTTTTTTTTTTATTAAAATAAAAAATTTTGGTATAAATCAATTATACTCAGGTATAGTTATTTGTGCTTGGCGCCCAACAATTTTGAAAAAAGGAAAAATAAGAATAATCTATATATATATATATATATATATATATATATATATATATATATATATATATATATATATATATATATATGCTGTCAATAAATTTATTTTACTAATAAATATACAGTTTAGTTCATTTTTTTTTAACGGGCACGTTGCGTAGTCGCGAAGACGACAAATCATCGCAGTACATCTTACATTAAGAAAATTGAGCCCTTCAAGTAACTTATATATTGTTAAACAAAAACTTCAATTTCATGCAATGTATATTGAATAATAATGTAAATTTCTTTAGTGTCAGGGTATATGTGAATTAATTTTAATGTACAGAAGATGAAATATATTTTCAGTTACTTGGTTAAAACTTAAGATTCAATTTGATCGAATTTAATGTAAAACGAACTAATATTTCAATGAATTCTTTTTAATTCAAAGTAAATGTAAATTATTCACGATTTATGGTAAAAAAATCATTAAATTTAATGTAGAATTAACAGTTACGTTCCAAATAAATTAAATTGATTGATATTGAACATACCCGAAATAATGTATATTACTGTTATTGTCAGTCTGCCTCCAAATTTTTGTCTATAGAAAAACCTATCAAGGGGTACTACTCACCTACATGGTGATAGGAGTTTCGTGTAATAAAAATATTGAATTTTGTGTTAAAAACAAATACCGTTAAACACCTTACTAATAAAAGAGTATCTATTTTAAGACAGAAAACTCTTAGTTTACAATCCAACTACATTTGGATTAGATTTAGAAATCACTGATTTGAATTTAATCATTGTCGTGGTCCTTTATTTTTACTTCAGTTAAACTGTTCTTATTTTAATTGAAACTTCTTCCTGAAGTTATTTCAGAATTTAGAGGCTATTTATCATTTTCCATTTATTTCGTCGGCTTAGATAAATTGTATATAAGTATACAATCCATAGATTGTCGTTTATTTTTAAAATATAATTATTTTTCAGATTTATTTGTGATCTAATTGGGCGAAAGTGGGCATGCCTTCTGACAATAATTCCATTTTCTATAGGATGGCTACTAGTAATCTTTTCAGATGGACCAACATTGATATATGTTGGAAGATTTCTAACAGGGCTTGCAGGTAAGTGATAACTTGATTTGCAAAAAAAAAAATTGCGGCTGAATAGTGTCTCTTCTTGTAGGTGAGCGGCAAACCACTAAAAAGATGTATAATATTACAACTTAACCGACCAAAAAAGGGCGCTGGGATGAAACCTTTGCAATCAATTCATTTCTTCATTGCCAACAAAAAACTTAAATAATATTTTTTTATCCCACGGCATATCCGAAATGGGTAATTTCTTGGGATGGCAATGGGTTCGTTAAGTTTAATATTACTAAAAATTCAAAATAACCAGAAAAAATTAGCCCAAGCGAATGGCTAATCCATGACAATCCAATATCCAATAAATCATCTTTGTTGATCATGGTCTAGCGCGTACTAATATGTACTAAAAACTGACATTTCGTATAACGTAATACATATTAAAAATGCTTGTTGCGGTTCTTAATGCTTGGAATAGCCAGACTACTTAAATCTTCTTCACTAATACTATTTCCTAAAAAATTCTTATTTAGGTTCGGTTTTTAAAAATGACCACTCAGCAGAAGCGGAAGTTACAGGCAAAGTTAAAAATGTTAATAGTGCAGTACACACATTGGGAAAATTTTATGAGCTGGTGTGATTTTTACAAAAAACCAGCTATTTCTGATAATTCTTTAAAATTTTCATGAAAAGCTTAGAGAAAACTGATAATTTTTATGGCAAATTTATCAGATAAGTCATCATCGTAGTTATTTCGCAAAATTTCAGCCTGCTTGTGTAACTCAGTATCAGTAGCAGATGTCATAAATGAGACATCAAGGAATTTAAATCTATCAACAACATTTTAAAGATCCGAGAGTCAATTTTTTAACTGACATTACGCAATATCCAAAATTTTAAATATAATTTTTTTGAACTTTCTTCTGCTGTAAATTTTGTATCGGAGACAAGTTCGTCAAAAAATTTTTTGAATTTTTTTTCGCTTTTCAGCTTTAAAGCTTTGATACCCCAATTTGCTACTAAATTCGAAGCTTCACATTGAATTTGATTGTATGTGTGACCCACCTTACAAAGTTTTTCGTAAGCATTTTTAAATAAATTGAAAGCCTGCACAATATTAAACTTTTTACATTGAAGAAATTCAAAATTTGCTAACTTTTTTTTTAAGTCCAATTGCCTCGGATTTTTCTTCGTTATTTTTACTTTTTAACTAAATTTCTGTTAGAACCTTCAAAATATTTTTAAAATTAAATTGCAATGCGTCTAATTAATCATTCCTAGAAGACCATCTAATAACATTCAATCTTTTTAATATAAGTTTGCTTACTGGAAATTCCCACCGTTTAATACTATTCGGAAGAGAATTATATAGACACCCAACAATATCAAAAAAAAATTTTCTGGGACTCCATTGACAGCATTATTTATAACTAAATTTAAGTTATGAGCGGCACAATGAACATATCGAGCATTTCTTTCTAACTCGAGAAGTTTAGATTGCAAGTCATTATAAGTGCGGCTCGTAATAGCAACACCATCGTAGCTCTGTCCTCCACACTTTTTAATAGAGATGTTTTTTATTGAAATAGATTGATAATGATTTTTTTTAAATCTTTAGTGCTTTGATAGTGTGCAATGGGGTAAAATTTAGTAAACAATTCTTTACATTCAATGATTTCGTTATCATTTTTATGAAAAAGAATATAGCACAAGACAACACTCAACTATTTTATTTTACAAATATATTATTGTATAAAATGAAGTTGCGCGAATTTCACCAAAGATTTTATTTTCTACCTCGGTTCTCAACATATGAATAAATTCATTTTGCGTGATTGGGCTTAAGTATTTTGTTGAAGTAAATAGCCAACAAGATTCTCAGTAACAATAGTCTTGCTTGCTAGCGTAGTACAACCACCTACGGTCAACAATTAACCCACATTTGAATTTTTAAGTATAATAAACAACAGAAAATAACCTACCATTAGTTTTTGGAAAATCTAATATCTTTTGGTCTGCAAGACTTATAACTTTAAATGAATTTTTTAGTTGCGTCACTTTTAATAATGCTTTCATAACAACCTCTCTGTAGGATATTCTTATTTTATTAACGTTTCTAGCATTTGGTTATCATCGGTGGAACCAAAACTATTTTCATTTCTTGCCAGTTGTGAAGACACTTCAAGTTCGTCTAAGTCTAAACTATCTGGAACTGAAACTTCATCTATTAGCGTTGAAATTTCCGGACATGACGCTTCTGCTTCCGTTATTCCCAAAACTGATTTTGAGGACGTTGAAAAATAAGTATTAATTTTCAACAACTTTGCTTTTTTTATTTCTTGATCTTTCTTTTTAAGTTTGTCCAACAACTCGATTTTTTTCCTTTATTTTATTTATATATATATATATATATATATATATATATATATATATATATATATATATATATATATATATATATATATATATAGTTCTAATATTTTCTTGGGTATAGGTTTTTCCATTTAGAGAAACAAAGGACAACAATTTTTCTTGACGTTTCGCTCTTCATAGTGAGCTTCTTCAAAAGAGCTGGTATATTTATTTTACAAAATTACAAAGTTTTTTTTTATAATAAACATATATCACAGTAATACACATTTTTATATTTTTAATTTAATTAAAATTAATAAAAATAAAACAGATTTTAAAACAATGCAACAGATTAAAATAGGTTAAAATAGTGAAAATTATAAAATAGTACATACCTTGAAAGTAGTTTTGTGTGAATGTTAAAAATAAAATTCAGTTATGATAGGAAAATAGGAAAAAAGATTATTTTGCTTTTTATAAAAAGAAATCTATCCATAGCAATTGCATACCGAGTATCATAACTGAATTTTATTTTTAACATTCACATAAAACTACTTTCAAAGTATGTACTATTTTATAATTTTCACTATTTTAACCTGTTGTATTGTTTTAAAATTTTAAACTTTAAGACTATTTTAAAATCTGTTTTATTTTTATTAAAAATATAAAAAGGTGTATTACTGTGATATATATATGTTTATTATAAAAAAACTTTGTAATTTTGTAGATGTAAAATAAATATACCAGCTCTTTTGAAGAAGCTCACTATGTAGAGCGAAACGTCAAGAAAAGTTGTTGTCCTTTGTTTCTCTAAATGGAAAAACCTATACCCAAGAAAATATTAGAAAAAAATATTTAACAAAAAGTTTAAGATACAAAAATAAATTATATATATATATATATATATATATATATATATATATATATATATATATATATATATATATATATATATATATATGTCCCTTCCAACTTTTTAATGTATTGTTCTAAAAATGAGGATCAAAAAATAGGAATGAGTGAGAGAGTAGTATTAATTAACGACACATCAACTCGTTGGATTTTTTAGTGACGGGACCTATAGTTTAACGTGGGTTCCGAACCATGGTCCTCCACACTCAACTAACCCCGAGTTTTCACTCTTCGTCAGTTTCGTGTCTACTCACTAATTCTACTGTCCTCTAATGGTCTGGCAACTTTTTTAAATAAGTTGCCGCGCACGGGACTTGAACCCGCGCTGGTCGTGGTCGTCCCTGTCGGTCCTAGCGCCTTAAACGGTTAAGCTAATCCCACGTCAAAAAAAAAGTAGGAAATATTCTAAAAATAATTATCCACTGTCCGCTTTTCGCGTCCCGCCTTTATCGGCACTTCTCAAAGAAAATAGGCGTTCGCCTCTACTGTTTGTCGTCAATTTACACATGACGCGGCGCAGTGCTGTTTCTTAAAAGATGGAACATCTTTTCCATTGAAAAAAAGCCTACTTTTTTCCTTTAGCATTAGGATAACTACACAAATTTTAAAAAATGATGCTACTACACACTATATGCATAAGGTGACGATTTTTGATCATTTTCAAACATTTTTTCTTTATTTATTTTTCATATTAGAATAATATGTATAGTTTAGTTTACAAAATTCATCTGCAGTAATAAAATAGTAGAATTGGGAAGGCGCCTGCGGAGCCTGATGTCATTCAGCACCGAGTGGTACTGTCATCGCTGCCACCCCGGTAGCTATGCCACTGTTTATAATATACTATTGAGGGCACTCGGAAATAACATTCAGAAAAGAGTTTGCTTATATACTGAAAGAGATGGATATCAGTATATATATATATATATATATATATATATATATATATATATATATATATATATATATATATATATATATATATATATATATAGCTTACATTTCTTGGTTTATGCGGCAGAAGAACAAGATTTTGAGTTTAGCTTACAGACGTAAAGTCGCAAATGGGCTGTTTCTATTAATCTACCTTGAGAAATCCGATTATATATATATATATATATATATATATATATATATATATATATATATATATATAGGATATCATTTTATAAAATACCTATCGTTTATTTTTAAATAACTAAATCATTTCAGGTGGAGCATTTTGCGTCGCCGCACCACTTTATACCAGCGAAATAGCAGAAAAGGAGATTCGTGGTACCTTAGGCAGTTACTACCAGCTTTTGCTGGTAATTGGAATTTTGTTTGCTTACGTGTGGGGTGCCTTTGTCAATCCCAAACTCCTTTCCATATTATGCGCGATCATTCCACTAGTTTTTGGAGTATTTTTCTTTTTCCAACCAGAAACACCTGTAAGTACAATATTAATACCAAAAAGCGAAATATTTTTTACCATTTTGTAATTTACCAATACTCCTATACTTACTATATATATATATATATATATATATATATATATATATATATATATATATATATATATATATAGATGTAGAGTCTTAACCAAATAACTGTAATTCATTCATTTTTAAAATTTGTATTGGAATGGATTGAATCGATCAATGTTCCCTATTTTCTCTTGATGGTATAATATTCCCCCATAGTTGTTAGCGCGCAATCAAATAGGTTTCTAATATATAGAACATCTTATCATAATATAGGATGAGACAATTTCCTTCTTATGAATAGAATTTTATAAGCATTAAGAGAAAGAAAAGATCATAAAGTTTTTTCAGACTGCGCATTTAAATTGTATACTTCTCAGCTACACTAATATTACATAGAAAGGTTTTTTTTACAATAAACTAACACTGCTTCATTTTAAGTATGTTAAAAATAAGTAAAATAATTCCAGAGAAATCTAATTCTAAAAAATATATATTTTATTGAGATATAAAAGAGAATAAAGCTGATAATACAAAATCATAAATTTGTTGCTTTTAGATACACATGTTAAAGAAAGGAAATAGGCATGGTGCTCTAAAGAGTTTACAAAGACTTCGTGGCTCTGCATATGATAGCGAAGCGGAAATCAAAGAAATGGAAGAACAACTCGAAAAAAGTAAACAGGAACAGGTATGTATTCCTAAAAAAAAATAAGGAGAGTCTATTAAATGCAATCCAATCAAAAATATATCCATTTCACTTTGTTAAAAAAGTATACGCGCATTTATATATATGCGGTCTTTGTCCGCATAGCAGAGAATTTCTTATTTTATTTTAAAATTATACGGACGATAGCTTCTCTTTTTTATATTTGTTGGCTTAAAAAGCACGCAACAGCTTTCTTAGAGAGATTGTTGGTGCGAAACTTTACTTAAAACTGCAGAATTTGTAGTTGGTTTAGTTGGCGTTGCCAGATAATTTGACCCCTATCCTTAGAGTAGCACGTTTCATGTGCCGAGTTTTGATGTATTCCTTTTTTAATTTACCGCCGCGCCATAACATGGCGAGTTTATACAACATTGTTAGTTTGTGTTGTTCGTGTGTTATTGAGTGAGCCGTTGAGATGTCGCCACTGTGTCGTATTTACTATTTTTCAACCGTAAAATCTGTTTATAGGACACAGATGCTAGATGATAGTTTGTAGCGAATGCAAGGGCCTGATGAGTTCCATAATAGGACGAAACAGCGGTGTCGCAATTTTTCTGACCCGGATTTTTGCCATAATCTTGAAATTCTCCACACTTATTAACGTGATAGTAATATTTATCAACGGTCTTGTGTGCATAGCCTAGAAGTTCCTATTATATATATATATATATATATATATATATATATATATATATATATATATATATGTATGTATGTATATATATAAATATATATATATATATATATATATATATATATATATATATATATATATGGATCTAGGCTTTCTTGTGCCCAGAGGGTGAATTTGGACTTTTCTATGCCCAGAGGGTGGATCTGGATTTTTCTATGCCCAGAGGGTGAATCTGGACTTTTCTATGTCCAGAGAATGGATCTGCGCTTTCCTATGCCCAGAGGGTGAATCTGAACTTTCCTGTGCCCAGAGGGTGGACCCCAGTTTTCTGGGGTCAGACTGATTCCTGGTAATAATGCGAAAAGACCGACAAAATCCCTGTTCCCAGGTTGTAATCCCGCAGGATGGCGGCAATAAAACGGGATGGAAATTTTTTGACTCTTGTTTGCTAGAATTTACAGGAAAAAGTAGCGTGTGGGATCAAGTGACTCTATCTTTAACTCTATTTTTGAACTGAGGCAATTTTTTTTTATGTATTTTATGACTTAGTGACTCAGTTCTTGATTATTATTATTATTATTACTGACATTTAAGGTGAAATTTTACCTGTGACAATCCCGTATATGTACTGAGTCCCTCTCAGGGCTATAAGGCAGCTGACGTTTCGGTGAAATTTCATTCACCATTTTCAGTTCACTGTACGGCGTCTGTGGGCGCAGTGTGGGTTCGCTTTTCTACAGAGTTCCTTCGATATTATAATAAGCCATCTGGTAGAATTAGTCTGCTCATATTTGAACTTGGGGTACATGCCGTTGAAGTGTATAGAAACAAAAGTTTTTATTCCCAAGGCATCAAGGACGGACTACACAAACCCTAAGTCTTTTCTTCCGATTAGCCTGGTCATTTTGTACCCTTGTTGCGGTGTCCGGGTTCTGGGGAACAATGATGCTGATCATCTATTTCGCGAAGTGAAGCTGCCACGGTAAAGGGCTTGGAATAAACCCGGACAAGGCCGAGGTGGTCCTATTTACAAAAAAAGAGAAAAACGAGGAAACTCTCACAATTACATTGATGGGAAGAATCCTTCAATACAAAGGAGGAGTTAAATATCTGGGAGTAATTCTGAACTCACGACTGAGCTGGAATAATCACATTGAGGCTCGAACCAAGAAGACCATACGTGTTTTCTGTGCTTGTAAACGAGCCTTTAGGTGCACAAGGGGACTAACACGGAGACTGTTATTCTGGATGTAAATAGACTATGATGATCACGTAGCCGTTATCGCGTGGTGGCCTAGTACATCAAAGTGCAAACACCGTCTTTAACTTGACAAAGTTCAATGAATGGTTTGTGCGGGAATAATCAGTTTAATGAGAACTGCCCTTACTAGGGCATTGGAGGTCTTAGTGAACCTACCTCCTCTTCACTTATACATAGAGAATGAGACCCTGAAGGCTACATAGCATGTCAGGAAATCTCGGAACTGAAACGGACGGCTTGCAGGTAGCAGAGTTGTCAATCACTCGCATGCAAGCAGATTACATAATGCCGCTTTCGACACCCAATGATTCTCTTAAGATATTTTTTCCAAGTAATGAGGATTGAGAGGAAGAGCAAAATCTTCCTAGAAATGGATCGTTGTTTTTTACCGATGGATCTCGACAAGATGAAAGAGCTGAAGCCGGAGTGTTCGGCAGGAGCACGGGAGTTAGAGAGTTCTACTCTCGGACAACGTGTGATGATCTTTGCAGCGAAAATTTATACTATTCTGCAGTGTGGCCATCTCTGAAACATAAGCAAAAATAGAGTAATAAACATACAGTTGCGATGCAATAATGGCATTGTAGTCCAATGTCGTAACTTCGTGACTGGTGTCTCAGTCCAAGGATGTACTGAACAGTCTGACAAGGAATGGCTGCACAATCAGTCTCCTGTCAATCCTAAGTCACTCGGATAAACACGAAAATGAAGTAGCGGACCGTCTGACAAAGATAAAGCCCGCAATTGAACCATATGTTTTCCAACCAATTCTACCTGTCCCAGTTATCGTTGTCAAAACAGAATTAAAATTTGTTGGAAGGCTATAGACAACGATGTTTCCTGCGAAGTAGTGAATATCTCTTGGAATTCCATTGTCTCTATTTTTTGTTGAATATCACGACATTTCGGTTAGTAGTTATCTATAGCCGTTTTCAAGTGAAACTAAATAAATTCCTAAGCTACATAAATATTTATACTAAAAGTAAATACAGTGGAGTGTAACTGAGATGGGTGCAGTCATGCGTGCTAAGCCAAAGTCCCATTTATGATGCATTTGGTTTTAGTTTACAGTTATTAAGAAGTGGTTTCCATACTTCTCTTATATCTAAATATGGTTTATTAAAACAACTCGGGTTCTGATGTATAACCGCGGCTTCTTTGAGTTTCCGTTTTCTCTAGTATTGTTCTTGGTGTAGAATTTTAGTTTCAGACCATTTTATGTGGTGTCCATGAGTCCAGATATCAGATTTTTCTGTTTCTCCTCGATATTTGTATTTTTGGTATTCTTTGATCCTTACGTCAAGAGGTCTCATTGTTTCGCCAATGTAGGAGTCTCCACATTCACAGTGTGTGTGTATCTAATATACACAGGTCTTCATGTCTTTTTGAATTGTTGGTTTGACCTCGTGAGCTGACTTCTCAGAGAGTTATTTGAATTGTAAACAACGTTGATTTTATATCGTTTTCCTATAGAGGATAAAACTGTTGACCACGTCCTCAGAAAGTGCTCAGCACTCAACGGATTGACACATAGATATTTCGGGGAAACAATTTTGTTACCAGAAGCAGTTAAGCAAGTTCAATTGATGAGGCTGCTTAGATCCGCAAAGGCGATCAGCCTCGAATGACCTACAGCTGTGTAAAGGGACCAATGAGGCTGAGGCATCGATGATCGAGTATCGTCAACATTCATTCATATATATATATATATATATATATATATATATATATATATATATATATATATATATATATATATATATATATATATATATATATATACATATATATAGGCTCAACTTTCGACTTTGTGGACTATATGATGACAGCGCTGTTTCTTCCTCATTTGGTACTCATCAGGTCATTGCATCCAGTATAATCCATCTTCTTGCAGTCGTTCCCTATCTACTGAAAAAACATCAGATAAAACACGAACAGCGACATTTCGACGGATAACTCAGTAACACAAGACAATACCCATTTGCATAAAATCGCCATGTAATAGCGCGACTTAAAATAATAATAGAATTAAACTCGATACACGAAGCATGCTATCCTAGGGATAGACGTCGCATCATTTGGCATCAGCAACCAAATTAACCGCGCCCTCTGAGAGCGCAGCGTTCCAACAAAACTGCCCTACATAATCCAAATTCTAAATATAAATCCTAGGTATTAGTTATTCAAAATCTTATAATGACACTTTTGTGTCACATGCAACCTGAATTTTATCACAAAGAGCCTCCAGTGTCAACAGAAAATCTGGACAATCTTCGGCCTATGATATCCCATGCCACGTTCTATTCGAGTAAAATCTGGTGACCTAAGCAATAAACTATTATTTAATTTATAAGAAATATTCTAAACTAATATGTGTAACATTCAATGCATTATTCTGTGGGAAATTGGAATTTGCAAAATGTGCGAGAGTAATATGATCGCTTAGACAGAAGCCAGACTAGTCATCAAAAATTATAGAATTCCATTGTACATCCTGTATTGTTATTTTCCGCTCCAATCTAGTCGCTGACATCAATGTTCTGTTGTATTAGGCAATACAAAATATGATCTACGGCAACCTTTTGCATTATAATTAAATTTCCATAGTGAGTAGGGATATTAAAAATGGCAACAAATATTCTAACGAGAAATCTCTATTACCAGTTAAATTTATTATCCATGAGAAAGCCTAAATCAAAAAAAGTATAGAAACAAAAGTTTTTTTATTTTCGAAGGAAAAATCAAATAAATACCTTCAATTTGATCTTAAACTTGACTTTTAAGTTCATTTTAAGGTTGAGTTGATTTTTTAAAATGGAATCCCCCATTTTTCATTGCAAAATTGGTCATACAGAATTTATTTGAAGGTTAAAATATCAAAATCACTAATCGGTATACTTTTATGAAACTTATTTTTAAGGGAAACAAAATTTCCACCAAAGAATCTGAAAAAATTGTTAGTATCGAAGAATGAATTTATTTGAAGGTGAATGAAGAATTTTACTAATATTAAAGAAAACACTTTTACTCGGTATAAAATTACCAAACGGTAAACTTTTATTTACACATGTGGCTAAACATAGAAATTTTCACGTAAATAATTTATTTTAGACCCTTACTTAGCCTTGAATAATCTGAAAAAATTCTTGATAGCGGAGAATGATAACATACCACAGCATTTGCTTTTATCAACTATTCGAAATTGAACTATGTACTGATAATCATTGCGGAATTTCCGAACATTTAATTCGATGAAATTTAAAATTATTTCCTTTATTTTGCTGCCATTACTTAAACCATTATTTAAACCTTGAGTATTTTGCAAGTCTTATCTTCTTAGACAGATAAAAAAATTGGTGTTCCGACTTATCATAAAAGAGCAAAATATGCTAATAACTATCCATCTACTTTTCGTCTCGGCCCGTATTTTTCGGGTCTCATCTCCATAGAGAGGATCCAATTGGGACCTAAAAAGCCATTCTGTTAGATCTTTGTCATTGGTTGTGGACATCGAATTTCTTATCGATGATGGAACGTAGGAAATGGCATTCAAGAAGCTATATCCTAAATCATCTCTCTTTGAACAAGAATACTAAAAAAATTATATGTGCTTTAAACCTCCAAGGTCAGCAGTTAATATTCCAAGTCATAGTAGGCAAACTTCACACGGTCTATTTATCTCAAGTGCTTAAAAAGAAATGAAAAATCTAAGTTATTTATACGATTGGATAGGAACTTTCTCTATTTTCCATTTCTACAATGAAAGATGGGAAATCCCATTTGAAAAAATTATCTTAATCTTGAAATAACCTTCATGGTAAAGCCTAAGGTCAAATTGAAGGCCATTATCTAATTTCCTCTTCGAAAATAAAAAACTTATGTTTCTTCACTTTTTTTTGATTTAGGCCTTCCTATTAGAGTTATTTGCGTGCGTCTTATAAAATGAGTAGCCCTGTATATATGATGTTACGTGTTTATCATTGGATATCGTTACCTTATAATCTTAACATACTCTAAACAAAAATTATTTGTTTTAGGTATCCTTCGGGAAAGCTATTCAAAGCAAAGCTGCAAAAAAGGCAATCTTTATTTGCTTTGGATTGATGGCGTTCCAACAACTTAGCGGTGTCAACGCAGTAATCTTTTTTATGTCGACGATTTTTGAAAGCGCCGGCGGATCTATATCACCAAATAATGCTACTATTGGTAAGCTAATATATATCAATTATTTGTTCTAATTTTTTGGAAGAAATGCGCTTAATATTGAAAGTTATAAAAAAAATTCTTAAGAGAAAAAAATGTAATAACGAAATATAATGATTTGTCATCGTTCCTATTACACTGCGCACAAATTAAAAAAAAAAAGAACAAAAAGTAAAAAATAAATCAACAACTGCTTTAAATCACAATTAATTTATTAATTGGAGATTTACTTATGTATTTGGCACTTTTTTGAATCAGCGCGATAGTAGCTGAAGGGGTTGTTAACCGACCTCTAAAAGAACTAGGTTCTTAATTCGACCGCTATATATTTTTTTATGTATGTACATCGATTATTCCGAAGGATTTTTTTACATTATGTTCAGAAAGTTGTTAAATCAAAGATGGCGATGATAATATGGCCGAATGGGGAATTTTTCGAGGTCGCACTTAATGAATCTGAAATTATTTTAAAAAAATAACTAGAAAAATTTTTTTAAGTTAAACAATTTTATTGTAAAGAAACATAATAATGATACAGATAATGTACTAAAAGGTAAAAAATAAATAGGTAGGTAGCAGATACCAGTAATCACAGCATTCACCTTATCAGTCTAGGGTATTGATCAGACTAAAATAAAATCGTGGGGCGTAGCGTAACTTGAGTAAATATCATCTACATATTTACTTATTCTGTGATGTCCCACGATGATAGTGACGAATTTACTTTTACACACATTTTGCATAAGTTGTCTATTAAGAAGATGCATCTAAAACATGTAATGATATGAGCAGTTTAGTGTAGATAATAGAAATTCAACGCGCGCCACGATTTTAGTCTGATCAGTGCCCTAGATTGATGAGAAGAGTGCTGAGATGACGGGGATCTGATACCTACCTAATTATTTTTTAGCTTTTAGTACATTATCTGCATCATTGCTATATTTCTTTACAATAAAACCGTTTAACTTAAAAAAATAAATTTTTACTTATTTTATTTTCAAGTTTTTAGTTTTTTATTTAGCCAATTAGTATTTCTCATTCTATTTAGTTCATTTAGTGTCTCATTATTACAAGGTTTCTTTTCTGTCAGTTGATTGCAGTCTAACTCCTCAATACATAATCCTTCCAAAGACTTTACTCGACTCAGTGCCACGTAAGCTTGTCCTTCCTCAAACAATTTCGAGCCTAAGTACACAACTGCGTAGTCTACTTTTCTGCCTTGTATTTGGTGGACAGTGGAAGCCCATGACAAAATTAAGGGCAACATCCTTCTTTCTGCCGTCCCATAATTGAACTTTGCTGGAAACTTTATGGCTTTAGGGTGAATAAGATGTATGCTATCTCTTCCATAGTCGATGCGAAATGATGGTATATCTGTTTCGTACATTTGGGTTCGACGAAACTAAGACCAAACAATTTCAGTAATGTAGCTGATAGCGCTGTTTCGAAACCTCAATATTGGACCTAACATAACTTTTGCTCCTACAAATATTTCACGTTCTGTTGGCAAGCTTCCAGTCTTGTTTATATCTGTTACTACAACGATACCTACCTGACTTGAAAGCATATTAGGTAGTTTTTCACTGACCTCAAAGATATTTTGGGTAAACAAACCTGCCTGTCCGCGGAAACCATACTGCTCATATAGCCCACTAAATTTTACAACTTTAATAAACGGGATAATGCTGCAAACGTTACTTCGCCTGCGTCAGTTCTTGAATTACGTCTGGTATAAAATCTGGATCCAGATTATGCCAGAAAGGCTTTGGTGGTGCTATTGTTTTATTACTGGTGAGATGTGTTTGGCAGCGGGAACATAAGAGTAACGTTGTTTTCGAAGACAATTCTTCAGTTAGATATGTTAATGCAGCAGTGTTGTAACGTACTGTATGAACTTGATTAGGAAAGCAACTTTGGGTATAAATTTCACAAACGTGTATACACAATATGCTAATAGCATTTTCGAGCTCCTGTAGATGATTTTCGGCTCTGCATTGGTGGGTAGGTTCACGTTGGTTATTTAATCTGATTTTGCGCTGTTCAGGTGTTTCTGATGCTAACCGCTCCCTTTGTCTCTCATGTTTTTGTGTTAACATAGCTTCACATTGTTGAGGCGTTTCTGACACTAACAGCTGTCTGTATTGGTGTGTTAACCTGGCCTCATATTGCTCAGGTATTTCTGACGCTAACTTCTCCAATCGTTTCTTACGTTTTTTTCTTAGCCTGATTTGATATTGTTGAGGCATTTCTGATGTTAACCGCTCTCTTCGTTTTTGTAGTTGATTCAGAGTTTCACTTTCACTCTCTTTAGCACGTTTTGCTCCATACTTTTCTATCGCATTTTGAAGCCTTCTTTTTCATTTTGTTGCAGTTTCTGTTTTATTTTTATTTGTTTTTGTTTTGTTATTATTTTTTACCATTTTGTTTCCACGAATAATCCGCCTGGGTTAGTTGGTGGGTGGATTGAGTAGCCCACTAACTATCACTGCCGGTCCCAAACCCGGATAAAGGAGGAGGGTTTTCAGATGAGGGTAGCAGCCTATCTGATGGAAAAAGAATCATCGCTCAAAGATCCAACGATCAGAACGGATTTAACGGTAACAGACCTGGCACGAAAAAGGACAATGAATAACAAAACATCAAAGAATAAACATAACTGGAGAAAGGAGATATTAAGAATGGCCTGCTGAAATATAATGTCATGGCAAACAAAGAACCAAGACGTACTCATGGAAATGAAACGTCATAAGATTGACATATGCGCAATTTCCGAAACCAAACGAAAAAGCAAGGGCACCCTAAAAGTACCTGGATTCATATTGGTATACAGTGGAGTGGAGAAACAAAAAAGAGCAATAGCTGGAGTAGCGATATTGATAGCAGAGAGGTACGAAGATCATATTGATGACATCCACTACGTCAACGAACGCATTCTTAGGATCACATTGAAGACAAACTCAGAAAAAGTTCATATCCTTAGTGTATATGCCCCAGACAGCAGCAGGAAAAAAGAAGAAACAGACATCTTTTATGAGACAATGCAAACGGAAATCCACAAAATACTATCGGATGAAAAGACTCTAATATTGGGTGACCTAAATGCAAGAATAGGCAATGAAGTGATAGATGGGATCAAAAACAAGTAAAACGAAGACCATATTAACGAAAATGGCGAAATCTTGATTGATTTCTGCACAAGCAACAACATGAGAATAAATAATACATTCTTCCCCCATAAGCCTCAACACAAAATAACCTGGCAAAATACCAGAGGACAAAATTCAATAATAGATTATGTGATTTCAAATAAAGTTTTACATCCAACACAAGTATTAGACGTCCGTAGCTTAACATCTGCAGAAATAGGATCCGATCATAGATTAGTACTATGCAAATTAAGACTTAAAATACAACACAAAAAGAAAAAGCCACCGAATATTAAAAATAAATTAAACATTGAATCGGTAAGTGATGAATCAACCAAAGACTTGTATAAAAAGAGACTTGCAGAAAAGATCAAAGACAACTCTATTAAAGATTCAGATAATGTTGAAGAAAGCTGGGGAAAAATCAGAGGAAATATAGATAAATCGGCCGAGGAAGCATTGGGATACAGAGAAGTCAACACAAATTCTAAGCCGTCAGCTAAGCACTGGTATACTCCTGAGGTGAAATCATTGGCAGCAGAGAAACGACAAGCTTACCTCCGACAGAAATAACAAGTCAGAAACAGAACACAATCGATCCAAAGAAATAAGAAACAGAGTAAACGCCGACATAAGACAAATCAAAAACGAATATTGGCGAAGGTTCACAGTAGATATGGAACATGACTTGTATGGGGCACAAAAGAAGGTATGGAACATGATCAGAAGAAGGAAACAGGATATAAACGAATATACACAATCCCAAAAAATTTCTGAGCACGAATGGGAAGAACACTTTAAAACACTATATAGAAATACAGATCAATCACAACAGAACAACTACCTACCCGAAAATGCATCTGAATATGACGAATACACCAAGGAAGTAAGCCTCCAAACGACGAAAGACACTATAGCCAAATTAAAAACGAGAAAAGCCCCAGGACCCGACAATATTCCCAAAGAACTAATTAAATATGGTGGAAATGCATTACACGAAGAACTAACAAAACTCTTTAACAAAATAATTAAAGAGCAAGAGATACCCCGAGATTGGAAGAAAAGTATAACAGTGCCTATTTTCAAGAAGGGTGATAAGAAAATCACAGAAAACTATAGAGGAATAACTTTATTAAATTCAATAATGAAATTATTCACCAAAATCCTTGAAGGTATAATAACTGACTATTGCAGAATATCAGAAGAACAGCAAGGTTTCCGCAAAAACAGATCTACAGTAGATGCCATATTCATCGTAAGACAGATAGCAGAGAAATCTATTGAATTTACTAAGCCGGCTTTTATGTGCTTTATAGATCTCACTAAAGCCTTTGACAGGGTGAGACTGGATGATATTCTGCAAATAATGTGAATTAAAGGCATCCCAAACAATTTAATTAACATCGTTGAACAGCTAAACTCCAACACCACAACACAGATCTCAGTAAGCGGCAACCTAACTAAGGATGTACCGATAGCATCGGGCATACGACAGGGGGACTCTCTGAGTCCATTACTGTTTAACATAGTAATGGACCAAATAATTGAGAACGTCAAAAGAGCGGCACCAGGGTACAGAATGAATACCGGGGAAATAACAATAATATGTTACGCTGATGACGCCGTCATAGTCTCGGAAAATGAAGACGATCTCCAAAGACTTCTATTTGCATTCCACACCATAAGCAATTCAACATGAAAATATCCATCGATAAAACTAAGTCAATTGTAATAAGCAAAGTGCACTTAAGATGCAAACTAGTAGTGGATGACAAACCAATAGAACAACTCATGACCTTTAATTACTTAGGAGTTGAGATATCCGCAAACCAAGACAGAACAAGAGAAGTAAGAAACCAAGTAAACAAGGCAAATAGAATCTCAGGAAGCCTGGCGGATATAATATGGCACAACACATACATGAGCAAGGACGCAAAAACAAAAATCTACAAGACCTGTATTCGACCGATAATGACGTACGCAATAGAGACGAGAGCAGACAACACAAAAACAAAATCAATTCTAAGAACTGCCGAAATGAAAGTACTAAGAAGAATATCGGGATACATATTAAGAGATCACATACGCAATTCAACAATACGCGAGGAACATGGAATGCAGGATATAGTAAGATGGGGACGGAAGCGCAGAAGAGCCTGAAATGAGCACGTAGGAAGAATGGCGCAAAATAGGATAGCGAGAATCGCCCGAGATGGAACACCGGAAACCAGAAGACCAATAGGTAGACCACCTAAAAAGTGGAGAGAGTCCTGGATTTCAACATCGAATGAAATGAATGATTGAGTTGGAAAAAACAGGCTGTAAGCCTATAACAAGAGGAAGAAGAAGAAGAAGAATAATGGAGATTACAACAGTCACCCCCCCCCCCCAGAGGTCCAAAAGAGGGGCAATGCTCTCATATAACAAGATGCGCCCAAATCTTAAGGGGAAAACGCTAACGACATATCATTTTTTTCCACCCTGATGCCACACAGTCCTCGACACGATACGAAATCTTGACTTGGGTGGGGGATTCATGTTTGAATCACGATTCTAAATTAACAAAGTCCTTTGTTTTGATTCTATACCTAAATTTTAGTTTTAATGTATTGACTGTCTAAACCCTATGATCCGCCATTTTGTTTAGGACGCCATTTTGGATTAAAAAAATTTTCTAAAGTGTACTGTATTCTACTTGTAGCTGGGTTTTTATTGACGACGGTAGTAAATTCGGCGCGAAAATGAGCCCTTTACCTGTGTTTCTTACAGGGTATGTCAACACAATATGTAAATTCGGCGCAGATCCATAAACCAGTACCATAAACAAAGACGAAGGAAACCTGAACTAACCTAAACCACCCCATATATTGTTTGTAATATTTTGGTTTAATTGTTTAATAAACCGATTTAAAATTAATTTCTGTAAAAACTTGAGGAGCCTCTTTTCAAATATTTATTTTCGCGCCGAATTTACCTGTAGGATTAAAATGACTCTAAAATCCATCCTCCGAGTTTACATGTTCTTGCTATGGACCAGGGGCCGTATCATCGAACTGGGGAACGTGAATTGAACGGTGAAAAGGTGGCGAATGCGAATTCTTGAAGCGTTCATCATTCATATCCTTGTTCGCCCGGTGGAAGACAAGCGAAGGGTGAAACATGCGCAAATGAAATGCCAGCCACTAAATGACATATTTGAGGCACGGATTTCAAAAAATATTTTATTTTATTTTTGGTTGTTCAAAATAACTCGTCATTAAAAAAAGTAATATGTTGACGAACGGTCTCTTTAAGACAGTTGAAACGTTAATTAGGTGGTATCTCGATATTTTTAATATTTTCAAATTTTTTATTAAAATATCCTTAGAAAGTTGAATATATCTCACAAATATTAAGTAAATTTAAGATTACAGACATATAAAATTATTACAGGCGATTCTGTTCATAACTCAATTGTATGAGCGTGCTATTTAAAAATGTTTTCCTAGGGCCAGTTCTGCTTATGGATTTAACATAAATACTTGTGTCTATAACAGCCGAATATCTTAGTTTTAATCAGTTAAGTCTAGCATAATTCTTTTCACGACGCAACTTATAATAAATTTGAGATATAACAATTTGAAAGCTATCTGAAGTTTTTATTTAAGTAAGTAACAAATTTTATATTTAAATGATGTTAACTACAGCACTTAACTTAATTAGACTGTGTTAAACACTATACTACACTACAATTAAATAAATACGATTATAATTTATCGGGACATATAAATATGAACCCCACAGATCAACGAATGAGATCCTTCAGCATAAAAACCTTATTTATGGTACATTTGATCTTCAAGTCTCTACAAATCTTTGTAAAATAAAAAAAAAAACTATATTAAAAGTTGAGTGTGAAATCCGCCAGTATATTTAATGGACGTCTTCTGTCTGGCCTTTGGTTTCGGTCCCTGGTCTTAAACTGTTTCTCTATCATTGCTCAAGTTTCAGGTTTTCTTTCAAATTTAATTGTCAGGACAGAACGTCTTGCGCTAAGAGGCTGGATATTTCGTAAATTCATACAATAAATAACTGATTCGATGGTTTCCTTAGGATCAAATATGAACTTATACTTATATTATCAGTATGAGGGAGCCTTTTATTTTATTGTTTTTATTTTTTTTTTGTCTATTTTCTGTTTTTACACTAACCTTAAAAAATTAATTTAAATAGAAAACTATTTTTAATGACTGAAAATTAAATTTATAGGTTTGTGCGTTAATTTTGGGACGCAGTGTACGTTATCACTATTTCAAAATGTTTGTCTATAAATATGTTTTTGCTAAAAGGTGCTAGGTAAATAAGAAAATATGTATATAAAATAGTCTTTATTTTAATATTTATCTTCGAGAAATATTTGCTGAGGTCGGTTAAATAATATACATAAATTTATAAAAAAAAAACCTACTCACCTTTTCATTTTATAAAGTTGATAAAATAGGGAAAAATATCCCTAAGAGCGGTACGAATACCAATCCTAGCTATTATTATTATTATATTCTCTTCAATATGAAAACCTATGTTTTTTTTTTTACTTTTCAGGTGTTGGAATTGTCCAAGTGATAGCAACTTTTATTTCATCTCTGGTAGTAGACAAATTTGGCAGAAAGATTCTGCTTATATTATCATCATTCTTCATGGCTGTATCAGGTGCATTACTTGGAGTATATTTTACTCTTAAAAACCATGATATTCTTGATAAAGACACATTAAGCAACATTAGTTTCCTTCCCATAGTCAGCTTGGTAATATTTATTAGTGTGTTTTCGTTGGGTTTCGGTCCTATTCCATGGATGGCGTCGTCGGAGATAATGCCCCCAGGTAAGGAAAATTAAATAAAAATTACATATATCCTGTATTTTAAGGCGTAATTAATACATATGAAAACCTAGAGACGCAAGTTTAATTTTTTGTAACTTGTTTCTGAGATTAGACACTTTGGTTAAGTTTTGGTTAATTTGCGTATATTAGATCCCTTATTACGAAAACTAGAAATCTGCGATTTGTGGCTTAGAGTACTATTTTTTTTGTGAAACTTTCCACAGCCTTCTTAATTTATAATATACAAGACAAAATTATAAATCTACTTTTTTTTTATTATTAATATTCCATAACTAATCGAAAAGATGAATACGAATTTAAGCGTTTCTCGCAAAAAATATTGGTCAAGCATAAATATTTTTAATGGAATAACCTTTATTATATTATCTTATCTTATTCACCCCTTTAAGGACTTTGCATATATATATATATATATATATATATACCTTTCTTTGACCTTCTTGTCATTAGAAAAGACGACCTAAGCATCGATTACACGGTCTACAGGAAACCCAGACAGATTCCTAAATGGCGAATCTGACCACTATCCATCACAGTTACGTTACAATCAGTCGCCAGCACACTGGTCTCCAGATCGTTGCGACTAACCAAACTTACGCACCGCCGAAAAGAACGCAACAATATCACAACAACTCTAAAACAAAACAACTACAAAGAACACAATATCATAAAGGCCACAAAACAAAACACAAATGCAATAGCAGAGAAAAAAGAAGATGACAAATCCAAACCAAAAACCACGCTGTCATGTGGTGTAACAGACGTAATTGGAAAAATTCTGAGGAAGCATGACATATGCAAAATTTATAAGCCACAAACAATAATACACAAATTATTGGGCAGTCTCAAAGACAAAATACCATTGGAAAACCAGGGAGTGTAGAGCATTCCATGTAGACTGTGAAAAAAAATACATGGGCCAAACAAACAGAAGAATCCAAGAACATAAAAATATCATAAAGAATAAGCAAACCACATCAGTTATATTCCCACATCATCAGGAGACAGAACACACTACAAGTTTTCAGGAAACCAAACAGATCGCACCCAAAAAGCACTATAGAACGCGCATCATTAGAGAAGCTCTCGTAATAGAAAAAACTGAAAACCTTAACACGAGAGAAGATGCACAAAACTTCCCAAATTCATGGAAAGCTCTAATTAAAACCCAACCAGAGACACCACACCAGGAGTAAGGAAACCAACCAGGCAAAACTAAGGTATATCCTGCGCAAGCGTCAAACTATAAAAACGCAGAGGACCAGTACGCTCATTCTAAGCCGAGCAAACGTCGAAGAAGCACCACCTGAAAATGGCAGCTGAGATATTGGCGAAACGTCGTAACGATTTTCTTACTGACGAGCGGATTAAAAACCGGAAAAACACCAGTGCACATTCCATCATCCGTGAACCTATATATATATATATATATATATATATATATATATATATATATATATATATATATATATATATATATAGATAGATAGATAGATAAAGATGACGTTATTTTTTTTACGTTTTTTTTATTTGACGTTTTTTCTTCAAGTTACTACCATCAACATAATTTCCTTAAATACGATTTTCATTCATTAGTGTCAAATTTTAACGTACAGGATAAACCTTTTACGTGGTAAACTCATTTTTTCTATAAGAAAATCTTTTTATATAACAACTTTTCTTCATAAAACTAGTAATAAGTTTTTTTCTTTTTCTCTCCGTCCACGAACACACCATATTCATTTAATATTGAGACCATTCCCGGCCCATATTTATAAGAGCTTTTCCTATTATTTTTGTTTTTTCGAGGAAAAGTTATTCTTGATAAAAGGCTCTACTTACCTTCAAATTTCAAAAACAGTGATCAAAGTCATGTTAACTTATACAGGGTATTCAAAAATATAGAATTAATCTTAAATAAAATACTGTTATTTGTAATTTTTTTTAAATTTTATTTAACCAAGTTGTTCCAAAAGAGAAGCATAGTTTATTAAAGAAAATATAAAAATTATATTTTCTTTTAATTTATATTTTTAAGCAATGTTGTGAAACCTTAACATTGAAATAAAAAATAATTATTCCACATATTGACCTCCTACTAATACACCATTTTCTAATATTTTTCTAAAATAATCTTTCACAGATACAATCATATCTACATTTATATTTGCATTTTTATTAGGTCAGTGTTGTCGTTATGCCATTGTTCCAAACCTTACCTTTAAGTAACCCCATAGAAAATAATCTAATGGAGTTAAATCAGGTGACAGCAGACCAGGCCATTGGTCCAAAAAAGCCAATCTACTTATCCTGGAAGTGAATATTTAACTAGTTTTTCACTTGTTTTGTAGAGTGAACAGGACACTATCTTTTTGAAGAATAGATTTCTTCTAAACTCTAAATTTTCATCCTCCATTTCGGTCATAACAAAATTTATTGAAATTTGCTTATATGAATTTTGATTTAAATCGTCTACTAAAAAAAGATTCAACTATTCTAGGATACAAACACCGCACTAAACATTAACTTTTTTAAATTTTTGACTATTAGTGGAAATTCTAAAATTTGAGTTTTCCTGTGCCTAGTACCTACAATTTTGTAGGTTTTAGTCGTAAAATTGCTTCGGCGGAAAATAAAATGTACCTGTATGAGAATCTCTTAATTAACATTTTTTTATCCATTATCAAACAAAACTCCCAACAGCGAACATTGACTCTATCGTGCAGTTTGTTAATAAATTTTGGTTTGAAAACTCGAAATGGATTGCTTGCTAAAATATTACGACTATGAGACTAGCTAACTGCACTTAAGGTGTCTTTTTCTTATGGATATTTTAGGATTTTGTTGTAAAGAGTCGAGAACCACCAAAGTGACGGCATCCTCATAATTGTACTGCTTTCATACTTTCTTGATATTTTTCGCATCCCTAGTAGCATCAAATTTTTGAATTAGTGTACACATGATTTTTCGAGTTAGGTAAACATATGGGTACTTTTCAATGAATATTTCAGTGGCATATCGATAAGATAACATTTCCAATTCCATAACATTTTGCTAGGTAAATGCGTTGTTCCAAGGTCAGCATGATCAATTTGTTATTTAATACCTATTTTTTTGGCAAAACATAAATAATGTCTGTTACGTTGACGTTGACAGAAAATTATTCATTCTCAAATTAATTCACCTATTCAGTCAGTAGCAATGTTTATTACAATGCCCAACCTAAACAAATTTATTTTTTGGTGAAAAATTAATTTTTTTTTGTTTCTATTTCGAAATAACTTAGTTAAATATAATTTGTAAAAAATACAAAAAGAGTATTATATTCAAAATTAATTCTACATTTTTGAATATTTTGAATACCCTGTATACATTATCATGACTTTGATCACTATTTTTAAAATCTGAAGGCAAGCAAAACCTATTATCAAGAATGACAGTTTCTCGAAAAATCAAAAATATTGAAATTTACTAGAGGGCGGTATCTCATCCATGAGCATACTCTATAAGGTGTAAGTATTTTATTGGATAATTTTGTGGAGAATTTTGCAATTCACTATAATGTTGATACAAATTATAACATTTTATATGTCATTTAATAATTTTTCTGTATAAATCAAATTTTTTTCTAAAAAAATCTTTTTCTGTTTTATTTCAGAAATTAAATCAACAGCCAGTTCAGCTGCCGGTACTTTCAACTGGTTTTTGTCTTTTATTGTCACCCGATTTTATAATAATTTAGCTGACAGCATAGGAGGTAAATATAAAAATTAATATGCATGCTTATAGTTCGAAATAAAAGGAATTTTTTTTTATCTGGATGGACCGCTTTATGCAAACTCTTTCGAAAAAAATTATTTATCAGCGAAACCGACGACACAAGAAATGTGATGGAAAAAACTTGTTGTATACCAGATGCCCTTATTACCTCCTTTGACGCTGGCCGGCGAAGTCGGCAAAATTTAAAGGAGGCCCGTCACAAGCGCGCCTCGCCATTTGTATAAACACCTTACGACTTTTTTACTTTAACTGTTTTACCATGATCTTCTGGAACTAATTCTATATAGTATATTATTGATTTTTCATAAATTTTCAGCTAATCTCAAACAAAATTTGCTTGGAAGAAATATATATTTAACATTTAACAAAACATTAAAAAACCCATTTTATTTCAGGTGACGTAACATTTTATATATTTGCGGGTATTTCAGTAGTTGGAAGTATTTTTGTTTACTTATGTGTCCCAGAAACCAAAGGCAAAAGTACCCAAGAAGTACAAGATTTATTAAATGGAGTCAAACCATCACATACGGACAGCAAAGGGATCGACAATCCAAGTTTTAAAAGCTAGTGTACTCCATATTAGTTTTTAAGGTTCCTGTAATTATTAACTTATATTTTTAGCCTCGTTTTCACGATGATAAATTTTTCTAGAATTGATGTAATGAGAATAACTGAAATTCATTTTTGGAAAAATACTAAAAAATTCATCTTAATATTTTTAAAGGATATTCGCTTGTAAACGACACAAAGGAGCTAATTTTTAATAATTTTTTAAATGAATTGAATGTAATGTGCAGTCATTTGTCCTATTTATTTAGTTTTTATCGATGTCCAAGTGTCGCTGCCAATCACCTCTTCAATGACCGCGTAAAATGGTGGAATATTTAAATTCGTCTATAGTTACCTGTACCTAAATTATTTTTAGAAAATAAATAATAAAAGGAAAAAATACACTTTTTTATTTTATATTTGTATTTAATTTCAAAAGAGATTTGTTGCTTTGATACCAAAATGCTTCAACTGAACCAGGGGACCAATTAAGAAACACCATAACTGACGTATATAATGAAACTGAACATTTTAAGTCTAATTACTAATATGAGATTTTTCCTAAAAACTTGTAGTAAGTATTCATAATAGGTAATTCACATAATAAAATTTTCCACTGACAATTGTTTGCAGTTATTGCTCAAGTTTACTAGTGACGCTGTACTAAAATAGTTTTGTCACGTCTTATACTTAACTTACCTATTCTCCTCAAGTTGTCCCTACTATACATTCAAAATGATTGTAAGTAGTCATAAAAATAACTTTCTCATATTATTTTTCGATAACTCTACATGTCGTCCTTACAGTCCTTAACTTTTTTCCTTTATAATGTCCATTTCTTCGTTACGGCAGCAAACTTAATCACTGATTTGCGCTACAAAACACCAAAAATTTTTAGTTTTCTACACATTATTATTTACAGATAGAAAGGTGTTGTGTATATGTTTACTTTACTTATTTTGGATAAAAAAACTTTAAAAGAAATAACAATAAACAAAAGAGGTACCACCAAAGAATATTTGGTTCGGAGAGATGACCCCGATGGTTGGATGTGCTTATTGATGTTAAATATTCCAGCAATGAAGCCATCAGATGTTTAGGCAATCGACAATTTCTTTTTTTTTTAAATAAACCTGATGGCGCTATAATTTTCTCCATAACTTGTTTAGTTCCACTTAACTTGGTTTAAGACTAGTCGCATACTACGATTTTTTCTGAAGAATCTTCTTCGCCCATGAAAACTGTTGATCAAGAGGTCAAGAGCTATAATATACTGCATTTTCAACTAAATTCACTGGGAAGTGTTTTCCATAAAGTTGGTGCGGGGTTCTTTCAGAAATGGTGATCATTTTAAAGAGTAAAAAATTCCGCAAATGCAAGAGCTTTTTTTACAAAAAAATGTAACTGGGCGTATTTTTATTTTCTGTAGCGGAATAAAAATTGCCATGTGGTTTATTCATTAAAAACCTATCTGTTACATTTTTTGCCGAAAAAAAAGCTGTGCAGAGAAACTTGGCATGTACTTAACCTAAGACTGAAAGTTGTAAAAAAAGTGGGACTTAATTGTGAATATATTTAAGATTTAAATTTTTACTGAAATAAAATTTAAAATTTAAAAGTTCAACAAAGAATATTACATTTTACAATTTCATAAATCCACTTTTTCTTTTAATTAAAGAAAATATAGTTAAAAAAAATTGATTCTAAATTTTTACAATCTGATTATATATTTCTTTAAAGGACCCCTCAACAACTTTATATAAAATCTTTCCCAGTGAAACTGGATGAAAATGTAGTAGGATGTAGTTTTTGACTTCCTGATCAAAAGTTCCCATGAGCCTGAATCCATCCCAATTTTTAAGATACGGAAGGACTAAAGGTTGGATGTTGGATATGGGTGCGAGTTTACGTCTCCCATGAGTGACTGAGAAACTAAGCATTCTAAAGAAAAATTTCGAATACAAAAAATGTAAATAATTAAGCGGGCATGTCCTGGCAACCTTAAGAGAGGCCCTTACAATAATTTCAAGGTCATATTTTACCCAAATTTTCCATATCTGCTATAAAACATATGGATTTTAGTTTAAAAAAACAACTTGATCTTAAAATGTGTTTTAAGGATCACTCTGAAGATCAACGTCAAGGCCAGCATAAAATGCTCCGCTCAATTAAACTTTTATATTAAAACTGTTTATCCAGGATGCTTAGTTTCCGATTTATTCGACTTCAAGGGAGTGATGTGACCATTAGTCCTTTTGTATCTCAAAAACACGCCCATGAAAATTTTTGAATAGGATGTCAAGAGCTACTTCATATTACATTTTCAACTGAATTCACTGGGAAGTGTTTTCCATGAAGTTGGTGCGGGGCTCTTTTAGAAATGGCGATCATTTTTTATTAGCTAGATAAATCTAGAAAATATGTTCTGAACTATACAAATTCCAAAACAACTAACCAGATATTTATTAACAATATGAATTTAAAATTTTTATAAACTTCAACTGTCAGGATAATTACCAGATAACTTCTAACAGAATGACAGTAAATATTTCCTTCATTTCTAGCTCTTGGGATTATGGTAGTTGCATAAAAATTATTAACAGTAACGTTAAGTTCTTTCGACAAAATAAGTCCTCACAGTCCACTCGAAATCTCAAATCAAATAGAATATATTCGTGAACTAGAGAAGTGTCAACAAATAATAACCAACTAATTTCCAAGTTGTTTATTAGTTACAGAAATAGTGTGTTTTTACACTACATTTCAATGCTAATAACAGGACATAGGCTAGTTCGGAAAAAACAATGAGTCGTCTGCAGAATCTACTGGACTGTTACTTTTACTGCAGTTATTCTCATAAAAACTATCATCGTGAGAATGAAACTTTTTAGAAAACTGAACGGTGTGGAACATGATGATTATTATATCATTTTACCTTATAGAGTGTATATTATTCTAGAATGATCGAATTTTAACGGACAAGAAAGTAGAGTTTTTAGTATAGAGAAAGATAATAAATATTGGCGTGCATACAAATGTTATGTGTGAATATCAAAAGCACAATTTTATAATATTTTCTAATTATACAGGGTAGCAAAGAAGCGTGGCAAATAAAATAAGCATCTCCGTAAATAATACACTGTTTTTTAAAATCCATTTCAATATCTAAGTATATTTGGCACTATGAGTTTAAGTTTTACAGTTCCTGAGATACTAACCTCCAAAAAGTCATATTTTTTCACATTTACTTCAAAAAGTTCTGAAATTTAGCAGCTCAGTTTATAGTTATGATATGAACAGTACATTTGAACTGACTAAATTCGGAATCAGAAATTTATCGGCATTTAAAATTTTTAGATAGCGTATCAGAAGCAAATTTGAGACTGTTCAAGTTATTTTTCTTTAAGTTATATTTTTGTGATAATACCGCCGGTCAGAGTGAGAAAATTGTTATTTCCCCAATACCAGTTATTTGTTATTTGAAACGAAGTAAAACATATTTTTTATAAGGATAAATCTGCATTTCATTTCAGTATTCTAATTCTAATAATTATGACACTGACCAAAGCTGACAAGATTTCGAAGAAAAAACTAACAAAAGAGAGTGTCACTCAAACTATTTTTTTTTATCTCAAGTTCTTATGGAGATATCTTCATAAAACAAAAAGGAAATTACTTATTATTTGAAACGAAGTAAATCTAGGGTAACTTCATCAACACGTATATGATCCCTTATTTTTTATAAGGGCTAAAAAGACGAATGGACGAATCTAAAAAATGCGAATCTTTTATTTTCGTTTCCTTTACCAAATATTAAATTTTCATCAAAATCCAAGCAGGACACTTCTGGTAACTTTCTTGTAAGTAGTAATATATAATTTTCAACTGCATTAGAAAACAGTATTTAAGCATTAGGAAGTGTAGATACTAGAAGATACCAAAACCTCAAAAAATATTTATTCTTCTTAAAAGCACAACCGATTAGCGAAAAACAAAATTTTTACTCATGTCAATTGCATGCACTTCCGTTAACATTTTTCAACCAATATAATTTGCAAGTTGCGAGTGTCTATTGCACAACATAAGTTGTGACCATTATTTCTTTGAACAATAAAGTCTCTATCGTCGTAAATGAAAGATGTGAATAAAAAAAACAAACGAATAAATACTTTAATGCAGTATGATTACCCAAAATTCAACATTATAAAAACTACCAAATTTAAACAGTAATATTATACATATTTTAAATTATTAGCCTAAAAACCTGCTGTAATCTGAAATGTATTGTGCAATAGGTATAAAAGTAAGTAAATATAATATTTATTATTTTTATGTTATATGGTATATCTTTTGTTATCCATTAGAATATTGGTAAACTTCTACAGCGTATACCAAATATAAATTGTTTATATTTGTTTAATCTACGTTTTGTTTGTACCTCAAAAAATATTAATGTAGGGGCATAATTAATAAAACAGAACACTTTATGAATTCTTATTTTCATATGTAAATAAAAAATGTTTGCAATATGCCCACTTTGGGATATATCCAAAATCGCCACAGTGTACTAACAAGCTAGTCTGTATATAAACAAATCATGTTCCTCAACGTCCAGTCTATTAATTCATTATTTAATTTAGTACTATTTAAAACAGGGTGCTAAGACTTTTATATGCATTTTAAATATTTTTTGTACAGTTGTTAATTTAGTGGAATACTAAAAATATTTATAATTTATGATTTTTAAAACTTCAGTGTTATTTACTAGTAATCAATTTTTGATCTTCCTTGTCTGCTCACAGGATAATTTTGCATTTATTTTAAGTAAAGCCTAATTACAACACGTTAGAGCCGTTTTACACACACAAGAATTATTCCGAAAATTCTAACAAAAATTTTCAGCAAATTTTTTCCGAAAATTCTAGAGATAATTTTTACAATAAAATTCGACTCTGTTTGATACGTACAAGAAATTTGAATATAATTTTGGTGATAATTTTGTCGATGCTCATGCGCATTTTCATCACATGTGACGTTCCAGCAGTTAAAAAGTTAACTTGCTCTGGGAATAACCTTAAAATGTCGTAAATATGAAAGTTTCCGAACATAATCAAGAAACTACAAAATAAGGGATATTTTGTGCAAGAAACAATGAGTTAATATTAAGTTTAGGTTGATTAACAAACGTGGGCTGTCAATTCACAAATTTTATTCTGCGTCGATTTTCGCACTTTTTATGCCGAAAATTTTCACCAAAATTTTAACAATAATTCTTTGATGTGTAAAACAGCAAATTAATTTTACGAAAATTTTCAACATAATTATGAGATAAATTTTGGCTATAATTCTTGTGTGTGTGAAACGGCTCTAAGAAAGAGTTTTCATCATAAATTTCTTCAAGCTTCTTTTCTTATTATCATTTTGTACATGAAAAAGCATTTTTAACATCAGGAAATCTGAACATAAGGGCAGCATAATAAAAGCAAAGTAATTTGGAAAAATCAAATTAATTGAATTATTTTTTACTTGTAATGGAGAGTACAGCAAAATTGAAAAGATGTTATATTAATTAAATAACACAGATCATCTATCTGTATACGAAATTTGATTTGATCGGATCGAGTGTCTAGAGTTGAACAATCAGCTATCGGGAACACTCCGAAAACACAATTTATTTTTTTACTTATTGCGTATGTTCTTTCAAATGTAGGGGATGTTAAAAATGGCTTTTTAGAAAAAGTTTTAATTAAAAATAAAGAATTTGTAATGTTGATATTAATATACAATTGTTATTTAGCAAATGTGTGACACCGAGATAGCTCATTAGTGAAACTGTTTAAGTGGCCACAGATACGGAGGAGCATAAATTGGTGCACTATTAGGTGATTTAATCGCTTTAACAAAAATTATTAATACGAGCAGGATATGGATTTTGTTAGATTTTCGTAGAAGCTAATATATTAATTTTTTTAATATATTTCAATTTTCCATTAGAGGAGGGCATTTAAAAAACCACTTTGGAGGCCCACGTCTCGCGAATAAAACAACTAAATAAAAAATGTAATATTTGTATTTTTGAAGAACTCTCCAATGATGTTCCACTCGATGGGTGAGTAAAAAAAAATTTTTCATCCCTATTTTTCACATCGGGGAGTTGTATTACCACAACGTGCGGTTAGAAAAAGATAGCAGATAACCACATATTTTTTCTCGTTCTCCTTCTCTCTCTCTCTCTCTCTCTCTCGAACTACTAGAGCACCTGCTGGCGAGTTTAATTGGTATAACAGATGATTCAAAAAGCCCCGAGACTAACATATACAAGCACAATTTTCTGGTAAAATTCTACTTTATTTATTAACACAATTTCCTTCTAGCTTCGATCTAACATTTCTGAGCATTTTTAAAAGAACCATTTGTCCAACCTTCAAAATACGCTTCAGTTTTGATGATTACCCTTTCATGGGAGCCATATCTCTTTTCGGTGAGAATTTTTGTAGACTTGCCAATAAGTAGTAGTCGCTGGGGGGCAAATCTGGAGAATACAGTGGGTGCGGAAGCAATTCGAAGTGCAATTCAAGCCGTTTTGCCATCGTTGCAATCGACTTGTGACATGTTGTATGTTTTGGTGAAAGAGCACTTTTTTTCCCCATTTGGGGACATTTCTTTGTGATTTCTTGCTTTAAACGCACAAATGACGCCATATAATATTCGCTAATGATCGTTTTTCTCGTTTCAAGATAGTTGAAATGAAATAACTTTGTCGGCTGACTTACGCTCTTGGCAACTTTGCTTGGCTTTCATCCTTAGCTGTCCATTCCGATTTGACACCAAAGTATACTGGTGGATCCATGTTTCATCCATTGTCACATACTGTTTGAAAAAAGACTCTTTATTTGGCTTAGACAGCTCTAAACGCCGCTCTAAATCATCAACACGTTGAATTCAGTAAACCAGCAACAAATGGTTACTTTCGCCGGAGCAGATTCTTTATAACATTTTTCAAGCTATTCCTGAATTCTACCGGTATTTTTTCCCATCATATAACAGTGTTTTATCAACGTAAGAAACTCGTTTTTTCCATTGTTTTGAAAATATCAAAAGGTGCATCACTAAAATTTCAATATCTCAATTATTAATAGTCGAAATGTCATAAAATTTGAACACGTATCGTCTGAAGGTTGGTACTAAATAAAAATTGCATGGATATGTTATTAGAGTCGCCATCTATGTGCCAGTTTCGGTACTTTTCAAACCATCTGCTCGATGATTTCAACGGCTTCAAAAAACTGATTGTGAGAGCGTTTACAGAAAATTACAAAATTTAAAATAATTAAGCTGATCAGTTATTTCAGGAATCGAAATAGTTTTTCCTCCTCCCTGGCAAGATGTTTTTATTCCAGTTGTTTAAACTCGGAAGAGTGATCATCAACAGCCCTGTACAATCTACTAACTCAATGAGCTACTTAAAGCTTGTTTTCACAACTTCGTCCACTATTGCTTAGAGACTAAATCCTGATTTGGCACCTTGAGATTGTATTAACAGACAGTTTATCGAGTAGTTTCCGTGATAAAAGAAAATCCGTTTTTTTTTTTGACCGGTTACACGCGATGGTAAACTCAAACTATAAAATTGAATAATAATTAATTGGTTTTAATATGGTCAAAACCGCATTCAAATATCCTTTTTACCAACTTTTTTCAATATTTTTAGTTTGCAGAAAATAACATACATTTCGGGATTTTTAAGTACTTAATTTTTAATTTTTGAAAAATTTGTCTCCGATATCACAATTCTGTATCTTTAAACCACGGAAACATTTTCAATTATGGGAAATGCATTTGCTACATTTTACATATCTAAAGTATATAAATTGTTAATTCACTGACTTTATCGGTAAAAATTAAAATATTTTTTATGTAAGTTTAATATTTTATTTGTACATAAATTGGTCGATATAACCATATTATTAAATATACAATATCTAACTTGATTACAAAATAAGAATGTTTTGTATACCCAGAACATATTTCGATGGTTAACAAATATATATTTTTTTTTAATTGCAAAAGTGTATATGTTTTTGTAGTAGGAAGTAACACACATTAAAAATACCATTTGGCAATATTAGATGAGTATCATTCGGTTTAAGTCCTTTTAAACTATAATTAATTAAAAAACGAGAATTTCTTCCAAAATTCAAAAGTGGGGTTATATCTCAAAATATCAAAAAAAGTTTTTCTAAATGCAATTTTTGCCCACGTGCAAAATATCAACTCTATAAGATAATTTAGATTTTTTGCTCATTTTTTATAGATTACACCACTGTTGCAAAGTAAAACTCAACGCAACCTACATAAAACTTCTTAGTTTTGACATTGACATATTATACTAAGACGGTTCATTCTTATGGGAGGATTGGAAGCGCTAAGTATTAAAACTCGGTCATTGATAAAAGATAGTTTTGACTATAAGTACTAAAACGGCAAGGAATGATGTAGATGCAGTGTAGCCGTATTGGATAGTTGATCTAAACTACGAGTACAAGTTTTTTTATCCCTTGGTTTATTATATTTGTTTAAGTTTACAAAGGGAACGTTGTAATGATCAAACCTTTCAGTAAAACTTCGCTAGGCTGCGCCAACCTTACATTTAAATCGATAAAAAGGTGGAGCTTATCCCTCTTAGTTGGTAGGAAGGGATATGCAGAATTGCCGCGTTTTCAACATACATCCGAAAATTTAAATCGTTTATACTTGTTTCTAACAAAAGCATGTATATCACATCAAAATACTGATATCTAATCATTGACAATATTGTAAATTGTTTTTTTATGAATGAGATGGCGTACCAGTTTGCTTACCATTTAGGAGCGTCAAAATTATAGCACAGATATATTACTTCTATGGTTTTGACAATGCTTCATCTCATACATATTTTGTTTAAAGTAGCGCCATATTAAATGTGTGTTTTCCTATAAAATCCAAATAGGGCTATTCAAATTTAGTCACATGTGATGCAAAGTTTATTTGTTTTTGACCCTGTATAAGGTAGCTTCATAAAATAACTATTTTTGAAAACGTAGTTTGTGTCTAAAAGTAAAACACATTATAATTAAGGCAAACAAGTACACAGTGTCATCAGTAAAGTCTGCATTAGGTGGAAAATAAATTTTAAATGCGTTTAATTTTTATATTATGACTTTTTCATTAGAAAATTTGAGTATTTTCAATTAAACTATTTTCTTAATATTAATTTATATTACTTTTTTACTGCGTTATCAAAAATAGGTATTTTATGAAGTTGCGTTATACAGGATCAAAAACAAATAAAGTTTGCATTACATGTGACCAAATTTTAATAGCCCCATTTGGATTTTGTAGAAAAGCACACATTTAGTATGGCTCGACTTTAAACAAAATATGTCTGGAATGAAGCATTGTCAAAACTAAGAAGTTTTATGTAGATTGCGTTGAGTCTTATTTTGCAACGGTGGTACAATTTACAAAAAATGAGCAAAAAATTTAAATTATTTTATACAGCTGAAATTTTGCATATGGGCTGCATTTAGAAAAACTTTTTGTAATAAGTTTTTCCGATATATATATATATATATATATATATATATATATATATATATATATATATATATATATATATATATATATATATATAATGTGTGTGTGGGTGTGTGTTTATATATACCTAAGTCTTACGGTTATTGATATATTTTAAAATAAAAGTAAAAAATGGCTTATATAAAAGCCTTTATTATTTAACTGGGGTTGGTTTCCTTCTACTTTAGTAGACTGTGTTGATATTTTGATAATAAATAAATACATGGTGATTAAAAACTAACAGTCATTATTAATTTAAAAAAAAATGGTAAAAATCAATTTCTTAAATATAAACCCCCTATTTTTATGTTATCTTACTTAGCATTAAAAATAAGGGTGACTTTGGATAAGGTTGTCTGTTCCAAAAATTTGTGGTTTTTGAAATATTGGCAATTTAATATTTTTGTATTGTTAAAATATTAAACGGCTTACCTACGCGGGGAAGCAGCTTATTGTAATAAATGTCCAAAATTTCCACTTTGAATTTCTAGACCTTTTTCGCATCTCTGAGTTTGATCGCCTTGGGTGGCCGCTCTAACTAAATATGGAGATAAACTTTCGAACGCGTTGCTTATCCTTGTTATACAGTCCTACATCATTGTCACTAAATTACAATAAACGATGTTTTTTTTATCGGTCTCCATATAAAATAATCTAAGATAGTCAAATTAAGAGAACGAGGAGGCCACAAAAAGGTCGATTGTTGGTAGTCCACATTTCATAAAATGTTGCTTGTAAGAAGTTTTCTTCATAAAAATGTAGTTTTACTATCCCATCATTTCTTACAGCCCAAAATACATTAAATTGAAACTTCCACAATATTACTCCATGAGGATTTGAATCACTCCAAAAATGGGAATACCGTCTGTTAAAAATGCCATTTTTCGTAAATTTTGCTTCATTAGTCCAAGTTATGTTGTCTAAAAATCGATGGTCGTCTTGTATTATCGTTAATATTAATTCGCAAAATGGCACAGAGGTATTGACCCAAAGATATTAAATAAGAACTGAAGTTGCGTTTCAACAAAATTCTATGTAGTGAGCTCATCGAGATTCCTATTTGTAAAGCCACTTGTCTTAACAATGTCATAAGATATGCCGCAAAATATGTCAGAACTGCAATTTCGACATTTTCATCATTGAGAATAGGTTCCTTTTATGCATTTTTGCCTTAACAGTGCCAGAATTTTTGGAATTTTCCAATATTTATTTAACACTGTTCCGTGACGGTTTCTGTTTATCTGGATATCTATCAGCAAATGTCTGGCATGTTCTGTCTACATTTTATGGCCAACTTATAACAAAACTTAAAAGCCTTACAGCGTTTTTCCAATACAAATATGGTAAACTACCAATATTTCAAACACTACAATTTTTTGGAATGGACAACCTCATCAAAGTCACTTTTATTTCTAAAGCTAAATACGATAACATTTTAAATATAGGGGGTTTACGTTTAAAAAAAAATTAACTTTTAACCATTTTACCAAAATATTAACACAGTATGCTAAAGTAGATCCCTTTCTAAAATGAAACCAATCCCAATTAAAAAATAAAAACTTTCATATAGGAAAAATTGATAGTTATGTTTAGGCCTGCAAACGCCATTTTTGACATAAAATTTAAAATATGCCAAAAACAGTTAGACTTAGGTATAGGATATTATACATGAAATGTCTATAATTCTGCGTAAAATCTAAAAATGAAATAACATATAGGGTGTTCTATTTAAAATAAAAAAAGGCGTTAACTTCTGGTATAACCGGAAGTGCCACCATCTTGAAAATATTTTATCCGAATGGCTCCCATCGACTTTGGTAAAACGCGAATCTTTTAAAAATTTTCAATTTTCCGAGAAATCGATCGTAACAGTCAGTCGTTGAACCCACTGTATAGTATTGTTATTTCTTATCCAAGAAACAGTTTTAGGTATCTACAGTATCAATAACAGTTGGAAAAATAAATAAAATATAAAGAAATATTTACGGAAGGTGAGGGCGTTAAACAATTTGTCTTTTTCACCTTCAGACCGTTAAAATAAAGACAAACAGTTCATTTCCTTTGAATTTCACTCTGGTTCTCTCTCCATAAGCATTTCGACTATAAATAATCTCATTAGTGGAGCTGAATCAAATTAAGAGTAAAATTCAAAAGCAAGATCCATGAACGTGATGTTTTTGGTAAGATGACATCACTTGTAGATTTTTCTGCCAATCTCAAATTGCCTATTATCTAGGCTCGATTCTCACTACAGTGGCGCTCTCGATTCGATAAAATATCTTTAAATGAAAAAGGTTTACGACATCGAAATCTCCGCGAAACTAATAATGTTCATTGTTTCTCCCGTAAAAATATTTTACCGGACCGAGAGCGTATATAGAGCAGCCCTACAATGAAAATCGAGCCTTATCATGAGCAGACCCATACCTGATTAAAGATAGAAACGACAAAAGTAACTTTTAAAAATACTATATATTTTTTAATAAATAACAGATGGAGGAACAAAATAAACATTTTAAATGATACAACATTGGAAATAATGCAGGACTGTAGAAGCAGAAAAATATCATATTACTAATTTAATAACAAAATATTCGAACCGAACAGGGAAAAAAATAAATATATCTTTAACATAGAATTCAATTAATATGTACATGGACGATATCCATTTATGTTGTAATTCCTTAAAATCTCTTAATATGTTAGATACAGAAAAAGACTTTAGATAAAAAATTTCTCGGTTGCTCACAGTGTACATTAAAAAAACACTTTTAGTATTTGTTTGTTACGATCATATGGGATTAAAAAAAGAACTTTTTTCAATCAAAAACAAAATTCGTCCCTTTACAGGCGCAATGTACAATTTATATAAAATTTCATTTATTCAAAATAAGTTAAGCAACCGACATCAATCAAGAATACAGTATCTGAGAAAGTGAAAAATATTTTTTTTTTGTGGACACACTGTAAGATTTGAAACATCTCACTCTGCTTGTAATTACAAATGAAATCACATATTTTATTATTTTTTTCAATATTTATAAGCCAATTTAAATTTATTAAAACTGGATAAAACTAAACCGGGAAAGTGGAACAATTGAAATTTCCCAGTTCGGTATCAGACATACAGGGTGTCCAAGATCAGGAGGGCCCGTATAGGAATGTTGGTAACAGCAACAAACACGGATTTGGTTTAATGGGAAAAAAGTTACATGATATAAGAACCAACGATATAACGGTTCGAAATTTTTAATATTTGAGTTATTTGAAAAAAAATTTTTTTCTGGTGTTAATATTAAGGTTAGAGCGATACCAAAAAAACCTTTTTACAGCAACCCTTAATGAACTTAAACATGATATTATAGATTTTAATACTGGGCCTAATTTTTTAAAATACGGTCCTGATTTTCTAATGTCTAATTTTATAAGCCATTTTCATGCTGAATTCAACAATATATGACACGTTATAACTAAATTAGTTTCGAATTTATTTTGATCGTTATTAGGAAATTTTTAAAGTACGGACCTGTGTTTTTTATATATATTTTTTAAGCAAGTTAATTTAATTACCGACCAGAAATTATTAAGAATAAAAAATTACTAAATAAATACAGGAACATGAATCATATTATTAATAATAAGGAACCTCCTGCAGAACATCAAGGGATTGGGCCTTAGTGAGCATCTGTATAAACCGATTCAGAAAGCAGTTCTCCTTGCAACCGCGAGGACCGTACGAAAGTTTGTGGGAAATACAGCAGACCACGTTACCTAGAACCCGATAACATAGAAAGGGTCCCCACAGAGCTCCATACTTTTGGTATCTTTGTATACCTGGCACAGTATTCCCTGGAGGGGGTGCGAAGCCGTATGGCTTGAAACTTCAATCATACCCTATAGGTTTAAACAACAATAGATTTATTTGAAGGCTGTTATCGGTGGGGGAGAGGCTTTTTTGATGTTTGACAGACATAAACATGTTTACTTATCTTTTTTTTTTCAGTTTAATTGCTTGTCGTGATTCTTTTCAGTGTTTTTAAGTGTTAGAAATTACTATAAATGCGAAGTTTACAATTAATATTAACAAAAAGAGGATTTAAAAACCTACTTTTATTTGCAAATATTGTTAGATATTGTTTACATATTGAAAATAAAAATAATTTAGACTACCATAAATTCATTTTCTATGTGACGTACCGATTATCGTATGATACTCGTTTAAATAATGCAATTAGAAAAGGACAGCATAAAATCGGTATGTGTGTACCAAGAAATGAAATATCTACTATTTATCAACACTTTTTCAAGTTCAAATAAAAATATTATTACGTTATGCAGTGTTCAAATAACCGGGCCCTAGTTCTGACATGCTAATTCTACAGGGATAAGTTCGAAGGCCTGAAATTATAATAAAGATTAAAAGAAATTTGGCAAAAAAAATATTCAAAGTGTAATTAAAGCATAATGTGTGATACATCGGTAAATTCATAATAAAAAGAGCTTCTTAAATTTAACATTAAAAAATTAGGGCCGTTATTTAAAAAGATGGTTGCTCGAAGACGAAACGTCAAATAAAAAATTCGAAAACGCCATCTAAAGTTCAATAAAAGCCGTTTCAAAAAAATTTTATCGGTTTCTCTCCTACTTTATTATTAACACCAAAAAAATATATAATTCAAAATTCGAAAATTCTGTTCATTTAAGGGGCTATTCTCTTGAGTCATTATCACTTTCAGTTCTGTCACTTGAAGTAATCATGATCACTTCGACCCAATGACAAGTAAATGCATATTCAAAAGAACATGAAGTTATCAGCTACACTTTTTTCACTTTGATCAACTCTAAAGCATACAGCCTAATAACTCAAACACTAAAAGTCATATCAAAAGTATCTGACCAGTTTCTCTTTGGTTCTTAAATTATGCAACTTTTTCCTACTTCATAAAATTCGTAACCCTTACAGTTATTGAGATACCCATAGTGTCCCTCGTTTTCGCGGACATCATTATCAGGCCATTTTTACCTTTAACATTTGTGCTTAGCACTGCATCGTAGTAATTTGAGAAGGATGAATCACTTTTCATTTGTGATGTAATTGATTAGGTGCATCATGTTAAAAAAAAGGCTCAACAAAATAAAATGTCTCTTGTAGTCAATTTTTTCTTCAAATTATCAAATTTGCATTTCAAAAAAAAAAAAAAAAAAACAAAATGCCGAGAAAATTTTAAGCCTTGCTTAACGTTAAGCTTCGCTTATTTGTTAACGGTGCAAATGGTCTTACAGAAATAATCAACAATAAAACGAATAAAACTTCAGTTCTTTTGGCACTAAAGCTATTTTAGTTTTTTAAAGGGTACCTAAAAGTTGATAAAAATATTTTTCGGTAAAACTTACTTAGTAAGTTTAGTGCTAGGTACAATTTAGAAATGTTTATGGCATTTTATATTTTATTTTAATGTCTTTCTGGATTGAATTTCTTTATACCAGGATTTATTAATGTTAAAGATCTTCTGTAACAATATCTTGTTAAAAATATGAAACTGGGAGGTCACAAAATATCCCACAATATAATTCCATGTTTATATAAAATTATACTCATGAACAAGTGCTTACTAAACATATAATTTTAAAATTTTAAGGATTTAATGCATTTACTTCTGTTTTTGTAAGAAGTGGCAGAATCCTAAAATAAATATTTGTTTAATAACCGTTAATTGTGTTTTTTATAAGGGCGCAAAAATTAATCACTTTAAAATATTATCACCCTAAGGTTTTCTATGTCCGCGTGTAGCAAAGTTCACACTTTCAACGCTGTCAATAAGTGCACAAATCATTATAATAAAACTTTTTTTGGATTGCTACCTACTATAATTCGGAATTAGTCAATTTTATTTTAGTAGAATGTTGTTTAAATTATTATGAAATAATGAAAGTCTTTTTTCAAGTTTGATATTTTTATTTACGAACATAAAATTTATATTTATAAAATTTTATTTTATCTAATTAATGTTGTTTCCCTAAAATTTTGAAAAATCAAGTTTACAGCAGAAGGATTTGTGGCAACTTTACTCGTCGTTGTTGGAGATAGTTGTTTTTATTAAGTTAAGTATTAAGAGCATTTTCTAATAGAGGTCCGAGAAATAATTTTTAACCACCTTAATATATATATATATATATATATATATATATATATATATATATATATATATATATATATATATATTGACAAGGCTCTAAAAAACAAACGCGTGGCCCCGAAAAATCGCGAAAACCAAGGTAATAGCTCCAAAGCTTTTGTTCCTTATGTCAGAGACATCACAGACAAAATCGCAAAAACTCTCACGGGACACAACATTGAAACCATTTTCACCACAGACCATAAAGTAAAATATTTCTTGCCAACACCACGGGAAAGAATCCCTCTAGAAAACCAGGGAGTGTACGAAATTCCATGCGGAGGATGCAGCTGATCTTCCGTAGGCCAAACCAACCGTAAAATAAGCGCCAGAACAGACGAACATGTAAACGCTGTCAAGCAAAAAACAACTTCTTCTGCACTAGCCCAACACTGGTTAAACACAGGACATAAGATAAATTTGTCAGGAACAAAAATGTTATCAAGATGTGAAAATCTGTCCACAAGAGTTATAAGGGAAGCCATCGAAATTGCAAAGAGGCCCAATAATTTAAATAACAGGGATGATAGCCAGCGAGTGCCTAATACTTGGAAAAATCTGCTTACAAAACATCAACCAGTAGCACTTAGTAACGAAACAGATTACAACTCGGCAACTCAAGCCCAAATATTGGCAACAGGGCCAATGACACGCAGCAGATATCGCAAACTGATTGGTCAGAACTATTCGGAAAACGAATGCGTCTGACGTACACATAAAGAGCAACAGCACCCGGGTCGCAGTCGTCAGTTCGTTCGTAGACGCCGTACAGTGAGATTTTAAAATGGTGAATGAGATTTCACCGAAACGTCAGCTGCCTTACAATCCTGAGAGTCACGACAAAATGGCGGAATACTTGAGTGTAATATTTATTGTTTGTGGATTTTAAACAAGAAGAAAATTCTTCCTGCTCAATTTGGACAGTCCTATTGTATTGTGACTGTGAATGTAAATAAAAAGTGTTAATGGAGGGTTGTTTCTCTTTTTTTTTTCATATATTTACTTGTTCTATATTTAACTCACATTGGTGAGTTCTTAACAATTATAGGTTAGGGTAAATTCTAACTTTGTAATTAATTTTGTAGAGATGTCCTGAAGAAGAGAAAAATAAATTCTCGAAAGCATGACAATACCCATAGCTGAATATTTTTCAGTCGCGATTAATTATGAGGCAATCTTTGTCAATGGAACACCTCCTGCTCTCCAGACTTTTTTAACATTTAACATCGAAGCAAGGGCTTAAAATGTGTATTTTTCATCTACTTTCAAGATCCGATTTTGTTTCACATAAATGAGCGCATCAGGCTAAAAATTTTCATACAAGCGTATTAAAAGTCATAAAATACGAATCAGATGTAAAAATTGCAAAATTTAAGATGGCAGATCCAATATGGCAGCCGTATAGGCCATTGCAATATAAAATAGGAAACATTCGTACGAATAGCTTGAAATTTGACATTTTGGGGTTTCTAATGTCAAAATTGCAAAACTCAAAATGGTGGATTCAATATGGCGTCGGTATACGTCCTTGAACTACGAAATGAGCAACATTTCTTAGACAGGCTTGAAACTAGACACCTAGGAGTTTTTGAAGTCAACAATCACAGTTCTTATGTCAAAATTGGTATGTACAACAACTGGTGATGATGTGCCATTAATGTCAACTTTTCGTATTTTATGAACAATTTTTTATCCATGAGTAGTATTAGGGTATCTTATGTCAATATAGATTTTCATCCCTTTACAATAAAGCTTGTTTCTTATTGTAGTTTTATATTTTTATCAAATAGTGTACAGCATGATACAGCTACTGTATATACTGTGCAGAAGAAGTTAATTCCCCAGTTAAAACAACTAAGTGGAAACAAAATCAGTTACTTTAGCGATGGTGCAAAACATCACTTTAAAACAAGTTTCCAATGATTAGTTTGATACATCATGAGAGAGACTTTGGAATTAAGGCTGAATATATGCATGGAAATGCGCACGGTAAAGGCGCTTCAGGTGGTATTGGAGCAATATACAAAAGAGAAGCTTCGAGACAAAGTCTTTTGCGTAAGTCAACTGAGCACATTTATCACCACTTCAACTCTTTACATAGGGTAGAAACTCCATGAAAAATCATACAATATTATTTTATAGTAAACAAGTGCATACGAAATATTAGATTTTTAAATGTAAGGTTCAAAAAAGCCCTTGCAGTACCACAAATAGTATAAGGTCATTGTTTTATAGTAAAAAAAGGGAAGATTTTGTTATTAAAGAGTACGCTAATGTCTCAGATGGAATTAATCTTATTTATAAAACTTGAAGAATAGGGAATTAACGCACTTGTTTCTAACATTTCAGCACTATAAAAGTCCCCGAAGTTGCAATGTAAGCCCATGTAACTGCCATATTGGATTAGCTATGTATCTCAAATCACATAAATTAAACATTGAATTTATGACCCAAACCCTGATTAGTGATTTCCAATACGTTCTGAGAGTTGTTACGGATATTATTAAAAATTCGCAACGTGCAAGATATTGGAAGTGCAACAAGACCAAAAAATGAGAAAAATGTTTCGAAAATCCTCAAAAAGGGGAAAATATATTTTTAAAAATCTGTTTGGTTATAATCATGAATAAAATATTTTTTGATTTTTATTCTTTTTTTTTTGTTTGTTGAAGGTATTTACCCAACCATTTTTTAAAATTTTTATAGAATTAAGATTTTTGTTGGTCCGTTGATAAAATATTAGTCAGTAGAAATCAGTTTAAAATAAATATGTACCTTTTTGATAATAAATACATGTTTTTTTGCTAGTTTTTTAACTCTTTTTTAATTTAAAAACGAAAGCTCTTGTAAAAGGAGGATAAATGATTGATAAAGTCGAATATACGTGATATAAAAGGGGTGATCTGTTTTACCCCCTAATACACGGTGAGATCGATCAACTATTTAAAAAATATAAAAAAAAACTATTTTGGTTATTTTGACACTGGTAACAGTAATAAATGCTGAAAACTTCAATTTGACATGTATTTTTTGGTGTGTGTTCCGAATACATTCCAGTTTTCAGATTTCTGTATATAAGTGCAGTCAAAAATCTTGGTTTTTCAACGTAACTGGATTATACAAAAATTAACAAAGCTTCTTCTATTTCTCGAAGTCATCTAGAAAAGTTGAAACTCCTTGCAGAAAAACTATTCTCTCAATAATAAAATTTTGCTCCCCCTGTACTTATTGCATTAACACTAACAGTGTTTTTAGATAATTTTTCTCTTACTTATCCTAGCTCTCTTATATTGAAAATCTTCATCTCACTTTTTAGCAACTTTAAAATATATTTGTCATCAGAAAATTGCTTTGGGAACAAGCATAACTTTATACTGACCGAAATAAATCATTTAGAGAGATATATCAAGTAAACAACAAAACAAAGAAAGTTAAACTGTTGTAAACAAATCTGCACTTCTTTATTCTCCACCAGAAAGATTTTAACTTCAGAAATTATTGCTATTATAGGGCTATTCTTTTGAGTCATTATCACTTTCACTTCTATCACTTGAAGTAATCATGATCACTTCAGCCCAATGACAAGTAAATGCATATTCAAAAGAACACGAAGTTATCAGTTTCACTTTGTTCACTTTGATCAATTGATAATTACTCAAAAGAATATAGCCTATATCAACGGTATCACAAAATTTGTAATTTTTAAAATTATATGTAACTGAAATTACTGCTTCTGATTAAACCAAATTGTTTCAGATTTTTGTTCATAAGTACGTTATTTATTCTATTATAGATAAAATACAATTATTTCAATAAGTGATAACTGTGAAATTAAACTTAAGTACTCAAGTAATATTATTAACTTATAATATATAGTTTAAATGATCATTATATAATTATATAATGATATAATAATTTAAAAATGTATAAAGCCATAACATGTTATGTCAAATTCAGCTTAAAGGATGTTTGGAGCTTGATATGCCCTTAAAGTATAAAAATTGCATTTTCTAAAGAGTCTATCTTAAAATTTGCAATAATGCACATTTTGTACTGATTTTCTGAAATTTTTAAATTAAAATTTCAATATAAGTTATACATATGATGGAAACCAGACTTTATCATTTTATTTTAGTAATTACATATACAGGGTGCTTGCTACAAAGATGAGTCTATATATGAGAATATCTGGACAATAGTACGTGCCGTAAAACTATCACTTCCAAGGTGGCGCATTTAATATGGCGGACTAAATTTTTTGAAAAAACCGAACTTGTTTCTGAAACTTTGCACTTAGACGTTTTGAGATCGCTGAATACGAAAATGAATAAAATTTTTAAAGTTTTCATATTTACAATGGCTATTCACTTGAATTCGTATTGAATCCGTCACCTTGAAAATTATAACATGTTATCACATACCTCTAAAATCGTCGACGAAAATTTGGATCTCGCTTCACGGTCACTAACGACATCGCTTCAAGCTTATTATTTCTGTCTGGGTTTGAAAGTCTGATTATAAACAGAAATTTAAGCCGCCATATTTAATTTTCCATTGGTTGTATGAAAAACAATTACCACCAAGATCAATTTCCTTTAAAAATAAAATCAATCTGTCCAAAATTGGGCGAATAGTCTTCGACGAGTTACTATACCAAACTAATATATTTCAAATGACGATTGTTTAGAGATGAAAAAAGATAGCGATATAAATCAAAGTAGATCTCGAAGGGAAAGACTAGAAATTTCAACTCTTATACACAGTTCATTCAAAAAATTCCGGGACTAATTTTGTATAAAATTTACAACTAGCGCTATCTGTTACCCGACGGCAGAATTATGGAATATCATGCCTTAGTTACCTAGAATGGAGATGTGAGCGCTGTAACTTCCTTTATTGGCCAGCTGTGTTCATTTTAAGTAGAAGTGTTTTTGGCACTGCGTCACAATTTTCGCTATGGAGCAAAGGGCCACAATCAAATTTCTCTTTAAATTGGGAAAAAGCGGTTTGAAAACATTCGAATTAGTGGAAACCGCGTATGGTGAGGATTGTTTAAGCCGCAGCAAGGTTTTCGCATGGTATGTGCGGTTCAACAATGGTCAACAGTCGCTAGAAAACGATCCACAGGAGGTGCGTCCTTTAACCTCATCTACTGATGAGAATATCGAACGTGTGCGCGTCGCATTGTCTGGTAATCAGCGAATTACGGTTGAAATTTTGTCAGAGGAACTCAATATCAGTGAATCACCTAATTTTGCACAATGTTCTCGGGAAAAAATAGTGTGTGCGAAGTTTGTTCCGCACGGGAGAGCTGAAAGAGCGCTGTATGGCAGCTTCACTTGATTTGGTTAAATGGGCAGACACGCATGAAAATTTTTTGAAATAAAATTGTAACTGGTGATGAATCACGGTGTTTTCAATTCGATCCATCGACCGAACACCAAAGCGTTGAGTGACGAGGCAAGGGCGAAGGGCGGCCCATCAAAGTTTGAGCGACAAAGTCGAAAATCAAAACGATGTTCATTTTGTTTTTCGATTCTCACGGGGTTATCCATAGCGAATTCGTGCCCCAGGGCCAAACAGTAAACGCACATTTCTACAATAGTGTCTTGGATCGATTTTTGAAGCGAATTCGTCGCCCGAGAATGGAATTGTACCGCACCGGTGACTGGTTTCTGTTGCACGACAATGCGCTGGCCCATTTCTCAACACTCATCACACAATGTTTGGCCCAAAAGTCGGTCTCCATAATTTATCACCAGTCCTACTCGCCAGATCTGGCTTCGGCAGACTTTTTTTATTCCCTAAATTGAAAATGATGACGAAGGATCAAACGAATGTGACTAGGGCTCTGAAAGCTATTCCAGAAGAGTTTTCCAAGTCGTTCCAGCGGCTATACGAACGCAGGAAAATTTGTTTAGAACGAAGAGCACATTATATTGAAAACTAAATTAAATCTTATATCCAAACTGTTTTCATTTGTAAAAAATATTAGTCCCGTAACTTTTTGAATGAACTGTGTACACATAACCTCAAAAATAGCGAAAAACCATTATTTTCGTACTTTCTGGTTAGAACACAGCGAAAATTTGAAACCACCGCTCAATTCTGGCTTTGAATTCGGATTCAGCATGTCAAAAACCTTCGTAAAAGTAGTCTGGTTTCAGGTTCTGAAGGTCGGCGAAATTTTGTCGGCTTGTGTAATCATTACAAATCCAGTTAATTAGCCAATTGATGGAACCAATATTTGGTCCATTGTTAATTCAGACTTCCGCACTTTTCGCTTACACCTATTTTTGGTCCCAGAGTCGGAACTGGAGGCACTACTTTAAAATAAACTAAATTTAACCAAGAAGTTATTAGGCACAGGAAATATTTGTTGAGTAAAGTGACATAACATGAATAGCAAAATAAACATTTCTAAATAAAAAATACCATTATTCTATTCTAAAAGTGTTTACTTTAGTGTAGGTTGCAGAGGAACTATCAATGATACACAGGGTATTTCAAAAATACTAAAATAGGAACAAAAGTTGTACCTGGGAAAATAATCTCTAATATAAGTTTATTAGATATTTTAAAATATTTTTTGAAGGTTTTTCTAATATTTTTTTAAATATCATATTTTACTAGAAATATTTTCGTATTTTTTCAGTAATAGATATCAACTTTTACCAAGAAAAAAATCTGATAAAAAAAATTCCGTTTTCTTGCTAATATTTTAACCACCCCGTATACTGACACAGAACAATCTTTCAATATTAAATTAGTCTATTGACATATTCAAACAGGATAAAAAAAAACTTACGCGTTTTTTATAATTTTTATAAAAAAAAGATGAGAGATAACAACAGTACTAAAATAACCCGGAGGTTAACATGGTTTCACATCAGCTGAACCTTTAGACGACTTTTAAAAGGACCAGTCCTAATTTTTAGTCTGAATACAGTTCAGTGTTGTAGTGAAAGCTGCGATGACTCTAAAAATTAACATTGACGGTATATCATGATAATACATCACATATGTTACCTTCATTAGGAAAAAACGTATTTGGCTATTTCAAAATTTATATAAAAACATTTATAAATGAATAATTACTTTCTCATTGTAAACATTATGTACACTACCCACAAAATCTACATTATTTACATTCATTCAGCAAAAGAAATATTTACAGTTTAGTGAAAACGTTAATCTCCTCTCCTTCAGCTGAGGCGCTCGACGACAGAATTTTACGAGGTGTGTAAATTGAGTAATGAGACTGGCAACGTAACGAACTTGGAGAAGCAACAGGTGAACATGTGATACGCCTTCAGTACGAGTTTCAACTTGTTATACTTGTCCGTAGCGTTTTTTTTCATGAAATAATTATTTTTAGTGCATTCTAAAAATTAGTGACGTCAATGTCGAGCAGTTTCAAAGATAGAAACTACCCCTTGACGGTGTAATGAAGGATGGTAAACAAGTAATGAAACAACGAAAGACTTCCCAAGGTCAAGTATGACCTTAACCTTTACCAAATAAATCATCTCTATGGAAGTCTTTAGCTGTTCCGTTACTTGCTTACCACCCTTTATTACACCGCCAAGGGGTAGTTTTTACCCTTAAAAGTGAGTTATGGCCGCCACAAAAAGATACGTGTTTCATTCAGTTCGGTGAGTTACACTTGGGTAGGGTTACTCGTCAATGTAATGAAATTTTTTGCAAAACTTCAACAGGCCTACCGATGGTGTTTTGTTAAGGGCCTAGGTTTTTCGGTGATTTAAAATATTTTCAGAAGAAAGAAAGTCGACTCAAGATGAACCACGCAGCGGAAGGTCTTCATCTTCGAAGACCGATAAAAATGTCGACAGAATCCGGGATCTTGTGCGTTCAGATCGTCGGTTGACAATGATCGAGGGAGAGCTGAACTGACTCACACCACCGTTCATCAGGTTTTTAACCAATAAATTGGAGATGTGCAAAAATTGTTCCCAAAAACCTTTCGCAGGACCAAAAAGGACATCAGGTGAAAATAATTCCCAGTTTCCACTGCACTGTATCCAACTCTGTAGCAAAACCTGAGAGCACACCGTTGTTCGAAATTGACTTCAGTCATTTTTAGAATGCATTAGAAGAAACTGTTTCAAGAAAAAATTGCTACGGACAACTAAATAACTTCAGCGAGTTTCCCAAAAGTGTTGTCATATCGAACGCTATATTTTCCAGCTTCATCGCTTAATTTACACACTTCGTATATTAAAATTCTTAGCATCTTATCTCGCCTTCTATTGATTAAACCGGGGAAAAATGTTTTTTGAAGATTTATCTTCAATTTACAAATTAACATTTACAAATTTGCATCTAAAATTTTTGAAACACCCTGTATAAAGAGATATTTTACTTAAAACTCCAAAGATCGACTCAGAAGGAAAAATAATTTCTATTAACTTCTGGAGTTTTAGGTGGAATACCTCAAAAGGATTTTAGTTCCATTAATAATAAATGGGAAAAAATTTGGATCGATGGCATCCGCTAAATCGAGGTCATAATTCGAAAGGCAAAAAGACGCCACCGCTTAAAATGTGATAATAAAAGATGCAACTACGAAAATATCATTTAGACTATTTATACTATCATATAACTAAGAACGCGTTTATCAACGATTGGTTACTAACTTAGTCGCAAGCTGTCATATGATGTCTTATTTTGCACTCACCGATCAAAGAATAATGCAGGTATATGTCAACAGAAAAGTAATTCAGTATTGCTCAAGTCTGAATAGTCGGAGTTGAAGTTTATTTTCTCAGTGTAAAAAATGTAACTAAAAATATTCATAAATATATCGATGTATAAGCTATTATACAGGGTTGCTTTAAAAAACGTGTATCAGAAAATTTAAGTTTGTAACGGCTAATGCAGAAAATATCTAAAATTTTAACCAGAAGTAAAAATTTAAAAATATACAGGGCGGGCCACTTGCCAAAAGTAATGTTCCCTGTGAAACACACTCTTTTTGGGAAAGTTTATGTATTCGTTTATAACAATATCCAGTAATAAGTGGAGATACATCAAAAAAGTGAAATTTAGTTATTAAAGAACGATACTTTCAGGGTGGACAGTATTCTATCTATACCTAAGATGTCCAAGAATATGTACCCATAGTTCTAGGGGCTAATTTTATGTATGTCCGAAGATACAGAACTGAAAGGAGTCGGGCTTCGAGCAGATTCACGAGTACTCGGTCGAATTCGAGCGCGCGTTCCTCCCCTCGATTTTTCTACTCCAAATTTCATATTTAAAAAGTTTCAACGGTTTTTCAAAACAATATTTTGAGTTCGTAGTAGTGTCGTGTTGAGCAATATCACGGTTTATCGAGGTAGAAAGATAGGTAATACCTCCCTGTGTACGTGTTTATACTGGCTACTTCTAGAATCAATAGTTAGATTTGGTCCAAGTCTTGGCGAGTACACATCATAAGGATATCATGGCATATTATCCTAAAGGTGTATACATGGATCAATGATCGTTCTGCCAAGCCATCAAAACATAGATTCCACGGTAATTGATACACAATTGGATCAGACGATACAGAGTGTGATACAAGCTGTAGTGAAAAGAAATTGTCTACTGCGAACTCGGTGGAATCAGTGACAATATGAATTTAGTACAGGAAGTGCCCCCCGCTGTCGAATCAAGCTTTCGAAAGGCAACCTTAGCGAGCAACTACCAACATAACGAATACTATCCATCCTGAAAGTATCATTCGTTAATAAATAAATACTCTTTACGGTCGCCTCTCGATCTATAATTGCCCTTCAAATATACGGGGTGATCATTTAATAAAATCCGCTGTCGAATCAAGCTTTCGTAAGGCAACTTTAGCGAGCAACTACAAACATACCGAATACTATCCATCCTGAAAGTATCATTCGTTAATAAATAAATACTTTTTACGGTCGCCTCTCGATCTATAATTGCCCTTCAAATATACAGGATGATCATTTAATAAATTCCATTTTTTCACAATTACTTCTCGGTCTGTAATTGTACATCAAATATACAGAGTGGTCGTTCATGAATAACAAGAGGCTATATAAATTTATTCTTTTGTTTTATTTCGGCATAAATCAAGGCCTCCTCTTTAATACATGTTTTTACAATGAATAAGTAAATTAGATAGAAAAACACTCTAAGAAAAAAATACATTAAAATGAAAAATAGCTAACCATGGTTAATCTTTATTGGATTTTTAATGTTAATTGATGTAAATGACAAATAAAGGTAGACTCTCTGAAGATTACTTATTACTTTTGAAATACATTTTGAAAGAGAAAACGACGTCTTGTTTTAGATTTATTTTTCCCGAATAACAGACTATGAAAAGGGCGGAAAACAGCTTCAGGGTTGCATTTAAGTTTTTTAAGATCTCAAGCAAAGTAGATGATATAATTTGAACTGCGACCTCATTTGTTTACTGTAAAAACTGACTTCAAAATTTGTTTTAACAAACTTTAATCAGAATAACGGCCCCATTAAAATGCGCGCCAGCCTAATAAATTTGATTGCATAAAACCGAACAAATTTTTTTATGCCTTTTTTTGTCCACACTTGTTAACAATCTTTTCTTTTGAAGCCGCGGCATGTATGATTTCCAAGATATAAATTCCCATTCAGTTCTAATTGCACCATCTATAATACGTCTGCAAAAAATCATAAATAAAAAATTCTTGTTTAGTTATATGGGTTTCGAATAAATGAACTTCCCCCATATTCTTAATACGTAACCTAAAAAATTAACTTTCTGTTGACGTCAGCCTATAATATTCTTGATCCTGTTCCATAAAAATTAGCTTACAACTAAATGTGTCAATACACTGAAAAACCCGCCCTTAAAACTTAAACTAGGTTTAACAACCCTTCCGGCATCTTGAGTAAACGTATGATGCTGCGCTAGACAGGTATGCTGAGGTTATGCTTCTCGATATACCGCCTTCTGGCGGCGGCGATTAGTTGTTCCTTTCGTTCTTGGAACGATTTTGTTCGTTCTGTGGCCGATTTTCCGAACGTAGAAGCTCCTGTGTTTAGGTGCGAAGGTGGAGAGGAACTGCTCATACTTCTGCCCGAACTGGAAGACGTGGATGGTTGGGTCGATGTCGACGCCACTGCCGAGGTTGACGGTGACTCAGGTACAAATCGGACACGACCCTCCAAAATATTGGTGATCGTGGTGTCTACGCTGCGTGTTACGGCTGGAAACAAAGACTATTAAAATATTTTATTAAAGAAAATAAGTGAATCAATCAGCATATATGAAAATATGGTTGCAAATTTAAGGAAAAATATCCTACGGCTTCATAACTAAGCAGCTAGTAAATATTTTCGGCGTATATAAGTAGTTTTTGACAGATAATCGAAATTTTTTTCCATTTGATATTTCACAGCTCCCAACCTGATATAGAGTCTGCTGAGGTCGAGATGGCTTTGATAACTAAAAATGGTCGGACTTCAAGCGAGAATGGGATCACGTGCAAAATGTTCAGAATGGGAGGATGCAAATCTTATTGAATAAAAGCCTTCAAACCGGCACGATCCTGAAGATATGACAAAACGCCCAAGTCATCTTGTTGCACAAAAAGGGAGATAAACTATCATTCAATAAGCTTATTACCGCATTCTTATAAATTCTTTACCAACAGAGTTACGAAAGAAGTAGGTGGTCGTAAAGGTGACAGCACTAAAGAGCAGCTATAAATGCTGGGCACAACTGTAGAAAAAAGTACAACCAGTATAATGTACTGGTTCACATAATCTTCGTCGACTTCAACAAAGCTTTCACCTCTGTTGTACTATAAGCAATATTTCAGAGACTCAACGATGCACAAGTAGATATACAAATCTCCCAACAAATATATACACAGATGCAACTATCGCAGCAAAATTACGAGACGTAATAACCAATAAAAGATTCAGAAGAGGAGTCAGACAAGGAGACCCAATCTCTCCTAAGCTATTTAGTCTTTGATTGGTTGATAAGCAGGTTAGAGTTGAGAAGCCCTTACTTACACTGCAGCCTAGTGTATTCTATGTGTTTTATGTGAACATGTTTAGCAGCCTGTTTACTAGTTTGTCCTCCAGGTATAAGCCTTCAAGATTGATCGACCCTTGAAGGTGTCTCCAGTAAATTAGAGCTTCGCCTTGGAAGCTGACATGGGAGGCTGTTTCGTCCCCTTCGTCACATAGTCTACATATTGGTTTCTTATTATAGATACCAGTTGTGTGTAGACGTTTGTTTAAGTTGGAGTAGGCGGTTATTAATCTTCTCACCAATCTAATTTGTTGTCTGTTTAAATACAGGGTTTCGCGGCTTAATTTGCCGGATGGTTTGCTCAGCAAATGTGGTTCCAATGGGTCTGATGTTGATGGTTTACCCACCAGGACAACCTCCTACCAATAGAAGCCTTAGTAATATCAAATCCTGGTTCCGAGCCAATAAGTGTGGTAGCAGACCTTTATCATGCAAGTTGGTTCGCTTTTTCATTGACTAGGATGCCCTTACGTTCTGGAACCCACGCAAGAGTTACCGCACCTAAAATGTGGTTGTCGGAGTTGCACTGTCCCTATTTTTGTTTGTTTGTATGACGTTTCGATTAGGTTATGTCTCTAATCTTTATCAACTATAAATTGAGTCTTTAGTCTTAAGGTTATAAGCCTATATAGGGACTGTGTCTTTTGAATTGCGAAGTTAAGCTTCACAGTACACACCTCAATGATTTGATATTGCAAAGTAATGGTTGCCAAAGATTAGGTATGTCTACACTGGGTTTACAGAAGATTCCATTATTATTTTTAATGCAAGCTGCTTCTATAAATTTTCTACATTTTATGTTGGGTTCCATGTATATTGCCGCAGCTTCAAACCATTTTATATGGTCTTGTTTACACCAGACGTGTTCTGCAATACCAGATCTTGACGTTTCTCCTTTTTGTGTTTTATATTCCTTAATTCCAACTTCTAGTGGACGCTTGGTTTCGCCAATATACATTTCACCGCATTCACATGGAACTTTGTAAACACGATTTCTTATCTCTAATTTTTGGCTTTGTTTCATGAACTCTGAGTGTATTTCCTGATTTGAGGGCTGTTTTTATATTGTAACTGCTGGCAATTCGTCTTGTATTTTCCGAGATTCCCGTAATATACAGAACTATAAAGAAAGAATGTGTTTCTTGCCGTTCAGTGGTCTTTGTTCTAAGTTTCTTTTTCCATCGTCAATTAATTTTAGAGACCATTCTGTTGTATATCGGATTTAATATTTGCTACCTCTTTTTCAAATGAATTGGTATTATTGCATATAAATACAGCACGATTATAGAGGTTGCGTATAAGTCCTCGTTTTGTTACAACAAAATGATTAGAATCATTAGATGTATGTGTTGGGTTCTTGTATACCGAAGTTTTAAGAATTTCGTTTGAACATATCACCATGACATCTAGGAAGGGCAACTGGTCATGTACCTCTTTTTCAAGGTAAACTTAATTGAAGGTCGACTGGAGTTTAGATATGACAAGAAATCATTTAGTTCTTGATCATTACCCTTCCATCGACATATCTCAACCAGACTTTCGGTTCCACGTTTGATGTTTCTATGGCGTGAGTTTCGAACCATTCCGTGTATATATATATATATATATATATATATATATATATATATATATATATATATATATATATATATATATATATATATATATATATATATATTTACATCATTCAGTAGATAGGTCCTCCTCATGTGGCGCATCTTTAGGTCATCCACCAGAAATAGTGAATATATATATAATTTTTTTCATGTATATAGAGTATTTTGTTATTCTTATTATAAATCCATTAAAATAATTAAAATAAATTTTTTTAATTTTCACATAAGCCCCTATCTTTACGTCCTCCAACGAAATCACGGTATTTATGTCACCCGGACGTATACTCCTTTTTCACAATCGAAGCGATACGTCCTCCAATATATATTAATTTTATAGATTACAGTGGATCGCTAGCCCGACAATGTTGCCATTGTTTCAAAGACTTTTCATAAATACATATAAATCTGCGCTTCTAAATATAAATCAACAAGGTTACGAAGAATTTTCCGAAGTTGTCTCTGAAACAGAAAAAATATTAATCAATTCCTTCAAAATAATTGTCATAAGGGGTAAAAGGGGACGGGGAGTTCCGGTGCTCATTAGTAAAGACGTCCAAAATTATTTAGAAATAGTTCTAAAATGTCGAGATAATATTCTCAAAAAACCCAGTAGTTATCTATTTGGAAATCCAAATACTTGGCAGCCATTTGTGGGTTATAAAGTTTTGAGAAAATATGCCACACTAAGTGGAGTTAAAAACGCTGACGCCCTCACATGTACTCGATTAGGAAAGCATTTGGCTACATTAACCCAGTTATTTAATATGAGTGAAAATGATATGGAGCAACTAACCTCTTTTATGGGTCACACCTTAGGAATCCACCGATCATCTTACAAACTACCTGATGATATTTACCAAATATCAAAAATATCCAAATTACTGATACTTATGGAAAAGGGGGAAGCCGGTCAGTTTAAGGGCAAAAGTTTAGATGAAATTGATTTGAATTTAGACGAAAATTTGCTCGAAAATGATGATTTAGGAAAAAAACTAGAGAAAAACGAGGTTAATACAGAAGATCAGGATAGCGATCTTGAGTTGCAAGTTCAAAGAAATAATAACAATGAAATAAAAAAGAAGCAAACAGAACAAAAAAGATTGATAGATGGACAGAACAACAAAAGAAGATTGTTATAACGTACTTTAAAAATCATATAATACAACATAGACCTCCCAGGAAAGCTGAATGTGATGAACTTATCTCAAAACATTCCGAACTATTAAAGAACAAAAACTGGCTAAAAATAAAAGTCTTTGTGCAAAATATTTATACAAAGAAATAAACAGAGTTAAGCACTTATTTAAATATATACTTGTAGGTTTCCTTTTCCATTTTTGTGTTTAATGTTATTCGATATAATATGTTTCTGTTTTATTTATTTTTATCGGAAATCATAAATATAAGTTATTCTTTTTTTTTGCATATCAATGACGTATCGACAGGTTTGTCCCAATTAATACTATAATATGATCAGTAGCGTAACTAAGAGTATATGATCCTTCGTATTTATTCATTTTCATCAAGGGACTTGAAGTCACCCTTGGATTGGCTGCGCCCTCCCCCCCCCCCCCCCGCACCGCGGGATCGTTATTTACGCCAATGAATATGGTATATCTTACAAGCGTCGTAACTAAAGTCTGGCGGATCAACGATATTAAATTTTCATGCATTTTCAAAAAAATCTAAGGCTTCCATTTTTACCTATATCAATAAATTTTAAACTTCTTTTTTGTTTTGGTTTAGAAAGCACAAGAAAATTCTAATTCAGGATTATGGAATCCATTATTATTGTAGTGCAACGTACAAAAGAATTAAAAATATCATTGTCTAAATATCAACTAAATTGAGATCTCTAGTGGTTTATTTAAAATGTTTCCGAAACTTTAAGCACATATGTAAGAAAAAATTATAGAATATTTTGACAAAATCTTGTACATCCTGTAAAATAATATTTTTAAAATTTTAATACAAAGATTATACAAATACATCCATTATCTCTGTTTGTTTTACTTGGTAGTTTTTTGAGTTAGCCAACCGCTTCGGTATTTTATTCTTACTCTGTTTTCGTTTACATTTTTTTAGCGATAATCTTGGTTATTCGTGAAATAATCTGATTTTCAAAATATTTCCCAAATTACAAAAATTCTACGGTGTTACAGATCCGAGGTAAATTTTTGAGAGATTTTGTTACTATCCCAAACCTTAAGTTAAATAGGGCCAAAGCCGAAAAACAATACTCCACATTTTTCTATTTAAATGAGAGTTTTAACGTCGGCATTAAAAATTAAAAAAATCGATTAACTGAAAAGCTTATTGCAAACATAAGCCGTCGTAATGGTTTTATAACTGATTTGTGGTCGATTTATTTTTTTATTCCATTTCGGAAAGCCTAACAGAAAGGTACTTGAAGTGTCCAGCTCTGATTTTAATGAAACTTCAATATGTTATAGACAGCACAAAAATAAGAGACACTTTTTTTTATCTGTGGAGATTCATTTTAATGGGGTAAAATCCGCCCTTAAAATTCACCCTTAAAAACAGTATTTTTGAAATATCTCATGTTCTATTTTTTAAAAGGGTAAACCATCTATTTGTGTACGTAATTTAATTCTAAAAATTACGAAATTTAATATAATTATTTGAAAATATTTTTTTCACGAATACTATAAGTCACTTAAGTTGACGGGTTTCGGAGTTTCTAAAAATAACTAGTAAAAGAGGGTAAGCCACCCCCATTTACTTTTTTTTTCTTAAATCTCAAGTTCTAATTGAGATATCTTTACAAAACAAGATGGAAACTACTTGTTATTTGAAATGATGTTGAATTAACGTATTTTCAACCCCAAAAGTATCATCCCTTATTTTTTATAAGGGTACATCATGGTACACCATCTATTAGCGCACGTAATTTAATTCTAAAAATTTCGATATTTAACTAAATTGTTTCAAAGTATTTTTTTCACGAATACCATAACTAACTTAAGTTGGCCTGTTTTGGGGTTTAAAAAATAAAGTAATAAAGAGGGTGAGTCAAATACATTTTTTCAAACCTCAAATTCTAATTGAGGTATACCTACAAAACAAAGTGGATATTATTTTCTAGTTGTAGCGAGGTTACCCCATATTGCTTTAACCCCACATGTAGATCATTCCTTACTTTTCATGAGGATTAATCTTGTAATTCATTTATATAATTTAATTCTAAACATTACGAAATTAAATCAAATTAATTAACAATAAGTAATTTAAGTTGACGTGTTTCGGGGTTTCCGAAAATATACTAGTAAAAGAGGGTGAGCAACCTCCAAATACTTTTTTAATATCTCCAGTTCTAATTAAGGTATCTCTACAAAACAAAATTAAAATCACTTCATATTCGAAATGATGTTAAACTATGGTATTTTTACTCCCTAGGAAATTATTTTTTATTTTCTATAAAAGTGAACCATCATTTTATATATATATATATATATATATATATATATATATATATATATATATTATTATTCTTAAAATTGTCAAATTTTTTTTAAATGAACGTTACAGAATTAGAAATCACTATTGGCCATAAATAATAATAACACTACGCAACAAATTTTAGTATATTGGTTGTATTTTGTATGAAAAGTGTTTGTTAATTTTGGGGCGCTGAATACAAAAATGACAATGAAATTAAAAACTTACTTGCAATTTTCAAGAACAAGCTTTTTAATAACCATACAAATATGCCACATGCATTCTTGCGGTTACATTGTTAATATATAGGGACACATGGCATCACGTATCTCTAAAACTCGAACTAATATTAAGAAAATAAGTTTAGTTTCAGTTTAGTTGTCCAGTGTAATTTATAGACATGAATGCTTGACCAATAAAATAAGTTTATACTTTCTTATTAATTAGAAGAAAAAAAATCTGTAAGCTCTATAACGTTCATATCAACTGAAATTTGGCAATTTTAAGAATAAATATACATGTATAAAATAACATCCTTCGAATGATGTCCTTGGGGGGTGAAAATACTATAATTTAACTTCATTTGAAATAACAAGTAATTTCCATTTTGTTTCATAAAGTTATCTCAATTAGAACTTCAGATGCCAAAAAAGTATTTGGGGTGTCTCACCCTCTTTTACTAGTTTATTTTTAGAAACCCCGAAACACCACAACCTAAGTGACTTAAAAATTTCGTAATTTTTTCAATTAAATTACGTGCGCAAATATGGGATTTACTCTAATAAAAAGTAAGGGATGATATTCTTGGGCGAGAAAATACCATAGTTTAATATCATTTCGAATAACAAATAATTTTCATTTTGTTTTGAAGAATTATCATAATTAGAAAATATTAAGAAATATATATTTGGGGGTGACTCACCCTCTTATACTAGTTTCTTTTTGGAAACCCCGCAAGATGTTAACTTTAGTTAATTATATTATTCGTGGAAAAAATATTTTCAAACAATTTCGTAATTTTTAGAATTAAATTACATGCGCATATTGATGGTTTATCCTTATAAAAAATAAGGAATGATATTCTTGGGGATGAAAATAATTTAACACCTCAACATCATTTTAAATAACGAGTAATTTTCATTTTGTTTTGTAAAAATATCTCAATTAGAACTTCAAATTTAAGAAAAACAAGTATTTGAGGGTGGCTTCCCCTCTTTTATTAGTTATTTTTAGAAACCCCGAAACCCCTCAATTTAAGTTACTTATGGTATTCGTGAATAAAATATTTTCAAACAATTATATTAAATTTCGTAATTTTTAGAATTAAATTGCGAGCGCGAATACATGGTTTAATCCTATAAAAAATAAGGAATGATATCCTTGGGGATGAAACAACCCTAGTTTAACATCATTTCGAACAACAAATAATTTTCATTTTGTTTTGTAACGATATCTAACTTAAAACCTCAGATATTTCAAAAATACCGTGTTTAGGGGTGGAATTTAAGGGCGGATTTAACCCAGTCAAAATGAATCTCCTCAGATAAAAAAATACGTGTTTCTTATTTTTATACCCTCTACAACATATTAGAGTTTCATTGTAATTGGAGTCGGACTCTTCAGATACCTTCCTAGTAAGTCACACTCTAACGGTTGATTTTTGGAAGTGTTTTAATATTTCTAAAATAATCGAGATGAATACAGTGTTGCCATATTTTCGGAGGACCTATCCACCGCAAATAAGGTAAATGCTAGTATTCACGGAGGATATATCCGCTGCAATTTAGCTACAAATATACAGATGAAATATACTCACTAAGGTGGCGCCACTTTTTTTATGTCAAAATCCTGAACTAAAATATACGAAATATCAAAAAAAACGTTATAAGTCATCCTTCTGAAAATTTGTCAGGAGTATCAGGATAATCCATAAACTTGTTTTACATGAAAAGCGATAGGTCATCCATATACGGATGACCTATCACACCGGGATGACCTATTAAATGCAAATTGTCTATTAGCGGAGGACCTACCTACAGCAGGATATATATATATATATATATATATATATATATATATATATATATATATATATATATATATATATATATATATATATTGACGACGAATGGGAATAGTGAAGAACCCACTGGAAGTCCGTCGTCCAGACTGTAGAGCTTGTCCTTTACTTGAAAGTAAGCACTACGTAGGCAACATTTCAAAAGGTTTGTCATCTCGTCCAGTGGTAACGAGGTTCGATCAGATGATGTTGCATCATTTGAAAGTTTAGTTTTGATTATGTCTAGTGATTCCCCTAATGGCACATTAGTACAGAGATTTTCCACATAAAAATTTAGCCTATCGCCTGGCTCTAGATAAATGCTACTTATAATATTCATCAAATGTGTGGAATTTTTAACGAATGTGTATATCTCACCTAAAGGTTGTATGATTTTTAGAATAAACTTCGCCATAGCACTTGTTGGTGATCCTCTAGAACTGGTTATTGGTCTCAATGGCATGTTGGTTTTGTGACTTTTCGACGGTCCTTACAGATGTGGTGGCTTACAAAAGTGCGATGTGAGCGCAGATTGTAAATTGTCAGATATATGGTCTTTGTAGTTCTTTAGTGTTCCGCAGATTTTTAACTCTACTGATTTGGTTGGGTCATGAGTCAGCAGTCTATATTTTCCTTTTTTTCAGAATAACCCCGACTTTTTGGTCGTATGTTAGGATGTCCAAGATTACCGTCGCATTTCTTTTGTCCGCTGATAGAATCTTTCTAGATTCATCTTTAAGAAGTTTTTTTAAGGCTAATGATTCTGTGGCGGAGAGATTTTGAAGGAGACTTTTCTTGTCTTCCAAGGTTGATTTTATTTTCTAAATTCTAAACTCATCGGAACGATTTTCATTGACTTGTATTGATTCTACGGAGCTTATGATATCTAAAACAGGTATGTTTTTTATTGTTACTGCGAAATTAAGCCTCTTGCTCAATAGCTGTTCTTCTGCTGTTGTCAGTATCCTTGAAGATAAGTTTATGATGGTTTTTCTTGGAGCTGTTTCAGGTAGAGTCGCTTGTTGTGGACACAGTCCCTATATAAGTTCGTAGCATTAAGACAAAACATTCAGTTTATACTTGATAACGATTACAGATACAACTTAATCTAAACATTATATAAACAAATAAAAATAAAGACAATGTAAGTTCGACAACCACATTTTAGTCAATCTTCACAATGTTTAAAACCTTCAAACAAGAGTAACTTTGTTGTGTTTTATCAGAGCAATAAGGGTTTGAAGACGGTCCCAGACCTGTTTTGATGTTTTCTGACGACTTACAAACGCTTTCAACGCTGTCCGACTGCCGGAAAAAATGAGAAGAGTCCTGCCTCTGTAACCCCTTGTCAGATTCTCACAAAGACAGGTATCAATAGCATATATTCCTACCTAGAATACCGCGGTGTGCTGCCCCAGTGCCTCACTTAAGTCGAGTCTGAATGTGACTCCATGTATTCCGGTTCTTGTACCATGGTCAGTTTTTGACCCTATGTAAACCAAACGAGCCATTCTGAATGGTATAAGGTCTGTCAACGCTACAGGCTCTTGACATAATGTCATTGCTCATCTCCACCAACGAGTTCGTCACCATGACTTTGATGTTGGTGTGTCCGAGGGCAGATCCAATCCACCAGTCCTTGTTTTGTTCTTGCCTGTATACCCCTACCCTCGCCTCAGCTTTGATTATTATATCAAGGTCAGGGAGATTTAGTAGATGGCTCTCGTAATGCACATACGGGCTATTCTCTGAAATTTGAAGAGCTCCAGATTGGCCCGCTTCCGAGGATTTTTGTCCACCACACAATCAAATCGTAGGTTATCATGGGCCTTACTACTGCAGTATACAATATATTATTTTTAATCCCCACGTTTTGCTTAGTGCCCTTCTTGCTGCCATGATGGTCATTTTACCTTTGATAATAAACTTTTGCAAGTGTGAGTTCCCGATAAGCTTATGATGCGTCCAGGATTATACCTAGGCACTTAACCTCCTGGCTTATCTGCAGTTGTGAATACCAAAGTATGATAGCGGCCACGACGAGTCTCAGTATCCAATAAAAGATTTAAATTTAATTATCTCTGAAGCGGCTGCTCGAAGCGACATCTACTAGGAGTATAACTTTTTTGTATAAAAGATGTCAAGGAATAAGAATTTTAAATAGATCTTTAATAAACCGAGGCAAAAAAAATTATGAAGGTTTTATATGTAGACTAAGTGCTGCTGGTGTCGTCCTCTCTCTTTTGTGATTGTGATCAGATCTTGATCCCTCATCCGAAACAAACCCAAAGTACCGAATTTAGTGCAAATAAAGCATTATTAAGATAAATATTTACAAAAAGTTTAAAAAAATTATAACTTTGACATCCTATATTTCGGAAACTATCAACTTTTGAGCTCATTAGAGACACCCTGTACATAGACAAGAACATATATGAAATTGACAAAAAAAATTAAATATACTGTAAATGACTCGTAAATGCAATTAGCAAAAATCAATTATCACAGGTAAAAAATATAGTGCCCTGGCTTAAAAATACTTATTATAACTGTTACCTAAATCATTATATATTGCAACAACTGGTACGTGAGGTAGAACTTCTTTCACTTGTGTAGCCATGCGCGCTAACTCTGGATTAGGCAAACGAACGGCACCCATCTGAGAATTAGCCCGTTCTTGGTTACGTCGCTTTTCTTCGGCCAAACGACGTTTAGACCATTCGGATAAATCAGATGCTGAGAATGAAGAAGGCTCAACCTATAAAAAGAACTATTGTCATTCTAACGTTGGAATGTTCACATTAAAAGTTAAACCCAACGGGAAAAATCGTTTTTAAGGAATAATTAATAATAAAAGACGGTAAAATTGGTGGGAGTTACAAGTATTTAAGGGTGTCAGTCGGTGATCAGTGGTCTACCATACAAATTAGAGTGAATGTTCAGTGGATAATGTAATTTATTTTAAAATTTGATTAATTTCCATTTATCGCATTCACTTTGCACCAGGAGATAAATCTGTCGAGATCCTCCGAAAGTTCTAAGCAATCACCGTAGCTGTCGACGACCCTATCCACCTTAATTTCCGCAAAAGTGAAAACTTGCTTGATTAAAATAAACGGATATATTGTTAATAAATAAGTTGAACAATAGTGGTCCATTGCGAGATCTCCTAAATAGACTGATATCTCCGCATTCACCCGCATCACCTGACGCGATCACTCAAATAGCTCTCTATCCAAGCTAACAATGGGTCAACGACAGTTAGCCCCTGAAACTTACTTGGCAGAATCTCATGAACCATCCTACTGAAGCCGTCCGAGAAGTCGGTATACGCTGAGTAGACCTGAGATCCATTCTCCAAGGCCTCAGACAAAGCGCCCACATATGAGACCTGATTTACGGAACTGCTCAATGATAACAGACTTAAATATAGAGGTGAAAAAGTCATTAACCAGCTTTTTGGAGATCCTAAGAATAGAATTGATTATTCTGTTATAAAATGGCACACATTTTGTTAAATCCTGAATATGTGAACATGCTGTTTACGTATGGATATTACAATGAGAATGCTACAGTAACGAATATTGTAACAGGTTTCCAACATTCTAAATGTAGTAGAAGAAACTCCAACGGTCAGCTCACGAATGTGGCCAAGTGGATATTCCTTAAACAAAAGTAATCTGCACACTCCACAACAAGGCTTATTTATATCCATACCACCTATAGCGTGTGTAGAAGATTGCAATTTTGTTGCTGAATAAATAATAATCATAATGTTGTTTAGAGCAAGATGTTTACAGATGAAGCAACATTCCCCCATGACGGCATCCATAACACTCACAGCTCTCATGTGTCATCGGGTGACAGTGGAGCATTGCCTCGCAGTAGACCAGCCCTGTAAAAAGTTTCCAATGCGCTGAATTCGTCGTGGTGGTTTCCTTCAGTAGCGCTATGGGCATTACCAAATTCCTAGATCAACTGCAGAGTAGACAGCCACTATACTTCCCTAATTAAATACCTAAATGAGAACTCTAAAATGTATATTAAGATATCTAAAGATTCGAAATTAATTTCAATCAAGAGAGAAGTACTACAGGGCGATACAATCACCAAAACTATTTATAACGGCCCGCCAAGATGCATTCTGTCAGTTAGATTGTCTATTAAAGGAATAAATATAGACGAATGCTGCCTTAATATCTATGATTTGTTTTATTTGGTGGATCGCCAAAGGAATTGCAGTTAATGAATAACCAGCTTAACACGGTCTCCAAAAACATTGGCCTAAAAATGAACGCTCCAAAAACAAAAATCATGACCAACACTGGTAATGTTGTGAATATGATACTGGACTATCGAAGTCTGGAGATTGTGGAGAGATATGCGTATTTGGGGCAGAACATAGCAACAACAACAAAGAAGTAATTACAAGAATCAACTGGTCTGGTCAACATCTAGAAAACTTAACAAATCTAACATACCGAATAATTTAGAACGAAAATGCGATAACCAGTGCGTCCTCCCCGTATGTACGTATGGATCAAAAACTTGGAGTTACACAAAACTATGACATATAGAAAATCGCCAGAGCCGAGGAAAGAATTATGTTAAACGTAAGACTGCATAAGAAATACCGATATGTGAAACCAAACAAAAGGTATAGACGTCGCTCAAAGATTAGCACAAATGAAATGGGCATGGGACGTTCGACTCGAAGACGATGACATTGTGAAGATAGCTGGAGTAAATGAGCAAGAAGTGTCACAGGACAGGCATCGTTGGGACAATAGTAAGAAGGCCTACATCCAACAATGAATAAACATAGGCTCACCGTGATCGTGATTCTTTATGAGGCTGGTTTAAAGAAGCATATATACTAAGAAAAAAGTCCCTTGTTTCCTTATTAGGGGCACCTTTTTATGCTGCCTCTTGTATAAAAAACATACAAAAAGCCATCAGAAAAATGTGTGTGTCACGGTTGTTCTTAGTGGAGTACAAATAAAAACGCATAATTCCTTCTCAGCAATATTTAGACCTGCAAACGCGCAATCCAGTCGAGTTTCTGCGACCTTTTGTAACTTTTAATAAAATTTAAAGAGAAGCATTACATCAGAGACAAAACAACAATTGGAAGAATAGACTTTTTATGGCGAATGTTCCCCCAATAAAGAAAAAATAGCATGGACTCAATTTTTTTGGATTCAAAAAGTGTAATATTAATCGACTATCTAGAAAATAAAACACAGTCACAGCTGAATATTATGTAACACTATAGAATCGATATCATGGGAACTGAATGCAAAATCCGCACCAATTGACGGAGCGAAGAGTTATTTTTGACGATGATAATGCATCCGCTAACTAGTCCGCAATTACAACGATCAAATTGGTAGAATTTTGCTATCAACATCTACCCTATTTTCCAGATTTGGTTTTCTGCGATTTTTTCTCTTTCCAAATGCAAATAAATATCTAAATCGCAAGAGAAAATCACAACTAAAATAAATGGTATATTTTGGAAGGCTGAAAGGTGTGAATATTTTTGAGTAAAGTGTAACAAGCTAAAAGAAGATAATGTAATAAAATTTTTATAAAAATATTGAACCGACTTTTAAAAGTGCGCTAAAAAGTGAAAAAAACTATTGTCATATTAACGGATGAGTGTTTTTTTTTTAATTTATTTAATTATGAATTTACTTAACCAATTTTTTGTTAATTTTTTCCAAGGGTCTCTTTCAACTACCTTTCGCAATTTTAACGAGACGTCAATGCATCTCACCATTATTCGGAATTTTTTGTACCCATCTCCGAGAATATGGACCTATTTACCGGGTTTATTGGATTAATTTTATCCTTCAAGAAACGTGGAAGTTCGTCTCCGTCGGGATTAATTTAATTTAAGATTTTTTTTTGCATTATCAACTATTTGTGTAAAACCAAAGTTTTAACACAAATCAGGGGTTGTTGGTGAAGTCCCGCCAAACCTCCCGACTAGAATAAAGACTAGCCGCCTCACCTTTCTTCTCGCTCACCGGGATAGAAGGGAAATGAGTGAAGCTCAGGAGTTAATGAAAATTAATTAAATTTTATTTTTTCAAAGGAACATTTCTAAGGAATGAGTCAATTAGGAAGAGATTATCAAGTAACTCGTCCTTGACTCTTAGTTAACTTTTTATTAACTGTTTTTTTTTTAATTCAGTACTGTTTTCCGCAAGTCAAGTTCAGGATTATTTTCTCTCCACTGTCACGTTCGGGATTTGTCAAGATCGGTATTCATAACTTTATAGCCAATACAAAGTTGACTATTAGTCGCAGTGTCAATATCAGGTTTTCTCCACTTTGTCACGTTCTGGTAATAATGTTTAAAAGTCAGGACGCGTCGGTTCAGTAACTCGTACGCGCCGCAGACCTCGTCTTTTTATCGACGGTGTCAATTTCAGTAATAAGATACGTGCACGATCTGTATTTTCTGTAGTATATGTTGTCGAGGACAACCTACTTTAAAAACCACGAGCTGCCAAAAAAATAGAACAGTCAACGTGGCCCCCGAGAGCTAAACTCGGTCGGAAAAAGGACAAGTTGACTCTAAGAGAACAACCCGTAATGTCCTTAATTACGCCGCTGCCTTCTCCCTTTTATAGTAGTAGTGACATCACATTCTGAATTAGGGGAAGCACCGAGCCAAAGCGCCGGTTAATTTCTGGGTTTCCCCGTTTCGGCAGAAGAATTGTAGTTTTAGCACTGTATGCCGTATTATTATTTTGTTTAGGAAGTTTTGGGGCAATATTAAATCTGAAATTTAATATTTTGTCGTAAAATAAGCGTGTATTCACAACACTATAGATTTTTATATAAAATTGAAATTTTTGAAGTCGGCGCCAAACTAATAACTGAAAAAATATGATTCGCACAAACAGATTAAAAATACTTTATTGGTAATTGCTTTCTTACCATAACTTGTATATATTAGTAGTTATTTATTTCATTTAGAAATAATTTGGCGCCGACTTCAAAAATTTCAATTTCATATAAAAAATTCTAGTTATTTTTCACTTTTTAGCACACTTCTAGAAGTCGGTTCATTTTTTTTCTAAAAATTTTATTTTTCGATTTTTAGTTTTGAATTCATTATGATATCTATGAATTATTTGAACTAAGTACTAATCGAGATTAGTGTACCTCGCAATGACTCCAAGGTGGCTAAAAAGTACCCATTTTATCCAATGTTGTAAATTACCCTAAAAAGAACCACTCAAAATTTTTTGATTCTTAGGGTTCTCCAAATACCAGTGAAATTGTGTCAAACAAATATTTAGTCTGTCATAGTAAATCCACTATCTTAAATTTCAAATTAATTAAAGACTGGTAATATAGGCCCCAAAACCTTCCAATATTGATATTTAAAGAACTTGAGACGTAAATTTCTAAGGCCGATATATTTTATACTGCATACTAAATTTGTATACGCCTCAAGAACCTTGTCATATCAGGTTTAGACAAAATCGGAAAAGGTAATATAAAAAAAGATTAAACGTCTTTATCCGCCGGAAACTTAAAATTTCTAGACCGTCATATTGCATCTGACATATTAGATTTTCTTAAAATAATTTTATATTCGCTATTTACATCCTCAAAAACGATTCAATCCCACCTTTGAACAAAATTGAAGAATGTAAAATTTTTAGTCCGCTATATTGGATTTGACATATTGCATCTTAAAAAAATACTTTTAAATTCACAATTTAAACCCTCAAGAACCCCTTATATCAGTTTTGATGATAGAAGATGTAGAATCTTTAATCCGCTATCTTGGATCCGCCATATTTAATTTTTTTTTAATTATTTCAGATTCGTAATTTGCGATCCCAAAAACTCCCTCATATCAATTTTGAAAAAGATCGGACAAAATTAATTTTTTATCCGCCATATTGGATACGGGATATTGAATTTTTTTTAAATAATTTCAGATTCTTTGGGTACGACCCCGAAAATTCCCCCATACCGATTTTGGAGAAAATCGGACTAAATTAATTTTTTTGGCCGCCATATTGTTAGCGCCATCTTGGACTTTACTACACCAATTTTGTTCAAAAAAAATATGGTACCACTTCCCCAAAATAATGTTAAAAATTTCATTCAAATCAGTGCAGCCGTTCCGGAGTAATCGGTGTACATACATAAAAAAAAATAGATAGTCGACGAATTGAGAACCTCCTTCTGTTAGAAGTGGGTAAAAAAAAATAATTAAACTTGATAAAAAAATATCTATTTTTCAATTTTGTGGACTTATCTAATGACTCAAATTAAGTCCACTTATATTTAACCCTTAAGGGAAAAAATAATCAATTAAGTACGTGGCTAACATTCAAAAGTGATTGCCCATTTAAATCTACTTCAATATTTTACATAAATAGATGTTTTCAATTAAACAAAAAATAATGATTTCTAAAGATTTAACTGAATACCAAATCAAATTTTATCAGAAATTAAAAACTGATTACTAAAAAAATATGTGTTGTGTGACATGAGGACTCCCTTCGTCAGATGTCAAACCAATTACACAGTAGAATTAAAATAACCAGTGGGTTCACTCGACTTTGCGCCAACCGATACTCTGCAAACACTTAACCCCATTTTTCCAATAAACAGTTCAATGCTATAACGATAGTTTTGCATTTCAAATTAAGAAAGAAAGCCAATTTTTGTACATTCCTAAAAACATCATTTTACGATAGTAGCGACCATTACCTCAACCCTCCTAGTGGTAAATCTCCCAGGTGAACTACCTTACCTTTAATTCCGAGGCAATATTTTCTCTTACAATTTCAGCATATTCTTCTTCTGATAAACTTTTTTTCTCCATAGATGGTAAAAATTTAATGTTATAATTGGTGAACGGTGAGTACATGAAGTACAAAATATCATTTATATAAGTTGATCCAATAGTTGAAATTGAAATATCCAAAAAAGGCCTTTTTAGCGTAATGCACAGTGGTTGTACTTTTTCAAAAAATTGAAAATATTTGGAATTGAATTTGAGAAGGGCTTTTCCATTGGTTGGAGTTTCTTCTGCAAGTACAAAAATAATTTTTTTAATTAGTTAAAGCGATAAATTATAATTATTGAACAAAATTTTCATAAGCGATTCAATGCTCTTTCGTACATGTCCCTTATTTTTGACTGAACTTTTGACACTGACTACATCCACTCCAGTGTGCTGTTAATAAAGCGATGATACGGCAACACTGTTTATACTCCTCATAATAAATCGATGAATTCAAAGAAAATAAAATGAAATGCACCCTTACAAAAAGTAAGGTTGCTTCAGGAATTATCAGAAGGCGATCTCGATTAACGTATGCAGTTTTGTCGAAAAATATGGACATTATAGACCTATAAAATGATTTTGAAAACCATTTTTGAAAAGTAACACCCAGTTACCGAAGTTAAACTTGATCTAGTTGCCATGACAATTGAATCTTCCAGTCGGCCAGTTTTGTTTTGCTTATGATACTGTCATAATTTATATTAGATCTGTCAACAAATAAACGCTTGTTCAGAGATATTAGCGATAAGAAACTTGGAATAAAACCTTCAAATATGTAAGAGAAATATTTATATACCGAAAATAAATAAAATTCTCCATTTTTGCCGGTAGAGTTATAAAACAAAATGATTTTTTATGTTTTAATTTTTGAAAATTAACGGCGAGATTTATTAAAAAGATTTAAGATTTAAATCCGATCTAGTTGCCATGAAATTTAAATCTTATAGCCGGTCAGTTTTATTTTGCTTATGATATTGTCATAATTTATATTACATGTCAACAAATAAACGCTAATATAGGGATATTAATGATGAAAACCTTGCGATAAAGCTTGGAAATATGTAAGAGAAATAGTGGTGTCCCGAAAATAAATAAAGTTCACCATTTTTACGGGTTCAGTAATGAAACAAAATGATTTTTTTTATTGATGTATTTTTAGGGTTTAAAACTTGCTTGACTTATTGTTGCTTTTGTCAGATTAAGTCCTCTGCTATCAATTTAGGGCGGTTTTAAATTTAAATCATGTTAGTGGACCCGGCTGTAAGTGTTTTGACCTTGAAAAAATACAAAATGAATTATATCTCGAAAATGATATTTTAAATATTTTCTAGACCGAAAGCTGAGGTTTTTTAAATCCATATAGAACTTTTCAGAACAGACTTTTTTGGACCTGTCGAGAAATAAATCGATGAACTCAAAGAAAATAAAATGGAGTGCATCCTTATAAAGTAAAGTTGCTTCGGGAACTATCAGAAGACAATCTTGATTGACGTATGCAGTTTTGTCACGAAATATGGACACTATAGATCGACAACCTGATTTTGAAAACCATTTTTGAAAATTAACGACCAGATTTACTACGAAGATTTAAACCCAATCTAGTTGCCATACAATTTAAATCTTATAGTCGGCCAATTTTGTTTTGCTTATGATATTGTCATAATTTATATTACAAATGTCAATAAATAAACGCTTATATAGGGATATTAAGGGTAAGAACCTTGCGATAGAGCTTTGAAACATGTAAAAAAAATAGTGGTATTTCGAAAATAAATAAGATTCTCCATTTTTGCCGATTCAATGGTAAAACAAAATGATTTTTTATTCTTGTATTTTTAGGGTTTAAAACTTGCTTGACTTATTGTTGCTCTTGTCAGTTTAAGCCCTGTGCTTAAGGGCAGTTTTAAATTTAAACCATGTTAGTGAATCCGGTTGTAACTGTTTTGACCTTGAAAAAATACAAAACGTGTTATATCTCGAAAATGACATTTTAAATACTTTCTGGATCGAAAGCTGAGGTTTTTTAAATCCATATAGGACTTTCCTGAATAGACTTTTTTGGAACTGTCGAGAAATAAAGCGATAAACTCAAAGAAAATAAAATGAAACGCACCCTTATAAAGTAATGTTACTTCAGAAACTATAAGGAGACGATCCTGATTGACGTATGCAGTTTTGTCAAGAAATATGGACTTATAGACCTACAACCTGATTTTGCAAACCAAATCTTATTTTCTGATGAAGCTAGATTCTGTCTCAATGATGGGAAACCATGAGCAACATCCTTAAAAAATTCATGAAAATTTGACGACTAAGTCCTATTTAAATTTTCTATGAAATAGAATTATACCTGATTTAATTAATTTATTTGAATATCAATACCACGCCCTCATGAAATGACATTTGGTTTCAACAAGATGGTAGACATGGCAGAGACTATCTAGATTAGCGTTTATAAAGCGATGGTTCACGTACCCCGGCAACTTCTACTTCGGCGAACCAAGACTTTTCCTGAATGCGTACGAAAGAACGAGAATAATGAATGCTGACATAAAAACGCGGCAGTCACATATCAGGAAGGGAAGGGTCGAACCGAGTAGTACGATGAGCTCAAGAATCTCAAGTGATTTCAAAAAGATAAATGAGTTAGTAGTTAATGCATAGTGTGTACATAAATATTAGTAGTGTAAACCAGTTTAGTGATTTCTTCTCGTGTAGATAAATTACACCAAATACCCAAGCTATACAAATCGCACGTGCGCACGTCAAACGTGGAAGTAACTAAGTATGGCTCCCTAAATATATAATGAATCGTTCGTTAAAAATGGATAGTTTTATCAAGTCTAAAGAAAAGTTGGATGAGCAATCAATTGCTTCTTCTACTTTAGTCCCTAATTTGGAACCAACACAGGATAGTAATTGTGGTGAGCTAACGTTTCGCCAGACTAAAAGCAAAAAAAAATTGGCGAACAGAATGAGAAAATACGAAAGAAACGAAAATATGACAGCGACAATTTACAAATGGATTTTATTTTACTGGGGAGGAGTCAGAACCTAAACCACTTTGTGTAATCTGAAATAAAATCCAGTTTAAAACCATCTCTACTTCATAGATACCTTGAAACAAAACATTCGAAATACAAGGATAAACCTTTTGAGTATTTTAAAAGAGAACTGGCAGGTAATAAAAAGTCTAGTATTCTTCTTTTGTAATAAATTTAAACGAAGATAGTAAAATGACCCTCGATAAATCATTTCGAGTTAGTTACAGAATTGCAAGATCTGGACACGCACATACAGTCGCAGAAAATATGATGGGACCATGTGCTAAATACATCACGAAGCAGGTGCGGATCCAAGGGGGAGTGAGGGGGGGATCGACCCCCCCCCCCAAGAGCTTTGAGTTCAGGAAAAAAGACCCAATTTTGCCTCTTATACTATAGTTTATTCAAGAACTAGAGAGAGTAATAATTCATTTTTTTTTCTTCGTAAACTACCTGTTCTTTAGTCCAGTGTCTTTGGAAAAATCTGTTAGACATATATATTTTTTATAAGAATGGGTTAGAAATTTTATAATCAAAAATGCCGGTCTATAATAATGGACTATTTGGGTTGGATAACAATAGATATTTGGTTTGGAAGTGTGAAGTGTTAAAAAGGATTTTAAGCCTTGTCATAGGGGTCGGAACGAGGTTTATTTTATCACTAAGTATTTATGGCATAGAATATTATTTCTGTAATGAACTTAAAATAAAAAGTTTTAATAAAATTATTTTATTTATGATTTCTTAACAATTCACATACATTACAAAATATAGATAATTTTGACATATTTAACACAAATCACAACTGTTTTTTATTATTTTTAATTTTGGCATTAAAACCGTTTTAGGCACATTCAGACTAAAATGCAACCTTATTCTCTCAAAAAATTCAAAGTTATAATCTAAATACTTACAAAATACCCATTGTCAAAAATATAAGAAGTTAAACATATATAAAAAAATAAATAAAACATTTTTAGGACATTTGACGTTACAGTTTATTTATTTCTTAAACCATCTGCAGAATTACAATTAAACACTAAAAAGGGATTCAAATATAATTAATTTTTATGTGTTACAGTTAAAATTAGACCTACTTAATTTTATTTCTATTGCACTGACATCCTAATTTAATTTACTTTATTATTTGGAAATCCGATACCCCCAAAAAATAAAATACACGTGTTAATTCTGCACGCTTAAGAAAAAGACATAAATACAATAAAAAAATAATAATAAAAATTCGGTTAATTGGAAATATACACAAAAATTAAAAAGTGGGACACACTAAAATAAAAATATGTAAAAAATATATAAACAACATAACACAATAAAATACAACGAAAACAAAAATTTAAATAATAAATTGTGTTTACCCTGGTAAACATTACGTATCTAATTCGTAATCAAAGTCGTTGAAGCTATCTTCGCTCAAATTAATTATAAATGGTTCCTCTATCTCACTGATCATGAGATCGAATTTCCACATTTTGTTTTATACTTTTATTATATGGATTTTTCCCAATTTTCCGCAGTAACTTTATTCAAAAAAAATTTTCAGTTAAATTACTAATTTTGTAAGTTGTGTTATTTCTAGTAACTCTACCTTTTACTTGAGAGAGATATTTCCTTCTCCAACGGACAGTTTCCGGACGATGTATAAGAACAGATTTCCTATCTGGTTTTTCCCATCAAAAATTAAGTTCTCTGAGCCATTTTCAAAGCTCAGTTTTTTTAATTTCAGGTAAATCCCGATCTTCAATGATTTTAGTTAGAATTTTGTTGATGGTTGTGATCTGCTTCTCATAATAAAATCTATGTACAACTCCTTTTATTGCAGTTTTCATCTCTCTTCTACTAACAATTCCAGTCGTTTTTTTTTCCTTCAGTATTCGGTACATAATAGATTTTCCAACTCTTGTCATGTTGGAACACATCTCAACAGAGCTTTTAACATTATTATCTAGATATTGATATCTTAAGGCATCATTCATCGTAATAAGTTTTTCATTGAGGAAAAAATGCTTTGTTTTAAAGATTTTGGAATAAACATAGAGGTGGAAGCCATATCTTTTGGGTATCTTACTAATCTCAAATAATATATAAAAACAAGCGCAAACAAGATAAATCACTAAGGACACATTGTAGGTGTACTTCGCTCACTGACAGAAATTAAATTGAACTATCAGAAATTTTATTGTTGCTGTAAATTTATAAAAGCTTATAATATTTAAATATAATTAAATATAATTAGATTTATAGCAGTCCTCAGTTACCTGCGGCACTGGAGCAGGTATGTTGGAGGTTTCGGTAAGAGTTTTATTACTCTCTCTAGTTCTTGAATAGAGTATAGGAATGTATATGCTTGCGACCCCCCCCCCCCCCCGTCCAAGAGCTCAGAGTTCAGGAAAATAGAACCGATTCTGCCTTTTAAATTAGGAATGTGTATGCTGCTGGCACTCCCCCCCCCCCCCAGTTGACAATTTGTTTTTCTTACGATAGCCGCCCCCAAGAGCTTTGAGTTCATGAAAATAGACCCGATTGTGCCTCTTATACTACGAATGTTTATGTTGCTGGCATTCCCTCTCCCCAAGAGCTTCAAATTCATAAAAATAGACCCGACCCTGCCTTTTACACTAGAAATGGGAATATTTCCGGTGTCCCCCACCCCCTGTCCACAACTTGCTTTCGCTTGCCATGCTGTACTTTTGTGATATCACCGCCGCCCCGCCCCCCCACCCTCAAAAGAGAGGCTGGATCCGCCCCTGTCACGAAGTGTATGCTTGAAGAAAAAGCGGCAAAGAAAATTGACCTTGTTCCCTTATCAAACACAGTGTTGCGGAGAATGAATAATTTGACCAATTATGTGGAAACTGAACTTACAAAAATAAATAAAATTGAATTATTTCGTTTTTCAGCTTGACGGGTCGACCGATGTAACAAACGCTGCAGTATTGCTTATCTACGTTATATATATTTTTGAGAATTTTATTCAGGAAAATATATTACTTGTAAAACCACTGCAACCCTATACGACAGGTGCAGTAATTTTCGATATAATCAATGACTATTTTGAAAAAAAAAGTAAATAAATTGGGCTTTTTGTTTGGCTGTGTGCACTGATGGTGCAAAATGAATGACCGGAAGAAGATCAATGAGAATACTGAATGAACTCATTTCTGTATCCATAGACAAGCACTACGTGTAAGGGCATTCTTGCAGTACTCTAAGCAACGCTGTAAAGATTGTAAATTTTATAAAATTGCCTGCTACAAACTCTCGTCTATTCTGTATGCTTTGTGAGGACTTTGTAAGCATCCACCTTTCTTTACAAATTCATACAGAAGTTGGATGGCTTTCTTGTAGCAAGGTTTTGATCCGTTTGTTTTAACTGAAGTCTGGAGGTCATTTTTTCCTGACCATTCATTTCATTTGTCCTCTTGTATATCTGATATTTTTGGCTGCAAAAATTTGCATGCTGAGCAGATATTTTTTCTAAATTAAATGATTTAAATCTGTCTTTACAAAGAATAGCAGCCATGCTAAAGAATTTCAACTTTTGGAGTCAATGTCTGCAAGTGAATGAGTATGAATGTTTTGGCTCTCTCAGCACCATTTGATTAGGAAATGAAATTCAACTTAACGACAATATTAAAAGGGATATTACTTGAACATCTCAATCACCTTAAATTAACCTTAATGGACTATTTTCCTAATAAACCTATTATATCTGGATTAAACAACTGGATATATGGTCCTCTTTAAGGAGATATAACTTCGGATACTTCTTTAACTTTACTTAAACTGTTTTTAACGATCATCCTTTAATTAATTTTTGGCCCAGTGTCAGAAATGAGTATTAAGGGGTCTTTTAGGTTACAATTAAAAAAAAATATATTATTATTATTTTTTAATAGAAAGAAAAGAGATATCATATTAAAATTTTGCACATATATTTATTCGTACTTTACGTATATAAAAATATTTTTTTGGATTTTTCTTTTATGGGTTTTTTTACCCATAACAATTAAAAAAAAAAACATCAAAAAATTACGGCGAGCGCGATTCCAGGTGACTGAATCGTCTGAAAAAAAAATACCAAATTAATCCTTGTTCAAGTGCCCACGGTCGGTACCAGAATCACTTTGATCGGTAATAAATTTTCCGATTTTTACCCGATTTTTCACCCTCAAAAATAGATTTTTTTTTTCAAATGGCCGCCATTTTGTTATTTTTTGATGAAAAAAAATCATTCCGGTACCGTTCATGGGCACATGAACAAGGATTAATTTTTCAGACGATTCAGTCACCTGGAATCACGTCCGCCGTCATTTTTTGATGTTTTTTTTTTAGACAAATTGTTATGGGTAAAAAAAACATTAAAAAATGCCAAAAAAATATTTTTGTTTACTTAAAATACCAATAAATATATGTGTAAAATTTTAATATATCTCTTTTATTTCTATTAAAAAAATTGAATAAAAAATTTTTTTTTTTTTTAAATTGTAACCTAAAAGACCCCTTAAAGTTTTATTGCCCTTTTATCCAATATATCCATGTGAGAAAGAATTTTCAACATACACTTACCTGAAAGATAAATACAGAAACAGGTTAAATGCAGAACCTGATCTAAGACTCAAACTTGCAGACATCAAACCAAATGTTGAATTCTTTGGTTCCACCAGACAGGCACAAATATCCCATTGAGAATATTTTTCAAGTTCTATATTATCGTATTCATTTTGTATTAATACATTTTTATAGGGTAAGCTATCACTTTAGTTTTAATAATGTTTGTCTGTAAATGTTGTACGATTATGTTTTAGCTTTTCGTTATGAACTGATATGCAATATGCAAAATAATTTTTAATAATCTATTTTTGCTGTGTCATTTACTGTTTCTAATGACTATACAGGGGATTCGCCAATTTCTTTCCCTTTTTAGAAGGAGCTCGCAAGTAGAAAAAGGTTGGGAATCGTTGATCTAGACGAAACGTTTCCTGAAAGGTGTATAGGTAAAAGAGAACTCATTAAGTGCCCTTTGAAGTGATCTGACCTAACAGCTTTAGATTTCTATCTTTGGCGCCATCTAAATACTTTAATCTGTGGGACAAAGCCGAATCCGTTGAATGATGTTGAGAACGGATTTTCAAATGCTGTGCACTAGATCCTTCATCAACATTTGCAGAGCCTACTTTCCCAGTTTTCAAAAAAGGCTTGAGAATTGGGAAAACAAGTCAAATATTTAATTAGATGGTTCTTGATTTAAATTAACGTTTTTCATCATTTTTTTATAAAAAGGGTTTGTATTCTTATACATTTAATCGTCAATATTTTCGAAACAATTGAATTTACCCAAGAGTATGCTATACAAAAAATATTCTAAATTTGTTGGAGATTTTAAATAACTGATAATCGTCATTTAACAGTTGCTGGCGTCACTGCTATATAAAATGCATAATCGAAAAAGAATAATTATAGTTTTTTGCGTTGAAGAAAACCCGGATCCGCTATCACTTTCTATTCGCCCTTAATTAAGTCGTTCCGGAATATTTGTCCAACGATGTATATAATAAATGAAGTTTTGTCACGGCCCCAAATATTCCTAAATAATAATTTTTACCTGGGCAATATAAAACAGGAACTTTCTTCTCTTTCGTAATGGTATCCAGATTCTTCTTAAAAGTCTCCGCATTAGTGACAGCTCCAAGGTCGCTAATTCCGAGACCAGGAAGACTTTGAAGAGGTGTTTTGTTTAGGGGCTGTAAGAAAAAATAAACCTAAGAAAACAGGCACAAATGCATTAATTACACAACATGACGTGAAATTTGTACATTGAATAAGAATAGTCACTTCTTGAAGGTTTTGGCGTCAGAATTGTTCCATTACATCAGGTTTTTTAAATATTCTATAACCTCTGCAAATGTGTTTTTGGTCTACATTTGAGGTTATGCATCAGCGCCACATTTTTTCTCAAAAAACTATACATAGCATCTTGAAGTATAATATTATTTATTATTAATATATTTCCTTTTCTTCGAGACATTAAATTTTAAAAATTCCAAATTGCATGAATTTTTCAAGTTTTGAAAACTTTCACCTTTCGTCATCGATAAGCTTTGAAGCGACAATTCTGACAAACCCTGAATGTTTTAAGGCTATCAAGCCATCGCTCAATCCAAATTTATCATTAGTTTTGCAAAATACATTTGTTTAAACAAATTGCTTAAACAAATTATTGCAAAACTTTTTTTTAAATAAATACTCCATTTTGATTTTATAAAAATAAATGCGTTCAAAGGAGTTGTTACCGTCATTACGCTATATTTTGTTATAAATAAAGTATTAACTAACAAATTTTGCAATTTAAATATAAACTCTTTAACGACATGCATTTGTAGACTTTGCATTTGTAAAATGTGGTTTTATGAATTCTGGACATTCTTAAATTATTTTCTAATGATCACTTGAGGATTTTTTAAATTGCAAAATTAATTGTTTTTGATTTTCTTTACAACAAAATATATCCTAATACTGATAACGACTCCTTTAAACTTATTTATTTTTGTAAGATGCAATGGAAACATTTAATTAAAAAATAATGAATTTTCAAATAATTTGTTTTTTGCAAAACTAAAGATAAATCTAGATTGAGCGATGTTTTGATAATCTTAAAACATCCATGGTTTATTAGAATTGTTGCTTAAAAGCTTATCGGTTATGAAAGGTGAAGGTTTCCAAAACTTGAAAAATTCATCTAACTAAACTTGAAGTTTTCAAAATTGAATATCTCGACGAATAAGAAAGATATTTGTACAAACTCAACGGCATTTGAAAGAGTACGACTTATTCTTTAAAATGTTATGTACACGGTGTCCGGGAAATCGTGGGAAATCTCCCGTATATGAAAAAAAAAACACGTAAAAGGAATAATACAACTTCATATAAACTATTTTCTTATAGCCATCCTCTTCGAAGATATGGGCTCCCAAACAGTTGCAATGGAATCAAGTTTTTTACACATAATTATTGAACCCACCAGGTATATGTCAATTTTTTTTAATATGATGTATATCAGGTAAGACCCTTCAAACTACTATCCAAGAAAGTGTTGTGAATTAGTCACAGCCAGGCACGGATCCAAGGGAGGGGGGGGGGGCGATCGCGCCAAGAGATTTGAGTTCAGGAAAACAGACCCGATTTTGCCTCCTAAAATATAGTTTATTCAAGAAGTAGAGAGAGTAATAAATCATTTTTTACCCTTTTTTTTTCTTCGCAAACTACCTGTGTTCTTTAGTCCGGTGTCTTTGGCAAAATCTGTTAGACACATATAGTTTTCATAGGAAATGGTTAGAAATTTTATAATCAAAAATACCGGTCTATAATAATGGACTAACTGGGTTGGATAACAATAGATATTTGGAGGTGAAAAGTGTTAAAAAGGATTTAAATCCTTGTCATAGGCATCGGAAGGAGGTTTATTTTATCATTAAGTATTTATGGCATAGAATATTATTACGATAATCAACTTAAATAAAAAGTTTTTATATTATTTTATTTATAATTTCTTAATAATTCACATACATTACAAAATGTAGATCATTTTGACATATTTAACACAAATCACAACTGTATCTTTATTATTTTCAATTTTGTCATAGAAACCGTTTTAGGCACATTCAGGCTAAAACGTAGCCTTACCCTCTGAAAAAATTCTAAGTTATAATTTAAATACTTACAAAATACCCATTGTCAAAAATACAAAAAGTTAAACATATATAAAAAAATAAATTCGTCCGTATAATATTAAAATATTTCTGGGGCTATCAGTCATTTTATTATTAATTAAAAACATTTTTAGGACATTTGACGTTTCAGTTTATTTATTTCTTAAATCATCTGCAGAATTACAATTAAACACTAAAAAGGGATTCAAATGTAATTAATTTTTATATGTTACAGTTAAAATTAGACCTACTTATTTTTATTTCTATTCTACTGATATCTTAATTTAATTTACTTTACTACATGGAAATCCGATAGCCCCAAAAAAATTAAATAAACAAGTTAATTATACATGCTTCAGAAAAAGACAAAAATACAATAATAAAACAATAAAAAACATATATATATATATATATATATATATATATATATATATATATATATATATATATATATATATATATATATCGCTATATCCAAGCATACCATTGGATGAGGCTTTGGACAAAATCGCCATGAACGAGGATTTTCCAGACTACACAATTGAACTTGCAGCACACTGCCTAAAGAACACATATTTCATGTTCAATAACCATATATACAAACAAACAGATGGCGCACCTATGGGGTCCTCGCATTCACCAGTCATAGCCAACCTTTTCATGATTTATTTCGAACAAGAGGCACTGCAAAAGGCACCTTTAAAACCAAAATTTTGGAAACGCTATGTCGATGATATTTTTATAATATGGCCACATGGAAAAGAACACCTGGACGATTTCCTCATATATCTTAACAATATCCACCACAGAATCCAATTCACACTAGAAATCGAACAAGAAAAGAAACTTCCTTTTTTGGACCTGCTATTAACTAGGAAACTCAACAACACCTTGGGCTTCAGCGTATATCGAAAACCTACACATACTGACCGATATCTCAATGCAGCGTCACATCATCATCCCTCTCAAAAGCAGGCAGTAGTCAACACATTAGTATCAAGGTCTCTCCGCCTAACAGAACCTGATGCAAAACAAGACGAAATAAGACACATTTCTACAGCTCTAGAACGGAATGGTTTCTCACAAGCAGACATAAAGAAAGCCATAAAAAGACAAGAAATGACTACAACAAAGACCAAAGACCAAGATCAAACAAGGAACAAAGCCATAATACCATACATAAAAGGAATAACAGACAGAATCGGAAGAATCTTAAGAAAACACAACATACAGCCCATATTTAAACCACAAAAAACAATAGCCAACATCCTGGGAAATCCCAAAGACAAGACCAACCTTGAAAATCATGGCGTTTACAGCATTCCATGTGCAGATTGTCATCAAACTTATATAGGGCAAACAAACAGGCGCATATCAGCAAGAATCCAAGAACATAAAAATAGCCTCAAAAACAAACAGACAACCTCAGCCCTATTTCAACATCACCAAACAACCGGACATACCATCGATTTCGAAAAAACAAAAGAAATAGCACCAGTACAGAACTACAAGGTACGCGTCATAAGAGAGGCCCTAGAAATCGAAAAAGCGGGACAGCTAAATAAACGAGACGATGCTATAAATTTTTCATCTACATGGAAAACATTAATAAAACATCAAGAAAGAAAACAACAAAAATCAACTAGTACACGAGAGACCTGCATACAAGAACAAAATATATCGCACTCGGGAGAGGGGAGGAGCCTACGAAGCCGCCCACCCAATCAGGCAGCGAGCCAACTAAACAAAACTCGAAATTCTTCGGAGGCCACCATCAGTTCTCAGCGAGTAACGAGACGAACCGCACTTGAAAATGCCAAATGAGATTTTGGCGAAACGTCGTGAAAACGATTTTTTGAACGAACGGATTGAAACCCGGAATAACCAAACTATTCATATATATATATATATATATATATATATATATATATATATATATATATATATATATATATAAACAACGATTAAACACTAAAATACAACAAAAACAAAAAAATTTAAATAATAAATTGTGTTTACACTGGTAAACATTACGTATCTAATTCATAATCAAAGTCAGTGAAACTATCTTTGCTCAAATTAATTATAATTTAATTAGTTCCTCTATCTCACCGATCATGAGTTTGAGTTTCCACATTTTGTTTTATTCTTGTATTTTATGGATTTTTCCCAATTCTCCGCAATAACTTTATTCAAAAAGTTCGATTAAATTACTATTTTTGTATGTTGTGTTATTTCTAGCAACTCTACCTTTTACTTGAGAGAGATATTTCCTTCTTCAATAGAGAGTTTCCGGACGATCTATAAGAACAGATTTTCTATTTGGTTTTTCCCAGCAAAAATTAAGCTTTCTGAGCAATTTCCAGAGTTCAGTTCTTGTATTTTCAGGTAACTCGTGATCTTCATTGATTTTGGTTAGAATTTTGTCGACGGTTGCAATGTGTTTCTCATAATAAAATGTATGTACAACTCCTTTTCATCTCTTCTTCCAACGAGGTTTTTCATTTGCCTGCGATCGAATATGGCTTGGGAGTACCAACAATTCCAGTCGTTTTTTTCTCCTGCAGTATTCGGTACATAGCAGCTTTTCCAACTCCTGTCATGTTGGAACACATCTCAACAGAGCTTTTAACATTATTATCTATATATTGATATCTTAAGGCATCATAAACATTCATCATAATAAGTTTTTCGTTGAGGAAAAAATATCCTGGTTTAACGATTTTGGAATAAATATAGAGGTGGAAGCCATATCTTTTGGGTATCTCACTAATCTCAAATAATATATAAAAACAAGTGCAAACAAGATAAATCACCAAGGACACACCATAAGGTGTACTTTGCTCACTGACTGAAATTAAATTGAACTATCAGAAATTTTATTGTTTCCGTAAATTTATAAAAGCTTGTAATATTTAAATATAATTAAATATAATTAGATTTACGGTAGTCCACAGTTACCTGCGGCACTGGAGCAGGTACGTAGGAGGTTTCGGTAACAGTTTTATTACTATCTCTAGTTCTTGAATAGAGTATAGGAATGTAGAACAGATACTGCCTTTTATATTAGGAATATGTATACTGCTGGTACTGGCCCCCACCGTTGAAAAGATGTTTTTCTTGCGATAGCTCCCCGCCCCCAAGAGCTTTGAGTTCAAGGAAATAGACCCGATTCTGCCTCTTATACTAGGAATGTGTATGCTGCTGGTATCGCCCCTGTTGGCAACTTGTTTTTTCTTGTTAAAGTTTACCTCTTTAGTTAAAAACGTCTGATTTTGTGAATTGCAGTTCGACCTAGGTTCGCAAAAAATATGCTTTTTATTTTATCGGCACCAAAACAAAGTATTGTTGTTGCGAAAGTTGTCACAACATGTTACCAGGTACGAAAGAAATAAATATCCTGCATTTTAGAACTTGTCAACTTTCACATCCCTGACACATTGATTCGTTACTTGAAAATTAATTTATTGATCTTTGGATTTCGTGGTGGAATTAACTGTGAAATAATTCAATCTTGCATGCTTTGGAAGCCAAGAGGTTATATCATGACATATCCTAATCGTACTCTTCCAGGTCAGAAAAGATTTTAACGAGTTGACCAACGTCTAAGGGAGAATGGTAAGCGATTCCATTCAATAAGGTAATATTATTAAATTTCTTCCTAGTTTTAGTAAATCTTGGGAAAGGAAGAACAGGACGTAAGGCGCAATTAGAGGAAAATATTTTAAATGCTGTACATGGCACTCCTTCAACGAGCACTCGAAAATTATCTGCGCAGTTTAATACGTCGAAAACAATATCACATGAAGTTCCTCAAGAACAGCTGTTATATCCAGATCATTTGAAAAAAGTGCATGAGCTGATTCCTGAAGATTTTTCCCGTAGAATGCAGTTTGCAAACTGGGCTATTGGATCAGCAACGCAATAATGTAAACTTCAATAGCACTATTCTCTTCACGGATGAAGCAGGGTTTAACAAAAATAATCATAAATTTACACAACTCACATGTATGGACTGAAGAAAATCCTCATGCAACTATTGTTTCGCATCATCAACATCAGTTTCAATCAATTAATGACTGGGCAGGAATAATTGGCAAATTTTTTAATTGAACCATTCGTATTGCCGGCACAATGAATGGAGAACTTTATTTGGAGTTCCTTCAGAACGCTCTTCACGATTTAATAGAGCACTTACCACTTGAAACCCGTCGCCAAACCGTTGGATAGATAGAGGAGGACCTATTGCCTGGCCTCCTCGATCTCCCGACCTAATGCCCTTGGATTTTTACCTGTAGGGATACCTTAAAACCTTGGTGTATTCCACTCCTGTCTATAGTAAGGAGGAACTTCTACGAAGAATCATGTTTCTTCGTGACCAAATACGGAACACTGCTGAGTAATGTGGAGAGTACAGCAGTCCCCAATTCGTCGTGCTCGCGAGTGTATCAGACTTCACGGAGCCGATGTTGAACCCGAACTTTTTAACTAAGCAGTTAGTTTAACTTTTTATTGAACCTATGGTAACAGGAGAAAATTCCTCTTTTTTAGTTGAATCCGACAGAAGTTAGGGGACTAATAGTGTAAATAAAATGATTTTTTTTTGAAAATGGTTAGGATTAGTGACATGAAGAGTACTTAATTTTTAATCAATAGTTAAAGGTAAGTAAAAAACGTTGTTTAAAGTTCTTATCATACAGAGCTTACAAAAATGGAGTCACGTGTGTTCCTGCATCTGTGAGTAATTCACAACACTTTCTTGGATAGTAATTTGAAGGGTTTTACCTGGTATACATCATGTTAAAAAAGAATTGAAATATACCTGATGATTCAATACTTGATTCCATTGCAGCTCTGTGGGAGCCCATATCTCCGAAGAGGAGGCCTAGACGAAAAAAGTTTATATGAAGTTGTAGTATTCCTTTTCACGTGCTTTTTTCATATCCGGAAGATTTCCCATATTTTCCCGGACACCCTGTATATATATATATATATATATATATATATATATATATATATATATATATATATATATATATATATATATATATATATATATATATTAATCTACAGCTACCTTATGTTTTTACTAAAGTAAATTACATAGTTTAGTAGAAGTATCTTGAGTTTTATTTGCATAACCTGAAGAGTCTGGCTGTAGAGACTGTCTTCCCGAAGTTACCATTTTATCAGTTTTAAGCTACACATGACGCCTTAAATTTGATCTTTCAGTAAGAGTAACTTCAGAAAGTGCAGTTTTTGCATTTTGTAGCAAGTGAGTCATCAAAACTTCGTCCATACATAATTGCCACGACAATAAGAGCTAGCTAACTCAAGCACTGTGGATTTTTCAAAGAATGGAACTTAATATCATTACCTAATCTACGTTTATCACTTATAGATTATTCAATGAGTAAGTAATTAAGTAAAAAATGGTTACAATTTAAACATTAAATAACATTAAAATAAAAATCAATAATCTATACATTAGCAACAGATGGGTCTGTTGCAAATTTCATATCAAATAACTTACCAAAATAGAGCCAATGGCCTTGTTGATGGCTACATGATCGAACATTGACAAGCTGTTACTTATGTACACGTCTACAATTTCCTTCTTCTTTGTGTTTTCTACAGATACCGTTATGCCAAAACATAAGCAGGCAAGATTATTTAAGAATGATTGGATTACAGGGGAATCAGGTAGAACCTAAAAATTGCCATTTAATTAAACCGAATTTAGGGATTATGGTAAGTATCAAAAAACTAGAACAAGACCTCATTTTAAAATTCATGGAAATATTTTAAAGCGAATATAGGTAAAATGAACAAAAAGTTTATTTTATTACTACTAAAATAGGATTATAAATTACACTGAACAGCCAAAATGTATCTAAAATAAAATCGACTAAATCCTACCATTTTTGGTGTGCTAAAACCGAAACTAAACTCATCTTTTTAATATTAATTCAAGTTTTAGAGATATGAGATGTCATATCTTCCTATATATTAACAATGTAACCGCAAGAATGCACCTTACATTATTATAACAATAGAGGGCTGGGACGTTGCCAAATATACGTTATCCCCAAGTTAAGTAAATTTTGTACAACTTGGCAACACCGCATGGGGGTCTCCAGGGTGACCCCCCACATACGAAATCCCAACCCCTCAGGGCTTAAAATAAGATAAATAACCATTTAAACACATGTAAATCGACTTTCATGTCTGCTTTGTACTAAGCCGCCTCTATTAGAAATAACTTCATTCCATTTTTTTATAAAAATTTTATTTTTCGATGCATTAATAATAAAGGCCCCCAAAACCTCCCAATAACGATATTTAAAGAACTTGGGACGTACATTTTTTATTCCTACATATTTTATCCTCGCCTCCCAATGTAAAATTTGTAGCCTCCCATATTGTATCTGCCATATTAAGTTGAAAAAAAATTACCTTCGGATTCGTAACTTACAATCCTGAAAACTCCTAGTACCAAATTTAAAAAAATGTAAGTAACGGAAAATCTTCAACCAACCATATTGGATCCGCGATAGTGAATTTAAAAAAAAAAATAGTTCTAGCTTTTTAATCTAATCTAAATCTACATACTTCGAAAACCCCCTAGTATCAGTTTTGGACAAAATCAGGAAATTACAACTGCAGATGTGACCCAGTACCAATTTTAAACAAAATCGAAAAATCTAAAATTTTTAGTCCGACATAATTTAAAATAATTTTTCACTGCTAATTAACACCCTCAAGAACCCACCTAAAATAATTTTGGAAAAAATGAAGTAATATAAAATTTTTAAAGTATCATATTGGATCAGCCATATTAAATTTTTAAAAATAATTTTAAATTCGTAATTAACACTCCTGAAAATCGCCCAAACCGGTTATGGACAAAATCTAGAGATGTAAAATTTTAATCTGCCATATGATATCAGCCATATTTAATTTTTTAAAAATAATTTCAAATCTGTCACATGCTATCCTAAAAACTCCCCCCTACCAATCTTGGAGAAAATCGGAAAAAATATATTTTTGTCCTCAATATTAAATGCGTCATATTCATTTTTTTTAAATAAGATTTGTTATGGACGACCCTGAAAACCGCCCCATACCAATTTTGGAAAAAATTGGACAAAATTAATTTTTTTGGTGTCAGAGCTGCGGCGGTTCAGAAACGGTCAAGGCTGCGCACGTATCCAAGGGGCGGAGCACGCGCGCACTGAATCGAGTCAAAGACCCATTCAATAAGCACTGCTTGGATCTATTCAAAGACCCATTCGATAAGCACTGCTTGGATCTTTACGAAATTTTTTGAAAACATTCTTACATGATCGTACTTTTGAAAAATGTATTTAAAAAATCGATCTTTTGAATCTGATAAAGTTCCACTGAAGATCTCTTCTATTAGTGGCACGTATACAGAGTGCAAACTTTCAGCGAGGGTCAGAGCAGACCTTTATAGTCTGAAATGAGTGGTCATCAATGTTTGGCTCAAAATTATTAGCTTCAAATAGATTACGACTCTTAGTTACAACATAATAAACAGCCGAAGCTGTATAATTTCATTCACGTTGTTTCAAAAGAAAGTTCTGATTTAAAATTTACACTAAGTTTCCGAACAATATAAAACTGTCTTCTGTATCATTCTTTAAATAGAAAGTAATTATATATATCGAAACAGAGTAGGAACATAAATCGCCTTAAGGCATTTATATTTGTTATTTACCTTTTCTCTGTTCTACTACTGATTATCTTTTTACTACCTATAATCTGTTATAGTAGGTTGTAAAAAAAATAAATAATGATTTTTAAAAATATGTCTAAGAAAGAATATTAGCTTCTTTTTAATTTTTAGAATCTCCCAGTGCTATTGGTCATCCCTTTTCATGCAAACTATTTAAAAAGTTTATAACAAAAAACTAGTTTTGAATGCATCTAACCATATGTTTTGGTATTAAGAAAACAAAACACACTGTGGCTGTATTGTCTCCCAAACAATTAGTCCAAAACGATAGGAATTTTAACCGTATAGTAGCCCTCAATCCTGCTCATTAAAAAATAAAACGCTTACCTGTCCGAATATAAGTAAGAATAGTGCTAAGACGCATCTCAGTAACAAAAGAATTAACCCAACTGGTAAATACACGACGGCAAGAAGAATTTTGAGCTCATTTTCAGGGAATCTGAAACAAAAGTAATATATAAAATCAAGAATATTTGGTACCATAATCTAAGGGTATTCAAATAATAAATATAATACTTTCTTCCTAATGTAGAGCTAGAAGAAGAATATTTTGAAGTTTTCCACCGAGACAAACTCGTCTTCCCACATTTATCAAGTCCGATGACTAATAAAGTTGAGAAAGTTATTTTCTTGACAAGCTTAATTTGAAATACATTAAAACAAGGGAAGTTAAATTTGGAAAATAAAGCCATTGTAAAAATATACGAATTATAAAAAAATAGACCGTTTAGAATAAAAGAAAAAAAGACATAGGACCATATGGTGGAGAAGGTAAAGAGTTTACAGAAAGTGCACGGTGTGTAATTTTATTTTATTTACTTTTATTTTACAAAGCCTATGGGTAACACTCATATTACAAAATTTATTACATAACAATATAATTACATGAAATTTAAATAATCTATCAGTCTAATGAAGATAAAGATATTATCATAATCGCAATATTTTTTTCACAAAAATAATAAAAATTCATCACATCACCTCAAGGACCTCCTAAAACCAGAAAGGTTTGAGCCAAATATGTCAGGCAAGTTGGTATTGTTACTTATGAACTTCAATGTTCTATTAATAGGAGAATGCATTCCATAGTCAGTTAAATGAAAAGGTATAAAAAACAGATCATTATTTCCCAACTGTCAAATAGGCTAAAACCAATCCTCTATAAAAGTTCCGGGTAGTTGATGATACCGCGAACTTTATAAACAGAATTCGCGAAAAAACTATTGTAATTGTGGAATTTTAGATTAAGCATTGTAACAGGCAACCATCTGTAACGCGACGACTCACAACGCCGCTGGCGATGCGAGTACATTCTCGGAAGAGCCGGTAACTTTTACTTCTGCAAACCAAGACTTTTCCCGAGTGCGCACGAAAGAACAAGATTAACGTATGCAGATATAAAAACGCAGCAGTCACATAAAAGTAGAGTCGAACTGAATATTATGATGCACTTAAGAACTTTGAGTGATTACAAAAAGTTAATTAAGTACTTAATGCCTATTGTATACATAAATATTAATAGTGTAAACCAGTTTAATTTCTTCTTCTGTAAATAAATTACAATAAATACCCAAGCTTTACAAAGCGTCAAATAAACAATTATTGCTCCGTAAATATATAATCGATAGTTGGTTAAAAACAGGTAGTTTTGTCAAATATGACGAAAAGCTGGACGAGCAATCTACTGCTTCTTCTACTTCAGTCACTGATTTGGAACTAACACTGGGCGGCAGTTGTAGTGAGTTACCGTATCGCCAGACTGAAGGCAATGAAAAAATAGGCGAACAGAGTGAGAAAAAAGGAAAGAAACGAAAATATGAAAGTGACTACAAATAGGTTTTTATTTTATCGGGAGGAGTCAACAGCTTTGTGTAATCTGTAATAAAACCCTGGCCAACAGCAGTATAAAACCATGTCTTTTTCGTAGAAACCTTGAAACAAGACAACCTAATTATAAGGAAAAACCTGTAGAGTATTTTAAAAGAAAATTGGCAGGTAATAAGTCTAGTGTTTCTTCTTTTCTAAAATATTTATACCAAGATAGTAAAATGGCTTTCGAGGCATCATTTTGAGTTAGTTACAGAAAATTTGATTGGCCGATGTGCTAAAGACATCACGAAGTATATGTTTGGAGGAAAAGCGACAAAGGAAATTAATGTGGTTCCCTTATCCAACAACGTAGTGTCGCGGAGAATTAATGATTTAGCAAATGGGGTGGAAAGTGAACTTTTAAAAAAAATAAAATTGAATTATTTAGCTATTCAGCTTCACGAGTCGACCGATGTAGCAAACGCTTCAGTATTGTTTATCTGTGTTAGATATATTTTTGAAGAATTCCATTCAAGAAAATATATTATTTGCAAAACCACTGAAAATCTATAAGGCAGGTGCAGAAATTTTCGATATGATCAATGACTATTATAACTGCGTGCACTGATGGTGTAAAATTAATGACCGAAACATTTTCTAATCTTATGGTGCGGGTAAAGAAGATCAATGAGAATATTGAACGGATTCAATGCTGTATTCATAGGCAAGCACTGGCATGCAAGTGCATTCTTGCAGAGTTATCCAGTACTTTAAGTGATGTTGGTAAAATTGTAAATTTTATAAAATAGCGTGCTACAAACTTTCGTCTATTCGGTGTACTCTGTAAAGACTTTGGAAGCCTACACATTTCACTACTACTTCTTACAGAAGTTAGATTGCTTTCTCGTGGCACGGTTTTGACTTGTTTGTTTGATTGAAGCCTAAAGTTCAAACATTTTTTCTTGTACCTCAACGTTAATAAATGCTCCATTATAAGTTTTTATCGTAAAAGGGATTGGATAACTTTTGATTACTTTCTTGATAATAACATGATTAATCGCGTTGAATGTGTGAGGGATTTGGGTGTTACATTTGATCGGGCCCTTTGCTTTGACACACATATTGATAATATTGTGAACAGGGATTTGAAGTTGCTCGGGTTTGTAAGGAGAATGCTTACAGATTTTAATAGTGTAGACTGTTTTAAAGTGATATACTGCTCTGTAGTTCGATCAATCTTAGAATATGCGTCCCAAGTTTGGTCACCTCATTATTTTACATACAAAGAAAAAGTAGAAAGAGTACAAAGAAAGCTTTTAAGTTTAATTGCCTTTAAACAGGGAATGCAGCAGGAGCGGTCTGTATATGATGATACTGCCGATGCTTTGAGGTTGTTACCATTGTGCGTGAGACGCATATATCTTGACCTAGTTCTACTTTATAAGATTGTTAACTCTTGTATTGATTCTCCTGAACTACTCAATAATATTGGATTATCGGTTCCTCAAAGAGCTTTTAGAGCGCACAATTTGTTTGATGTGATATATCACCGAACGAATTATGGCATTAACAGTCCTATTTCTCGAATGTGTAGGGAAATGAATTCAGTTCCTACCTAGATTGATATTTTTCATTTGCCAATTAATGTCTTTAGATTAAAAATTTTACAATTCTTGAAAAACTAGTTAATATTGTAATTATAAATACTTGTTTTTTGAAACACTTTGATGCGTGTTTAGATTTGTAAGTTTATTTTTTTATTTCTGACTGTTTTAAATAGTGTTTGTATTTTTTATTTTTGAAATGGAAATTGTTAATTGTCAATACTTGTCTTTTGAAGCACTTTAATGCATGTTTAGATTTGTAAGTTTTTTAATTCTGACTGTTAGTGTTTGTATTTTTTATTTTTGAAATGGATTGTATTTATTTTATCCGTTAATATACTATTATTATTATTATTGTATTCGATATTCCTCGACTGCAAAAACTTGCATACTTAATCGATGTGCATGATAGAATAGCAGCTATGCTAAAGAAGTTCAACTTCTGGATTCATGTCTGTAGGTGAATGAGTACGATGTTTTACTTCTCTCTACACCTTTTTATTAGAAAATGAAATTCAACTTAGCGATAGTATTAAAAGGAATATTACTGGACATCTAAAACAACTTGAGTTAACGTTCAAGAACTATTTTTCTAATTAACCTATTATATCTGGATCGAACAACTGGATATGTAATGTAAAAGAAAAGCTCATTGACTTATCCTCGGATAATTCCCTAAAAACTGGCTTTAAAGATCACTCTTTGATTGATTTCTGGCTCGTTGGAAGAAATGAGTATGCTGTTTTGAGGGAAAAGGCCATTAAAATTTATTGCCCTTTTGTAAAACATATAAATGTTAGAAAGGATTTTCAATATACACTGACCTGAAAAATAAGTGCAGAAACGGGTAAAATTTAGAACCTGATCTAAGACTCATCAAACTTTCAGACATTGAACCAAACTTTGAATTTCTTGGTTCCACCAAACAGATCCAAAAATCCCACTGCGGGTATTTTTCAAGTTCCGTATTATTGCATTCATTTTGTCTTAATTTTAATAATATGGAGTCTGTAAATGTGTAACTCAATTGTTATTAAAGATAAAAACTCGCAATTTTCGCGAACCTGTGCTACTACTTTGTTAAGTAACATATGCATCAAACAAAATTCTCCCAACCGTCTCTGTTTTTAAGATACAAGGAGAAATTGAAAAATGTCCATTTACAAGCCTCCTCGTAGCTCGATTAAAATGTTAGTTGCAGAAAAAGTAAAAACGGTTTGTTGTACAGTTTTTTACGTAAAATCCACTGGAGCACGTAGTTTTCTTCTAAAGGCATCAGATTTCGAGTTATAGACCAAACTTGTGCTTTTTTAAATACAACATATTATTGAACATCTCAATTTAAAATTTTTCAAGCTTTTCAAATATGTTTAATAGTTGATAATTAATTTCACTAATAAATCTAAAATTTTCATTTATTTTTAAATTCTTTCTTAAATTCAATATTGAATAGATATATTATTAATAATAATATCTTTGGTACAACGGTACAAGGTCCTTGCCATATAATATAGTTGAAGGCAATTTTAATTATATACTAGACTTAATAAATTCTCAAAATAAAACAATGTCTAACCTTATGTAAAAAAAACATATAAATTAACCAAACGGAACACTGCATGAAACATTTTATTGTAAGTACCGTTGAAAATGGTTTCTATTTTCCCTAATACAGAATGGGTACATTTCTGAAAGTTTTTAAGGCATGTAAAATAATAACAGGTTTATTTTGTAAAAATTGCAAAAGTCAAAATTGGTTGCATTGTGAAGTTCTTCTATCGAATGATCTTGAATCCTTTAAATCATGTTTTGTAAAAAGCTCCAAAGAAAAAATCTGAAACAAATAAATCGGGAGATCTGGAGGGCGAACTGACAAGCCCATTGGTACCAATGCATCTATGAGGAAAATTAGTTTCCAAAAAAAGTCTTACTATCCAAGAGTAGTGATTCGGTTCACCGTTTTGCATTTAAGCGGTAGAAGACGTTAAAGTTTCAAGAAAATATTAAATTTCTGGAAAAGATGGTACCTGAATTTAATGATTTTTGTGTGTGGTCTAACACTATAATTTGATGGTTTCAAGTGGTATAGCGACTGGCTATAAAGAAGTGTGTTACTTATAAACATCGCTTCTGATTTTTTATGTCATTAACGTTATGACAACCTAGATATTTCTGTCGGATAACCGCATGTATCTGGAAGCTTTTTTACCTATAAAAAAATTTTCATTGTATGAGCAGTATTGCCAGGAAAAAAATATTTCCAGTTACATGCATAAACCAATTTGCTATAATCACAAAACAATTTTTAAAATAAATATTGGAAGCACACATGCATGTATTTTAAAGAGATTTAAAGAATTAATAAAAAAGAAAACAGTAATTAAGCAAATGTGCAAAAAGGTCACAATTTTACTGAATTCACTTATTAACACTGTTAAAAAAATGAAACTGGACTCTACCTAACATCTCAGGATTATTAAAAAGGTTGCTAGCGTTTAAAATGAGCATCCATAATTCTTTGCGGGTGTTCACCAGAGCCTTGCATATTTCTGTTTTAAAAGTGTCCCACAAGAAGCCACTTTGGAGCAGTTCCAGTCCATCGGTTGGGATATTGTGTGTGTAAATATTACCGAACAGCAACGGAAAAATGGGGTGGGGCACCATCATGCATATACCATAGTTCTTGCCGAAGTAAAATAAGCAAATTTTCCAGAAGAACTGGTAGTGTGGTTTGGAAAAAATTTAGATAAATATTTCCATTTATCCTATCTGCAATCACAACAGAATAAGGTAGCAATAAATAATACCTGCCCAAATATTTATTTTAAAGTTTCTGATGGTGTGTAACTTTAATGGCATATGGATTTTCATCGGCATAAACATGTTTGTTGTACAGGTTAGTGACTCCACATCTTGTAGAGCACACATCATCAGTAAAAAAAAAATTTCTACCAAAATTTGGATCACGAATTCTTTGGTTTTGAATAAATCCACAAAATGTAAGGCGCAATGAGAGATCAACAGGAAAAAGTTTCCTAAACCTTTTAGCCGTGATATGGATGTAACAACTGTTCTTTTAAAATATCATTTACAATAATTTTAGGGATATCCAACTCATGTTTTAAGCGGCAGGTACTAACACTTGGTTCTTCTTGAGCTATTTCCAAAATTTCCTATTTTTTTCGACTGTTCGAGTTGTTCGAATACGACCACTCCCTCAGATTTTTTTCTCAATGCAGCTCACTTCTCGGCGATGAAGTTCAATAATGGCAAATGTTTGATGGTTTGGCATTCGGCGGTTAGGAAATATCTCCATGTATAAACCCCAACACTTAGGTACTTTTATTATTACAACTGATTGCTGTATGCATGCAATTGAATATATTTCAAGAGGTAAAAAAGCTTTCAAATATATGCGATTATCTGATAGAAATATCTAGGTTGCCATAACGTTGATGACATTAAAACCCAGAAGCTATATTTACAAGTGACGTCACTTTTATACACTCACACTACTTTATAGCTGGTTGCTATACCACACATATAATAATGTTAGACCACACACCAAAAATAATTAAATCAGTTACCACGTTTTCCAGAAATTTTGGAAAAATCTATATATTCATAAAAATTTGACGTCTTCTAGCGCTTAAACTAAACAGTATCGAATGTAACCAGGTTGGCTTAAATCGATATTCTGATGTAGAGTCCTGTCATCGAACGTACACGTATTTTTCCGACACCCTTCTGCTTGTGTTTTTCGAAGCCGACGCTGCTTAATTACATTTTTCGCATTGACTTTTTTTTATATCCTCTATTCCAAATTTACAGCAGTAGATAGTAAAAAATGTCTTTCTTACACCATAATATATTTAGATGACCTCTAAAACTTTGAAATTAAAGTTCTAAATGATATTCAAGTCGTTATACCAAAAGTATTATTAGTTATTTAATCATAAACATCATTTATTGGTATCAAACACAAGAGAGTATGTAATTTGTACAATTTCTGCAAATAAGAAATAGTCCATATAAAATTTAAATTTAGTTATAAAAATTGTCTAAAATAACCAACACAACTACATATTAAAACCTTAGCTATAGTTTAAAAACTCATCCATGCTATAAAAGGCATTGTTACATAAAAACTCTTTCATTGTTTTCTTAAAACTTTTAGCACTCAACTGTCTCATATGAAGAGGTACTTTATTATATAACTTGACAGCTAAAAACTCAGGTCGATTCTGATATCTTCTCAATCCGCAATAGGATGTTAAATTATTACTTCTCCTTCTGGCAATCACTTCCAAACTCTAAACCACCAAGCACTCTACTAGCCTTACCCTGTAGGGCAAAAACTCTACGTGCACCCACTGCACCCCAGACTATAATAGCATACAACAGAATGAAAGAGTGCAAAGTAGGCAGATTTCATTGTTTCCATGGTAACAACATACTTTCTGAGGAGAAAAATTGTTCTTCTCAATTCTGAGCAGATATTCTCAATATGGGTCCAGACATAAGCTCAGAAAATTAACACTGCGTGAGCAGTCAGCAATACCACTAAGGTTTCTTATTGACATCAGTACTTGTGTTTTATCAGCATTAAGATGAAGCTTATTTGCATCAAACCATAGCTGAGCCGTTGATCATGCCTCTTCCACTACCTTGAATACATCTTGGAGTACATTGCCAGAAAAGAGATTATAATGTCATCAGCAAAGAGACTATATCTTGCTCTTTGTTTCTGAGCAGGCAGATTATTAATGTCAAGGAGAAATAGAATTGGTCCCAGGACTGAACCCTGGGTCACACCTATATAAACTACTCTTTCAGTCATGCCACTCACCCATTTGGGTGCTAATTTCTGCCGTAAAATGGTATGAGAGATACAGTCAAAAGGCTTGCTCAGGTCACAGAAGAAGACGCAACTGTATTTTTGTTCATGGAATTAATCATTCACACCAGTTATAAAGTCCAAAATTCCCTGAACTGCACCCTTCCCTTCCTGTAAACCCATACTGAGTATCGCTAGGCAGATTTATTTGATTCCAGATAGTATGTTATTTTAATGGCAAGACATTTCTCAAATACAAGATCAGAAACGATCAATGTTAGAGAATTGTATTCTTTTATACCTGCTGTACTGTTCCCTATTACCAAGTGTGTTGTATTTTCTGGCCACCATGCTCAAGAATTGCAAATGGTCTCTCATAATTCTCAATTCATCATCAAACCAAGACACCCTTTCAGGTTGTGCATCTTTAACAAGGTATGTCTTCTCTGGAAATGACTGCAAGTATGTTGCCCGGATTTTCATTAGAAAAATGTCAAACTTGAGATTTGGACTAAGATCTTCCATTTCTATTAAAGACCATGATTCTAATTCAACAAAATTATAGAAATTGAATAGACCTTGTTGTGAAATTAGTCTAAAAGTATTTTTTTAACATTTTGTTGTTACTTTAAATCTGTATAGAGCAAGATGATCAGACAAATGTAAGTCAACTGTATCTGCTTTACAAGTATTGTATTTGAAATTTAGAAAAATATTATTAAAGCAAACCAGAATATGAGTAGGTTTAAATGTGGTTCTTTTTAGACCATATAAAAGTCCCAGGGGTACACAGGGGTATTTTGTTGAGAACCAAACATGACGACATTACAATCACCAGTTAAAATTATTGGACAGTTGTTGAATAAATCTTTAAAAATGGACCCTAAGTTTCTAAGAGAGATGTTAAAATATAACTAAGGTGTTCTATAAGTATTAGTAATGCAAATATTAAATGGTTTTAATAAAATAATACATACTTCCATATGCTTTTCAAAGTTATAGTGATCATATTTATTTATAACACTATAAGAACTATAATTTTGTATTATTAAAGAGGTTCCCCCACCAACACTTCCCTTGTGGGCTGAGCAAGATGCAATCCTAAAAGATGTAGCAAATACTTTGCTTCATCATTTATAAGCCAGGTCTTAGTGAGACATATTACTGATAGAATGAGGTGTAGAACTAAAGCATCAAACTCATGTATCTTGTTTTCTATAGATATTGTACTGCAGTGAAGAATACCTATAGGTAATTTCTGATTTGATAGGTCCTCCTTTATGACAGATTCTGAGTGTCACTATTCTCCATAAATTTAAAAAATTATTGATAAAGGCACCTTTTGGCCAAAAGTTGGCATAGAGAACAATATACTTCTTCTCTTGCTCCAGCAAAATTGAAACTGAGCTGTCAAATAATAAACAGGGTGTTCTATTTAAAAAAAAAAAAAAAACAACTTACTATTTTGAGAGTCATGATATATTTTTTCAGGATCAATATGGTTTTTGAAAACAAAAAAAACAACTAAACTCAAAAAATCAAAAATCATCAAATCTCGACAACTATAGCTTTGTTGAATGTGCAGCTGATGGTCTAGAGAAGGGGCTGCACACCAATGTATCATTTTTTGATCTAACAAAGTCATTTGACTATGTATCACACAATATTATAATGCAAAAATTATATTTTTATAACTTTCACTCCAAATCAAGTCATACCCGTCCAACAATAGTCCATAAGTTTCTTATAGTGGAAACAAGGCATATAAACAATTAATAGTTTATGATGTACCCCAAGGGTCTGTACTGGGCTCAATATTATTTTTAATTTAAATCAACAGTCTTGCCTATTACCAAAAAGAAATATATTTGTTTTCTGTGCGGTTGAATATTAAAGACTAATTTCTATACCACTCAAACAATCATAACATAAATGTTTCCATAAGGACTTTCAACCTGGTTGTGCCTTTTGGTGGCGAAGTAAAGTTTCTAGGTGTCTACTGGGATTTTGGTTTGACCTGGGGTGAACATATTACACAACTCAATTCTAAATTGTCAAGGATCATCTATTTAAAGAGAAATATTTCCAAGAATGTTTTACGTTGCAGCAGCACAGAAGTATGCATATTATGGTGGGGCCTGGTTACTGTGAGTCTTGTTATCACTAGTTTGAGAGCTAGGCATATTGTCTGCCGTTATCTATGAATGTTTGGATTATATTAAACAAAATATACAACTTTTCCAAATAGAGAGGTACACAACTATTTAAGAAAAAACAATAATATTGCACCAGACATGAAAAAATATACCACCTTAAAATGGTTTTATTCTTTTAAAGATTATCTCAACACTAATTTTAATGACACATTAATATGTCTTGGCTTTTTAATGTAATATTTTTATGATAAAATTCGTTTTCAATTCCTTTCTTAAAACATTTTACCTTGTGACAAAAACATTCATGAATGTATTAGTTTATATTACTACCTCATCATCATACTTATTTATGTTAGGTAATAGTACTTTACATTTTTTTTTTAAACATCATATTTATTACACTGCTAATTTGACTTGCAAAAAGACCTTTGTGAAAATATTACCAATAAATTATCTATGTACTTATCTATTTTCATAAATATTTTTTTCGGTTCTTAGTTTAAATCACATTTTATTGTCAAATTTTACAAACTCATTTTTAATTAAATGAATAATTATATTTCTTCATTCATTTAAAACTGAAAAATCCCATTATGTGCCAAGATGTTACGTTATAAAATAGTATGGATTATCTTATTTCTACAAATCACTCTACATTACTGTTAAAAAAATTTTTTTTTATAAATAACACGTCTGACATTGTTTTCAAAAAAATGCTGAAAAATGTGCTTAAACATTTCGAATTATTGTAACTTATGAGTAAACATATTATTTTATACTTCCGGTAAATAGTACAAATAGATCTTAGAAAAATTTGATTAGTTTACGTACGGGAGTAGACTAATCATGATTAGTTTTTAGTATATAACCTAATATATGTTAGTACATCAACATTTCTTACGTTACCCATCTATAAATGCTGTAAAATAAAAAGTTTTGGTTGGCTACAAGTACTAACCAATATCCAGTTTCAACACTATTTTTAAACAAACTTTAAACTAAAAGAGAGAAATATATCTTACCTGCTATAGTTAAAAAGGTGTTTAATTTCCAAATTGGACATTGTACAATATCTAAAATATCAAATATGATTTTGTTCTATCAATGTACTTTCACTTTCTAATAATCTGATTTATTTATTCTTTATAAATAATTGAAATTGTTAACAAAGTACTAGAAATATGGAAGTTTTAATATTAAAATAGTAAGTAATTTCCAAAAAAAAATTTATGTAATTTGAAAAAAATACAATCTCTTTTTGTCATGTCACTTTTTACTTGTCAAAATCATATGTAGATATGCTGCGAAGTTAGGAACACTCTTCTTCGTTACTGGGCAGAGGCAATATTCCCATTTCCCTCAGAATTCTCATTCGGACGACTGGAAAGTTTCGTGATATTCAATACTTTCTGGTGATAGTTATTTATACGAACTTCGAGCATACACTCTTGGAGACAACGTGCAATGGTAGGCGCGCGTTACACGGCAAAGAGAAAAAGGAACGAATTCGGTGGTCATTCTATCTCTCTTCCTCAACAACGCGATTCTTCGGAGCAAGAGAGATAGCACTCACCTGAATTCGCCCCTTTCTGTGCAGTATAATGCGGCCGGACCATTACATGCTGCCTTCAGTCGAACAAATGCAGGAACAATGATATTTTTGAAAGTATCGATATACAGAATGTTCAATATAAAGAGGACCATTATGAGAATATCGGTAACAGTAATAGATATAGATTTGTTTAAAGAGAAAAAGTTGATTAATTTAAGAACGAACTATATAACACATATAATTTTCATTCGACTTTTAGTGTTTGAGTTATTTTAAAAAATACAAAATGTGTTATTAGCCTGTATTAAAAAAAACGTTTTTTGCCCTCTTTATGTATTTAAAAAACCTAATGTGATGAGGTAATTCTGAGGCCGAATTTGAATTCAGCGACCCAAAATCTACAAGAATTGACTATTCTTATTCACTGTACAAATTTCACGTCGTGCTTTGTAATTTTAGAATAATTTATCCAGAAAATAAAACTGCTTCCCGCTACAGCCATCTGGATATCTAGTTCGATTGGACTAATATATTCAAATAGGTTGCATGCGTTATTATTGCGTTGCTTACCAGTACTAACAAAATACTTTCCAAAATACTCAATCAGCACTTTGTTATTAAAACGAAAATAATTCTACCCCAGAAGATTACTTAACGCGTTAGATGCTGTAAATACTACTACAGATCTAGAGATGAAATCTGAGATACTATCAGTGCCGGCTTTTCCTTATGTTTGCAGGTTTGCAGAACCCCCCAAAAAATTGTAAATTAAAATAAAACATACTAATAAATATAGGTACAAATATATGTTTTTTTAATTTCTGATCCTAGATTATACGCGAATAGCAGTCCGTTATTGAAATAATTAAGCATACTTCGCCTAAATGTCAGGAATAATTTGTCTGTTACAGTATTACGTCTGGAAACATTATTGCTTTGCTAGTGTGCAATTTTAATGCAATCCAAGCTAATACATTGGAGCGTATATGAAGTTGCCTATCTAAGACGCGGAGATTAATTTCGTCTCACAAGCTTAATGAATATTGCAAGTCAACTTGCACGCTTGTGTTTAGCTGTATTTTCGCTCTCAATTTATTTTAACCAGGTTCAAAGAGTTTCTGGCAAAAAAATAGTGACGTCATATTAAAATTGTTTGCACGTGTTTTGAAACAATTATAGTGTAACACCCACCACTACCCCCTTTTACTTATTATAATTAGGCCTTCCATCTTCCTGGGCTGCTACACGTTCTTTACTCTCGGATGACTGCAGACTGCACTATTTATTGTACGTGTTATAATTTGGTTGGATTATTAGAGCTAATTTATCTCTAAAGGGAGCATTATTCTCAACTTTGAAGTTGATAATATTTTTGTATTATAGGTATTTTGTTTTCAAAATAGTTAAACTAAAAATTCAGGTAGCATAATTTATTTTCATTACTTCAGGAGCCATCTTTTCTACAAAATGCACTTTTCCTCAAAATTATAAGATTTTACATATTTTATGCTACTGACTCATTTATTTTCTGTTTTTTTTTGCTTACTTTTTCACAACTGCTTAAAGCCGTTTCCTAACTTTTCAGAAATTTCGCACCACCAATTGTGTGTGTTTCTATGGAATTTTCGAACAAAATGAGTCTACGCCTTCCTCTAATCCAGGGATTTTTCGAGGTTTAATTGATTTTAGTGCTGAGTTAGACGGTGCTCTGAAACGACATTTGGAAAAAGCCTATCGGTATTTAAAGGTACATGAAAAATCATTAAAAGTAAAATTTTACAAGTAATGTTTATTGTATGTCAGGAGGAAATTTAGTAATAATTCGGATTAGAGTAAATGCTTGGCAATGCCTCTAAAGAAAACGATCTTATCGAAAGCATACCTGATTTCAATCTGCGGGTTATTGATAAGTTTGCTGATGTCAAAGATCGGCGTATGGATTTTCTTTATAAATAATTCACACAGTAAGTTATACGTTCATTTTATTTTGACTGCTATCTTTTTAGAATTTACTATCTTCTTTATGTTTAGTTAGTTAAAATACACTGCTTTGTTTCATACTAACTTACTTTTTAAAGACTTTTATTTTTTCATCCACCGGTGCCTATGGCAGGTTTTATACGTATCTATGTTTTTAATTTACCATTGGAATTGCAACCCCTACTTTTTAATGAACCAGCCGTTACTGGATACTACTGAAACTGACACGTTTGACCCACGTGTAGTATAAGCAGTCTTATTGCATCTTCGTTTCCTTATCACAGTCAAAAGTTCAGAAGTATAGTAGGATGAGTATCATATGAAAGAGCATTCAATCGAGCGTGATACTTTTGGCTACTATTACATCCATTCAACCACCTTAATATTTAATTTTTCCTCGCTATTTTATTTTATCTAAAATTCCCCTACTATTACAATATTCCAAAAACATGGAGATCAATAACATTCTAATTAGACACAGTTATTAGCGTTAGCGTCAAGTTAACATATATATCATTATCTCGAAATAAGTAGATATGTCTTCTCAACACGAAGTGTTCGATTTCGCTCCAATTGCAGAACTTGCTAATTATTTCAGTATTATGCCGTACTTTGCCTTCTATAAAAATACTTTAGTGCGAGAACAACGTTATAAAAAGCATATCCTAGTTTTTCTTGTTTTAACAATATATCCATCGTTTATCCAAAGCTGGACATACTGGGTATCTATGGGATGTCCAGAATTTGTCCACCAACATCCCATGGATATCCACTAGACTATACGTTTGTCCCACTCATGGACGTCTTTTTGGATTACATATATTGTCCAAGTATGGATCATTTTTGGATATTAATATGACTAATTTTGGATGTCCATATATTGTACATTCTTGACCCGATTGTGGACATATTATCCGATGTTATTGTGCTTTCTGGTTAAATAGGTCATAATGTATGGTTCCCTCTTCTTGACGTTTCGCTAACGTGAATGGTAGATATTTTCAGAATTTGCTTAGGGTCCGAGAGCTTACAGTACCTAATTAATCTGCACTTCTGAAGACACAGACCACTCATGTCATCAAAACGTCGATAACAAGTAACCATAGATGGCCCTATTAGTCCCAAAAATTAAACAGATATAAATTACATTAGCGAACCAGGTAACAGGAACTGGATCCACATATTATACTTATTGATTACAATTGTCAAGTTTTTAATACAATACTATATAAGAATATAAAATTTTATAATTAGTCGAATTGCAAAATATAGCTTCAATTGATTTAAAATGTTCAAGCTGTAGAAGGATCACTATGAATAAGTTATCTGGTTCCATAGTAATAGGTACAATTTCAATTGGGTAATAGAAAATATACCAATTATTTAAATAAAGACTTTTTATTGTTACAATGATTATTTTTTTCTATATTTATTTCTGTCGTTTATTCTCTTCAGCCATTGTCTAATCTCGTCTTCGGCTGTTTTTTATCGGCCCCCCATTCTTCTACCGCAGCTGAAAATTAATAAGGTTTAATGTTAAATGATGCAGTATTTTATGGTTTTGTAGGAATTTAAACCTCTCTCTCTCTCGCTCTCTCTCTCTCTCTCTCTCTCTCTCTATATATATATATATATATATATATATATATATATATATATATATATATATATATATATATATATATATATATATATAATACCAAATGCATCGTTATTGCTTAGAGTGCTTAAACCAACAGACCAGAAAAAAAATTTTAACACACTTTTTGTCTGGGTATTATCAGAACAAGAGGATCTAGAGTTCAACGTGTGAAATCTGACACCTAATTTGTTCTTATTATTTACGAGTATGACAAATAAAACAGAGAGATTTTTTTCATCAAATTTTTATATTTAAGTGGTAACTTACCTACAAATAGTGAACATAAGTTCTTTAAAGGGCACTTTACTGTTCCATCATATGTATAATTCTTGGAAAGGCTATCTGTCATTGTTACAATAAAATATCTTTTAATAAGTTAATATGTATAATTTAATTTCCTCCAATTTTCGCTAATTGTAAAACCTAAAATTATATTACTTTATTGAGATAATTAAACGTTAATTCCACATATGCTAACCTAAGAATATTTTTGACTTTAAGAATCAAAGTAAAAAAATATATGTAAAATAATCCTGTAAATTAAGTTTTTTTTATCAATAGACTCATACACATAAAGAAGCATTACTCGAATAAGTTTGAGCTTTTATTTCAGGAGAAGTGTGATAAACTTACTGCATCTTTGAAGTTTAAATTGTCCTGAAGATCTTATGTGACTTGAGGCAGCTGATTATTTTCTTAAGTAAAAGGATAGTTGAACTCCTGCAGAAAATTCTTTGTAGATACTTGTTGTTTTTTTCCTATTTAAGATTACCTGAATATCCTCTCTAATTTGGTACAAATTGGCTTTCACATAGGAATTTTATTTGGACCAATCTGTGGAAAATTCATCTAAAAAATAATTAAAATAAATTAAATTATAAGTCTAAACCTAGAGTCGAACTGTCAAAACTTTATTATATATTTTTAAACAATTATACTGCACAAAAATACACATCAATGTAAACCTTTACTAGTGTTTAATCCAAAATAGTCATAAAAAAATTAATATAATTATTCAAATTTGCTATAGCTTTTATTCCATTATAAATTTTGATAACATTTATTAATGCCAGCAATCTTATTAGACTGATTACTCAATAATGACTTTGTCAGAGAGAATTTTCTCTAAAATTTACAATTTTATTATTACACAAATTTACAACTCTATCTGTGCTCCATTTTAACCAACAAGATACAAAATTCATTGGCCTATCAAAATATTTGCACTTATTTGTAGTAATTTCCATTTAAATAAGTAATTGTATGAAAAAGTATAGCTACAAAAGCTTTATTTTAACATACGTGTTTTGATACTGAATATTTTGTTCACTTTCAAATTTGTGCGAGTCTGATACTAAATTATCAGCTTTTCGTCGGGCATGTCTGTAGTTTCGTTCTGTAATTTTTGGTATAATTAAAAAAAATAAATTAAAAATAACTATACTTACCTTTAACGGTGGCATCTTCTTTAAACAAAAAGCACACTTGATTTTAGCTCAACTAAAACTCTAAAGGTCTTTTTTAGCTCGACGTCAACACAATAATGGGCACAAAATATCTGAAGGGATATTTTGTGATCATGGCGGGCCGGCGGGTTAAGAAATGACAATTCTACAGGCCGATATTACAGTATCCGATTTTACCGACAACCCGAAATTTAATTAATGGACGTCTGATGGACTTACACTGGACATCCAGATATGGACGTCCATATAGATTACAGGTCATCACATCTAATGGACATCCATAAACGGGCCATGGACATACAGGACATTATATGTACCTATTCTGGATATCCAATGGAAATCTTGTGCTATCTGGGCCATTACCATGGGAAATCCGCATTGAACGAGAAATAGTAGAAACTACTTGAAAATCATGGTTCTTGGATTTAAACCGTGTCTGGTACTCAGTGAACCGTGATCCAGCGTTACAATCGATTTCCACGTGTGATGTAGACTGTAACCTGTATATTAATGTTATTTGGATATTTACAAATTTCTATTGATTCTCTAATTTTTTCGATTCTATATCAAAACTGAACAATATAAATTTCCATAATATCGGACAGACTTCGGGAGCAGCCATGAGATCTCTGTACCACCTATGGTAGCTAACATCTTCATAGAAGCTTTCGAAGAAAACGCCTTGTCTTCTGCACCTCTGAAATCTAAATTTTGGTGCAGATATGTAGATGATACGTTCGTAGTTTGGCAGCATGGCGCAGATAACCTCCATAATTTCCTGGATCTTCTAAATCAACAACACTCTAGCATAAAATTCACTATGGATACTGAATCAAATGCTCCCGTTCCCTTTCTTGATGTACTAGTACAAAGGAAAGAGAATAGAAAAATAGGACATTCTGTGTACAGAAAATCAACACAGACAAATCAATATCCCATTGTAAGGTCACACCATCATCATTATCAAAAACGACCCGTGGTAAACCCTTTAGTACATAGAGCACTTTCAATATGTGACGAACAATCAATAAAATCACAAACTGAAAAACTGACTAATGCAACGGATATTGCGCTCAGGATATAAACGTTCTATTCTTTCAACTCCTCAACAAAATGTCATAAATGTATCTCGTATGGACAGTGTTGTCTTACCTTATATACAAGGAACCACCGACAATATTGCCCGATTGCTCCGAAAATCAAACATTCAGACAATTTTTAACACATGTACGAAAGTTTGACAATGTTTGAAGTCTCCAACAGGCGCAATTCCATTTCAAACAGAAGGCGTTTAAAAGATACCTTGCTCTTATGGTAAAGTGTATGCGGGTGAAACAGGATGGTTTAGATCCACTAGTCTTAAGGAACATGGAAGATGTATAAAAATAAACAAATTGTACAATCTGCAGTTGCTGAACACCAGCATTGCTCAGGTCACATTTTTAAGGTAAAAGAAACAAAGGTGGTAGCATCAGTGTCTGTTGTTTTTAAACGTAAAATTAGAGAATCAATTGAAATTTGTAAATATCCAAATAATATTAATAGAGATACATGTTACAGTCTACATCACAAGTGGAATTCGATTGTAACGCTGGATCACGGTTCGCTGAGCACCAGTCGGGTATAAATACCGGGCTGTTGCTCCTGGATAGTCATTCAGTGTTTCGTGCCATCCTAGGCGAAACGTCGAATAATAATTCCAATTTAACATGGTCTAAACCCAAGAACCATGATTTTCAAGTTGACCCAAACCGTGAAAGTTTTCGTTTTTTATTAGTAGAGACTACTATTATTGGAATTTTATTAGTATCATCCACGATATTCCTATTCTTAACATTTTTACTGGTATTATTATTTCATATAGTAAAAGAATGATCTGGTGCGATAAAAAGACATATTGTGATTTTATGATGTGGTATTAAACGAAATTTAGTTCGCATGAAGTATTATTTTTAATTTTGTTTTCATTGAATGAGAGTTTATTACAAATTTATACCACACTTCAGTGTTTCATAAAGACAAGTTTATTATTATCTATTAAAACTAGATATCAAAGAACTTACCATCAGTATAAAAAAATCGATTGTTTTACAGGAATTATTGAATTCAATTAAAAAAGTATAGAGTTGTTGTCCCTTGAGCTTTACAACTTAATAATAAATTGTAAGAGTTTGTTTGAAATTTAGTTTCTATTAATGGGTGTCAATTATTTCCAGACTTTTCTATTAAATTGTCTTTTTATGCGTATAGGTTTGGAACTGACGTAACCGATATATTGTTGATTTTATATACGGTACGTTTTTATTTGCAGCAAGTAAATATTTATATCCATTGAATTTTTTATTTTTGTAATTATTTTATTGATTTGAATTAAAACAACAAATAATAAAAACAAATATTTAGAAATTTAACTCACGTCCGAAAAAGAGCTAAAAAGCGAAAAATAACAATAGAAATTACAGCGCCAAATTAATACTTGACAAAATATGATTAACAAAAAAAATTGAGAAATACTTGTGACTGCTTTCTTACCATAGTCTGTATTTATCCCGCGTTAGTAGCTTTTTATTTATCGATTTTCAGTTTTGAATTGGGCTGAGGTAGCAAAAAGTATCCATTTTATCCAAGGTTGTAGACCACATTAAATTAAACATCAAAAAATTCGTTGCTTCTGAGAATTCCCCAAATACCAGGAATGATATTGTACCAAACAAATATATAGTCTGTTATAGCAAACTTTGAATTTTAAAAAATTAATTTTAGATTCTTAGTTTAAGCCCCAACCTTCTATTACCGATTTTGGCAATAATCCGGCAGTATTAAATATTTAGACCGCCATATTGCATCTCCCATATTATTTTTCAAAATTTTAAATTCATTATTTGCACTTTCAGAAATCTCCCAATCCAGTAACAAAGTTTGAATAAAATCGAGCTATTTTAAATTTAAGTTTCGCCATCCATTCCTCGGCTAGTACCACGGTGTACCTAGGACCCATCGAGAATTTGAGGATAAAGCATGGATATTTAAGGAAACTATTAACTTTTCTCTACTCAAATCGTTTTATTCAGTCTAGTGAGATTTTTAAATCACAAATCCTTAACAAAATCAACATAACATTCATAATATTTTTTACATAAGAGACAAAATTTTTAAACTCAAACAACTAAGTTTTTAATCACTGTTTTGTCACATTGTAGTCTTTAAGACCAAGGGTAGGAAGATATATAGACATAGTTACATTTTAACGTAACTTATATAACAAATCTACATATAACAGGTACCTACCTTACAAATTATAGAAAATAAAATATTTAAATAATCAACTTTACAAATGATAATTAAGTATTTCTTTCTTAACTTTTTAATCAGTTATTTGGACTAGCTTTTATAAGAAAGTTAGCAATATCTAGGTATATTATTCAGTTTTAGGAATTTAGCAGAAATCCCAGTACTTTTGTATCTCTGGAACATTATAAATTTCTCTGTTTTTGTTAACTCTTTGAGGCGTTTAAATTTTTTCTGTAATATCGCTTATCGGGTACAGATCTAAATCCTCTTTTTCAGGTCATTTCCAGTTTTTAAGTGACTTTTGCATCGATGTCAGTAATACACCCTCTTCACACATTGATTCTAACTTTCCAACAATATAAGGACCTTCGTATACAAATATAACATAGTCCCAATATTGTAATTTTCTTTATTATCATGTTCAGTCTGTTGGTTCTCAATCTCACTGTGATTTTTAGAGACATCTTTAGATGTGTTACTCAGTGAGTAATTGACAGAATTTTCACTGGTTTCTGATTCTGATAGAATTCTTATCTTGACCCTATTTGTAATCTTGGATTTGTTTTTATTCATTAATGTATTTTTGACAAAAGATTTTTGGACTTTTGAAAAGAATCAAAATTTCAGTAAGAAATAAAGAAATCTTTCGGCCGTATTTAAATAGTTTGTTATATATGTAATTCTCCTTTCAGGCAGAGAATATGAAAAATATATTTACAAACAGTTTATTTCCTGCAAATATCGCTCTGGTCCTCTCTCCATACGCGTTTCGATCACCTCATGATCTCGTCAGTGGAGCTGTGTCGGACCGAGAGCAACATTAGCAGGAAATAACTGATATAAGAACCATAAATTTCAAGGTATGTCGGCAGGATATTACACCTGCCAGTAGGGGTTTTCTAAGAGTTGAGGGACCGCCCCAGATGCATCTCCAGGGTGGCCGCATACGTGGCCTATGCTATTTTTTTAATTAATTAACGAAAATCGCCCTAACCTGACCCCGTTTTTTCCCTTAAAACAATGGGTTAAAGGGTTATTTCTATTGTTTTAATGAATTTACCTAATTAATTACTCTATATTAATTAAATAATCATAAAAAATCCTATTAAAAAATAAGGATCTCCGCCTGGGTGGAACTGGGGTGGATCTTTTGGGTGATGGTGTCATACAAGCTATCGATCGCCAGGTGCATCCCCACCTGCCGTCCTTTACCGAGGCGAAGGGTTCTATTGTATTTTCGGACCTTAGGGCTATTCTTTTGAGTCATTATCACTGTCACTTCTGTCACTTGAAGTAATCATGATCACTTCATGATCACTTCAGCCCAATGACAAGTAAATGCATATTCAAAAGAACATGAAGTTATCAGTTTCACTTTGTTCACTTTGATCAATTGATAATTACTCAAAAGAATATAGCCCTTTTTGTACCTGCTTTTGACTGCCCGGCAGATGCCTACCTTTTGAATTAGGTTAAAAGTATTGTTAGAATTTTAAAAGAGATAAAGTATTTGTAATGAATTTGGGTTCTATATGTTCCTTTATTGAATTCTTTTTGTTCTGATTTAATTTTATCTTATTTAATGTATTGTTTCGAATATTGTGGATATTAAGTTTAGAATTTAACAACTACAGTTAAAGTTAAAATAGCTTTATTCATATTACCCAGACCTTGCATTTAAAATAGTCTTTTGTATTCGAATTTCCGGATGGACTCACTCTTGTCTTGGCTACCGCCGCTCGGCGAGTTCTAGAAATTTAAAAGGGATAAAGCGTACCTCTTATGGCCGCTTTCATATTTGTGTTCTATTGTCGTTTTAAGTGGTATTTTGAATAATGAACGTTTTAACCAAAATATGTCTTTACGGAGTTTTTAATAGAGTTCTGCAATATATATATATATATATATATATATATATATATATATATATATATATATATATATATATATATATATATATATATATAAATATGTAGATAAGTTTTTGTCCGTGTAATTTAAAATAAAATAGAATAAAATATTGGCGAAGCGGATGTGAAAATTTGTCAATCTACATGATTCTCGTATTAAAAAGTGCGGAGCACTCCAAAGTATGGAATAACTCCGGGTCCGACAGATGGCGACAGCGCTGTTTCGTCCTAATATGGGACTCGTCAGGCCACCGCAGTCGGTACAAACCATCATCTCGCCTTTGCATCGTATAAGCCATACTTATAATCAAAATACGGCAAATAAGACGACAAAGGCGACATCTCGATGGTCCACTTGATAATACAAGAACCATACAGATTAACAAAGTTTGTAAGAGAACCGTCATATGGTGGCGCGACGGTGAATTAAAACAGAAATATGTAAAATCGAGTACACGAAACGCGCTGCCCAAAAGATAGGGGTCGCATTTTTCGGTACTGGCAAGCAAGCATACCGCTATTTAAGCAGCCAAAGCCACGTGCCGCACCAAACGATCCCACCATGAGAGCATCGTTTAGCGTGTTTCAAAGCCAAACAAGTAAATAAATATGTAGATACGTTTTTGGGCAGCGCGTTTCGTGTACTCGATTTTACTTATTTCTGTTTTAATTCACCGTCGCGCCACCATATGACGGTTCTCTTACAAACTTTGTTAATCTGTATGGTTCTTGTATTATCAAGTGGACCATCGAGATGTCGCCTTTGTCGTCTTATTTGCCGTATTTTGATTATAAGTATGGCTTATACGATGCAAAGGCGAGATGATGGTTTGTACCGACTGCGGTGGCCTGACGAGTCCCATATTAGGACGAAACAGCGCTGTCGCCATCTGTCGGACCCGGAGTTATTCCATACTTTGGAGTGCTCCGCACTTTTTAATACGAGAATCATGTAGATTGACAAATTTTCACGTCCGCTTCGCCAATATTTTATTCTATTTTATTTTAAATTACACGGACAAAAACTTATCTACATATTTATTTACTTGTTTGGCTTTGAAACACGCTAAACGATGCTCTCATGGTGGGATCGTTTGGTGCGGCACGTGGCTTTGGCTGCTTAAATAGCGGTATGCTTGCTTGCCAGTACCGAAAAATGCGACCCCTATCTTTTGGGCAGCGCGTTTCGTGTACTCGATTTTACATATTTCTGTTTTAATTCACCGTCGCGCCACCATATGACGGTTCTCTTACAAACTTTGTTAATCTGTATGGTTCTTGTATTATCAAGTGAACCATCGAGATGTCGCCTTTGTCGTCTTATTTGCCGTATTTTGATTATAAGTATGGCTTATACGATGCAAAGGCGAGATGATGGTTTGTACCGACTGCGGTGGCCTGACGAGTCCCATATTAGGACGAAACAGCGCTGTTGCCATCTGTCGGACCCGGAGTTATTCCATACTTTGGAGTGCTCCGCACTTTTTAATACGAGAATCATGTAGATTGACAAATTTTCACGTCCGCTTCGCCAATATTTTATTCTATTTTATATATATATATATATATATACCTATTATATATATATATATATATATATATATATATATATATATATATATATATATATATATATATATATATATATATATATATATATATATATACCTATTATTTTACATCCGTTTTAAATGATCGTTTGAAATCATTTCTACGAAATCCGAATCCTGGATGTATCTTTACCTGGACTCGACCGTGCTTGTGTATTATCACTCCTTGTTAGGTAAAAATGCGTTGCTAGAATTTGAAAAGAGGTAAAGTATGTGAATAGGATTAATGGCTTACATTAATAGGATTAATGATACATTTTGGCTGTATAATTTTTTTTTACCTAATTTCAAGTAATATTTCGAGTATTGTGGATTCAAAAAGATTAAGTTTAGAGTTGAACAACTACACTTAATGTTAAAATAGCTTTACTCACATAACTTAGACTTTGCATTTATTTGATCTGTATTAGTTAAGTAATCATAAGAAAGGAAGAAAACGGGAATCTGACAACATGGTTTTTGGGTGGACTTTTTAGACCACGTCATACATATTTGCTATCGATCACCAGAGATACGTTTTTTATCAGGTGTAAAGAATGGCTAGAATTTTAATAGACATAAAGCACCAATGGGATGTGGTTACATTACCAGAAATAATAGGTGAACGCATATAAATTATATCATTGATATCTAAATCACTACTTTTGTCGAGATTTCTGCTCTAGGTGTTGATATCACCGATCTGTATAACCTCTTTAATGACGCCTTTTTGGTGTTTCTATTTCTTCTAATTTAAATTAATATTTTAAGTATTGAGGGAAGAGTGAACAAAACAGATTAAGTTTACAGTTTAATGAATTCTATAAAATCTTTGTATATATACATCTATTTGAATGGTATTAATGTTGGGTGTTTTCCAATGCTTTCTATCTCATTTTATGTGACTTTTCGAACAATATGGGTTTTGTAAGTCAAAATAGAGCAATTTTTAGAACCATTTCGAATGATCTTTTGTAATCATCTCTACCCAATCGAGTTCTTGGATGTATCTTTTTCTAGAAACACATCAATTATTTCTAAAGGGGTGAAACTTCGCGCATAAATACGAAAAAAAATTGAGTTAAGCCTCATCACTTTTACCCACTCGCTTTCCTAGATATTAGTAGAAAAAAAAATCGTTTCTATTTTTGTACAGTGTAGAGGAATATACTTAAAATGTGAGTATACTTTTATCCAAATATTTTAACTTATAAAAAACCTCTGTATCGGGATATGTATGCCTATATGTATGTATGTATTCATATGAATATATGTGTGTACGTTTGTATGAATGCAAGTATGCAGATGGATATGTATATGAATGAATATATGTGTAGACATGCATGTATACTTATGTATGTGTATGTATGTGTGAGTATATGGGTGTATACATGCGTATATGTAGGTATGTATATGAATGGGCATAAGAGCGTAAATGTATGGATATATGTGTATGTATATATGTATATGAGTGGGCATATAAACGTATATACATGGATGTGAGTATATGGGTGCATGTGTGTTAACGAACTTCAATCTTTTAAATGCTATAGCTCATTTCCATTATGATTTTTTGCATTTCGCTTCAGAGAACCATTCTTAGAATGCTTCTTGTGTACCACAGCACTATTTAATTTTATATTGAATTGTATATACTTTCATAATTAGGGTGTGATGGAAGATGAACCAAATCTTCTCATCCATAATGAAGTATGTATGAAAATAAAACTACATCGTGTTTATTATTATATCCATTTATGTTTATTAATAGATATTACTGTTCACTGAATTCTTTTTTAATACCATTCCTCTTTTTAATGCATAAAACCAAGTTGAACATGTTTACAGTGTATCTGATTCTAGTTATAAACTCAATTCAAATCGAGTATTCTCCCTGATTTTCAGTTATAACAGTTCCAACTACGATTCTGGGGAAGATGATACATCCTTCAAAGCCGAGGTTAAAGTCATAAATATAGTGGCAAAATATCGCAACTGGAGTGCTAATTAAACCATTGAGACCTACTTATAATGGAAGATGACGATGTTATCCTTATGAACGATATCAATGCCAGTAACATTTACTGATTGAGATCCGATGATTCGATATTTTTAAGGAATGCGAGGTTCTATTAGAATTTTTTAAATAAATTCATTTGGGTGGAAATAAGCTTTGAGATAATATCGGTATATATTTTTGTTCGAATTAGTCCTTTTATTTCGGTTAAAGTCTCTTCTATGTGCATTAGTAAGTACTAAAATATCCTTATAGTTTTCTAAATAACTGCCGAAATAATGATCAAAACATGCCTTTGTTAGCAGATCCAATAAATCATCAGTTTAAGTACAACACACATTTCCAACTCCAAGAATGATATTCTTCAATTTAATTTGACATATCACCTACAATTATAGTTTCTAAGTATGATTATATTTTTTTGACTGATCCGAAAGCTACAATTTGATTTTACAGCTAACTATCTTAACACTTTACAAGTCTGTTTTACTGATCACATGTTATTTGTGGTCCTATATATTTACAGAAACATGATAGTAACGTAACTTATATATTAACTAGAATTTGTAAGATTTAACTATTACATAGGCTTTATGCGATATTATAATGAATATTAATACCATAACCCCCACTCACTCAAATGATTGGGAGATATTTATCAATCGAGAGTATTGAAGGGATTTTTATATTATGTGAGTATATTTCTCTCTTGAGTGTAGCTAAAAAACTAGTTTTGTTCTAGTACTACACCAGTTGGTATAGGTCAATAAGGTTTTTCCTGTATTAAATGAAATAAAGTTGAAAAACATATTTTGATGTGTGCATTTAACAAGAATCACTAACAAAAGTTTTTAAAATTTAGACAAATGAGGTTGTAATCTTCCTATATACTAATAAATATCTTAATATGACTAGAATAAAAATAAGATAAAAAGTATTGCAAGAGGTGATGACGAAAACGAGGACATTGAAGCCTATGGTTTAATAGAGGGAAATTATGTAGATTTTAATTAAGTTTGTTATATGATTTCAATTGTATGAATGTTACATTCCTACTATGAATTTACATTATGACATTTAAATGAAAATATGATTCCAGTGAATCCTATTCTGCTGGAAGACATAAAAATACACCACCAAAAATTTAATATATACAGCAAACTTATCTAAATAGGTTTCCCAATTCTAAATATACTCAAGACTATTACGAATAACTTGTATACACATATATCAGTCTACATATGTCAATCAATCTCCGCGCTGTGCATTCTGTTGCTTAATATTCGTGAAATCTGACATATTAATTTCACATACTCAATCTAGAAATTTCTATAAGGATATGTGTGAGAATTTACATAAATTCTATACTTCTAATTACTCTAAGAACAACCATCACGGTATACTTGTAAACAAATCTAGAGAAAATTTATCCTCAGATGTCAGCTTTTCAGTTACACTTATACGATATACATATCAAAGTTAAAAAAATAAGGTAGCTTTATCACACGCGAGAGATAAACCCTATTTTATACCTATAATCGAACATACACCTGAAGGTACCATAATTTGACTTTGTTAGGAGGATTTTATGACAATTAAAACATGTAACTAACCTGTTCGCATAAAACAAACAATAGAGCCTTCAAGTTGCAGTACAAAAACTTCCCTAACCCAATGGGCCATATAAATCATTCAATCAGTTAAAGACTATTCTTATAAAATATGTTTTATTTATTCATAGGGTTGCAGCATTAACCTAAGTTACATTTTAATTTATTCTAATGATTTTACAATCTTTTACATACTAAATATACCCTGGAATCTTATATATAAACTTACATATATTTACATACTTTTACACTTTATATCTATTATTTTATTATATTAGTCTTATTTATATGCATCGTTGAACCACATAGCTACTTCTTTATTATTACAGTAGTAACAAGATATTTTTTCTAGATGTAGGACCATTTATAACATCGCCTTCTTGATTATTGTAATGCTCAGTACAGAACAAATATTTTTTATTTCCGAGTCTTGTTGTAGTGCTTTTGGGAGTTTATGATAAATCAAAACTATTTCATCACTACATGCGATAATTATTTCTTTAGATAATCCAACAAGTTCTTCTCTAGTCATATCTTTTAAACATTTTTTCAAAGCAAAGGCTTTCACTGAATTTAAAATCCCCTCCATATTTTCAGCATATATAACTACCGTTTTTTCACTTTCAAATTTTAGATATATACAACCGCAAACCATTAAATTAAATTTCTATTACTTTTTTTTTAAAGATTTCCAAATTTTACAAGTCATTACAAATTTCAGAAGAAAAAAACTAACAGTGAACAACCCAAGAACTTGACTTTAAACTTGATTTTTCGTCATGCGTAAACTAAAAATTTAAATGCCTAGTCTAGTAAAAGACTTGCTGTAACAAGCTGAACCCTATTTCTTTTTGCTTTCGAGGCTTATATCTCGTATTCTTTCACATATCCTAGACTGTTAGGTTTTTCCCTACAAGAAATATTATTGGTTTTTAATACAAATGAAGCAAATTACCCATTATTGTGGACGACTACGTAGTAGACACATCTCTGTGAAATTGGAAAACATATGTCTTTTTGCATTCTTTTTGAAAGAAGATTTGAACGGGTATATCTATAAATTTGAGCACCTAACAAGAGTTACAGTTATACAAAATTTAAGTATCTTCATAAACATCAGACAAATTAACAATGAACTACCTAAGATTTTTGCATTAAATATATGATTTTTCCATAATGCGTAGAATAAAAATTGAATGTTTAGTCTTGTAAAAGAATTGCTGTAACAAGTTGAGTCCTATTTCTCTTTGCTTCATAGGATTATAAATTATATTTATTCAAATATCGTAGACCTTTAGATTTTTCTTTACAAGAAATATCATTAGTCTTTTATTGCAAATGAAACTACCAATCCCTCATTGTGTGCGAATACAAAGCAGACACATCTCTGTAAGTTTGAAAAACACATGTTCTTTTATCGGAAGAGGATATGAATGAATATATATATATATATATATATATATATATATATATATATATATATATATATATATATATATATATATATATATATATATATATTAGAACGCTTAACAGACTTCGAAGTTACATAAAATGTATATATGAATTTTTGATGCTATAAATCTCGATTCTTTTGGTGGTAGTAATTATCTACCTGAAGAAAACTCCGAGTCTTATAACAGCATAGAGCCACACCTATGGTTACATATAACATTTTAAAATAGGCTTTCGTAATCCTAGAGTCCATAAATGTCTGTAAAAAAGTTATTTCCGATCACATCTTTGTCTAGACTCCTCACTAACCATATATTATCGCCCTACAGGTAACAATGCCGTTGTTAGAATTTTAAAAGCCATAAAACATATCCATTGTGCTGACTATTACGTTGAGCTCTATTACCAGAACTATTATCATTATACATACTTATTTAATCCACTAACTACATGCTATTAGTGAGCTTATAAATTCATAGAAATATAGTGATGTAACTTATATTATGTAAAATTTATAAGATCTAGCTATTGTAAAGCTTTTATATAATATTATAATAATGTTTTTAATATCAACACCATAATTCATACCCATTCAAAAGACGGAAGACACTTATCAATCGAGGATACTGAAGACATTTTTTATATTATATGTGTACTCTAAACCTTCTCACAGTACAAATCTAATATCTACGGTTGCATTTGAAATTGGTAAAAGCCTAGATCTTCAGGACATTTAAACAAACAAAATAAAACTTGGTCTAAAATGTTTAATTAGTGATAGTATCCATATAGTTTGAATGTTATGAAGATTACTTAACTCATGATATATTTAACCCCTATTGTAATCTTTATATATTTGAAGAAGAGATTTTTGCTCTTACACTATAATTCTGTAACTAGTCTGCGATAACAAACATGTAGCTATTCAAAGATTTCTGATATATCAAAGCAGTTGAGTGAACCCCATATCCCAATATCCAAGTAGTTCGAGTGCTGAAAGTACCTTGTTTAATTATATAAAATATGCAACTTGGTTATATGAATAATGTACATCCGAGTTATGAACAAGCAATGGCAAGAAAAAATATTGAATTAATGAAGTCCCACTCGCCGTGGACGATATACTAATTAAATTACCCACAAGAATCAATCCTACCCGAGATTTTGCTGTACACATATAGATTTGAAATGATAAAAAAAGATTTAGGAGTCGTTTAACTAAAACTGGGTACTTTTTAGATTCACTTACAAGCTTGGTACAGTATAACTATTCTCATCACCCCTACATAAACTAATTGACTTTTCTTCGTTTGGTTTTGGCTACCGAAGGAAAGATTATGACAAAAAGTGAGCTGTCCTATAATGCCATGGATGCAGTAACAAAATTTAATCAATCACTCAACTTGCCTGTAAGTTTTTAAGTAATGGTTAACTTCATACATACATCAAAAATTACTAGTTCTTTAGAGATAAACTTACCATACTCACCTGGGTACACATCCTAAAATTAGTCATATTTTTAAACAGATAAATTTTTAATCATAAATACCTTCTTATACTTCTGTACACCCCATTGGTCTCAATGTCTTTTTTTGCACGGGGGTGAAGAACTGTATTACTACAATTTGCAGTACTAGAATAAACATTTAAAAGCTATTTAGATGCAAAAACAATAAAAGTGTAATATAATAAGGCTATCTAGACAAGTTTTCAATGCTGAATATATAAGGCTGATATGTGTGACTTTCTAAATGCATATATTAAGTCTAATATAACAACCATACAATCTCGTCTTACATGTTCAAACTTAAAATTTCAATAATGAGGCTTGCGAAAACTTACACAAATTTGATGACCTACTTTTAAAAATGTGAATTACTAACCGCATGTTATTAGTGGTCTTACATATTTGTGTGTTTTCGCAAGCCTCATTATTGAAATTTTAAGTTTGAACATGTAAGACGAGATTGTATGGTTGTTATATTAGACTTAATATATGCATTCAGAAAGTTACACATATCAGCCTTATATATTCAGCATTGAAAACTTGTCTAGATAGCCTTATTATATTACACTTTTATTTTTTTTGCATCTAAATAGCTTTTAAATGTGTATTCTAGTACTGCAAATTGTAGTAATACAGTTCTTCACCCCCGTGCAAAAAAGACATTGAGACCAATGGGGTGTACAGAAGTATAAGAGGGTACTCATGATTAAAAATTTATCTGTTTAAAAATATGACTAATTTTAGGATATGTGTACCCAGGTGAGTATGGTGAGTTTATCTCTAAAGAACTAGTAATTTTTGATGTATGTATGAAGTTAACCATTACTTAAAAACTTACAGGCAAGTTGAGTGATTGATTAAATTTTGTGACTGCATCCATCGCATTATAGGACAACTTACTTTTTGTCATAATCTTTCCTTCGGTAGCCAAAACCAAACGAAGAAAAGTCAATTAGTTTATGTGGGGGTGATGAGAATAGTTATACTGTACCAAGCTTGTAAATGAATCTAAAAAGTACCCAGTTTTAGTTAAACGACTCCTAAATCTTTTTTATCATTTCAATTCTATATGTGTACAGCAAAATCTCGGGTAGGATTGATTCTTGTGGGTAATTTAATTAGTATATCTTCCACGGTGAGTAGAATTTCATTAATTCAGTATTTTTTCTAGCCATTGCTTGTTCATAACTCGAATGTACATTATCCATATAACCTGAGAATCCCCATTTTGTTGGAAATGGTTCAGAGTTTGATGTTGAAACTTCATTTTCAACAGTCATTTTTATACAAGTTGCATATTTTATATAATTAAACAAGGTACTTTCAGCACTCGAACTACGTGGATATTGGGATATGGGGTTCACTCAACTGCTTTGATATATCAGAAATCTTTGAATAGCTACATGTTTGTTATCGCAGACTAGTTACAGAATTATAGTGTAAAAGCAAAAATCTCTTCTTCAAATATATAAAGATTACAATAGGGGTTAAATATATCATGAGTTAAGTAATCTTCATAACATTCAAACTATATGGATACTATCACTAATTAAACATTTTAGACCAAGTTTTATTTTGTTTGTTTAAATGTCCTGAAGATTTAGGCTTTTACCAATTTCAAATGCAACCGTAAATATTAGATTTGTACTGTGAGAAGGCTTAGAGTACACATATAATATAAAAAATATCTTCAGTATCCTCGATTGATAAGTGTCTTCCGTCTTTTGAATGGGTATGAATTATGGTGTTGATATTAAAAACATTATTATAATATTATATAAAAGCTTTACAATAGCTAGATCTTACAAATTTTACATAATATAAGGATCTTATAAATTTTACATAATATAAGTTGCATCACTATATTTCTATGAATTTATAAGCTCAATAATAGCATGTGGTTAGCGGATTAAATAAGTATGTATAATGATAATAGTTCTGGTAATAGAGTTCAACTTAATAGACAGCACAATGGATATGTTTCATGGCTCTTAAAATTCTAACAACGCATTGTTACCTGTAGGGCGATAATATATGGTTAGTGAGGAGTCTAGACAAAGATGTGATCGGAAATAACTTTTTTACAGACATTTATGGACTCTAGGATTACGAAAGCCTATTTTAAAATGTTATATGTAGCCATAGGTGTGGCTCTATGCTGTTATAAGACTCGGAGTTTTCTGCAGGTAGAAAATTACTACCACCAAAAGAATCGAGATTTATAGCATCAAAAATTCATATATACATTTTATGTAACTTCAAAATCTGTTAAGCGTTCTAATATATATATATATATATATTCATTCATATCCTCTTCGGATAAAAGAACATGTGTTTTTCAAACTTACAGAGATGTGTCAGCTTTGTATTCGCACACAATGAGGGATTGGTAGTTTCATTTGCAATAAAAGACTAATGATATTTCTTGTAAAGAAAAATCTAAAGGTCTACGATATTTGAATAAATATAATTTATAATCCTATGAAGCAAAGAGAAATAGGACTCAACTTGTTACAGCAATTCTTTTACAAGAGTAAACATTCAATTTTTTAGTCTACGCATTATGGAAAAATCCTATATATAATGCAAAAATCTTAGATAGTTCATTGTTAGTTTTTCTGATGTTTATGAAGATATTTAAATTTCGTATAATTGTAGCTCTTGTTAGGTGCTCAAATTTATAGATATACCCGTTCAAATCTTCTTTCAAGAAGAATGCAAAAAGACATATGTTTTCCAATTTCACAGAGATATGTCTACTACGTAGTCGTCCACAATAATGGGTAATTTGCTTCATTTGTATTAAAAACCAATAATATTTCTTGTAGGGAAAAACCTAACAGTCTAGGATATGTGAAAGAATACGAGATATAAGCCTCGAAAGCAAAAAGAAATAGGGTTCAGCTTGTTACAGCAAGTCTTTTACTAGACTAGGCATTTAAATTTTTAGTTTACGCATGACGAAAAATCAAGTTTAAAGTCAAGTTCTTGGGTTGTTCACTGTTAGTTTTTTTCTTCTGAAATTTGTAATGACTTGTAAAATTTGGAAATCTTTAAAAAAAAAGTAATAGAAATTTAATTTAATGGTTTGCGGTTGTATATATCTAAAATTTGAAAGTGAAAAAACGGTAGTTATATATGCTGAAAATATGGAGGGGATTTTAAATTCAGTGAAAGCCTTTGCTTTGAAAGAATGTTTAAAAGATATGACTAGAGAAGAACTTGTTGGTTTATCTAAAGAAATAATTATCGCCTGTAGTGATGAAATAGTTTTGATTTATCATAAACTCCCAAAAGCACTACAATAAGACTCTGAAATAAAAAATATTTGTTCTGTACTGTCGTTCGACTTGCGATATTTTTCAGTCTGACATCGAAGTTGGTAGACGGCAGGTGTAATATCCTGCCGACGTACCTTGAAATTTATGGTTCATATATCAGTTATTTCCTGCTAATGTTGCTCTCGGTTCGACACAGCTCCACTGACGAGATCATGAGGTGATTGAAACGCGTATGGAGAGAGGACCAGAGCGATATTTGCAGGAAATAAACTGTTTGTACATATATTTTTCATATTCTCTACCTGAAAGGAGAATTACATATATAACAAACTATTTAAATACGGCAGAAAGATTTCTTTATTTTTTACTGAAATTTTGATTGTTTAAAAATTTCACGTGACTCCGTTGATTCATAGATGTCGTTCGACTGGCGATATTTTTCAGTCTGACATCGAAGTTTGTAGACGGCAGGCCGATATACCTTGAAATTTATGGTTCATATATCAGTTATTTCCTGCTAATGTTGCTCTCGGTCCGATATAGCTTCACTGACGAGATCATGAGGTGATCGAAACGCGTATGGAGAGAGGACCAGAGCGATTTTTGCAGGAAATAAACTGTTTGTACATATATTTTTCATATTCTCTGCCTGAAAGGAGAATTACATATATAACAAACTATTTATGGACTTTGTTCCATTAGATTTAGTTGAAATAAGTTTTTAACCTTCATATTTTCAATTTCTTGTTTTTCTAGTGTATTAATTAATTCTGGATCTTCCTTTTTGTCTTTCATTTCGTATTCCTTTACAAAGATCGGCTTTTGGTTGAGGACGAATCATAACCGGCAATACCAAAGTTGGTGATTTTCGGTGTACAACTTCAAAATCTAAGGTGGTCGGCAGTTTAAAAGGCACCTGATCAATTCTAGTAGGTGATTTTTCAACTGGTGGACGATCAGAATAGGATGCGGGCATAAAATCAGCATCTGTGTAGAAGCTTTCATTTAAAGGATGAAAACCAGTTGAATTAAAACCTTTACAAATATTGTTAGCTATGAAGGCAAGAAGAAAAACTTTTCCCACTAAGCCAGTAATATCATAAATAGTTAATGGTTTTCTCACAAGACCTGGAGTCATTAGTAACTCCTTAGCTGCTGTACTGAAATAAGTCTTGAAAGGCCCAAAAACTGACTTATTTAGTAGTTACATGTAGTTATTAGTATGTGGTTGGAGAGTCATAAGCATTACATCATTATCTTTTGCTATTTGTATTGCTGGTACTGAAATATGACTTTCATGATTGTCTAATAACAGAATGAAAGGTTGTTCTTTGGTAGGCTTTGTATATTTGATAAAATGTTGAAGAAATATCACAAACATCGATTCGCTTGACAAACCGGATGGACTAGCACCTCCAATACTGACTTCTGGAGCTCCAGTTAACATAAACTCCTTAAAGCTTACACGAGGGAATATCAGCATGGGTGGAACGAAACCACTACCTGCATTAATAGCCGCTATCATTATTACTGTCGTCCCTCTTTCAGCGCTTGTCATTGACTCAACTTGCTTTTGACCAAGAGGTGCTTTTATCTTCAGAGGAACATGGACAGTCGACAATCCAGTTTCGTCTAAATTCCAGATGTCAGTCGCTTTTAAGTCAGGAGGACATTTAAAAAGGACTTTTTTTAAATTGTCAAATGTTAAGTTTACTGTATATTTATTAAACGCCGATGAGCGAGCTAAACTAGTGGTTTCAGGATTTCTCAAAGAAAATTCGTTCTGGTATCGCTTCCTAAATAACCGCAGCCAATAATCTCTGGCCATTTTATTAGTATCCCTGCTCTTACGGTGCGTTTTTCCATTCGCTTTTGTAAATTGATATGCAAGTGTTTTCACGTCAGTGCCAATTGTAAGTGTCCTGCGTCTTTAATATTGTAACGAAGTTACTATATTTTTGGGCAAGTGTATGTTCGCCGGGATTTAATTTATTTATTTTACATCCGAAAAATCTGATTCTTGCGGGAAAAGATTGCTTAAAGTTTAAATATTACCGGAATATAATTAGATTCACCGCGCTATGCCGGGAAATATAATTTTCCGAGATTTTCAGAGCGTCCGACCATGGTAATCGCGCGCTGCATGCAGCAGTATCGTATGCGCGATCACCGCACACCGTCACACGTCAGCGTAGTGGGAGTTCGAGCCGTCTATTTAAGTCCGAGCAGACCATTATTTCGCTGAGAACCAAACGGTCTCCACCCGGGTCAACAGTCCAAACGGACTGGACTGGGTCGCCTGCTGGGCCGCGCCTTCCTGGTCTGGTGATGTAGGTGAGGCTAGGCTTGTGTGTATATGGTTTTTACCACACACTTCCTTCCTTACGTCCTGCCCCTCTAATGACAAGGCATGTGTTTACCGCCAGGTGCCCGCCGAGGTCCGTTGACAAGGGCGCTAAACAACTGCCGCCCCGACGCTTATCGCCGCCACCGCCGCGTGTAAAGACCGTCGCCGTGTAGAGACGCCGCCTATCGCCGATCGATGCCGTGTTATTGTTACATACCGCGTATACCGCCGTCGGTCGAATTTTTATACGAAGCGCCGTGAAAGCGGATTTTAGATACGAGGCGCGATAATATGCGTACAAGCCGTCGTGAGTAGCATCGCGACCGAATAGTACGAGATACGTGAATAGCGTCGCGAATGATACCGCCGGGTTACCGTCTTCAGCGCAACAGACCCGTTGTTTGTTTATATTGTTGTATATCTTAGATTTTAAGTTAGTTTTAGGCCATGTCTTTGTATAAAAGAATGGAATACAGGATACGGGATGTTTTATAACCGTTTGTTTTATTACCTAGTCCAATTTTTACCATTACATGTAATAACTGGCAGCCGGCAGCCAGCACTAATACACGCAATTGACCCCTGGCTTGCCGTTTCTCCACTGTAACAAGCTACTCGGTGCATAAAGTGGGCCCTCGACCACATTAAATCCCGAGGGTGGCGCCCAAGAACCGACCCCCGAGTGGATGTTTTGACCTTCAGGCAGTCAGACCGTTGATTAGTTGAGAGAGCAGGGATATCCCGAATTTACGTAGCTGCCGCTGACCCGATACCCCTGCGCTGAGCATTTGACCGATGACTGTCTGCACGAGAAATATCCACTGACCGATGTTCCGCTGCCGTAAACGAAGAAGAGCCGTAGAGCACGACCTAGCTCCCCGCTCCCCGCCTACTAAAAACGCGTCACAATATAGCCAACAAGACTACGTTCTTCGTTGCGATCAAAAACTTGATTAACTGCAAGATTTTCATGTAATTTGCTTACATCGTTCCCTGTTTCTACACAGTGCTTTAAATAACGACGCAAAGTTGTTCTTGATAATCCAAAATGTTTGGAAGCATCGAAAGTTATGAATTTTTTCTCCTTAATCATTTTAATGGAATTTGATAGACTATCCACATTAATAAGCGCCCTTTTCTTCTCCTCTTTACTTCTAGGCATAATTTCTGAAATATTAAATGTATTTAAATAAGAATCTATTAAGTAGATGTGGAATAAATAAAAATATATCCTCCTGGCCAAAGTACAACATCCAGGTTGTATCTAGGCCACCGACCAAGGTACAACTGATCGACAGTAACCGAGGTACAGCACTACTACTTTCTTGTAGAAAACGGTGCATTTCAAATATTTTGAGGTTATATATCTCGTAAGTTGATTATTGTTTTAATATTTGTTAAATCAAAGAACCGATCGCATATAAAAATTAAGCGACTACTACAAAACATATAAGACTATCAGACTTAAAATATATTAAATATCCTTACTTTTTTCGACAAACAATTTTTCACTTCGATAACACCAAACACTGGCTTAATGGCGGCAAGCAACTAACTTCACATTGGATAGTCAGTAGTGACGTGCCGAATACCATAGACCACAGAATTTATTAGCTCGGGAATATTTGAAACGAGCCAATTGGTCTAGGTACTCATAGTGCCGAGGTCCAACAGGTTCCCCAATATTTAATTTTTCCTCCCTATTTTATTTTACCCCAAATTCCCCTACTATTATATTATTGCAACGACATGTAGATCAATAATATTTTAATTAGACACAGTTATCAGCATTAGCGTCAAGTTAACATATATATCACCACCTCGAATTAATAGTTATGTCCTTTCAACACGAAGTGTTTTATTTCGTTCCAATTGCAAAAGTTGCTAATTATTTCACTATTGTGCCGTACTTTGACTTCTATAATAATAACTTAGTGCGAGAAGAACGTTACAAAAAGCAAGTCCTAATTTTTCTTGTTTTAACAATATTTCTAATACTTTCAGTATCGTGGGAAATCCGCATTGAACGAGAAATAGCAGAAACTACTCTTATTGGAATTTTATTAGTATCGTCCACGATATTCCTATTCTTAACATTGTTAACTGGTATTATTAATTCATATAGCAAAAGAATGATCTGGTGCAAGCTTTTTCAATTATTTACATGTGTCGATAAAACTTTATCATACAAGAGATCAAAATTTGAAGAAGAGATATTAAAAAATGCGAAATATTATTTAATTTTTATGGTTTTTTTGATGATTGTAGCGACATATTGTGATTACATAATGTGGTATTTAACAAAATTTAATTCGCTTGAAGTATTGATTTTAATGCTGTTCCCATTAAATGAGATTTTATTACAAAGTTATACCATACTTCAGTGTTTTATAATGACAATTTTATTATTATCTATAAAAACTAGATATCAGAGAATCAAAGAACTTACTATCAATATAAAAACATCCATTGTTGGACAGGAAATATTGGATTCAATTAAAAAAGTAGAACTGTTGTCTCTTGAGCTTTACAACTTAGTAACACATTTTAAGAGTTTGTTTGAAATTCAGTTCCTGTTAATGGTTGTTAATTACTTCCAGACATTTGTTTTAAATTGTCTTTTTATGCATAGGTTTGGAATTGTCATAACCAATATTTTGTTGATGCTTTTATATACGGTAAGTAAATATCTATATCAATTGAATTTTTTATTTTTATAATTGTTTTATTGACGTCAAAAAGAAATCTTATATTATGAGTTAGCCTACATTTAAAGAACAAATAGTAAAAAAAAGTGTAAAGAAATTGAAACCATTTATAAAAATACGCCAAAAACGGAGAAATAACAATATAAATTTTTATATGAAATTTTTTATTTCAGCGCCAAATTAATACCTCACATAATGTAATTAGCATAATTGAGAAATACTTGTAACTGTTTTCTTACCATAGTTTTTATCTCGTGTGAGTAATTAGCTATTTTTGAAATAGCTTCAATTTTTTTCTAAAAATTTTATTTTTCGATTTTTAGTTTTAAATTGAGTTGAGTTTTTAATATCGTAAAAAGTACCTATTTTATCCAAGGTTATAGACCACACTAAAGTGAAAAACAAAAAGTTCTTTGTTTCCGAGAATTTCTCAAATACCAGTTTGGAATTAAATTGTACCAAACACATATTTAGTCTCTTATAAGTAAATTCGCTATCTTGAATTTTAAAAAGTTCCGATCTTAAAAGAACTTGACATATTGTCGCGTTGTAGTTTTTCAATGTGCGACTAGTCGCATTCTATTTTCAGATTGCGACTCATCGGGATCTTATTGGTAAGGGGGGTAAAAATAATAAAAACTTAATTGAATTTTGTAACAAATTGGGGTGTATTCAAAAGAAAACAAGAATAAATTTAATTAGAGGATAATTGAAGATCATTACTTACATAATTATTAGGAACAGCCTCTTGATTTGGGGGAAACTCTTTAAGCTCAGGATGTCATTGTTAGGAGCGACTCAACTAGACTGATCTTTGATTATTTTGCAATCAATTACCATGTATAATAGTGTATAGTCAGCAAAAACATACCATACGGTTAACTATTATACAGGGTGTTGGACAATTAAAGTTTTGTCAATCCTTGCTCGTGACATATTCCCTCGGCTTCGAAAAGCTGGACCCCAGCGAAAAAGAAGATACAATATATTATAAGCATTTCATAAATTACACAAAGTTCAAAATTTATAATTTTCATAAGAGAAAGTTTTCTAATTCTTTTTCTAGGTTACTAACTTGGAAAAAATTAAATATAACTTATTTGAATATATTAGTGCAATTTTAATAAAATGATACATAACAACTAATGAATTTTACACCGCAATGCGCTGCACCAAATTTGTATTAAGGGAATTTCATATTTTCTTTTCTTTAGCCTTCAATAACTTTGTTGTTATTTGTTGGCGACACCAAGTTTCGTTTGTGAAGTTGAGAATGAAGAGCGTCTAGGTTACGTGAATGACTTGTTTCTCTAGCCCTGACAGACTGATTGGCTGTAGGCTTCCTTCACTACCATAGCTGTTGCTATGTCCTAGCCCAATAATTTCTCTAAGATTACTGTCGATAATTGTGACTGGATCTTAAGTTACCAAACGATTTAGTTTGCTTGTTCGAAAGCTGTGGTGTATGGATGGACATGAGACATGCATCGTTGGTCAAGTATTATGTTTCCATAGGCGGTATTCCGTTTTTCTAGTGAGCTTGCAGTGTTTATTTTCTAATAGTTGTTTTGTACATGTAAACCAAGAAAAAGAATTTGCATTTTGAACATAAGAACAAATTTAATTTTTTATTTGTATACATTTATGTAGTTTTGTAACAAAATTTATTTACATGAAATGTGGACACATATATTTTTTTTAATTAAGGGAACAATCAGAATTTCTAAAAGCAAGGCAGAGCTGTAAAAATGTTTCAAATTTATATTTACAATATTTAATATTTCGTAAGCATCACTAACAGTGGTTCCATAGCAAATAATATACTTTTTTTTTTAAATAATATTTGTTGACATAAAATATTTAAGCTGTAAAAATGATTCAAATTTATATATACAATATTTAATATTTCGTAAGCATCACTAACAATTGTTCCATAGCAAATAGTATACTTTCTTTTAAAATAATATTTGTTGACATAAAATATTTAAGTTTCAATGTATGTTCCTACTTAGTGATATAGCAAGGAAAGCCATTTACAAAACTAATTTTAGGCGCCATATTAGCGTTGCAATGAGTTTCAATGCAATATCTTGTAACTTGATAAGATGTCGAAGAAACCCTCATAAATTTCCGTTTTTTTTCGTGATAATTTAATTATTATATATATATATATATATATATATATATATATATATATATATATATATATATATATATATATATATATATATATATATATATATGACTTGGAATAAAAATACATAATTTTTAGTGAAGAGTGTGCACACATTAGCCCGAAGTTGGTAATATTCAAAATATTATATTATGCTTTTATTTACTCTATTTATGCTGATACAGTTTTAGTACCCCAGTACCTACGAATATCAGGATTACATAAATTTCATAGGTATCCTTTAAAAGGAATAACATCTTTAAATAAGAAGTGTTATCTGACCTGATTCATAAATAAAATATTCAATTCAATATATTGTTATTATTTGTAACATGCCTTTTTTTTTTCTTTATTTATGCTGGCACAGTTTAGAACCCCAGTATCTACGAAGATCAGGATCACGCACATTTCGTAGATACCCTTAAACAGGAATAACATCTTTTAACAAGAAGTGTTATCTGACCTGATGCATAAATGGAACGTTCATTTTCAATCTATTTTTAAATACATATATTCTTTTGATTCATGCTGGCACAGTTTAGTACCCCAATATCTACAAAGATCAGGATCACGCACATTTCGTAGATATCCTTCAAGAGGAACAATATCTTTTACAAGAAGTATTGCCTGGCCTGATGCATAAAAATAGCTTCCTTTTTCTATTAATCTAAAACATAAATTATTATTACAAATAGTGGCACATAATGTCTTCATAAAAACAGAGCAATTCTATAAATTTACTCATTTTAAATACAGGGTTTAAATTTCCATTTCTTCTTTCATACTGTTTCTTTTCCATGAGTGATGTTTATGTCTTATACTTTGCTGGAAAGTAATACACACATAGTAATTGTAGAAATTAGTTAGTTACGCTTACTTAAAGGTAAAACATTAAGTTTATTCACTGCAAAAAATAATAAATTATTTAAAACGAATCTTTTTTCTAAATTTTGGCCTTGCTGGAATGGAATCTCCAATCCTAAAACATTAAATATAAATTTTGATAAACAGTGATTATATTTCAATTTAACAAATTAGTTTAAAAATTGCTGAATATTTGAAGATGTTTGATAAAAATATAAAGGAATGTTCTTGTTTTCTTTTTTTTTTCTATTGTAAGTATATAAATTTTTTAGCCAAAATAATTTCATTTATTATGATGATTTAAAACTAAGCCTAATATGACTTGTTTTTCCTAATGACAACTATTTAAAAATTCTCTAAATAGTTAGTATTAGTAATATATTTTATAAAATATTATTTTTTCCGTAACTATTTATAACATGCTTCCATAGCTCAAAATTCAATTCATCGAAATAGTAAAAAAGGAATGTTAGGTTTTGGCCTATAAAGTGTGTATTTGTATAATTACGTTATTGATAAAACATATCTCTGAATATATTAACTCCAAAGCAAAGATAATTTCAATTTTTCTTCATGCATATTTAAAAAAAAGATGAGGAGTGTATAGTGAAATATTTTTCTCTCCAGTCACAAATTATTGTTTATTTATTAATTAGTGTTTATATTACAAGTAAGCAGTATTTAAATGTTTTTATTATTAAAAATGAAAGTGCGACATCTTATTTAAAAATAAAACATATTTTAACGATTATTTTTTTTTATTTACTTTATCGTAATAATTGTATTGACTATTATGCAAAATATAAGATTGTTTATTTTTGCGATATGTTTCAACAATATGAAATGACCTGAATTAAATGATTGTGATCTGGTTTAATTGGTCAAAATTTTAAACATTATTACGTAATTATTTATAATAGTCTAACTAAAACAATATATTAAAAGTTTTTATAGTTTTTTAATAAACTGATCAAGAGATCTATTCTTATAAATAGAAATGGGTTTATTAAAATTTGTGGTGATATCAATAAATATTTTATTTTTCTCCAAATAAGGTGCCCTGATTAAAATGAGATTTAACTTTTTGAATAGAGCTGTATTTATTAGAAATGTTTCTTTTTGAAATAATTCACTTTTATCCAAATAATTAACGATTTTACACTTCAACTTAACTTTTATTACTTTATTTCTTATTACTTTATAATTTTTGGCTATTTTAGCAATTTGTAAATGGTTAAAATTCAGCTGACTGAAATAATTTTGTTTTTTAGAAGGCATTTTATAATTTGAGTCTTTCTTTATGTTGTCTCCATAAAATTGGTAATTTTGAACTTGAAGGCTGTTATTTCCAGAAACAATTTCTGTATTAATTTGACCTTGAGGGATTGTAATTATATCATTGACTTTTTCAGTAATAAAACTAAGTTTTAGAACAATCTGATTTAATTCCTTTCTTGTTAGACCAGGTTGTGATAGAATAGAGGATTGTACTTTATACTGAGAAAGCAAACCGTTTTCAAAATATTCGATAACATTTTCATCAGACATATTAGGATTAATTAAATTACATAAATATATTAGATCGTAATAGTAATTCTTAATTGTTTCTGAGTCTAGATGTTTTTTTGTATGTAGTTGTGTTTTAAGTTTTTTAATTTCACATTCACCCCTGAAATCTTTTAAAAAATCTTTGACTACTTGTTTCCATATGATATTTTTATGACCTTTATTCCAATAATTATCATACCAAATATAAGCTGCCCCCTCTAAATATGCAATAAAATGTATTGTTTTATGGTTTTCGTTCCATAGATTTTTTGTCGCTGCTATGTTAAAATTATTCAAAAATAAAATGCAATTTGAAGTTTTCGGGTCAAAGGTCTCTGATTTTACAACTTCTGGAATTCTTGGAGACACTTTTAACGAATTTATTAAATTTTCGATAATCATCTTGCCTTATTTTTAATAAAAAGATGAGTATTGTGTAAATTTTTCTCATATAACAGGAGCGACAAATATGGATATATAATATATTTGTTTGCGAAAAAAAAACAATTTCTAAATTATTATTTTAAAGTCGGCTAAAGAATACATATTAGAATAAAAGTTGAAATTTACGAATGTAAAATGCTCTAGTTTTTTTTAAATCACATTTCTTGTGTTAACATACGGCGAAAATTATTATAGATTACTATAGACTACAAAAAACATAGTGTTTGTACAATTTTTTAAATGTAGTGCCCGTAGGATTTTTACATAGTCACCTCCACTATGTGTTGTGGTGAATGGAGTTTAAAAAAAAATGTTTAGAGTAAATAAGTTATGTTACTTCAAAGCCAAATGCCTCCACTCATATGTTATGTGGAGTTTAAAAAAAAAATTACTTAAAATTGCAAAATATTGCACAAATTTTTAAGACACGTCACAAATTTTTAAAGACACGGCGCCTCCATCATATGTGCGACTAGTCGCATTCTATTTTCAGATTGCGACTCATCGGGATCTTATTGGTAAGGGGGGTAAAAATAATAAAAAACTTAATTGAATTTTGTAACAAATTGGGGTGTATTCAAAAGAATACAAGAATAAATTTAATTACAGAATAAAAACATTAGCCGAAACATTAGAACAGTTTACATTACATTAAATTTAAGAATTGAAGATCATTACTTACATAATTATTCGGAACAGCCTCTTGATTTGGGGGAAACTCTTTAAGCTCAGGATGTCATTGTTAGGAGCGACTCAACTAGACTGATCTTTGATAATTTTCCAATCAATTACCATGTATAATAGTGTATAGTCAGCAAAAACATACCATACGGTTAACTATTATACAGGGTGTTGGACAATTAAAGTTTTGTCAATCCTTGCTCGTAAATTTTTTAGTCCTACATATTTTATCCTACATATTGAGATAAGCTATTGATTTAAGATCCGAAATATATGCTTCAAGGAACCCTAATACCAATTTTGGACAAAATTGGGCAAATGTAATATTTTAATCCCCCATATTTTTTCTATAATATTAGATTACAAAAAAATAACTTTAGTTTCCTAACCTACGACACGAAAAACTTTCTAATACTAATTACGAAAAAATATGTATAACGGAAAATATTCAACCTATCATACTGGATCTGCAATATTCAATTTCAAAAATTAACTTTAAACAGTTAATCTGATTTTAATCTATACCTTCGAAAACCGTCCAGTAACAAGTTTGATCATGATCCAGAAATATAAAATGTTTAGCCCGCCAAATTGCATCTGCCATATTGATTTTTTAAAATAATTTTAAACACACTATTCAGAAACCCTCTAGTAACACATTTTGAACAAAATCGACAGATGTTACATTTTTGGTCCGCCGTTTTGGACCTGCCATATCGAATTAAAAAAAAAAAAATTTTAATCGTAATTTACGCCTTAAAAACCTTCTTATACCAATTTTGGGCAAAATCGAGAATTGTTAAGTATTTAGTTCGCCATATTAAGACCGCCGTATTGATTGTAAATTCGTAATTTACATCTTATAAAATCCCATATACAAATCGAGAGATGTTACATTTTTAGTCTGCCATATGAAATTCTTAAAATCATTTTAAATTCGTAAGTTACACCCTTCACTCCATCCCCCTCATTCCAATATTGGACAAAATCGAGAAATGATAAGTGTTTAGTTCCCCATATTAGATCAGTTATATTGATTTTTTTAAATAATTTGAAATTCGTAATTTACCCGTTCAAAAACACCTGTTCAGATTTTGGACAAAATCGAGAAATTTTAAAAATAAAATTTCTGTAAGAAATAATAAATGAAATCTATCTCTCGTCAGCGGAGTTATATCGATCCGAGCAGGAAACAATTGTCATATAAAATATAAATTTCGAGGCATGTAGGCAGGATATTAAAAACTTGTCGACCTCGATGTTAGACTGAAAAATATTGCCAGTTAAAACGACATCTATGAATTCATCGGAGTAGTGCAAAATTTTATAAATTAAGATTTCAGTAAGAAATAAATGAAATCTATGTACCGTGTTTAAATGGTTGCCTATATGTCATTCTCTTTTCAAGCAGAGAAAAAGGAAAGAATATATTCAAGCCGTTTATTTCCTGCAAATACAACTCTGATCCTTTCTTCATACGTGTTTGGACCACTTCATGGTATCATCACTGGAGCTGTATCGAAACAAGAGCATCATTTGCAGAAAGCAAATCTCATATAAAATATAAATTCCTAGGAATACCGATAGGATATTAAAAGCCTGTCCACTTCAATATAGGCAACTATTTAAACACGGTAGATAGACTTCATTTATGACTTACTGAAATTCTGATTTTTAAAATTTCGCACTTCTCTTGTGAATGCATAGATATCGTTTCGACTAGAAATATTTTTCAGTCTGACATCGACTCATAAAAAAACTCTCTATACAAATTTTGTAAAAAATCAAGAGATGTAAAATTTTTAAACCATCATATTAGATCCGCCCTATTGACTTCATTTCAAAATAATTTTAGATTTATTATATAAGACCCCAAGAACTCAGCCATACCCATTTTGGACAAAACGGACAAAATTAATTTTTTTGTCCGCCATATTATGGATCTCATTGAACCAATTTCGGATAAAATAATATGATACCGCCGCAGCAACTTCCTGAACATAATGTGAAAATATCATTCAAATTAGTGTCACAATTCCGGAGATATTACCATACATACACAACAAAAAACATGTAAAGGTATGGAAAATCCAAACCGAAACGTGGACGTTTCTTAAGTAAAATAAAGAAAATACTATATTATTATCCAAATCTGAGTGAGACAGAATAAAAGCATCGTAAGCATCGACATACGTGCTTAAATTTAATAAATTAGCAGCTTGATCTTAGGGTGAGGGGAATAAAATGCTGGCGTGGTGAGAGCGGCCGGCAGCATACGCCATGACCTAGCAAAACAAGAGGGACGTAGCTTAAGTAAAATAAGGAATATACTATATTATTATCCAAATCTGAGTGAGACAGAATAAAAGTACCGTAAGCATCGACATACGTGCTTAAATTTAATAAATTAGCAGCTTGGTCTTAGGGTGAGGGGTAATAAAAAGCTGGCGCGATGAGAGCGGCCGGCAGCATACGCCACGACCTAGCAAAACACAAGAATCGTTTCTTAAGTAAAATAAAGAAAATACTGTATTATTATCCAAATCTGAGTGAGACAGAATAAGAGCATCCTAAGCATCGACATACGTGCTTAAATTTAATAAATTAGCAGCTTGATCTTAGAGTGAGGGGTAAAAAAATGCTGGCGTGGTGAGAGCGGCCGGCAGCATACGCCACGACCTAGCAAAACAAGAGGGTTCCAAGTTAGTTGCTTTCTTTTTATCCAGGCCATTGAAACGTAAGTACCGGTTATTGGTATTTCCATGTTTTTTATTTCAAATAATAATTTATTCCACGGAACAAAAAGTGCAGATTATTAAGTGGTACTATTCTGGCAGAGATATGAATGAAAGGCATTTACATACGAAAATCATCTTATTCCTTCAAAATCTAGTATTTCGGAAATTATTAAAAAATTTGAGACAACCAGTTGTCTAAACATTTGTAAAAGATGCACTGATAATAATGAGGAGCAATCGCTTCCTCAAATTACTGAAGGACGAGCAAATTGGGAGACTAACGTTTGTAGTTCAACGGAAATTAATTTTTCTTGCGATAGTACCGCAATTGTCGTACAACTTGATACGAACGCTCGAACAGTTCGGAATATGTCAAAGCGTAACAATGCGAACAACTTAATAAAATTCGCCAGAAGGCCTTAAAAAACGTATAGTGTTTGGTGACGACACGATGGAAAGGGCTAATAGGGACGACAGGTTCATCAGCAACACTTTGTTTACTGATGAATCATCATTCTCCTTGCACAATCGTCACAATTCTTCTATCACGGTAGGATACTCTAAATAGAATCAACATCTGAATATTCCTCAGAAAACATAATACCCTCATAAGGTTAATGTATGAGCTGGTAGGTTAGGGGATTTTATCATTGAACCCTTTTTTATTAATGGGAACCTAACTGCTAACAAATACTTGGACCTTTTCGGAATCACGTTATTCCAGCTCTTCGACCACTGAATATTAATGTTGAGGAAATTTGGTTTTAGCAGGATGGTTGCCCTGCTCATAAGGCGAAGAAAGTGCAAGAGTTTTTGCAAACTATATTTCCCGAGCGCCTCATAAGCAAAAGGGGAACCATTCAAATGCTACCCAGATCTTCCGATTTGGCCGCAAAAAATTTATCGGTATAGATATGAACGTGCTAATAACTTGGATAAATCTCAGACAAAAAATTAATGAAGTTCTCATAAATATAACTCCTGAAATTATGGCAATTACGCGAACCGCATTTTACAATAGACTGGGTTATTGTCTAGTTCAAAGTGGAGGTCTGTTTGAACACCTCTTGTGGAATTTTAGGTGTTTTTGTTAATTTAAATAGAAGTTAATTAGTTGTTCATTTATTTACAATTACTGAATGTGTTACTTTTATTTTTTACCAGCATTTTAGGCGTTTTTCTAATTTAAATAGAAGTTAGTTATTTGTTTATTTATTTACAATTTCTGAATGTGTTATTCCTATTTTTTACCATAATCAAATTTAATTTTTGAAAATGATTTTTAATTTTCATGTTTGTTATTAACTTATTTACTAAGAAATTACCGTCACTTTTGAATAGTATTTTTATTAGAATCAATGTTTATTTTGTAACAGAAATACCAGTTTTTTTTGCAGCCAACGGCCAAAAAAAATATTTTTTTTTCTCTTTCGACTATTATCATTTAAAACAATAAATGCATGAAATAGTCATTAAATATTCCAAATTCCGTCGATTACGTTATAATTTTAGACGAAAAGTAATACACCCTCTCATTCGTTTCAATCTACTCTTCGTTTGTTTTACGAGTAAAAATTTATAATATTATTGAGGTTGAAATTAAATAAGCTATCAAGAGCAAGTGGTTAGTCGAGGCCAGAACATAATTTTATTCCCGTTTTACTAAATAAAATGCATGATGCCATTGTTTGAAAAAAAGAGACTCATGATTTGATGATAATAATAATATCTGTCGAATTTGGAGAAAAAACTGCTGCACTTGCAAATTAAAAGAAAATTTGGTATGGGATTAAAAAAAAAGAAGGAAAAACAGAAGTCGAAAAACTCGTCTAGGACGAGGAATAACTTTATCTCAAGCTATTTCAAAAGCAAGACAAGCACTAAACGGAAAACAATTTAAAAGTTTGACTGATATTATTCAAACCGTACTTAGATCTATAGGAGATAGTAGGATATTATCACCAAAAAATAGAATCATACCAATTCCAAAAACTGGTGGATTTCTACCTCTTATTCCTTTATTTGCTGGTTTGTCCGCTTTAGACGCTCTTGGAGGAGGAGCAGCAGGTATTGCGAAAGCTGTCTACGAAGCAAAAGCTGCTAAAGAAAAATTAGAAGAGTTTAAAAGACATAATAAAATGATGGAATCTATAGCAGTAGGAAAACAAGGAAGTGGTCTTTATTTAAAACCATATAAAACTGGATGTGGATTATATCTGAAACCTTATTCAAAAAACTGTTAAAACAAATACCTCGAAAACCACTTACAAATTATGATTTAAGTAAATATATTAATCTACTTAAAATTCCCAATTTTCGAGGTATATTGATGAGAGATTAATTACCAAAAAAAATAATAAAAATGAAAGTGGTATTGTTAATCTCGATAAGAATAATGGTGATGGAACTTATTGGACTGCATACATAAAAAAAAAAGGGAAAAATATTTTATATTTTGATAGTTATGGCAATTTGCGACCATCTACCGAATTAACAAAATATTTTTTCAGCGATAAAAAGAAAAATATTGTGAAATATAACTACGACCATTATCAATCAATTAACAAAACAAATTGTGGTGAGCTCTGTCTTAAATTTCTTTATAATAATGGTTGAAAAACAATATGTCGTACAGTTTTGTCATTAGTGGTAATTCCCCCACGCTTTCAGTTAATATTCATCCTCCAATATATTTAGATGAAAATTTTGAATATTCCATTGGACTTGTAAATTTTGAAACTTTTAATGCTATTCCAAATACTGATGAGACTAATAATCTTTTCATTTATGACTCAAATAAAGAAATAAGAATACCACCAGGTAGTTATGAAATAGATTTTATTCAAAAATTTTTGGACAATCGTACTTTTCTTCATATTTATGCCAATAATAATACTTTACGAACACATATTAAAACAGATATTCCTATCTCGTTTCATGATGGAACTATAGGAAAAATATTAGGTTTTAAAAATAACGAATTAGAAGGTCTTAAGGAGCATATTTCAGATTTTCCAGCGGAAAAGTAAACGCCATAAACATCGATTGTAATATTGCCGAAGGATCATATTTAAATGGAAAACCTGTTCATATAATACATCAATTTTTTCCTAGTGTAGCTCCTGGTTTTAAAATAATAGAATCACCACAAAATGTCCTTTACTTTCCAGTTACTGTAAAGGTAATAGACAATATAAACATTAAAATAGTAGATCAAGATGGTGATCTCATCAATTTCAGAGGAGAAAAGGTAAGACTACATCTTAAAAAAATAGATGAATAATGGTTATTTTATATAATAAAAAAGTCTCAAATTATAATTTTTCAAAAAAATTTTACTCTAAAAACATTAATAAGAAAGATACTAAACGACATTTAACTAGTAATAAATTAAACTCTCAAAGGTTAACACCTTCTAATAAAAAATTTCTGATAAGTTTAGATTTCAAACTAAAATAAAATGGAATATTTAAATGTAAAAGAAAATGTTTTTGTAGATGAATCAATATTAAGCTGGGAAATACTATCATTTGAACCTTTCAATCCTACAAAACTTGGATTAAATGATGAAATTAGAATTGCTCTACAACAAACAGGAAAATATCCTTTACCTTGCAAAAGTGAATTATATTTAGAATTTCAAGTTACCAAAGAAGATGATACTCCATTGGTTAATACGGTATTAATCAACAATGCTCCAGCATTCTTGTTTAAAGAATTACGTTATATTTTAAATGGTGTTACAATTGATTCAGTTCGAGATGTAGGAATTACTTCAACTCTTAAAGGATACATATCATTTAATCAAAACGAAAGTGCTAAATTGGAAAATGCTGGATGGTATCCAAAAATGAAACCTAAAGAAAAAATTATGACTGATGAAAAAGGAAACGTTTCCCTATGCGTCCCATTAAAAATGTACTCGGGATTTTTTGAAGATTATTACAAAATAATTTTAAATTCACAACTAGAACTAATACTAATAAGAAGCAGTGATGACACTAACGCTTTAGTAACCACAAGTGATGATGGAAAACCGAAAATTAAAATAACCAAACTTTGTTGGCGAGTTCCACATCTTACTGTGGCTATTCCCCAAGAATTGGCACTAACGAAAATTATTGATAAAAACAATGATATTCTTCTTACTTTCCGAAGTTGGGAATTAATTGAATATCCAGAGTTATTAGAAAATACAAGACATAATTGGCCTGTCAAAACCTCCACAAAAATTGAAACACCAAGACATGTACTAATTGCTTTTCAAAAGGATAGACGTGGTAATTTAATATCAGATATGAGTAAATTTGATCATTGTGACCTAAGGAATATAACTGTGTTTTTAAATTCAGAAAGATATCCTTACCAGGATCTTCAGCTTGATTTTAAAAATAATAAGTTTGCTACCCTGTATGAAATGTTTTCTGAATTTCGTCAAGTATATTATAACTTTCCAATAGAACCAATATTTAATCCCAAAGAATTTAAAGATAATGCACCTATTGCTTACATTAATTGCTCTCATCAGAGAGATTTATTACAATCCGGCCCAGTAACCATGAGAATTGAATTTGAGACAAAAGAAAAAATATCGGGAAAAACAGCTGCGTATTGTGTTATAATACATGATAAAGTATTTAGCTATAATCCATTAACAAAAATTGTTAAACAACTTTAACTTCTCCCACCACATCAAATATCATTATTAAAATGAAAATATATCGAATAAGATCAGTTGTTTCTATACCATAGTTTGTTGCACATCAAATGGAATGTACAAAATACAAAAAGTAAAAATAGAACTATTTTAAAAAAAAATTAAACATCTAAAAAATCTTATTGAAGACTATTCGAAAAAACAATTTGTAATAAAAAAATTTAGTACTTTAAAAATTTGCTAAATAAAAATGAGAATGGTTATGGATGTTCAAGGATTTAAGGATGAACACAACAAGTTTATTCCTAAAGAACTTGCAATGTTTGATGGACATGAAATGAGTCATTATATTTTTAAACCACCGTATCCACTACAAATGCTTCCACTAGAAACATACAAGCAAGCAGAATGGTTAATGAAATTTCATCACTGCATCAATTGGAATACAAGATATATTCCTCTTCATAATTTTTCATCTATAGTAAAAAACTTAACAGAAAAAGGAGAATTCATTTATATTAAAGGAGAAGAGAAAGCTAATTTTATTAGAAAATATTGTACCAAGCCAATAATTGAATTGGACGAACAACCTGTTTTAATTAAATCATCTCCTAAATGTTTTTATCATTCTCAATCACCTTCAATGTGTGCCCTTTCTAATGTATTCTTTATGTATAAAATTTTTTTATGAATGAATAAATTAACAATGAATGTAATAATATTTTTTTTTTATTTATCCACATCCCCACATTACTAACAGTAAATTATATTTTCCTATCTTTACATAATCAAATATTTAAACATAACAGCCGTTACACAATAATAAAACAACTATAAAAATTTAAATATTTTATTTCACACTAACTTTAATTAACCAATAAATCAATACATAAATTTAGTTCTTTATTGAGTCCAATTTTTTTAAGTTCATCAAAGAATTTCAACACATTTTTTATCTTCAAAAATTCACTTCACAATTCTGCTGCTTTTTTACAACAATTTGCATGATCAACATATTTTATATATAACAATAAATCTTGACCCTCACTTTCTTCTTCAACTAAACAAGATAAATATCTGGAACATGCTTCGTTCATAATGAACCCTTCATAAAGGTCCCTCACAAAATTTTCAATTTTAGGCATCATCTTCACCACGCAATTTGATTAGTTCTTGTAATACAACAGGATCTCTAATATATTGGTTTAAATGACGAACTTCATCATGAAACCAACTTAACTTCACTAACTCACATATAAACTGTACAATATCTTTGTTTTGAAAATAACGTTCGCACAATTTCACAGCCTCTATATGGTTTTTGGATATATCCAAATAATATTGAAACCAAGATGGACCACTATCAACTGCATAATGTTCGAACTCAAAAGCAGAACTTTTACTTTTTTTATAAAATTTTTGAATTAATAAATTTAATTCACTTTCGTTAGAAGCAGAAGACATATTTCATTTTAGTATGTTTTAAGCTGGTAAAGTGTTGCTTTTATAATCAAAATTTAAAGAAGGGATACAAGGTCATGTTAACAACATGTATACGAAGTAACTCGAATGTATACGAAGTAACTCGAATGTATACGAGATAATTCGAATGAGAAAACAAAAGAGGAGGAGGATGAAAAGTGTTGATGATACGAGGTTTTTTAATAAGTATAATGAGAGATTTGAAAAGTATAATGAGAGAAGAAAAGAGGAGGAGGATGAAAAGTGTTGATGATTTACTCTTCTTACTCCTCCTCCTCTTTCCTTCTCTTATATATCCACTACTTATATACATATATATATATATATATATATATATATATATATATATATATATATATATATATATATATATATATAAATAGATAAGTTTTTGTCCGTGTAATTTAAAATAAAATAGAATCAAATATTGGCGAAGCGGACGTGAAAATTTGTCAATCTACATGATTCTCGTGTTAAAAAGTGTGGAGCACTCCAAAATATGGAAAAACTCCGGGTCCGACAGATGACGACAGCGCTGTTTCGTCCTAATATGGGACTGTGTGTTTCTTGTGTTATCAAGTGGACCATCGAGATGTCGCCTTTGTCGTCTTGTTTGCTATTTTTTGATTTTAAATTCAGTTTTATAGGATGCAAAGGCGAGATGATGGTTTGTACCGAATGCGGTGGCCTGACGAGTCTCATATTAGGACGAAACAGCGCTGTCGCCATCTGTCGAACCCGGAGTTTTTCCATATTTTTTCCATATATATATAGATATATATATATATATATATATATATATATATATATATATATATATATATATATATATATATATATATATATATATTATGGACTTATTAAATAAAAGGACAAATTTTGTTTATGTTTGTGATGGTGACAACAATGTGTCACAGTCCCACCCGATTGCCAAATTGTGTTTGACAGGTAGTCGCTATAATGGCGAGTAGAAAGAAATTTATTAATTTGACACATTTAAATTTCTTTAAAAGAATTGATTGGCCATATTGTATATTTATAGACATAATATAAAAACAATATCGTTAAAATGGTTCGGTTATTCAACTAAAACAATTTCAAAGTTCCCGAACAATACGAAAAGGTTTTAAATTCGGCAGTACCGCGAACAGCTGTTACTAGATTTTTACAACTATCGTATATGAACAGCCAATGAAATGTCGTGATATCCGATGGTGTGCCGAATACTGCCGAATATCGGATACAGGTTTACTAACTTAACCGAAAATTTTCCAATAAAGTTTTTTTGTGTTTTGGAGCATTTTTTGTGATTTTTAAAGTGTTTTCGTGGTTTTTAATTGTTTGTTACAGTCAAGTAAGTGAACTATAAACAGTATGTCTAGTATTGTGATTTGTGCCGAAGATTTGACATTTTAGAGGTAACTACTATTATTTGTAGGATATGTATGTTAACATTAGCGTTTCGTATTCCCGGAATCCAAAACCGATTTTATTAAAATATATTTAATAGCGATTTTTTTAGCTTTTCAGTTAAACCGGAAAAACGAAATACGTGGATTAAAATGTGGGGGCTTCAAAATAAAAAGTTACCCAAAAGATTAGATGTATGTTGCGATCATTTTGATTTTGGAAATTTTATTACTAAATCCAACGGCAGTCGAGTTTCCAAAAGATCTATGTCATTACTTCAGGGTGACAGGTCCACGTTTACTTCTAGAATATTGTAACATGTACTAAATGGACCATCCGAATTACTATATTTCCATTTCCATATAATAGTTAATATAATTTAAAATGGCTCCGTGATGTAAAGCTAGTCTAGTGCCTATAAAAACAATTAATGTTGTTTAATCAATATATCAAGGGGATAGTTGTGGTATGCTTATGACTTTTTATAGTGAACTGAATACAATATTCTTTACAAAATAACTTCCTTTGATTTTCTAAGTAAAAGAATGATATTTAATGATATAAACCAATATTTTAGTAGTTTCTGCTCAAATTACTAACTTATATTATATGTAAAATGTTTATTACAAAATTTCATTACAGACAGACGCATAAATGAAATTAAATCAAGGTTATAAAATAAAGGTGTGTAGGTGTGTGTAAATGTGAATGTCAACAACTTTTTTTTTTAATTATTTATTATCTTTTACTACATAAATTTACTTTAGCATACTATTGCAAGATTCAAAGGATGAACAGCCATTAGCATATAAAAAAGATATTTCAGAAATTAATGCATCACTCGAAAGTTTGTCTGCTGATTTACAGTCAACATAACAAATTTAACAGCTTTAGAAAATGAAGATCAATTTTTTAAAAATATCCAAATGGAAAATTTAAAAGTCAACCGATAATTTGGCCGGCTCAAAATCCGATTGTAGAGGAAAACTACGACTTCTATCAAAACCCATGAAAGGTATTTATTTCATTTATTAATTTTAATTAGTTATTGCTTAAAATTTTCCTGTATTAGTTTAGAAAGTTTTGTCAGTTTCCACCTTCTTATGTATACCAGTAACCATTAAATTTTCTGAAATGGTCTATATTTGGATATTTCTTTTTAACTTTTTTAAGAACCAAACAAATTTTTAATTGTCATTTTTTTCAGGAAAGGAAACGATGTGGTCAACTAGCGATTTTGACATACATGGTCAGAATATGGCGATTAGTAGAATGGTTAGTGCTGTTAACAATTTTCTTGATTTTCACCATTTTGTCGTGTCGTTTAATGTATTTAGAAATAAGTTTAAAAGTCTAATTTTATGATGTTATTAGTAAGCCATCTTTAATGTTTAATATTCAATATTTTATTGATTGTATATGTATAAATGATGAAACCGTAGGAATAAATAAATATTTATTTTTTCTATTCAGATTAATTCATATTTCATACAAATAATTGATTTATGTAGGCCTCAACAATCCCTGCTATTTGGTAGGAAACTGAAAACTAGCCTTTTATTTGCAATCTATTTTGTAAGGCTCAATAAATATGTGCATTTTTTTTTATTGGAAGTACTAAATGTATTATTATTACTTGCATTAAAATAAAATTAATTAGAACTTCTTCAAATGTAAATTCAAAACATCAAAAAATATTAAACTCTGTAAAATTTCGATTTGCATGAAAATTTTTTGAGTTAACTACTTGCAAGATTTAGAACAAGCAAATGTAAAATAATCCGGTTAGTTTTGGAGATATACAATAAAAAATTGAAAGATCGTTTATCATTACCAAAATGAATCATTATGAAAATTTTAATTTGGGGATATAACGACTTCTTACTATCCCCTGTTATTTTTTACTTTTTAAATATACAGAATTATTTTGAAACAAGTAAAATAACAGTACTGCCATAAGTAAATTAGTAAACTTAAAGTTGTAATATTAGTGGCAATTACGTAAGATCTAAGTGTTAAAATTTTGTAGAATCATGTGTTTATTTTCAAACAAATTACTTTCAAACAACTTCAACAAAAACTTATTAGTGTCTCTCAAAAATTCGTCAGGAAAATTTCAATTATTTATATGTGAATTTGTTATTAAATTTTAATAAACTTTTCAACTGTAGAATATAAAATGTTATTTCTTAAACTTAACTTCAGGTTATGTAATTTTTGAACAGGCAGTACTGCAGAATAAAATTTTTATATTTTGAATATTTATAAATTATTCTAAAAATATTTTGTCTGATACAGAAAAAAAGAAATATTCTTGGCCCTTAACAGCAAAACTGTTTAATTGACCTTTGTAGGTAGATGCGAGCAGAAATCTAGTTTGCTACAAAAAATGTATGTATGTATCAGTTCGCTTACTACAGAATATTTAACATAAGGTAGTTTGTTTATAATCGAGTTTATTTACTAAAATGTGCCAAATAGTTCGTTTGGAAAAAGTTTTTTATTTGTGAAATTAATAATTTAATATTACTGTTAAATTTATATTTTAATATATAAATATATATTAATGAGACAATTGCGGAAAATATGAAAGAAACAAATAACTGCCTTTAAAAAATATTTTTAAATATAATTTAAAAATTTTTGCTACGTTCGCAAAGTTGCATCATTTAGTAAGAAATATGTAAAATTTTAAACAATTTTTTGTTTGTCTTTTTATTTTACATACAGACAAAAATTTCTTATTATTATTACAATAGTCTTGACTTAAATATAATGTTTCCATATATTGCGTGAGAAAACATATCAAAATTAGCAAGATTTCTTTCCTTTTTTCTTGCTCTAAGAAATTTTTCTTACTCTCAAAATAATATATCTCTGCATTTTGTATATGTATATGTTCTAAGTGTTTTTTTTTGTATATAGTTAGTATATTTTGTAGTTTACATATTGGATTTGGTAATAAAACATCTTATTTTTTCTATCGTTTTATTTTGTGATTAAAATTGAGAGTTTCTTTTCAAGTAAAGATCGTTTAAATAAAAGTCAAGTAATCTAAACATGTTGCTTGTTGAAACCCATCTTTACTTAAATAAATTGAATAAAACCGATGGTGAGTTATTTCCTTATTTTAAGGATATTAGAATATTTTTTGGAATCTTAATATACCCTACAATACCATTTTCTTACTTTTTATTGTCGATAATTTTAAACACAGTGTAGTATGTATATACGTCTCTATATTGTATAATACTCCTATTTACTGCATTGATGATTTATTTTTCATTTGAAATCTTCTTATGATAACCAGCGTACTAGGACATGTACCTCAAATTAATAATGATAACGCATCCATCAACTACTTGTCTATACTTCGTATTAAATTGCTAGTTCTTAAAATATAAAAACAGCATTAAAAATATTCAAGACCATTAAGGATCTGTCTAACCTTTGTATATTCAGGGGAAAAAAAGCGACATATCTATGAAGAACAGCTCTTAATAAACAGACAAAAAAATAAATGTTGCCAATTATTTTTATTAATATATCGATTTGAAGAGAGGTTTAACTTGTGTATTACTTTTATATATGGTAATATTTCATTTTCATCAATTTCAGTTCACCAAGAAGATTTAAGACTTAGAACCAATTTAGTTGGAAATTAGATCATCTAGTTGGCCAATTTTGTTTTGTTTATATTTTTATGATTTATATTAGATTTGTCAGTAAATAAACGCCTCAATAGGAATAATAAGGATGAAAATCTAGATATAAAGCCTTGAAGCTAGTAAGAATAATACTTGTGTCTCGAAAATAAATAAAATTTTCCATTTTTGTCAAATTACAAATATAAACTATTTTTATACTTGCATTTTTACCCCATAATTTACTAACATGGTCTAACTTTAAAATCAATCTAAATTGACAGTAGCGGGCTTAAATTGACAACTACAATTATAAACCAATCAAATTTTAATAATCAAAGGATGAAGAATATTTTTTTTTACTACCTAACCGGCAAAAATGGAAAATTATTTTGATTTTCGAAATATAACTAATCCTCATACCGATTTCAAAGCTTAATCCCTAGATTTTGATCCTTAATATCCCTAATGAGGGGTTATTTATTGACATAGTCGATATAAATCATAACAATATCATAAACAAAACTGGCCAACTAGAAGGTCGAATTTCCATGGCAACTAGATCGGTTTCAAGCCTTAAAACTTCTTAGTGGATCTGGCTGTTTAGGTTCAAAACTTGCTTGACTTGTTGTTGCATTTGTCAGTTTAAATCCTCTACTATCAACTTAGACCAGTTTTAATATTAGACCATATTAGTGAGTTGGGGGTGTAAAAAATACAATTTTGATGATATATTATGGTATGTAACTTAATCTGATAAAGCAAGACAGAAAAATTACATTTATTATAAACGGATATTTATTTTTATTAAAGTGTTTCATTCCAAAGCTAGATCTTATTTAATTCTTGTAAAAAATAAACATTTATGCCATCATATTACTAGATATAGTTCCACCACTTATTTTTCTTAAAATTAATTTACAATAATCAAATATTCAACATTTCCACATTTATATCTTCGATAGTTTAAAAATGATACGCTGCTGGTAAATGATAAGTGTGTAATTCATAAATGGAGGACGATATTCTGTGAACGATATCCCCTCGCTTCTCTCACCCACAAGATTGTTGGCGTCAAGCAGAATTCTATTCATGAATAACTGGATTAGTCCATTTATTTAATAAGTCCGTAAGTAATATATATATATATATATATATATATATATATATATATATATATATATATATATATATATATATATATATATATATATATATATATGCGGTTACCCTCGTATTGTAATATTCCAAATACAGATCAATAATATTATAATTAGTGAGAAGAGGGTAGAGTTATATTAACAAATATACCATAAGCTCAAAACAAGTAGGTATGGCTTGGCAACATGAAGTGTTCTATTTCGTTCCAGTTGTCGAAGTTGCTAATTATTTTAGTATAGTGCCTTACTTTGACTTTAATAATAATGTTTTAGTGCGAGAGCAGCGTTATAAAAGGCAGGTCACAGTTTTTCTCGTTTTAACAATATTTTTAATAATTACAGTATTAAAACAGACCAGCATACAAGAAGAAATTATTGAGGACACTATAATTAATTTTTTTTTAGTTTCGTCACTAGTGTCTCAATTCCTAATATTGATAACCTCTATTATTAACTCATATAGTAAAAGAATGATTTGGTGTAAACTTTTTCGCACATTTGCATTAGTCGATAAAACTTTATCCAATAAAAGATCAAAATTTGAAGAGAATATTTTGAAAAATGGCAAACATTACTTAATTTGTATTGCGTTTTTGATGATTTTAGTAATATATAGTGATTACATAGTATGGACTTTAACAAAAATTAAATCTAATAAAATCTCATTTTTAATGTTGTTTCCATTAAATGATTATATATTAGACAGTTACACCATATTTCATTGTTCCATAATGACAACCTTATTAATATCTATTAAGACTAGATATCAAAGAGTTAAAGAACTTCTTATCATTATAAAACAACCCGTTGTCGGAGAGAAAATAATGGAATCAATTGGAAAAGTCGAACTATCGACTCTTGAGATTTACAACATAGTAACGTATTTTAAAAGTTTGTTTGAATATCAGTTTTTGTTCATGGTTGCTAACAGTTTCCAAGTTCTTCTTTTAAATTGTCTTGCTATGGAAAGAGTTGGAATTGTCATTACCAATATTGTATGGTTAATTTTATACATGGTAAGTAAATATTTTTTAAGGCAATTTATTTTACCTATTTAATTTGTTCCTTTTTACATTTAAAACGGTTTTATTGATTCCAAAAAAAATCTTATATTAGGAGTCAGTTAATGTTACTAGTAGCCAAAAAGCGAGGCAATGTTTCGCCAAGTTATAAGAGAGAACAAGGAAAAAAATTTAGAAATTTAACAAAAGAAAATTCAACCTTACGCAACATTTCTCATCACACAGTTACTGAATAAAGAAATTAAAATATTACATAAAAAAAGTAAACATAATATAATATAAAAAATAAATATTTATTGGCTGTAGATAATTTGGAGATCTAGAAAACTTCTCAACAATACTAATCAAACAAACTCTTCTTGGAGTGCTGGGCTTATAAAAATAACATTCCTCAAAAATATTTGTAATAAACTCCAAAATTTTTTAATTGCTTCCAATTACGCTTCTTTAAATCCTTAGAGAAACTAAAAAAAAATTATAAAAACATATTTTTAAATTTTCGTTAAAAAAATAGAATAACCAAAACAAGGTTGGTAAAAAATTGATTTGTATAGAAAATTAAATGAAATATTTATTTCAAAATGATAATTTGCAAAACGAAAAAAAAAAAAAGAAATATTCGAATTCTGAATGAAAAATGATAAATTATTAATTAAAAGTGTTAGTAATATTATAAGCATTATTAATTACTGCTACTTTCTACTTAAAAGAAAAAGATTAAAAATCACTTATGATCCCTTCTTTTGTTTGCCACATATAAAATAGCTGCAGTTTAGAAACAGCCATTATTGAAATGGCATGGGCTGTATTTTCTCTCTTTCTTAATCTGAGGTATTGATCATCTTGGAAAATATTTAGAATGATAATAGAACCATTTTCAATGATAAATATTTATTTTGTTTGTAATTCCCTTACATTGTAATATTCTAAAAACAGATCAATACTATTTTAATTAGAAACACATAATTGCAGTAGAGCTATATTAACAAGAATACTTAAAGCTCAAAACTAGTAGGTATGACTTCTCAACATGAAGTGTTCTATGTCGTCTCAGTTGCCGAAGTTGCTAATTATTTCACTATTGTACCTTACTTAGACTTTTATAATGTTTTGTAACTATATGCTCAATAATTCACCATGATAAAGTCTAACAATTTTATCTTATATAAACATTAAAAGTCCCTTACAATACCATCTTTTGTTTGTCACTTATAAAATGGCTGACGTTTAAAAAAAAAGCTACAAACACCGAACATTAGTGAAATGGCATGTGCGGTATCCTCCCTTTTTCTTAATCTGAAATATTCGTCGCCATGTAAAATAGTTTGAGTAACTATAGAAACCTTTTCAATAATAAATATTTGTGAAAATCATGATTCTTGGGATTACACCGTGCCAAATTTAAATTATTATCCGACGTTTCGCCTACGATTGCACGAGGCATCTTCAGGGATCTTAACTCCACGAACACTGAATGACTATCGAGGAGCAACAGCCCGGTGTTTATATCCGACTGGTGCTCAGCGAACCGATTTCCACGGATAATGTAGACTGTAACCAGTATCTCTATTAATATTATTTGGATATATACAAATTTCGATTGATTCTCTAATTTTACGTTTAAGGAAACCAGACACTGATGCTAGCACCTTTGTTTCTTTTGCATTAAAAGTGTGACCTGACTAATGCTGGGTCCAGCTACTGCAGATTTTACAATTTGTTATTTTTTTATACATCTTTCATGTTCCTTAAACCTAGTAGACCGTCCTGTTTCACCTACATATACTTTACCACAAGAGCAAGGTATCTTGTAAACGCATTATGTTTGAAATGGTATTGCTTTCTTTGGAGACTTCAAACATTGTCTAACTTTCTTACATGTGTTGAAAATTGTTCGAATGTTTGATTTTCGGTGCAATCTGGCAATCTTGTCGGTGGTTTCGTGTTTGTAAGGTAAGACAACACTGTCTATAAGAGGTGCATTTATGACATTTTGTTGAGGAGTTGGGTTTTTATATTTATTAATAGAACGTCTTATACCTTCAGCGCAATATCCGTTGCGTCTCAGAGAATTCGTCAGTTTTTCTGTTTTTAATTTCAATGATTGTTCGTCACATATTGACAGGGCTCTATGTACCAAAGAGTTTATGACGGATTGTTTTTGAGAAGGATGATGGTGTGACGTTGTATTGAGATATCGATTTGTATGTGTTGGTTTTCTGTAAACATAATGTCCTAAATCGCTATTAACTTTCCTTTGTACTAGTACATCAAGAAAGGGAAGGGCACCCTTTGATTCAGTTTCCATAGTGAATTATATGCTTATTGGTTTGGATGGTCCAGGAAATTATGGACAATACCTGCACCATGCGGCAAAACTACGAACGTATCAATTACATATCTGCAACAAAATTTAGGTTTTAGAGGAGCAGAAAACAAGGCGTTTTCTTCGAAAGCTCCCATGAAGATGTCAGCTACCACAGGTGATAGCGGAGATCCCTTGGCCGCTCCCGAAGTCTGCTCATAAGAAGTCCATTGAAAAGTAAAATAAGTGGAAATCAGACATGCTTTGATTAGTTCTACTAAGGTGAAATCCATGTTGTTGTTTCGTAATATGTCCGATATTATAGAAACTGAATCATTTATAGAAACATTTGTATACAGGGATTCTACATCAAAACTGACCAATATATCTTCAGGCCCAAATTGGATGATTTTTAATCTTTGGTCAAAGTGTCCCGTGTCTTTAACAAAGAAAGAAAAGTTTTTTTCTGTAAAGAGATGTTAAATTTTGGCCAGATATTTACCTAGTGTGTAGGTTGGTGAGTCTCTTGCATTGATGATTGGACATAAAGGTATATTTTCTTTATGTATTTTAGGCAGTGCATAAAAGATCGAATCTTGGAGTTGCTTGGGTTAACGGCTTTCTTTTCTTATGGAGTGAGATTAGATGCGTTAAATAGAGATGTGAGGTTCCTTTTGATTTTGTTTGTTGGATCCGACTGAGTGACTTTGTCGTTCAAGAGCTGCTTTATTTTTTCATTATATTTGTCCTTATCCATAACAACAGTGGCATTTCCTTTGTCAGCTGGGAGAACTAAGATGGTGTTGTTCTCGTTCAGATATCTAATAGCCTTCCTATCCGCTAATGTATATATCCAAATAATATTAATAGCGATACAGGTTACAGTTTACATCACACGTGACAACCTATTGTAATGCTGGATCACGGTTCGCTGAGCACCAGTTGGGTAGAAATACCGGGCTGTTGCTTCTTGATAGTCATTCAGTGCTATAATCTCATGGAGTAAAGATCCTTAAAGATGCCTCGTGCAACTGTATATATTTGTTCTTGTTTGTTATTCCCGTTATATTTTAATTTTCATTGTGACGTTTTAATGTGTCGGATAATAATTCCAATTTGACACGGTATAATCCCAAAGACCATGATTTCAACTTGACCAAAGCTGTGAAAACTATCGTTTTTAATAGATATTTGTTTTTGTTTGTTATTCCCTTTATATAAAGGGCATACATTATATTGTAATATTCCAAAAACAGATACAGAATATTCTAATTTGAGACACTTATTTGCAGTAGAGCTGTATTAACAAATATACTCACGCTCAAAACTAGTAAGTATGGAATTTCAACATGAAGTTCTATTTCGTTCCAATTGCCGAAGTTCCTAATTAGTTCACTATTGTACCGTACTTTGATTTTTATAATAATATTTATTGAATGGAATCCTGCCTTCGAAGAGTGAGATAGCACTTTCCCATAAATTAAAGCACATCAGCACACCCTGCGTGTTTTATTTTTACCTGTTTGCGTTCAGCGTCACTAACTTTTGAGTTTTTCGCATAAAAATCCGATTTATCTCGAAAACCCCCAGCTATACCGAAATAAGTTTTGAGAACCTTTCTTTGAAGAGGAATGACTAAAGTATTTAAAAAAATTAGTTTTAAGCTCTGTAAAATGTCACCTGTCAAAAATTAGACTCAACGAGTATGGCTGCAAGTCCATTCCTGACTCCTCTGATGATCGAAAACATCTACTCTAGTATGGTTTAATTAGTCTTTATGGCCTCTATAAAATATTAAAATTTCATCATAAGTCTGTTCGAAACTTAGAGCCGATAAGGTAAATCGCTGGGTACCCTTTTAGGGCTCTGTATCTCCGTTAAGGCACTTTAGGATTTTTTTCTACTACAAAGTATGGTTATTATGACCTCTCCTGTATGCCCCCGAGAAATTAGGAGGTACTCAGGTTATCATAACCGATATTATATAGTTAAATTTATATATGGTAAGTAAATATTTTTCAAGACAATTTTATTTATTGAATTTGTTCATCTTCTACTTTTAAAATTGTTTTACTGATTCCAAGGAAGAAATCTTATATTAGGAGTCAGATAATATTATTAGTGACCAAAAAGCTTATTAATTAATACAAAAATACTTTATTCTGAGAAGGTAAAAATACATATAAATCTTAAAGTTGCTTTATTAATATATCAAGACAAATTATTGAAGCCGTAGTGTCAAGATTTATTCCCAAGTATAGATTTTCAGGCATAGAATGTAAGAGTTATTTTTATTTATTACAAACATATTTATATAATGTGTCTACATAAGCTCAAAACATTAACTATGTACTTTCGATACAAAAAAGCATCGTTACAGACGTAATCATGCTTAGCCAGTTTTCAGCTGGCAGTGACCACAGGCTTGTAAGAACAAATATTCAAATAAACAGCTGATAGATATGGACAAGCTCAAACATAACCCAGACAAGTATAAAGAAAAGGTAAAGGAATATATAATAAATATAAATAACCTGGAGAATAAAAATGTCGATGAAATAGATAAGATATTCACGAACACAATATTACAAGCCCGGAAAGAAGTAGCACAAGCATCATCGAAAAAGGACAACTATATCTCTCAACACACAAAGGAATTAATGAATAAAAGAAGGACGTTGCTTAAGGAAGGTAAAATAAACACAGCAGAATATACAGAGACTAACAAAACAATTTAAAAAATATCAAGGACGATAAAAGAAAGAAACAAGAAATGGAGCAAGAAAGAGAAATTCAGCAACACAAGAACATGAAATGCTTGAAATCACAACTAGAAAAAATACAGATAAATAGTAGGAAAAACAACAAAGAGATAGAAACTAGCGACATGGAGCAAATTATACGAATAACGCAGGAATATTACACAAAGCTTTATAATACAAAGGAAAAACCAACACAAGAAATCCTTAATCGATTAAAAAAAACATCAACTCTGATATTCAACCCGAAACTAGTTAGAATGGAATTAAAAAGGCGAAGAAAGAAAAAGATGGAATCACAGCAGAAATGGTGAAGAGTGGTGGAAAACAACAAGAAATGTTTTGTACATCCTGAACTAACCTGAACAAAATACTTAGTATAAAACAGATGCCAACCATTTGGCACGAAGCAATGACCCTTCTATTATTTGAAAGAGGAGATCGAAAGAATTTGAAAAACTACAGACTAATAACGCTACTTAATATCATGTATAAACTGCTAATTAAAATATTAACAAATAGACTGACCTCCAAATTCGATGGCTACTAAACACGAGAACAGTCTGAATTTACGAAGGACTTTAACACACGCGACCACATATTGAAAATAAAAACTCTAATTGAAATGGCCAACGAATATCAGTTTCCTTTATATATAGCATTCAGAGATATCGAAAATGCCTCTGACAGCGTTGAACATGGGCACTTAAGAACTCGTTGCAAAATAGCGGGATCGACCATAGATAGACAGATTTTTTTTTTATATTCCCGGGTCCGTCCTAAAGCCGGATACACTGCAACCAGAGTAGGCCTATTGTGCTCACCCTAGACATTACAGCCACTCTGTCAACCTAGCCCCCTGGCTCAATCTGTATAGTCCTGCTAAGGAGTGAGTGAGTATTTCTCTCGGTTCCAATCTTACTGACCTGAAAGTTTGTTGTCTAGATCTCACCAGTGACTCACAGTCACATATGATATGCTTCATCGTTTCCTCGGTTTGTCCACACAGTCTGCAGCCGAGGTTTCCGTTATATAGATTCATTCTATTCAGATTTACTTTGACGGCCATGTGTCCCGTCATTATACCCGTAATAGTCCTTAATTGGTTTCTACTCATTTGTAGTAGTTTCTTTGCCAGTTTCGGGTCCGGATTCCCAATAAATAGCTTGCTGTGGTTTAAACCTTGTCTGGTCATCCAGTGGTTTTTATGTTCTCTTTTGATCCATTCTTTGACTGCTTCTCGGGCCGCGCACCGCGGCACCCCAAAGGCCGGTTCTGGACCAATGTATTGAGATGCTGACCCTGCTCTAGCTTGCTCGTCAGGTTTTTCATTTCCATGTATGCCTTCAGTGTCCTGGTACCCACTTTAACATAACTCTGTTGTCTTTTGCCAGAATTTCCAGCTCGCTCTGACATTCCCCAACCAGCCTCGATGATATCTTTTGGCCCTTCAGGGCCCTTAGGGCTGCCTGGCTGTCAGAGTAAATGAAGATTTGCTTCCCTTTGTAAGCTCTCCAGTTTATCTCGTCTGCGCACCGTAAGATTGCGTATATTTCTGCCTGGAACACTGTTGGGTATTTCCCAAGGGGAAGGGTTAGTTCCTTCCTCGGTTGTAACCCATATATCCCATCTCCAGTTCCCTCACTAGTTTTTGAACCGTCAGTGTACAGATACTTGCACCCGAGAATGTTTCCGGTCTTTCTCTTTTACTTGCCATTCGATCCTCTATTGTGACTTCAAACGGTATATTATAACGGTAGCTCGAGTTCATATGGTCCGTGTCCATTTCCAACTCAGGGCTCCTGATTTTTTTACATATGTTTTTATGTCCTGACATCGTCATTTGCGATTTTACTGTGGAGTGATTTAGTCGGTGGAGTCCCATTCTTGCCTCTGCCTGAATCACTATGTGTAGCGGAGGCAGATCCAGAATACACTCCATTGCCGAAGTGGGGGTTGATTTCATGGCCCCAGTAATACACAAACAGGCCCCACATAATTTTCTAACAGTCATAAGAGTTGTTTCCGATTTTCTGGTTATGTTTTTCACTTATCTGTTCCCGGTCAGCCTGGAGTCTAAAATCACCCCCAGATATTTTACTTCTCTGGCAAGTGGTATTGTGTTTCCTTGGAGGATGATGGAAACGAGATCCTCTATCCTTCTCCGTTTTGTAAAGGGGACTAGGACAGTCTTTTGGGAACTTATATTGCCATACCCATTTTTCTACAACTTTAAGAGCCCACTGCATTCTCTCTCTTACTGTTGTATTAAATTTGCCTTGGGTTAAGATTACCAAGTCATCTGCATATCCCAGTACAGAGTGACCCTCCCCACTCAGGGTTCGCAGAAGCCCATCCATTACTAGGTTCCAAAGCAGTGGGGAGAGAACCCCCCCTGCGGACACCTCCCAGTTACCCGTGCCATCAGCGACTCTCCGAGCAGTTCTGTATAGATCACTCTGTCTTTTAACATATTTTCAATCCACCTGCAACAGGTCTCTTCCAGGTTGATGTTCCTTATTGCAGTGATGATTGATTGAAAAGACGTGTTGTCGAACGACCCCTCTATGTCTAGAAATGCTCCTAGAAGCACTTCTCCATTTTCCAGAGTGTTTTCCACCTTGCTGACCAAGTCGTGGAGCGCTGTCTCTGTGGATCTCCCGGTTCTGTATGCATGCTGGCTCCGATGAAATGGACTGTTTACCATTAATTCATCTCTGGTATGCCTGTCCAACAGCTTCTCGAGAGTTTTAAGGATAAACGACATTAGACTGATTGGTCTAAATGCCTTTGCTGTAGAATAGTTAGGTTTTCCAGGTTTTTGAATGAACACTATCCTGGTTAACCTCCAAATCTTTGGTACATATCCTAGAGCTAGAGTGGCTCTTAATATGCAGCAAAGTCTGTTGATCAACAGTTTTGAACCCTGCTGTAGCATTGCTGGATAAATCCCGTCCGGTCCCGGCGATTTATATAGTTCAAATGAGTTTATGGCCCATTTTATCTTTTCATAGGTAATCACTTTTTTGCCGTTTGCCAAATTTCCTTGGTGGCTCTCACAGCAGTATTTATCTCTGCTCCAGTCCTCCAAGTCTCCGGTGATTTCTCAATTATTGTTGACCCTGGGAAGTGAGCCCGAAATAACTCGGTCAATACACAGATTTAATAACAAACATATATAACAATGCAAAGATTATTATCAAAATAACGGAAGAACAACCAATAAAAATAGGACGATGGGTTAGGCAAGGAGGTACAGTATCACCGAAACTATTCAACCAAGCTCTAGGGGATGTCTTTAAGAAATTATAAAGCGACAATTATGGGATCAACATAAACGGAGAGCTATTGAGTCACCTAAGATACGCGGATGATATAGCTTTGATAACAGGTAAGAAAGATGAACTGCAAAAAATGATTGAAGAACTGGACAACGAAGCGTCAAAAATAGGATTAAAAATGAATTATGACAAAATGAAAGTAATGACAAATCAAAAGGAAGAAATGGTTATAACGGTCATACAAATGAAATTAGAAGAAGTGTCAGAGTATATGTATCTAGGTCAAGTAACAAAACTAAATAAAGACAATCAAACTGAAGAAATAAAAAAAAAAGAGTCAGACTATCCTGGATATCATTTGGTAAACTCTCATACACCCTAAAAAACAAGAAATATTCTCAGTATCTAAGAAGTAGAGTGTTCAATCAATATATACTACCTGTTTTAACATATGGACCCCAAACATGGTTGTTTACCAAAGAAAATATAGATAGAATTGCCAAAACACAGAGAACAATGGAGAGAAAAATGCTGGGTATCAGACTTATAGATAAAATGAAGAACACATGTATACGAGACAAAACAAAAGTAAGCGATGTCTCGACATAAGTAGGCAAGGTTAAATCGAAATTCGCCTGTCATAGTTTAAGACTGAAAGACAAGAGATGGAATAAAATAATGGAAGAAATAATTTTAGAATGGAGACCCTGGAGAAACGAAGAAAAGGAAGATCGCAAACAAAATGGACAGACGACTTAAAAAAGCAAGCCGGACAAAGATGGGTACAGACCGCTCAAGATAGAGAACAATGGAGAGAACAAGGGGGGGCCTATATCAAAAGATGGATGATTGAGGCTCATTAGATAGAAGTTAAAAACAATAAAAAAAACAAGATATTTTAAGCATAACAGAATTTATTTACAAAAATATATATAAATAATTATTTATAGTAAGTCTTTTGTACCTAACTTTTTTGCAAATGTTGACCTTCATTTATATTCTTGATCACTTTCTCTCATAAGAAGCCAACAACAATCCCCTGTCATTGCTGGCACTCATCTGCCTTGTTAGCGTTACCCAGTTGTTATTATGTCTTGTTGGAACCTTGCCTCTTGATCGTCAACAACCGCACCCAAATTTTCTCGGAAAAAAATTTAAATGGGAGGGTAAGAAGTGTACTTTAAGATACATGCGGCAGCCTATTTTACAGTAGATTTCAAGTAGTTCTTCTACAAGTTTTTCGTAGTTTTATACTTTTTTGTTTCTTTTTGGTTATGCAAAAATAACAGTCATTAAAATCATTTGTGGGTTCTCGCCAAATCATCGGAACTGCAAAAGGAATAGAAGAGCGTTTGCTATTTAACCAGTTACTTAGATTTGCTGCATAGATTTGGCAACATATGTGAGGAGTCGAGTCTCGATCTTGATTGCCAACAAGACATCCAAAATACTTATGTTAAGTTACTTTAGTCATTTTCTTAATTGTCCTTTTCTGCAACTTAGGGGTAAACTAACCACGTATGAAGTAAAAACTATCCGCGAGGTTAACACAGCCGCGTTGCTATATTTTAGACATTTTTCTACTGTTGCGTACGTTAGTTCAGAGATGTGATACTACGTTTACAGGCGTCAGCTAACTTTATTAAACACAAAGATAACTCTAATACAAGGCTCTTACTGTTGGCTTGTTCACGCACTTCTCTTCTCTATCTAATACTGACTACTTCTCGTGCCAAACCAATACTGATATACGACTGCCAGCCAGCTGCTTTCATAGTCGTTCCATTCTTCTGGTATTTTGTGAAAATATCGGATACTGGAAGTTTGAAAAGCGACGGCGTACTTCTCGTATACAAGGGCAATATATAAATAGATTCGGCTATGGGGTAGAGTTAAATTTGGAATTATATGGGCTTAAATGGGTACTTTCGTTATTTTAAGACCTACAGGGTTGAAACTTTGTGGTTGGTTTGTCATCCCTAGATACCTCAATATAGTGTTCTCTAACTTATGGAAAACGTAAAGTCAGGAAGTTTTTACCATTATTTTCACATTTAGGGACCAAGAATTAACCAAAAATGGTCTTTTACGTTATAGTCGCAAATTGACTGCAAAGTAGTGTAATCTTTGCCTTATAATTTTCATTCTTGGTATGGCTTGCTGGATGGATATTGATGGGTTGATAGATCTAAATTAGCGCTTCATAAGTAGTGGATCGCGAACCATCTGTGATCGGTAGTTAATGCATGGTGTATACATAAATATTAGTAGTGCAAACCAGTTTATCAATTTCGACTTTTGTAAATAAATTACAACAAATATCCAAGCTCTAGAAATCGCGTGTGTGCACGTCGAATGTGAAAGTAAATAATTTGTTTGGTAAAGGTATGAAGGATCCTTGCTTAAAAACGGGTAGCTTTGTCAGGTCTGATGAAAAGCTGGGTGAGCAATCAGTTGCTTCTTCTACTTCGGTTCCTGATTTGGAACCAACACGGGGTGGCAGTTATAGTGAGCCACCGTCTCGCCAAACTGAAAGCAGAGAAAAAATGGAAGAATGCAGTAAGAAAAAAGGAAAAAAAAACGAAAATATGGCTGTTAATATTTACAACTGGGTTTCTACTTTACCAGGGAAGTAGTGAACATAACCCGATCCTCTCCATCCCCCACTCCTCGAAATTGACCTTGACTTTGCCCCACCCCTCTTTGGCCCCGCCCACATGTCCTTGTCATTGACCTTGAAAGCGCACGTGTGCTTTGTCCTTGGCCTTGAATTTGTGTTCAAGGTTGCGTGTGTGACCTTGGCCTTGACCGTGGTCGAGACGACCTTGACTTTGTTGGGGGGGGTCATCTTGGGTGTGTGACCTTGAAGATATGTTATGTGGTTTGGGGTGACCTTGAATGGTTTTATGTAAGGTATGGGGCAGTTTCATTCATCAGTTGGCTCTGACTTGTATAGTTAGTACATGTGTTAATATTTGACAAATCATGGCATATGTTTGTGAAAATTGCGGTTCTAAGTTTACTAATAGTTATAATATGAGACGTCATAAAAGAGAATCGTGTGCGGCGAGATTTAATGAAGTGCCTGGAGGAAAACGGCTCCGAATTGAAGAGTGTACATCGACGATTCCGGTAATTAATTGCGCTACATGTATTGAAGATGTTCCAATAAATCATATGTCAGCGCATAAACGAACACAACAACATAAAAATAATTCATGTTTGCCGGTATGTCATAGTGTGCAACTCGTCGAATGTGCCTTCAAAAGGAGAATTGCAACCTATCGGGTTAGCAGTGATATGGAGCATTCCGATTACGTGATGTTCTTTGCAGACATTAAATCCAAGGTGGTGGAACTTGTTAATAATTTGTTACGTGTGCATCATGCTTTAAAAGTTAACATGACAGCTATTGGCGAGTACATGCTTCCATCACAAGAAATATTCAGTGAAAAATCCTTCAACACTGCTAATCAAATAATTAGTGTAGAAAGTGATTTGGATGCCGTTTACCATTCTTTCACCGAATTAATAAAAACACAGGCGACAGAGTTCCAGGAGAAAGATTCAGGTATGGAAAAATCAAAACCCGATATATTAAACTGATTTTTATATATTATTTTTCTTGTTATAGGATGGGCTCTTGTGCGAATTTTATACTTGGAAGTTGGTATCAACAAGTATATGCCTATGGGTGGCTCATCATACATCAAGTTGCCGTGTTCTATTGAAAAGAAAGGAGCTGTCGTCAATGTGATTAACCAGGACGAATTTTGCTTTGCGTGGGCTGTAACATCGGCATTGTTTCCTCCAACAGCAGCGCCTTCACAGAAGACATCCTACCCCCATTTTTCTAGAGTGCTAAATTTAACAGGTATGGATTTTCCAGTAAAATTACGTGACATTAAAAAATTTGAGGAAATGAACAACATATCAATTAACGTATACGGTCTGGAATCTAAATATGAAAATAATGAAGTAATACATGAAGTTATTGGTCCACTGAGGTATGCGTCAAAAAAGTTGTGTGAACATTTTTGTGATACGACTTGTTCAAAGAGTCATTATTGTTGGATTCGGGATTTACCACGTTTAGTTTCAAGTCAAATTAGTTGTCAACAACATAAAATATATTTCTGTGATGGTTGTCTCATTAATTTTAGTACACCGTCAGCTTTAACTTTACATCAAAGCTACGATTGTAACCACATTTTCACGCAAACACCCTCAGTGGATTTAAAAATCGATAAATTTGGAAAGAGTGTGCCGGAAAATATTTTAAAATTCGAGGGTATAGAAAAGCAAATGCGCGTTCCATTCGTGGTTTATGCTGATTTCGAATCTGTTTTAAAACCCGTTGAAACGGTACAATCAAACCCACAAAATTCTTACACTGTAAAAAGTTTTAAACATGAACCATATTCTTTTGCTTATTTAATTAAATGCTCTTTTGACGACTCACTTTCGAAATTTGAGCTATTTCGTGGAATAATGCAGCTCAAGTCTTTGTGGATCGTATCGAGTGTGATTTAAGGGCTCTATATAACACATATTTAAAAGATATTAAGCCTATGAAACCGTTAACGCCTGAAGAAAAAAGGGAGCTTAATGATGCTAAAATATGTGGTATATGTGAAGGCCCTTTTGAAGAGGGTGAGATTAAAGTATGAGACCACTGTCATATAACTGGTGCAAAAAGATTTGGTGCTGCACATTCCGTTTGTAATTTAAATTATAAATTACCCTCTTTTATCCCTATCATATTTCATAACTTAAGCGGCTACGACAGCCATTTATTTATAAAAGAGTTATGTAAATATGGGGATAAAATTGGTTTTTTGGCTCAAAGTAAGGAAAAGTACATATCATTTACCAAAAGCATTTATGTGCACGATTATTTTGATAGTAAATGTGGAAAAGTCAAGAGGAAATATTTAAAGTTGCGATTCATTGACAGTTTTAAATTTCTGTCAGCGTCTTTGGAAAATTTAGGCAGCGGTTTAAACGACGACGATTTTATTGAAACGCGGAAACATTTTTCAAATATCGACTAATTTAATTTGATGCGTCAAAAGTGTGTTTTCCCCTATAGTTTTATTGACTCTATAGAAAAAATGGAAAATATATGTCTTCCAAGTAAAGATCAATTTTATGATAATTTACGGGAAGAACATATTAGCGATGAAAGCTATAGAAGAGCAAAAGAAGTATGGCGCTTGTTTGGGTGTAAAACTTTGGGGGACTATTCAGACGTGTATTTAAAATCAGATGTGTTGCTATTGTGTGATGTTTTTGAGCAATTTCGGAATAATTGTTTAAAATTCGATAAACTTGATGCAGCACACTACTATACCCTTCCAAGTTTATCATTTGATTGTATGCTGCATATGACTAAGGTAGAGTTAGAGCTCTTAACTGATATAGACATGATACATTTTTTTAAGAATGATATACGCGGCGGCATAAGCCAGTGTACAGAAAGGAAGCACATCGCTAATAATATTTTTTTACCAGACTATGATCCAACAAAACCTTCTTCATTTATAACATACCTTGATGCTACAAATCTATATGGTCATAGTATGTCACAAGCATTACCATATGGTGGTTTTCGATGGTTAAGCGAGCGCGAAATTATGGATTTAAATATTATGGCTGTTGCTGATGATAGTTTACATGACTACGTTTTGGAAGTGGATGTGCATTATCCGACTGAGTTGCATGATGCACATTCTGATCTTCCATTTCTAGTAGAAAATATCATACCGCCTACAGAAAACGCCAAATTGTCGAAATTAATTCCTAATGTACAAGATAAAAAAAAATACATTGTACACTATAGAACTTTAAAACAAGTCATCGCCAACGGCTTAGTGGTAATGCAAACCCATCGAGTATTACAGTTTAAGCAATCAAAATGGCTAAAATCGTATATTGATTTTAATACCAATTTACGTGACAAGGCCACCACAAAATTTGCGAAGGACACTTTTAAATTAAAAAATAACGCGATATTTGGTAAAACTATGGAAAATGTGGAAAATCGAAAGGATATAAAATTAGTAACACATTGGGATAACAGTGTAGGCAGAAATGGAGCTAGAGCACTAATATCCCGCCCCAATTTCAATAGTAGCTCGATATTTACCGAGAATTTTGTTGCTATACATACGAATAAAGTTAAAATATTGTACAATAAACCAATTTATATCGGATTTTCCATATTAGATATATCAAAGACTGTAATATACGATTTTTATTATAATTTTATTAAATCCAAGTTTGGCGATGATGCTTCGTTTATATTAAAAGTGTATATGGAAAACTTTTATCAAACTATATCAGAAAACCCCGAAAAATTTGATACATCAAATTACCCCGAAATTAATAATTTCAACATAATTAAAAGTAATTCTGTAGTTGGTAGAATGAAAGATGAGTTTCCTGGTGATCCGATAATAAGTTTTAATGGTTCCGGCGCGAAGGCTTATTATGTAAAGTCCATTAATAATGAATTAAAAAAAGCCAAAGGTATCAAAAAATGTGTTATCGAGAAAGACCTTCATCAGGAAGACTACCAAAGAATTGTTGAACGAGGTAGTTTGATATTAAGAAAGATGAAGATATTTAGAAGTGAATTACATAACATTTACTAACATAATAAATAAAGTAGCATTATCACATAGCGATGATAAACGTTATGTAATTCCCAGTTCAACCAAAACTCTACCTTGGGGGCATGCAGACATAGATTTTTACAAAACAAACCCGGAAGAAAACTTAGCAAATTTAGTCACCGTGTTGGAATCATTTCTAAGTCAGAACAGCACGTAATCTGGAAAATCCATATTTCATTATTTGTATTGTTTTTATTATTTCTATTGAACATACAACATTAATATGTAACGATAGTATTGTATTTTTTTTTTAAAATAAAAAACATATATTCATTACTTGATTGCTTTTTATTGAACCTTTATTTTAAAATTATAAATATAATGAAGTGTCGACAAATAACAAACTGTAAAAGTTATTGTTGAAAAATTTGTCTAACAGTAAATTAAACGCACAGGTCTACGAGCAAATGTTTAATGTGAAACAGTTTTGCTGACAAGATCCTCCATAGTCTTTTCAATTTTCAACATTCTAGAGTTAAGTTGATCACGCAGTTCGTCTTGACTAAGTTCATATATTGCAATAACAGTATCATCAATGTATCCTCTAAGTTCTTGACCGGTTTCAATTAATTTCTTGCGTACGTAACCTTCAAGTTGGTTTCTGAATATATCTTTAATAATAATTGTTGAGTCATGTAAAGCTTTCTGCGTATCTTGCACACACTGAGCAAGGTTATTATCAACATAATTTCGTGTGGTCGCATCGTCTCCTTCAAGAGGTTCTGCTAAATAGCACAATCTTTTGCTTCCCATGTCGTAAGCTCCATTAGGTGTAAGTTTAAAACCTATTCCTGAAGGACCTCGCATAAAGTTAAAATCCTTAAATTTTCTTTTGCGCCCGAACTTATCAATAGTGTTTACTTCTGACATTGTTATGTGAGACTGATTTGAAACCATTAGATTTCACCCTAATATATGGTTCTATTTCATTAATAAACGGACTCTTCAGAAAAATATGGATTGCAAAATGTATTTTAGGTGATGTTTAATAAATACACATACCGATTCATTTTACTATTGTTTTATTGGAAAAAAAATTAAAATATAACAAAAGATTGACTTTACTTTTTATTAGTTTAGAAAGTTAGCTGAGCAAACACTGGCTGAATCTTATGAAGTACGAGAGCTTCGCGGAATTAACCCAAGAGTACGAATAGTTGGATTCTCTGAACTATATGATGAAGAAACTTTGTTGACAATTATAAAAGAAGTCGGTTAAAAAGCTCAATCCCGAGTTCTTTTCAGATAATTCTTTAGGCGAAATAATTAAAATATGTAAAACTAAGAGGAATGCCAAGGTTTTCCAGGCCGTGTTACAAATGGATAGAGTGACTTGTGATAGAGCCTTGAAAGTGGGGAATATTTTTGTGGGATATGATGCGTGTACGGTGTTTGACGGGGTTGAGGTTAGTCGTTGCTATAATTGTAATGAATTTTATCACTCTTCTAAAAACTGTTCCAAGAACCCCTGCTGCCCTAGGTGTGGACTAGATCATCATGGTAAAGATTGTCAATCTAATGATTTAAATTGTTCCAACTGCGTTAAATATAATAGTAATAATCGTGGCAACCCTGTTAATACTAGTCATGCTGCGTGGGATATAAACCAATGCTTGGTTTATAAAACCGCATGTGAGAAACTTCGGGCCAATATTTTAACCCAATAGCCATTAACTTTCTTGTCGCCGCCCATCTCATCTCCCTCTATTTCAAATCCCTTCCTCCAATGTACACCGTCGGCCGATAAGATGCAGGTAGTGTCAAATCACAATTTTTCACTTTATTATCAAAATACTCGGGGACTCAGAACTAAAACTGTTGAATTGTTTAATAATGTATCGTGTTCTGTTCCCGATGTGATAGCGTTTACAGAAACTTGGTTGGATTCTTCAGTATATGATAATGAATTATTTTCTAGTAACTATAATGTGTATCGGGCAGACCGAAATGCTACAGAAACAAATAAGAAACGGGGTGGAGGTGTTTTATTGGCAGTCAATCAGCGTTTTCGCTCAACTCTAGTCAATATCCCTAAGAACAATCTCTGTCCTGAGATTGACTTGGTATGTGTAAAAATTTCTTTCGATTTTTCATCTATGTTTATCTTTATTGTTTACCACCGCCTACAACATTAACTTTGTTAGAAAATTTATTTGAATCTTTCATTTCTTTTGAAAACTTGGTTGGCTCCAATATCTGTATTTTGGGTGATTTTAACATGCCTGGTTACGCGGAGTTTCTGGATGGGGACATGGAGGATGCCTCGGTTAATTTATTAAATAACTTTTTGAATTGTGTTAATTTATGTCAAAGTAATAGGATTAGAAACCATAACAACCGAATTTTGGATTTAGTTATACATAATAATGAGCAGTGTAGCATCGAAAGAGCTTTGAATATACTTATTAATGAAGACAACCACCATCCGGCCTTACTGATAACCTTAAAATATTGTTCGTCTGCAAATTTTAAACGAAGCTCTCTACCTAACCTTATGAATAATTATAATTTTAAAAAAGCTAATTTCCCTGATTTATATAATGCTTTATTGAATATAGATTGGAATTTTTTAGACCAAGAAAACTCTATTGAGAAACTATGTGATATTTTTTACAAAAAATTATATGATACGTTGGATGTTTACGTAGCTAAATATAAAAAGATTCCGAAACGAAATTATCCACCTTGGTTTTCTCGTCATATTATACATTGCATTAAACAAAAGAATGAATCTCATAAAAAATATAAAACTTCTGGAAGTTTGCTTCATTTGGAAAATTTTAAATCACTAAGAAGTAAAATAAAAAAAGACATATCTGTCTCATACAAAACATATATTCGGGGGGTGGAGGATAATATTAAAAGGGATCCTAAACAGTTTTGGAATTTTATTAAATCGAAAAAGGAGCTACAGGGTATTCCAAATAGTATGTCTTTTAATAATAAAGAAATTAATACTTTATCTGATATTTAAAATGCTTTTGCAGAATTATTTAAGCAATCCTTTTCTTCGGCCAGTCCGGTATCCGTGGATGATCCATGTTCCGTAGATTCCATCTTTCCAATTATTCATGTATCTGATTTCACTGAATGTGAAATAGTTAATGCTATAAAGAAGCTTAAACCTAAATTTACTACTGGTCCGGATTTAATCCCAGCTTTTCTAATACGAGACTGCAGATTCGTCCTAGCCAAACCACTTAAAATACTGTATAATAGGTGTTTAAAATTAGACAGTTTTCCTTCCATATGGAAATCTTCGAAGGTTTGTCCTGTTTTTAAGAAAGGGAATAGATCTGAAGTTTGTAATTACAGACCGGTGTCTATTATATGCAATTTTTCTAAAATATTTGAATTTTTACTTCATGATCCTATTTTTTCATTAACTAAAAATTTAATTACTCCATCTCAACATGGCTTCTTTAAGGGTAGGTCGACGACAACTAATCTCATTATTATGACTCAGGATATGGCTGAGGCTATTGACCATGGTTGTCAGATGGATGTTGTTTATTTGGACTTCACAAAGGCATTTGATCGTTTGGACCATTCCATCTTACTTAAGAAATTGTCGTCATTTGGATTTTCAGATTCACTAATAAAGTTATTTAAATCATATCTCCATAATCGTATTCAGTATGTTGAAATTCGCGGTTCTCGCTCAGTGAAATATATTTCAAGTTCTGGTGTGCCGCAGGGATCAGTACTGGGACCTTTATTTTTTAATATTTTTATTAATGACATTGTTTCTGTTGTTGATACAGATATTTTATTATATGCCGATGATATATGAACATGTTAGCAATTGGTGTTCCGAAAATTATCTGCAGCTCAACGTGGAGAAGTGTAGTATTATGACTTTCACTTCGAAATTTTCTTCATTTCGGTATGAATATTCGTTGAATACCGTGCTACTCTCGCGGGCAGATCTTTTTAAAGATCTCGGAGTCACTCACGATCCCAAGCTTTCATTTTCCTTTCATATGAATAATATCGTTTCTGAGGCCTCAAGGGTTTTTGGGTTTATCTTGCGTTGTACTCGCGATTTTAATAACACTGACGTCATCAAATTACTGTATTTCTCGTATGTGCGGTCTAAACTAGAATACGCATCAGTTGTGTGGTCCCCAGGCTACAATACTCACATCAATACTTTGGAGAGGGTACAAAGAAGGTTTTTGAAATACCTCAATCTTAAGAGCTTTGGGGTTTATCCTACGCAGGGTTTTTCACATGAACTATTGCTTCAGAAATTCAACTTTTCATCTTTAAAGGTACGGCGAGATTTTTTCTTACTAACAATTCTTTATAAGATACTTAACAATTTTATTGACTGTCCTAATATTTTAGCTAGGATAAACTTAAGTATCCCTCGTATAAATTGCCGAAATTTTAACGTATTTTATCTCAGAACTCCCAGAATTAACGTGCTCAAATTTTCGCCTCTATATTCCATGTGCGACATTTATAACAAGAGTAATAGCTTTGACATATTCAGCTCATCTCTAGGAACTGTCTGCCGGATTTTGGCACATTGACCTTGGCATTTCTTTTTTTTTTCTTTTTCTCATCCTTAATTGATTTGTATGTTCACCTTTATATATGAAAGTAGATAGCATAGCATTATATTGTACATTTAGTGTTAGAATTAATTATTTTAATTGAATTTCTTTTTTATTTGTATTTCAATTGATATATATTTTTGTCATTTGGTTCTAATTTAAAATTGTTCGTTTACGTATTATTTGTGTAATCACTGCCTTGTAGTTGGGTCTCAAGACCTGTAGGGCAGTTATTGTAAATAAATAAATAAATAAATAAATAAATAAATAAATAAATAAATTATTAAAAAATAAAAAAATATAACAAACAAAAAAATAAAGAAATAAAATACATGTTAATTTCTTCTGTACAGGTAAGCTTCTTCTATGACCCAATTTCTTCTCTGGATGGCACGTTCATTAATGTCCTTGAACTGGTAGTAAACTAGTCCACAAAAGCCGCATTGTACAAATTTAACCCTGAAAAGCTCAATGTAGTTGAAGTAGTACGTAAGATCATTCCGCCAGCAGATACCTAGTCTTTTACAATGATGACAAGTTAAATAAAAAGCTTTTGGTATATGACTGTATGTTTTGGCCGCTTCACTAGGTTGTTCATCAGGTGGCAACATGATGTTTGAATATGTTGTACTTTTCAATCGCTGTACTCTATTTATGTATTACTTTTTAAAATAACCTTGACAGGACCAAAAAAAGAAATCCTTGAAAACTACAACCTCGAAAACGACCCTGACATTGACGGGTACTTTGACCTTGGCCTTGGCCTTGCATCTGACAAGTTTAGTACTATATTTATATGTTTCTTTAAAATAACCTTGACAGGGACAAAAAAAAACATCCATGAAAATTACAACCTTGAAAACGACCCTGGTATTGCCGGTTACGTCGGCCTTGGTCTTGGCCTTGCATCTGACAAGTTTAAATATTATACTTAATGCATCGAACAAAAGGAATTAAGGTGGTGTAGTGGGGGAAATGGGCATAAAAGCAGACTTGCTGGCTCGAGCTCTTCACAGTTCGTCAGAATACCAAACAGTGCAGTGGTAAGTTAAAGTCATAGTGTGAGTTGTAGTATTGAAGATGTCATCAGTGTAAGGTCTCTTTTGGATGCTCTTGACGTGAGCTGTGGATCCCAACAAGGCATGTTGGAAAACATCAGTGGCTTGGAAGTGTTGAGTCCGGGGGTATTCGAAAATTGGAACGGCAGGGAGCAAGAGGATGCCGAAAACAAAGCCCTAAATGATGGTCGCGACTAAGAGTTGGTGCAGTCGGCTGCGCAATTCCTTGAATGTTGGACGGAGGAGAAGTAGCCGAAGATCAACGTAATTAGTGATGTATTTGTGCGAAAAGCATCGCAGCCTAAGAGGGAATCTTCTCCGAAAGCTTCCAAATTAAAGAAGCTTTTGACTATGCGGAAGTCGGAAATCGCCGATAAAAAAACCTTTTATTAGGCGATTAAAGGTGTGGGGCAAGGACAGAAGAAGTTTAACTTTAAGCGTCCCTCCACCCCAGTTCCATTACTCGACTTCTTGAAAACAGCACCGCAAGAGCCGTTGTCCGTAGAAGTGGAAGTGATCGAAGGCCCCGATGGACCAACACCACCAACGCCACCAACACCCGCCAGCGTAGAGCAGGAAGTAGTGTCGGAGGTAAAGTCTTCCCCAGCGCCAGTGTCGCCGATATTGGGATACCGGAAACCTATGAAGAAGCGGTTTAAGCGGTGTTTTGAAAGCGATGAAGTTTCCGCTGCTTTGTCGTCGTCGTCGTCGTTTTTACCAAACGAAACCGCTTCTTCTTCTTTAATATGTTCCGAGACATTTCAACCGGAGTGGGTTGAAGACTTCACCAACTCGCAGAAGAGCAAACTATCGGACATTTGTCGAATGAAAAAAAACTTAGTGAAAAAAGTGAGTGCGTGTGAGAGTGACATTTTAGAACTGGAAAGACAATTAGAGTTAAAAAAGATGGAATGTGTGCGATATAAAAGACAATTAGAGGACTTTAGTAAATTATGTAGTAGGTGTTAGGTAGGTGTAGGTATTAACTTTTAATTTATAGTATTAAGTTTGTAATATATATATATATATATATATATATATATATATATATATATATATATATATATATATATATATATATATATATTGCAGTTAATAAAAAAAAGTTTTTGATCAGATTTTTATATTTTACAAAGAGAATAAAAATGGCTTGAAAATGTATTTTTAGTGTGTTATTTCATATAGGACCTTTCCCACATAATATTAGGTAATAAAAAAGAGTGAATAATCCACTAAAACTACGCAATAGCAATAGTTGTAAATATTTTTTGATAATATTTACAAGTATGCTAAAACATGGTTCGGTTTAAGAAGTTAAGGTTCTGTCGCCAGAACTTCTAATACTGTGCATCTCAATATTGTATGTTTTTATGAAAAAAAAAACATAAAATATTGGTTACATAGTATTATAACCAACTAAAACTACGATCAAAGTATTTTGTGGTCCTGAAAAGGACCGTTTTGTTGTAAAAACATGCGACCCTTTATTGTGTTGTGGAGTCGCACGGCCCGTCATCATCAACGACGGTGGTGGCGGTGCTGTCCTCAGCGTATTCGACTATGAACCACCAAAGTTCTTCCCATCTGGGATCATCCAACTCCCACTCAAGACAATCGTCTGTGGTAGAATCTACCACAGGGCATTGGATGGGTTGCTGTTCACTCTCAGACATGTTGAACTGAAATGATTGTAATAAGTATTGGTGGTCGTATATATAGAGACAAATTAGTGGTGGGGGGTGAAAACAAATGTCGTATTACGTATTGAGACCAAAAGTTGTTTGTGGTCTCAAATACGAACGAACGATTTTGCTGGGTTCCACCAGCACCTAAACTTTTAATACTTTTTATCTAATATTGTATATTCTATATATACAATATTAGTAACAAGGTACTAATATGTGCTAAAACTACGATCAAAATATTTTGTGGTCCTGAAAAGGACCGTTTTTGTGTGCCCTTAAAAAGGGTCAGGGAGAGTGTGGGGCTTATGGTGCCCCATCCTCGCTGGTCGACCACTAGCTTGACGAATCGCAGGGGCCCTGCGGATCGTCGGGTGTCGGTGATGCTGGAATTTCCAGCACCGCGTCTTCCGTTGAGTCCGGCTCTGGCTGCGGCGACGGAGTCTTTGTGTGACCCAATCGCATGCATCGTTTAACTCCACGAGACCCGGATCGTGGTCATATAGCAGCGGAATCGGCTCATCCAAGTCGTCCCAACGTAGGACGTCAATTTCAAAATCCACCTCTTCGTCGTCGAAGTCCTGCAGGTCTCCAACGTTGCCGGCGACGGTGTCATCGCTAAAGATGGATGAGCCTCTGCTGGCGGGTCTTTCTCCCTCCATGTTCATCGTATGAGAGTTGATGTATAGATGACCGTGTAACTGGCCCAGTCTCATATATATAGAACTACCCCCACCCCACCAACGGATTCTAAATGTTGTGTATTGGTGAGAGCTTATAGAATTATTGATTTTTTCAAAAACTTTAAATAATGAATTAGATTTGTTTTTTTTTAGACAATAAGACTAATTTTTAACATTTTGTGAAGAATACATTACAAAAAAAAATTAATAGAAATCTTGTTTGGACTGTTAACATTTTCATAGGTTCTCAAGCATATAACTTGGCACTTAAGCTACGAGACAAATCGTCGTTAAACGAATATCTCGCCCCATAAGTGACGATTACTAAACTATGATCAAAATATAATGTGGTCCTGAAAAGGACCGTTTTTGTGGCCCTAAAAGGCCCTGGGGGGAGGGTCGGGTGCCTACCGTGGAGTAATACCCAACGATATTAACACCGACCTAGGTGCAGCCCTTGGTCTTTTCATTGGCTGCACCACGAGCTTGGGCTGCCAAAGCCGTACAGGCGGTGTCGCCGTCGCTGGTGGTATCAGTGTTGCGGGTGGTGCCGAAGGTGCTGCTCCTGGTGTGGTACCCCCGCACTTCTCACACTTACATAGCTTGCCGGGCACGAATGGCCTGACAATGCCAATAATCTTCTTCGGTGTGTCTTCCATCTTGACGGTCGAATGTGTAATGATGAAATAATTCTAATACCGGCCTCTATATACATTCAAAAAGTTGGAGCGGGTAAGGTGGTGTGCATATATATATATATATATATATATATATATATATATATATATATATATATATATATATATATGTTTGAGAATAATATGATTTTATAACTAACCGTATCTCTGTTATGGACACAAACTATCCCCCTTCTCTTTTCTAGCATATAGTACTTAACTTGCTCTACATTTTTTTCAAATAATTTTTTTTGATATTTCTAACCATTACTTTGCTACATATTTACAAAAAATGCAAATTATGCATATATTTTAATTATTTTCAGGCAAGGTAAGGAAAATTTTGAAAATATTTTGACGGAATCGTAATAAGGAAGAGTTGAAGCATATCAGACTATTTTTCCCGATTCGCTAATATAAAAAAAAAAATTTTGTCTCATCTTGCGTGGGCTCTGGCATCATAACGGTTGACGATAAAAAATTGGAAAAATACATATATTGTAGAAAATTTCAGTGTGCTGCGCAGCGCTTTAGCGCGAGAGCAGCACACTAAAAAAAAATCCTATGAACCTCCCGTACAACTTCCACTTATTCCCGTTCGGCGCTCCAGCCTCCTAACTCGAGAATTTCAATTTTTTCGCCTAACTTTTTTTAATTTTAAAGATTTTTCAAATTTTTTTTCCACCATTGTATTCTCCTCAAAATTCTAGGCAATTAAAGTGCTTTTATTTTTTTTTATCTTGAATGGTTTCCGAGCTACAGCGCTTTAAAAAATCCAAATTACTAACTTACTATATCCCTTTTCTTCAAATTTCATCTTTCCGAATTTTGAAAAATACTACCATGTGTAGAAAAAAATTCTCTTTCTAATTTTCTAATATTATTTTGCTCTAAAACTTCAACTTTGACGCGCATTCACCATTTTCGTTTTTTTTTTTTTAGTTTTTACTATCAAGAAAAATGCTTGCTTATAGTACTCGATTTCCTCTATAATTTTTTCTTATAACTTTTTTCCTTATTCCTAACCGTTACTTTTCTACAAATTTTCTAAATCGTTGTTTCCATATTTCGCCTTAAAAATTTTTTCTTGTGTTATCTAAGCTCTCTTTTCCACTTAATAAACCACCATTATCTAAACTCCCGTACTCCTTTCTTAAAGAGCGGGCTTTTCCGTCCGCTTTTTTTGTTGGGTTTCAAATAAATATAAAACTATTACTTCACTCATTACAAATTGATTGATTCAAGGACCTTATTTTAACATTATTTTGTGTTTCATATAATAGATACATTAAAATATAGATTTATTGGTCGCCGAACCGTTTAATACATTATAACTAAAAAATGAGTCGTGAATAACTAATGCGTACACTTTAGTGTTTTTGGGGAATTTATTATTTCTCGTTTGGAACTCCAATTTCACATCCACTATCGATGAGTTAATCGCCTCTGGATGATGACTGCAATTGATAATAAAAACGGGGTTTTTCATATATTCCGCGAACGTTATCATTGGATCGTTTCTTTCGCACCCGTAGTAGCTGCTTTGGAAGTTTTCGTAATTGTAATAGGCTGCTGCGCACAGTTTCTTGGCGAAATCTAAATTCCATCTTTCGTAGGGATAAACGGTTGAATTCAGATACAATCTAATGTCGCATACGTCGACGTGGGTAAAATGGGTTGCGTTTTTTCTTTTTTGTCACAATTATTGCTGTCTTGAAACCCGACGATTATATAGCGCGGTCTTTCCAGACTTGTACTCGTTCTCAAGGCCCACACGTCGGAAGATGTTTGCCTTAAAGCTGGTAATTCGTACAGATCCCATTTACGATATGCCATTTGAATACTGACATTGTTTCCACCTTTATTAATGCGAGACCGTATTTTCAATTTTTGCTTGTCGTCTGGAATGATGTGCCGAATTTTCCATTCGATTTTGTCGATACCAATTTCTGCCTCTACTTCGCTGACGTAGCAATTGGTAAAAGTGCGAGCTATAATCATAATAAGCTCTTGTTTTACGTTGAAAACACCTTTTGCATAATATTCGGCGAATCCCATAAGATATTTTAATGGTAATTTCTCGGAGAATACGTTACTTGCCGTGTCTACGATATCTTGGTTTGCTTCGTCGAGACCCCATCCGCACGTCATGAGAGATCTTTGTTGCAAACTTCCGAATGAAACCATGGTTTTATGTCGTCGTAACTCCAGGTTTACGAACCACGGCGACCTGCTCACCTCCCATCTCGTAGCGAATTTCATCGAACAAAAATGCATTATTTGATAAAAAACATCTTTTCGTTGCGTCTATGGGTTTAAATTTTCCTTCGATATATATGTAACTTTCGGCGATATCCAGTATAATATCTTGAAAATTAATGGGGATACGGACTTCATCCGAATTGTTGAATGATGGAGATCCTTATGGTTTATACGTATGCTCTTCTAGACTAATAATGGAATTGTCCAAGATGGGTTCGGAGAAAACCTTTATTTTATCGCTGGTGGTGGAAATCATTTTCGCACTTTAAGACCGATTGATTTTAAAAAATTTTAGTCTTCGGCAGATAACTGTTGAGATGTTTGTGATCTAATGTCTGGACGACGACTAACCTTGACGTTAACTCTTCTTTTACTTTTATTATGTTTCGGCGGTTTCCCTATCTTAGTCGACAGTATACACAATTAACGATTGAAGCAAAAACCCATTTCTATGAAAGTTTCTTCAATTCCAATTTCACGATTATTTTCTCGCATTGAAAATTGATTAGATCACCTCTATCGTCCAAGATATGATGAGTAATGTTGTCGATAAACTGACGTCCTGCCGGCATTAACGGCATATAAATATTATTTTGTGGTTCTTTACTGATTTTGTAATCGGGCTCCACGTCGATATCGAATTCGAATAAGGTATGACCTTCCACAGAATTCATATATGCTCCGGAAATTATATTACAATCTACGCGTATGATGCGTACTTTCATTATTTCCACCATCTCGGTTGATTCGTGCTTTTTGTCTCTTTTTAACACTGTATGATTAAATCCTAACATTTTATCGATACTCGCCTTTCCCCGGAAATCTATAGTATATTGGGATTTCAGTTCATATTTCAGCGTATTATTATTAGCGACCAAGTAAAAGATTCCATCGTTCTTTTCTTCAGTTGAAATCCTCAAAACCTCCGACATAGCTTTACCTATCTCATCTATTTCATAGGCCCCAGGTGGAATCTGCAATTGTATCGGCTGGGTGGTGTAACCCTCTTTCATGTAGGCAAACTTGTTATTGCTTTCGTCCACATTAAAAATTGAATTGTATGTGTAAAATCCCAGCAATGCCAGACCATATTTGTTTTCTCTATTTAATTCGACTGGTGGATAAAAATCGGCGCTTAAAACGCTCGAGTGTCCTGTTAGTGTGAACGTATAAGACATGACTAACCATTAAAACATCACACATCTCGGTTTTATTCTTAGCGGCAACATTTAAAAAGATTCATCTTCACACCTTTTCTCACTGCATTAGATAGTGATGTTTTTATGCTATTTTCTGCTTTTATGCGCACATCGCTGATTTTGCAATAACAACAAAATATTTTTCTAGCTGTAAGATCCTCATCAGCCGTAACCTCGTTTAAATTGCTGCTGCTGAAATAATGTTTGCAACCGCACTGATATTTTAATATATCGATATCGCTTTTGAGGTGCTCGGGCAACTTTTCCCAAACAAATGGAATTTCATTTGGGGCTAATGCAATCATTACTTCCTTGGGCATGTTTTCCAACTGTTTCACGGTCATTTTCCTTAATCCACCGGCTAGATGAAATGCTTTCAGTGATTGCAACATTTTAGTATAGTTATTGCGATCCATTTGCGGTGTTAATGGTGACGACGATGATGACATTTTTACGCTGATGATTCGACAAGAAACTTTAAGCACAAATGTCCACACCAGACTGTTCCAAAATCCTGTTGACGATCGTATGTATAGTAAATAATTTTTGATGGTTCCGATCCCGTTTGTAGATATCGTACCAATTCGATCGGTGGAGGTAAATCGCCGAAGCTGTCATAATATGTTACTTTAGAATTATTTTTTCTATAAGCTACCCAATGAGTCCCTGCACCACGCGTACTATCCAAATTCACTATTGCTGCTTCGTAACGTCGAGGACCTTGTCTAGGTAATGAATCCCTCATATAAACGCCTCGAAAGTGCCCCATTCTTTTCTTTTGGCATATTTTTCAATATCTATGTTAGATAGTGGTCTTCGAGGTGGGGATTCAATTAGTTTATTGATCTACGATTTAAAAATAATCCCATACATTTACGATATGGCTTTGGAAACAAACCATTTCCTTTCGATTTTAAATACAGGCCGGCACCGGTTCTATCTTCGCTGCTTTTTTTTACTGCTTTTATGGTGCGCACAATTCCCGCTGCCCCACCGGCTAATGAACCCAAAGCTGAACCCGGCAAAAATTAGTATTAATGGTAATATTCCACCAGTTTTAGGAATCGGTATTATTTTCGGTGTACGAACCTTCCTTTTGCCACCTGCCGCTTTTACCGATCTACGTGCTGCCGACAGAGCTATTTTAGATGCATTCATGACATTTTTTTCCAACACATTTTTACTTCCGGCTTTTAATAATTCCCTTCGAACTGCTTGTCGAATAGCTGTTCCGAAACTGGCTTTCCGAACATGTCGATTTTTATTAACACCTTTCCTTTTTGTATGACGCGTGCCTTTACTAGATGTTTTTTTTGTTGATAATGATGATGGTACACCCATACCAAAACGTTGTTTTCCTTTCATAATGTTTGTAACTAACCAAGCTGCTGTTTTTTCACCTAAACTGGAATCTTTCGATTTTACTATATTCCAAGCACTTTGTTCGAGCTCGTAATCCGCTCGATGTCTCGCACTTATGTTGTCTTTATTATGTAAATAGGCTAAATCGTGTTTTTTGCATGCGGCATCCAAAGGATTAATGCCTGGATCACCTCTTGTTACACGTTTTATTACTTTTGTTCCGGGCCCGCAATATTGATAACCGGGAATGTGTACCTCCAATGGTAATTTATTTATTAACGAATTCACAATACCGTGTCCAGTTTTGTTGGAAACGTGAGACCGTCCACTTCGTTTGACGCTCGGCATCTGAATGACAGTTTTTGTGAAAAATTGCCTATAAAATATCAAATTTTCCTAAGATGCGCGTTATCGATCTTAAACAAAAACTTCCTATTGATAATCTCGATGAAAAAGTCGGACTTGGATTTGAAAAGAAGGCAATGAAGAGACACGGTCCTCTACTTCCTTCCTCTATTCGCGGCCTGTTAATTGGCCCATCCAATAGTGGAAAAACTAATGTCATGATTTCGCTGCTTACACACCCCCTTGGGCTACGTCTATATTTACTCGAAATCTCTGTATCAACCGAAATATGAGTATTTAAGGAAAGTTTTAGCACCCATCAAAGATTTAGGCTACTATGCCTTTAGTGATTCCAGTAATATTGTGGAACCGTCCGATGCAAATCCAAGGTCTATATTTATCTTTGATGATGTTATATGTGAAAAACAAGATGTTATAAGTTCGTACTTTAGCATGGGACGTCATAAAAATATCGACTCCTTTTACCTAGCGCAAACATATTCGCGAGTGCCTAAACAGCTTGTGCGAGACAATGCCAATTTTATTATTATGTTTAAACAAGAAGAGTTGAATATGAAACACATATTTTCCGACCACGTTTCACCGGATCTAACTTTTACTCAATTTCAAGAAATGTGATCAAAATGTTGGGATAATAAGTATGGATTTTTAATAATTGATAAAGACAGTGATGTGAAATCGGGAAGATACCGCAAAGGATTTGATAGCTATATATTAGTGTAATAATAAGAGAAAACACTCATTTGATTGTTGAAACGTCCTTTGTTAACATCATGAATAACGCGATCGACTTAAAACGTAAACTAGTGGAAGCTACCAGTGCCGTCAGAAAAAAATTAAATAAATTAAAGCGGCTAAAGAATTTCATGTTGTGGAATTGGAAAAGTTTTATGAACCCATTTCTAAACCGTTGACAACTATATCTGATGTGGTCAAGCAACGTCAGCAGCAGCAACAACAACAACAACAACAACAACAGCAACAACATTATCCAGCTACAAAGTCTCATAGTCCCAGTACATCAGTGCAGTCGACTCAAATATCAGGTTTTCCCCAACCTACACATTCCTTTCAAACCTCCACACCTATTCAGCAGCAGCAGCATCGCATTTCAAAAGAAGATATTAGCCAATCGGTGTTTGATACACCCTCGACATCAACTAATACATCTCTCGCATCCGCCGACACCACAACTTCCGATACTTTAAACGCACACCTGAAAGGATTACGTTCGAAACCATCTCTATACGATACTGTATATGGTGTACGTTTTGGTTCAAAAACAGATTATAACTAAAATTTTATTGGTAATTTAGAGGTGCGTTCTCGAAATGGACATATTGTCTTATACAAAAAAGGAAAAATATTGCAGAATATGGTGGATCACCGGCACTTTATGATTTGTTATTTCTTAAAACTCCCCCAAGTGTAGGCAAGGAACAACAATTAAGTGATAATGTACTTTCAACGTACAAGGAAATTTTGGAATCAACGAGTGCTGTCTACAACAATTTTAAAAAAAGTGATGGTTTACGGGAGACCAGATGGAACAAATATTTACGAATTATTAAACCTCTGATAATGGGCACAAAATTAGGTAATACTATTACAAGAAAAAATCTCTCGGAAAAACTACAGTTACCCACAAAAAAGAAATTATCTTCGAAAAAATTTCAATATGTCTACTGGAACAAAGCTAAAGAGTTGGTGGATCGTTTACGTTTGTTGTGGAGTTCCAAAATGGCCGGTCACACTGGACAAGAAAATGAAATTATGTCGATCATAGAGGAATTACGAGAAGAAGATATAACATATTAAGCTCAATATTTATTGATATTATTCAGTTCTTCCTTCGATCTGAAACCTTTAATATTACTAATAATATGGAGCCCAGTCTAGAAAAAATCAAAATTGTTAATGAACTACATAGAACGGCTAGAAAAAATTTTGTAAGACACAGAGAGATACGGAGATTTGTGGCAAATTGATATGGCTGAAATGCAACAGTATGCTGATGAAAACGATGGTTATCGTTATATTTTGGTCTGTATAAATTGTTACTCTAAATTTGTCTATACGAAAGCCATAAAAAACAAGACTGGTATAGAAGTTACTAATGCGATGAAAAGCATCACTGAAGAGGCATCATATACACAAACAAATCTGCAAAGTGATCAAGGAAAGGAGTTCTATAATACAAACTTTCGAGCCCTGATGAAAAAATATAATATAAATCATTATTCCATTTAGAGCACAAAGAAAGCTGCAATTGTTGAGCGAGTTATAAGGACTTTAAAAAATAATTTATATAAACAATTCTCGACAAGAGGATCTTACAAATGGATACATATATTATCGGCAGTAACAAAAAGCTATAACCATTCGAAACATCGCACCATTGGAATGAAGCCTGCAGACGTGCAAGAAAAAACACAAATTAAAGCATACGATTATTTAAAAATTGTACCTAAAAAATTTAAGTTTTCCATGGGTAACATTGTGCGTATTAGCAAGTATAAAAGCTTATTGGAGAAAGGATATACGCCCTCTTGGTCAACCGAATTGTTTAAAGTTGTAAAAGTTAACGTTACAAATCCACCTACTTACTTGTTGGAATCGTTAGAAGATCAGCCTATAAGAGGGTGTTTTTACGAGTCAGAACTACAAAAAACAAGCAATCCTGGCGTTTATCTAGTAGAAAAGGTCCTTAGACAACGCAAGAAAAATCACACCGATCAATTATTTGTCAAATGGCAAGGATTTTCCAACCACTTCAACTCTTGGATAGATAAAGCTAATATTGTTTAAATAACATATTGTATGACTATTATTTTAATTTAAAAGGTAAAATAAATAAACAATATATTGTAAAATAAAGTTTTTTATTTCAATCTTCATCATTAAAAACAATGACAATAAAACATCATACACATAAATAACATTTCAACATTCTTGGAGGGAAGGTCCAATTCACCGACGACTACGACGTTATCTTCAAGGCTATGCCACTCGGAGTGCGTTCTCCTATTCTTTAACCTGCTTTTCCTTTTTTAGATTTTTTTTGGAAGTCGACAGTGCGCTTAATGAGTCATTTAAAAGCTGATGATAGAGTATTTTCTGAATAACTTCAATTTTTGTTTTAAGCTCACTATTATTTTGGTATATCATGGGGAGGACATCCTTGTTAAATATGTCACATATTACAACTGCAAAATTGTAAAACTTTCTATTAACAAAGTGTTTTGTCACAGCATCGTCATCATCTTTAGGTTCGCCTAAGTTGGTTATAATTTTTCCACCCATATCATACTGCCCATCCGCTGTAAGTTTAAAACCAATCCCTTGTGGCCCAGATAATATATGATATTTTTCATTACATTTCTGACGACCAAATTTATCAATTGTGTTGTTTCCTCGACTCATTTTCAATCTTTTCTAAACTATTTTATTTTTATTTGCCCTACTTATATTAAATATTTCAGCTGAGAAAAAGAAACACTGACTATGATCTACTGGGTTGGTATGTTTATAAAAGAAATAAAACAAAACTGTGATTGTAACAGATATTTATTTACAGTTATTTAATTGCACAAATACAAAAATTATAAAAAATTAATTTTCCATGTCTTCATTTTCGTTGCTCAAAATTCTATCCCATCCGACACTATTTCGATCGTCAACATCTTGGGCTGCTGCTGTTGCAGGAATCAATTCATATTTTGCAGCAAGCTCACCAGGTAAATGTGGAATATTGACGAGGTATTCTTTTAATTCTTCTTCAACCATTTCAGTACAAAATGTATCTATGTCTATAGAACCATATAAAAATTTGTCGCACAAGTGTGCCCCAGCCATAAAATTGATTGCATCCCTGATCTCGTTCTTATCTTGATCTTTGGTTGCCTCAATATGCGGCCAATCATTTGCGCTATCTAACATATCGTGAGCCATATTTCTTAATTCTCTTCCCAACCAAAATATGTATCTATCTAGACATTCGTTGACGATCGTCGTCGCATCAGCAGACAGCTTTAACAGAAATAATGAACACGTGTAAGTATTCTGACATGTGCAACTATATTTTAAATTTAATTACATCCTTTTTTTCAAACAATTTACATACAATTTACTCCAATGAGCCAAAACGTAATAATGTTCGAGTATTGTTTAAAAAAACTCTAGTGCCCTGCCAAATAAGTTAGAGTGTATTTACCTTTAGTTTTACTCATAATATCTACAATATCGTCAGATAGTGTTTCGGCCACACGTTTTGGCAAAAAAGTCTCGAATGTGCTATTATCACCGTCATCGTGTAAAGCCACTAGAAGAGTTTTACCAAATCGTGTAGTCATTGAAACCATCTTTACAATTTTATACACTTTGCCTACAATCATTTTGGTAACCTTTTTTCTCTCTAAAACCTCGAAATCTTTGCTGAATATTTCATTAATTTCATCTAGAGTTTCTTTTGCAATACTCATTATTGAAAAAGTGGAATATAAATCCAAAAATTACTGTGAATATAAAAGCACTTTCAGAATACTACACGAACACAATATTTGATGTTTATGCCACTGATATCTGCGACTGTTTGAAGTCACTTCTTTTTCCACTAACCTTTTTAGCGAGTTTTCAAGGCCGAATTGTAACAATGGTGGGGGTAGCTTAACGGTAGAAATAGTGGGAGGAGTATTCAAGGTCAAATGACGTCACACATTTAAATTGGTATAAGGATAACTTCAAGGACAAAATATAATGAAACAAATAACTACATTTTATGTACTTTATTGATTGGCTTTTTTCTGCCGTTCTTCTATACGTGTAACATTATCACCTAAACCTAAATTTCTTAATTTGTTCAATTATATTTGTTCGTTTTTATTTCTTAGAAAATTCTTATAAACTATACTCGCTAAAATACACACTTCAGCTTGGTCCATATACTTAAAAAATACACTAAAATCCTGAGCCTCCGAATCTTGCATTTTAAATGCGTAAAATTCTGAACAGGCTGCAGAAATTAGAAATTCTTCGTACATTTCTCGCACTAAACTTTTAATATTAACTACTACTACGTTAAACTTAAGTCCTACACTCTAATTTCACTTAACACAACCGGATCTGCAATGAAAATAATCAGTTTTTCCAAACAGTCACTAAAGCCCAACTTTTTTATTTCACGAACAAAGTCTTGTAAATTTATTGTTTTGCTGCAATATTTACGACATGCATTCGAAGTCTTTTCATATTCAAAAGCCAAATCACAATAGCGCGACGCCCATTCTGCTCGACTTTTCATTGCATCATTGAAATAATAACTAGCCGTTTCAGTGAACCCATCTATATAATGACGATATATTTGCTCATAGTGAATGTAACAGGGTAAGCTTAACTGTAGTTCCTTGTCACACCGGTGTGGCGCTGGCAGCTTATCCCAAATTTGCCGTAAAGTCAGCGTATCAACGCAAGTTTTCAAATATTCGAGAGGAAAAAATGCTGGATCCTTTTCTTCAAAATCACACAAACTTTTTAAATTACTCTGATATAAACAAATTACTCTGCCGACTTGCTCTATAATTTTTTCTTTAGATAGTTCCGTATCTGACATTTCACACTGAATGAATGTAAATAGACTCACACAATTTTATAGAACAATTTGCAAGGTCAAAATCATTTCAAGATGATCCCACACTATTACAATGCACAAATAACTACTTCAAGGTCACACACCCAAGATGACCTCCAACAAAGTCAAGGTCGTCCCGACCAAGGTCAAGGTCAAGGTCACACACAACCTTGAACACAATGTCAGGGCCAAGGACACAGCACACGTGCACTTTCAAGGTCAATGACAAGGACATGTGGGCGGTGCCAATGAGGGGTGGGGCAAGGTCAGGGTCAAGGTCGAGGAGTGGGGGGATGGGGAGGATCGGGTTATGTTCACTACTCAGGGAAGAGTCAGAACCTAAATCGCTTTGGGTATTTTGTAATGAGATCCTGGTTAACAGCAGTTTAAAACTATCTCTTTTTTTTATACACCTTGAAACAAGACAACCGGATCGCAAGGATAATCCTGTTGAGTATTTTAAAAGAAAATTGGCAAATAATAAAATGTCTGATGTTTCTTTTTTTTTTTAAAGATTTAAACGAAGATAGTAAAATGCCTCTCGAGGTATCATTTAGAGTTAGTAACAGAATGGCAAGATCTGGACAGGCACATATAGTGGAAAAAAAATTGTTAAAAACGTCACGATCTGTAGGCTAAAAGAAAAAGCGGCAAAGAAAATTGACTTTGTTTTCTTATTAAACAACACAGTGTCGCAGAAAACTGATTATTTTTTGAAATGATGTATAAAGTGAACTTTTAGAAAGAACAAAATTCAATTACTCTGCTTTTCAGCTTGACGAGTCGTCCGATATAGCAAACGCTACAGTATTGCTTGTCTATGTTAGATACATTTTTAAGAGTTCCATTCAAGAAGATATATTATTTGCAAAACTAGTGAAAACCAACAGATCCAGCAATTTTCGGTATTGTCAATGACTATTGTTACGAACAGCTGAAACTTACTGATATGCCCTCGTATATACAAATATTCCGACGCGATGAGTCATCTTTATTATAATGTATCAAAACGAATAGTGTATCAATGGGTCATATTTCTAGATAGATCTCAACTTTTATGTTCTAGATTTATACAGGAATTTCCATAGGTATATAAATAGAGATACGATAAACGTAATAGAATTAGTCATATAGTTGTATAGTAAAGAGTTGTTTAGAAGTATTTGAATAGTGATGATTAAGTAGTAGTAATAAGAGAGTTGTGATAATATAATTATTGGAAGTATTAGTGAAAGTTGTTATTTTGCGAACCTAATGAGCAATTTTAAAGAGACAAAATCATAACACTGTTTTAAAGAAATTGAAATGAACAGGTCTTTTTGTTTGGCTGTATGCGCTAATGGTGTATATTAATAACCGGAACAATTTCTGGTCCTGTGTTGCGGGTAGAAAAGATCAACGAGAATATTGAATGGACCCATTGCGTATTTATAGACAAGCACTGGCATGTAAGCCCACTCCTTATTCAATACTGTAAAAGTTGTAATTTTTATAAAAACAAATTTCAAATTTTTTTCTATACTGTGTGCTTCATGCAGAAGGTAGACGGCTTTCTCGAGGCCGTTTGTTTGAATTAAAGTCTGAAGTTCAAACATGTTTTCTTGATCATCCATTTCATTTGCCCTCTTGTATATTTGACATTCTTTGGCTGCAAAAACTTGCTTACTTAGCCGACATCTATTCTAAATTAAATGATTCAAATCTGTCTTTACAAGGTACAGGTATCACAATTTTCATTGTGCATGATAAAATAGCAGCCATGCTAAAGAAGTTCAACTTTTAGATTCAATGTCTGCAGGAAATAAGTAGGTAAGGTTCTCTCAGCACCATTTTGTTAGAAAATGAAATTCAACTCAACGAAAATATTAAAATGGATATTACTGGACATCTCAAACAACTTCAATTAACATTCAAGGATTATTTTACTAATAAACCTTTTATATCTAGATACAACAACTGGATATGTAATCCTTTTCAAGAAGATGTAACTTTGGATACTTTTTTAACTTTGCTGGAAAGACAAAAGCTCATTGACTTATCTTCTGACAATTTCTTAAAAGCTGTTTTTAAATGTCATTATTAAACTGATTTTTTGCACAGTATAAGAAATGAGTATTCTATTTTGGTGGATAAAGCTTTTATTATTTTTTTGCCCTATAATGAATATATATATATATATATATATATATATATATATATATATATATATATATATATATATATATATATATATATATATATATATGATTCAGGAAACAAGACTAGTCAGAAGAACTCCTGTTTGAGTACTGGTCTTATAAAAATAGCATTCCTTAAAAATGTATGAATCAAAGTCTATAATTTTTTGATGGCTTCAAATTACGTTTTTCTAACTCCTTAGGAAAATAAAGCAAATTATAAATTTTAATACATATTTTTAAATTTTTGTTAAAAAAATAGGATAACAAAAACAAAGTCGATAAAAAATTAATTTAAGTAGAAAACTGAATAAAATTTATTTCAAAAATGTAATTTGCAAAATAAAAAAATAAAATGGCAAATTATAGATTAAAAGTATTAACACTATAGTAAGCAATCAAAATAAAACATGTAATATACAATTGGTAACAACATAAGCACCTTTATCGAAATATTACTTTAAGTACCGAAAAAAAAACTATTATAAAGTTTTTAACTGTGAAAAGTAATTGCAAGCTAATTTTTTTCGGTACGATTTTTCTATGTATATGCTCAACAATTCACCTAGATAATGTTTAGTTCTTTCTATTAATTACTGCCATTTTTTATTTATAAAAATACTAAAAACCACTTATGATCTCATGTTTTGTTTGCCACATTTAAAATGGCTGGCTCTTAAAAAGCAGTCACAAACTCCGAATATTAGTGAAATGGCTTGAGCCGGTATTCTCTATCTTAATCTGAGATACTGATCATCGTGGGAAATATTTTTAATACAATGGAACCATTTTTAATGATAAATATTTGTTTTTGTTTGTTTTTCCCGATATGTAAACGGCTGCCCTCGTATTATAATATTCCAAAAACAGATCAATAATATTTTAATTAAAGACACATATTTACGGTAAAACTATATTAACAAGTATATACCTTAAGCTCAAAACAAGTAGGTATGGCTTCTCAACATGAAGTGTTCTATTTAGTTCCAGTTATCGAGGTTGCCCATTATTTTAGTATAGTGCCCTACTTTGACTTTTATAATAATATTTTAGTGCGAGAGCAGCGTTATAAAAAGCAAGTCATAGTTTTTATCATTTTAGCAATATTCTTAATAATTACAGTACTAAGAGAGACTCGCATAGAAGCAGAAACTTTTCAGGACACTGTAATTAAAATCGTCTTAGTTTCGTCCGTAGTGTCTCAATTCCTAACATTGCTAACTGCTATTATTAATTCATATAGTAAAAGAATGATATGGCGCAAACTTTTTCAAACATTTGCGTTAGTCGATAAAACTTTATCTAATAAAAAACCAAAATTTGAAGAGAATATATTGAAAAATGGCAAGTATTATTTAATTTGTATTGCCTTTTTGATGGTTCTAGTAATATATAGTAATTACACAGTATGGGCTTTAACAAAAATTAAATCTGATAAAATCTTATTTTTAATGTTGTTTCCATTCAATGATTGTGTATTAGAGAGTTACACCATATTTAATTGTTTCATAATGACAACGTTATTAATATCTATTAAAATTAGATACCAAAGAGTCAAAGAACTTATTATCAATATAAAAAAGTCCATTGTCGGAGAGGAAATAATGGAATTAATTAGAAAAGTCGAACTACTGACTCTTGAGCTTTATACAATAGTAACGTATTTTAAAAGTTTGTTCGAATATCAGTTTTTGTTCATGGTTGCTAACAGTTTCCAACTCATTCTTATAAATTGTCTTGCTATGCAAAGATTTGGAAATGTCATTATCAACATTGTGTGGCTAATTTTATATACGGTAAGTAAATATTTTTTAAGGCAATTTATTTACATTTAAAACGGTGTTGCTGATTCCGAAAAAAAATCTTATATTAGGAGTCAGCTAATGTTATTAGTAGCCAAAAAACGAGGCAATGGATAACCAAGTTACAAGAAACATCAAGAAAAAAGAGTTTTATAAATTTAACACCATTTAGCAAACAAAAAAATCAACCGTACCCAACATTCCTCATCAAACAGTTGAGAGTAAGTTAAATGAAGAAATTAAAACATTACATATTAAAAAATCAACACAATATAATATAAAAAATACATATTTTTTGGCTGAAGATATTTTGGTGATCCAAAAAACTTCTCGACTACACTAGTCAAACTAACTCTTGTCTGAGTGCTGGGATTATAAAAATAGCATTCCTCAAAAATGTTTGTAACGAACTCAAAAATTTTTTAATGGTTTCCAATTACGCTTTTCTAAATCCTTAGGAAAACCAAAAAAAAAATTGCAAATTTTAATACACATGTGTTAATTATTGTTAATAACCAAAACAAGGTTGATAAAAAATTGATTTATATAAAAAATTGAATTAAATATTTTTTTAAAAATGATAATTTGCAAAATGAAAAAAAAAAATGGAAATATTCACATTCTGAACGAAAAATGGTAAATTATTGATTAAAAGTGTTAGTAATATCATAAGTGACCAAACTTAAACGCGTAATATACAACTGGCAGTAACATAATAAAGCACTTTTATCGAAATCTTACTAGTACTAGTACCAAAAAAGTTAATATAAAGTTAAAAATCCTAAAATCCATCAATATTTTTAACTGAGAAAAGTATCTGCAAGCTCCTTTTTTCGCTGCAATTTTTGTAACTATATGCTCAGCAATTCACCATGATAATCTCTGTCTTTTTTATTAATCACTGCCACTTTCTACTTATACAAACATTAAAAACCACTTGTGATCCTTTCTTTTGTTTGCCACATATAAAATGGCTGCAGTTTTCTCTCTTTGTTTTAATCTGAGGTATTGATCGTCGTGGAAAATATTTTGTATAAGAATAGAGGCATTTAACATGCTGAGACAGAAGCTCACTGTTATTACAGGACGGCTAAACAGATACAAGACGAGCATTAACCGAAAACGTAAAAATGCGCTGTTACAATGACCAAAAAAGACTTTCTGCCGTAAACTAAACCTCCACCTAATATGGCAGATAATAGATATCCCAATAGAGAGCAGGTAGAAGAGTTCTGGGGAAATCAACTTTCCACACCCGCTAATTGTAACATCGCAGCCGGCTGTATCAATGAAGAACACCAAATCGGTCAAGACTACAGTCAGATGCAGTTTGAGCCATTTACCATCGAGAAAATTTCAGGAATAATCAAGGCATCCCATAGGTCGAAAGCTCCAGGTCTCGACGAGATCCCGAACTAACGGCCCAATAAGTTCTAGTGTATGCATCATCAACCGACTAATCTTATTAATAATATTTTTCTAAACCCAGCAAAAATACCATTGTTTTTAACGGAAGGTATTACGTATTTCTTGCCAAAGAATCAACACAACACACATGATCCAGCTAAGTATAGACCAATCACTTGACTTCCCATACTATATAAGGTGATTACCACCTGCTTGACCCAACGCATCTATGCACATTGTGAACAATATAACATTATTGCAACTCAACAGAAAGGATGTACGAGGGGGGTAATGGGAGCAAGGAACAATTGATTGTTGACTCTGTACCAACTGAAGGAGACCTTCTACTCAGTGCCACATGAGTAGCTCCAAACTATATTGAGAATGTACAGGGTCGATAATCATTTTGTTTCCTTTTTAGAACGCATCATGTCTACCTGGAGAACTAGGATCCAATTGCAAGTGCCATCCGGCGACACCATCGAAACTAACACAATTCTGATAAGAAAGGAAAACATTTCAGGGTCATTCACTTAGACTGTTATGGTTCTGCCTTGCAATGAACCTACTATCACGCCGTTTGAACTCCACCAGATACGGCCTTAGTATTAGAAAAAACAACGAAAAGGTGGTAAGAGTGAATCATCTTCTATACATGGATGATCTTAAACTGCTGGCTGCTACCAAAAATCAGCTGGAAAAAATGCTTAAAATTGGAAAGGAGTTCTTTGGGGATATCGAAATGCAATTTGGACTTGACAAGTGCCGTAGTTTGAACATCATTAAAGATAAGATACAACTAGAATAATTTGCAGTGCAGAACGGTGAAACTGTTGCTACAAAAGAAGCAGAACAAACATCCAAATACATATGTAACAGGTTAAAAGAATTGACCATCGCACTATGAAAGCTGATTTGACAATCGAATTTGTCAGGGGTATTACAAACTAACCTAAATAGTAGAAATTTGTTTAAGGCGCTCAACATGTACGCTTGCTCTGCACTTAGCTACTCTTTTGGAATTACAAAATAGAGCAGGACGGACATCCAAAACCTGCAAAGAAAAATAAGAACACTTCAAACAAAAGCATAAAAACATCATCTTCGGAGTGCTATTGAACGTACAATGCTTCCAAGACATCAAAGGAGAAAAGGATTGGTGGATATTGGTAAGCAGCTCGACCAACAATTATTAAACTTACGTTCATATTTCCTCAGGATAGCTGAGTCTTCCATACTACATCGACCAATATGTGAGGCAGACGATTCAACGCCGCCACAGCTCAGGGAACAGGATATTGCTTCTCATCACCAAACACACCAACAGAAGTTACAAACAGAAACCACTTCATGGACGGTATCCAAATGAGGTCAACTAGGAAAATGTCGACAATTTAGCGTCAAATTACTGGTTGATTTCAAGACAGATGTTTTCGGAAATGGACGGCTTCTTGTTAGATATCCAAGACAAGGTTATTCCGATGAAAAACTATAGGAAATTCATCATTAGAGACCCCTTAATAGAAATTGACCAATATAGATATAGCTGTCGAACATCAGAGACAAATCAGCACATAAATGGAAGATGCCAAGCGTTTGCCATAACCGAGTATAAGAAAAGACACGACTCAGCCGCTAAGACACTCCACCAAAAGTTAGCCGATAAGTTAAACCTATTGCAGGTAGCAAAAGTACCTTAACAAATACAATCTGGAGCCTATTCTTGAGAACAACCAGTTCAAATTATATTGAGACCAAATGATTCTGGCTGATCAGACAATTGCTCATAATAGACTAGACACTAGACTAATCGATAAAATTTCTAGGCAAACCATACTGATCGACTTTGCTGTACCTAACAACAACCTAAGGCCAAAATACAACGAGAAAATCTCCAAATTCAGAGATCTGGAGGTGCAAATTCGAAGACAATGGGCAATGAACAGCGTTCAAACGATTCCCATAATTTTGTCAACAATTGGAGTGATATCAACGAACCTCCTGTAGAACATCAAGGGACTAGGCCATAGTGAGTATCTGTATAAGCCGATTCAGAGACCAGTTCTGCTGGCAACCGCGCGAACCATCTGAAAGTTTGTAGGAACTACAGCAGACCACGTCACCTAGTACCCGATAACATCGAAAGAGTTTCTACAGAGCTTCATACTTTGGTATCTTTGTATACCTGGTATGAGTCAATATTCCCTGGAGGGAGTGTGAAGCTGTTTGGCTTGAAATCATATAAACAGAACCATTTTCAATGATAAATATTTATTTTTGTTTTTAATTCCTGTTAGATAAATGGCTGCCCTCGCATTTTAATATTCAAAAAACACATCAATACTACTTTAATTAGAGACACATATTTGCGGTAGAGCTATATTAATAAGTATACCTAAAGCTCAAAACTAGTAGGTGTGACTTCTCAACAGTCACAAACACCGAAGATTAGTGAAATGGTATGTGCGGTATCCAGTCTTTTTCTTAATCTGAAGCATTGATCGGCGTGGAAAATATTTTAATTAACTATAGAAACATTTTCAATAATAAATATTTGTGAAAATCATGGTTCTTGGAATTAGATTGTGTCAAATTCAAAGTATTATCCGACGAGATTAGAACAGTGAATCATTATCGACGAACAACAGCCCGGTATTTATACCCGACTGTTGCTCTGCAAACCGTGATCCAGCGTTACAATCTATTTCCACGTGTGATGAAGACTGTAACCTGTATCTCTACTAATAATATTTGGATATTTACAAATTTTGATTGATAAGATAAGTCAACACTGTCCATAGGAGGCACATATATCAGATTTTGTTGAGGAGTTGGATTTTTACATTTATTAATAGAACATCTTATATCTTCAGCGCAATATCCGTTGCCCTCAGAGCATTAGTCAGTTTTTCTGTTTCTAATTTCAATGATTGTTCGTCACATACTGAAAGGACTCTATGTACCAAAGAGTTTATGATGGATTGTTTTTGAGAAGTATGATTGGGTAACGTTGCATTGAGATATTGATTTCTATGTGTCGGTTTTTTGTACATAGAATGTCCTAATTTGCCATTATCTTTCCTTTGTACTAGCACATCAAGAAAGGGAAGGACACCCTTTGATTCAGTTTCCATAGTGAATTTAATGCTAGGATGTTATTGGTTTAGATGATCCAGGAAATTATGGAGGTTGTTTGCGCCATGCGGCTAAATTACAAACGTACCATCTACATATCTGCACTAAAATTTAGGCTTTAAAGGAACAGAAGACAAGACGTTTTCTTCGAAAGTTTCCATGAAGATGTTAGCTACCACAAGTGATAGCGGAGATCCCATGCCTCCCTCGAACTTTGCTCGTAGAAAGTCCCTTGAAAAGTAAAATAAGTGGAAATCAGACATGCTTTAATTAATTCTAGTAGGATGGAGTCCACGTGGTTATTTCGTAATATTTTCGATATTATGGAAAATGAATAAGAACATTTATATACATGGATTCTACATCAAAACTAAACAATATATCTCTGACCTCTGATTTGATGGTTTTTAATCTTTGGACAAAGTGTCCAGAGTTTTTAACAAAGGATTCAGTTTTACCTGTAAAAAATGTAAAATTTTGACCAAATATTTACTTAGTGTGTAGGTGGGTGAGTCTTTTGCGTTGACGACTGGATGTAGAGGTACATTTTCTTTATGTATTTTAGGCAGTCCATAAAGGCTTGAAATCTTGGAGTTGCTTGGTTTACCGGGTTTCTTTTCTCCTGGAGTGAGACTAGATGCGTTAAATAGAGATGTGAAGTTCCTTTTGATTTTGTTTGTTGGAGCCGGCCAAATGACTTTGTAAGTATTGTCGGTTAGGAGCTAGTTTATTTTTTTAGTATATTTGTTCTTATCTATAACAACAGTTGTATTTCCTTTGTCAGCTGGAAGAACTAAGATGATATTGTTCTCGTTCACTTTTTTAATAGCTTTCCTTTCTGCTGATGTAATATTTGATTGAAGACAATTCATCGTGATTTGGATACAAATGCCCGTAATCTCTATGAATTATGTCTAAAATTATCATCTATAATGGAACAGGACAAATTTGCAACGCTAGCTAAAATCACCTACGCCGAAGCGGAAAGAATCCGTCAACAAGTCACTAAGAAGCAAAAAAGAAAATTCGAAGAACTCTTGAGCAATAATCATCCAGCAAGCATACCAATGAACACAGTCGTCAATTTGCCAAATCTACAACTTACCGAAGCAGAGAAAACTATCTTATCCAAAGGAGAGAACTTCGCCATCACTCCAAGATGGATACCAGTGGAAGAAATAATTTCTAGTGTCGACGCTTCCATTAGAAAATTACCTTCAGAGCAAGCAGACACGATTCGCCAGCCACCTAAAGCACCTACATCAGCGGAAAGGAAGGCTATTAAAAAACTGAACGAGAACAACACCATCTTAGTTCTCCCGGCTGGCAAAGAAATGCAACTGTTGTTGTAGATACAGACAAATCTACTGAAAAAATAAACCAGCTTTTGGACAACAATACTTACATAGTCCTTCAGATGGATCCAACAAACAAAATCGAAAGGAACCTCATATCTCTAATTATTGCATCTAGTCTCACTCCAGAAGAAAAGAAAGCCGTTAAACCAAACAGCTCCAAGATTTCACGCCTCTACGGACTACCTAAAATACATAAAGGAAATATATCTCTATGTCTAATCGTCAGCGCAGTAAACTCACTAACCTACACACTAGGTAAATATCTGTCCAAAATTTTACATCTTTTTACAGGAAAAACTGTATTCTATGTTAAAAACTCTGGGCACTTTGTCCAAAGGTTAAAAACAATCCAATTAGAGCCCGGAGACATATTGGTCGGTTTTGATGTAGAATTCCTGTATACAAATGTTTCTATAAATTGTTCAGTTTCCATAATATCGGACATATTACGAAATAACAACATGGTCTTCACTTTACTAGAATTAATTAAAGCATGTCTGATTTCCACTTATTTTACTTTTTAAGGGACTTTTTACGAGCAGAATTCGGGAGCTGCCCTGGGATCTCCGCTATCAGCTGTAGTAGCTAACGTCTTCATGGAAGCTTTCGAAGAAAATGTCATGTCTTCTACTCCTCTAAAACCTAAATTTTTGTGCAGATATGTAGATGATACGTTAGTAGTTTGACCGCATGGAGCAAAAATCTCAATAACTTCCTGGATCATCCGAACCAACAACATCCTAGGATAAACTTCACTGTGCACAAATTAGGACATTCCGTGTACAGAGAACCAACACATAGAAATGGATATCTCAATGCAACGTCACACCATTATACTTCTAAAAAACAATCCGTCATAAATTCTTGGGTACATAGAGCTCTTTCAATATGTGACGAACAATCATTGAAATTAGAAACAAAAAAACTGACTAATGCACTGAGAGGCAACGGATATTGCACTGAAGATATAGGACTTTCTATTAATAAATATAAAAACCCAACTCCTTAACAAAATATCATAAATGTATCTCCTATGGACACTGTTTTCTTACCTTACATACACGGAACTACCGACAAGCTTGCTAGATTGCTTCGAAAATCAAACATTTGGACAGTTTTCAACACATGTATGAAAGTTGGGCAATGTTTGAAGTCTCCAAAGAACTCAATACTATTTCGAACAGAAGGCTCAAGATACTTTGCTCTTGTGGTAAAATATATGTAGGTGAAACAGGATGGTATATATCTACTAGGCATAAATAACATGGAAGATGTATAAAAAAGAAACAATTTGCCGTAGCTGAACACCAACATTGCTCAAATCACACTTTTAATCTAAAAGAAACTAAGATGCTAACATTAGTGTCTGGTTTCTTTAAACTGAAAATTAGAGAGTCAATCGAAATTTGTAAATATTCAAATAATATTAATAAAGATGCAGGTAACAGTCTACGTCACACGTGGAAATCGGTTGTAACGCTGGATAACGGTTCACAGAGAAGCAGTCGGGTGTAAATACCGGGCTGTTGCTGCTCGATAGTTATTCATTGTTCTCAACTCGTAAAGTAAAGATCCCTGAACCTTTCTGGTGCAATCATAGGTGAAACGTCGGATAATAATTCCAATTTGATACGGTCTAAACCCAAGAACCATGATTTTAAAAATTACATTTTGTTAATATTACAGCTTACAATTCTATTAATTACGTAAAATCACATACCCATGTATAAAATTATCCGTATATGTTTTATTAGAAACATAAAAAAATAATGCTATCTACACTAATTTATTTTAATATTTGTGGAAGACGTGGCCACGTGTGGCCAAGTAACAAGAAAAAAGAAGAAAAAGATATTCATAAAGTCAAAGATATTTACCAAAAAAATTCCAAAGTTCAACTGTGACAACATTCATCCACACACAGTTGATAATAAATTGGATAAAAATTTTTTAAAACATTAGATACTAACAAGTATATAATATAAAAATTAGAAATAATAATAATAAAAAAAAATAATTTATCTTTTTTGGCTCATTGGCATATCTCCACTTATCAAATAAACTCTTATTTAGATGTTGGTCTTATAAAAATAGCATTTCTCAAAATGTTTGTATCAACGTGTTGAATTTTTTGATTGCTCTCAATCTTCAATATTCATATTAATCAGAACTCCACGTTTTACGTCTTTCTAAATCTTTAAAACATATTTGTATTAAAAAAAAAACGAATAACCCGAATTATGTCGATAAAAAATTATTTGCAAATATTTAAAAAATGCATATGCCTCAGGAAATATACAAATTCTGAATGAAAAGGATATCCTTTAAATGATAAATTATAAATTAAAAGGGTTAAAACCTTCATAAAAAAACAAAATTGAACATGTAATATACATTTGGCAACAACATATTAAAGCACTTTTATTGAAATATTACCTAAAGATCTTAAAATGCTATCACCGTTTTTACTTTTGAAAGGTAACTCGGAGCTCCTTTTTTTTGCGTCGAATTTTGTAAGTATTTGTTGAACGATTCATTATTTATCTTTTTTTTTTAATCACTACCACTATTAATAAAAACGTTCAAAGCCACTTATGATCCAATCCTTTGTTTGCCACATATAAAACGGCTGCCGCTCAAAAACACCGAACAGTAGGGAAATGGCATACGCGGCAACTTATTTCTTTTTTAATTCGAGGTATGGATTAACATAGAGAATGGCTATGAAAAACAATAAAATTAATTTGTTTTTGTTTCCTATTTCCATTTATATATATATATATATATATATATATATATATATATATATATATATATATATATATATATATATATATATATATATATAGGGTGAGACAACGGAAGATCTCGGTGAGATTACATTTTTTCGAAAAATGATTTATACAAAAATTATAGGGTAACAGTGGGGCTAACTGGTGTAGATCTTGAAAATGGCCTTGACCTTGCCTTCGAAGTCATTTGAAGGTCAACTTTAGATTTTTAAATAAGACTTTTCAATTTTAATCCAGGAAATGAAAAGCGGGTGAAATTTTACCATAAGAGATGACCTTAACCTCAAGGTGAAAGTTAAATATCAAGGTCACTTTAAAGTCAAAACAAAAAATTCCAGTATTTCGTTAAATATTTCGTACAAAAGTTGTTGGGTGGCATGGGGGCTAAGCGGCAGTGATCGTGAAGATAACCTTGACCTTAATATTCATTTGAAGCTAAATTTCAAAATTTGAAAAGGATATACTCAATTTGACCCCCGGGATGGAAAAACCGATCAATTTCACAGTACTTTCGTCTCCTCGCTCCCCAATATTTTGTATGATCATGTTAAAATTTCATAAAAATTTATTTCAGTAAGTGCTCAAAATGTTTACTTTCAACTTCAATACACTTATTGACTCGCACTTCAAAAGATTTCACACAACTGCGGAGCATTTTAGGTATTATTTTGACACAAACATCTCGGATTCACTGCTTCATGTTTTCACCAGTAGGTGGTACGTCTTTAGAAACGTCGCTCTTCAGGTAACCCCATAAACCAATAACTGGTGACGTAAGGTCTGGCGATCTTGCGGGTCAATATACTGGATTTCCTCTACCATCCGTTGAATTCGCGATCCAAAACTTGACGAGTTAATTGAGAATAATGAGCTTTCATCTAAGGGTACGTCCTCAAGCAAAAGTAAAAATTGATTTTTTAAAATATCTCGATATTTTGCGCCGTTCAAATTACCTTCAAAAAAATATGAACCCACAGGTTTGTCATCAACTATTCTACACCAATTTCATCGTGCCCTTGAGATCATGGATACATCTGATGACGAAATTACTGTGAAATTGATCAGTCTTTCCAATTCCGGGGTCAAATTGGGAGTTTAATTTTCAAATTGATATTTAAATGACCTTGAAGGCCGAGATTAAGGTTATTTTCAAAGTCACTGCTACCCGTGATATTTAATCTTCACTTTGCGGTTAAGGTCATATCCGATGATGAAATTTCCCGCTCTTTTCACTTCCGAGATTGAAAATTCTGTAATTGACCTTCAAATATCCTTGAAGGGTTGTGAGCCCTGCTGCTACTCTATAATTTTTGTATGAAACATTTTTCGAAAAAATTCTCAAGATAAATGCCTCACGCTGTATATATATATATATATATATATATATATATATATATATATATATATATATATATATATATATATATATATATATATATATATATATACAGCGTGAGGCATTTATCTTGAGAATTTTTTCGAAAAATGTTTATATATATATATATATATATATATATATATATATATATATATATATATATATATATATATTGTTCCGGACGGCCGGTCTTCAAACAAACTACACACACTGTATTATTTTAATAACTTTCTATTGTCAACCTACCTTTTAACACTTGTCAAACTAATTCAACTTGCGTCGACAAACTCTCCAAATATACTGACTAAGAAAGCCGATCTGGACCCTTTATATAGCCTTTTGGTCGATACCGGAAGATTCCCTAATTCTCTAGAAGGATTTCCATGCTACATGGAGTAATCAAAATAAGAAAAAGGAATAATCCGGCGATTTCTAGACCTTCCATCATAGGCGTTCCATATTAAAAATAAGGAAATCGAATTCTCTAAAAAGTTCCAGACTTTCTTTCATAGTCGTCTCCTGAGGAAATTAACAAAGATAAAATTACTTAAATAAATTATGAACTCGTGTTGTTCTAGTTTTATGGATTTTCAGAAGCTTGCAAAGGTGCGTAGAAACGTCAGATTCAAATTTCTGCCTTGATCAGAGTGTATCTCTCCTGGCACCCCATATCTACAAATCAACTGTTCAAACAATATTTCAGCAACGGTAGTGGCTTCCTGATTAGGTATCGCGTAGACTTCTGGCCATTTACTGAAGTAATCCATAGCTACCAACATAAAGCGATTCCCGGATTTACTAATAGGGAATGGTCCTGCTATGTCCATTGCAATTCTTTCAAAAGATACTGCTAGATTGTACTGCTTCATTTTACCATAGCTACGGCTTCTCGTTCCTTTACTGGCAGCACAGTCGGTATAGGTTTTGCACCAATCTTTTACATCTGCGCGGCTCCCCAGCCAATAGAACCTCTCTCGAACTTTTTCAAGAATCTTCATAACCCCTAAGTGTCCGCCATCGACACTATTATGTAAAGCTTGCAGTACTTCTGGAACCTTTTTGGTGAGTAATATAGTCTGGTATCTGTAGTCTTTGCCATCAGAGCTCTCCCAAACTCTTTTTAATAGACCATCGTGCATAATCAAGGAATCCCATAAGGCCCAGTAACCTTTTACTTTTTGAGATTTGGATGAGATTTCTTGAAAAGTGGGTCGATTTGATTTATTATTCTTTAATTTAATGATGATGTTGAGATCTGGGTCTGCCTGTTGTTCTTTGGAGATGATCTTGTGATCTCAATTCAAAGAGAATTGTAGTTGTGTCTTTCGACAATAGAAATCGTCAGGATTTTCTCGCTCTTCGTGTCTGTTACAGTGCTTGCATTCTTCTGAACATGGTCTTCTCGACAAAGCGTCTGCTTTTTTGTGGTTCAAGCCTTTTCTATGTTCAATTTTAAAATCATACTTCTGTAAACGTTGTAACCATCGTGCTATTTGATCTTCAGGATTTTTAAATTGTAAAAGCCACTTTAATGATGCATGGTCTGTTCGTAGGAGAAATTTTTGGCCGTATAAATATTTGTGAAAATGTTCCAATGTCTTTATAATGGCGAGTAGTTCTTTTCTTGTTACACAATAATTTCGCTCAGCTTTGCAAAGTACTTTGCTAAAATAAGCAATCACTTTCTCTTGGCCATTTTGGATCTGGGACAAAATTCCACCTATAGAGGAGTTACTAGCGTCAATGTCCACAACAAACATCTAATCGGGCTCAGGATATGACAGTATTGGAGGATTACAAAGTGCCTTCTTTAGTTCATTAAAAGCGGTTTCGCAGTCTGCGGACCATTCATAGCTGTTGCTATTTTCAGTCAGTCGATGTAAAGGTCATGCAATATCGGCAAGTTATTTTATGAATCTTCTATAGTAAGTACAGAGACCTAGAAAACTTCTTAGTTCATGCTTATTTTTCCGTATTGGCCAACCTTGAATGGCTTCTGTCTTCTCTGGGTCTGCTCGTACACCAGCTTCTGTGATTTTATGTCCCAGGTATTTCACTTCTTTCTGGAAAAAATTGACATTTCTTCGGATTGAGCTTTAATTGTGCACTTCTCAGTTTTTGAAATACATCTTCGACATTTTTAAGATGATCGTCAAATGTTTTTCCCAGAATTATGATGTCATCTGGATAGACCAGACATGTTTTCCACGTTAGTCCATGTAAGATTTGTTCCATTAAACGTTCAAAAGTGGCTGGGGCATTGCATAAACCAAATGGCATAACATTAACATTCCAATAGAAAAGGCGAACTTTTCTTTATCCTTTGGATGAAGTTGTACCTGCCATTAGCCACTTTTTAAGTCTAATGTGGAAAACCATTTTGATCCTGTTAAAGTGTCTAGAATATCATTAATACGAGGCAAAGGAAAACTGTCTTTCTTTGTGACGTTATTAAACCGTCTGAAGTCAACACAAAATCTAGTTGAGTCATATTTCTTCTTAACTAGTACAACTGGGGATGTCCAGGGACTTTGGAAATGTTCTATAATGCCTTAATTCTGCATGTCTTTAAGCATCTTGTCCACTTCGTTATGTTTTGTTAACGGTATTCTCCTTGGAGCTTATTTAATTGGAGTTGCTTCACTAGTATTTATTCGATGCTCAACTATATTGGTCCTTCCCAAGTCGCAATCTGATAAAGAGAAACATCCTGATTTATTCTTAAAAGATCTTCCAGTCTAGCCACCTGAACTTGATTCAGTAAAGGTGTTGACGTATTAACTAAGTCTTGAAGTACCTTGGGTAGACTATCAGGTAATTTTCCAGGTTGCAACGGGATACCGGTAACTATCATGTCGACAGGTTGGCAGGTAGTAATCTTCTCACCTTTTTTTATTTGTTGAGGATAATCCTTCAAATTCAGCATTTTGACAAATATAGGGCTTTTTTTATTCTGGTTCAGTGTTCTTGCAGGAAGAATTCCTTTTGTATACAATGAGCAATCTTGAATTGGTTCAACCAAAACTATTTCATCTTCTGTGGAATCATCAACCTTTACTTTTACTATACATTCTGAACTTGAGGGTAACATCGCTTCTTCAAGAAGTACAACGTCTCGGACCGACACTTGACTATTGCTCGGTAGATTCATAACAATTTCTTCATTTCTAGTTCGCAGTACTCGTTGAGGAAGATCAAGGACAAACTTCTGGTGTTCCATGACATTAAGATCTTCTTGACTTGTTTTAAGTTCATGATTCATGTCCTCTAGGCTTGTTCTTAGACCTTGTTTTATGCTTTCTTGATTTTTCTTAATGTCCACTCTCAGTGTCATCAATTCTTGTTTCATATCATCTTGGCTTGTCTTTAATTCTTGTTTCATGTCATCTTGCCTTGTCTTTAGAGTCATCAGTTCTTGTTTCATATCGTCTTGATTTTTCATCATATCTTCTTTCAATTCTTGTTTCATCTCTTCTTCGCTTATTTTCATGTCTTGTATCATCATCAGTATCTGGTTTAAACTATCTTGAAGTTGTTCTTCCATTTTGCCTTCTGTTTTCTAGTTTCCACTGACATACAATTTCAATTTACTTTTTTCTAATTTTATATCCTGAACTAACCTCTTCTAGATTTGATCCCACTTCTGACACCAATTTGTTCCGGACGGCCGGTCTTCGAACAAACTACACACACTGTATTATTTTAATAACTTTTTATTGTCAACCTTACTTTTGACACTTGTCAAACTTATTCAACTTGCATCGACAAACTTTCCAAATATACTGTCTAAGAAAGCCGATCTGGACCCTTTATATACCCTTTTAGTCGATACCGAAAGATTCCCTAATTCTCTAGAAGGATTTCCATACTACATGGAGTAATCAAAATAAGAAAAAGGAATAATCCGGCGATTTCTAGACCTTCTATCATAGGCGTTCCATATTAAAAATAAGGAAATCGAATTCTCTAAAAAGTTCCAGACCTTGTTTCATAGTCGTCTCCTGAGGAAATTAACAAAGGTAAAATTACTTAAATAAATTATGAACTTGTAGAAAATATACCTAAAACCCTACGAACTACGAACACAAACTAATACTAAGAAATATAAAACGCTACAAAGTTCGTTACATTAGAAAATATACCTAAAACCCTACAAACTACGAACACAAACTAATACTAAGAAATATAAAACGCAACAAAGTTCGTTACATTAGAAAATATACCTAAAATCCTACAAAATACTGAACGCGGCTTCGCCGACCTCCCGCCGGATGGCGTATATATGTTTATGCGGCTTTCACGGATTCCTCCGTATGAGATGCAATAGCAGTGGATATATCCACATTATGCCGTTGTAGTGCTAAAATCACATTCAGCAAACGTACAACTAAATGCAGCTCCGTGAATAGATGAAGTAAAATGCGAACAGTAAATGCAAACTTCGGGAGGTCGGCGGGAGGTCGGCGAAGCCACGTTCAGTATTTGCATGCCTCCTTCCGATCTGTCCTTTACACAGCCAGGTGCATGTCGGTACCCTGATGAATCTAGTAGAGACGAAACATGTACCTCTGCCGTATCACTGTAGCGGGGATGGTAAGTTTTGACTTTCTTTTCGATATGGTGGTACAGGTAGGCCATCATCTCGATGGTGGTGTCTTCTTCTTCTTCTACCTTCTATAATAGGTCCCTGATCTGTTCCTTCTTCGATTTTCCTCATTCTGGACTTAAATTATCGCTCCACCTTTTCCATGGTCGACCTCTACTGCGTGTACCACTAGGCGATTTACCTCGTGCGATCCTTACCAGTCTATCCTCTGTCATTCGGCTTATGTGTTTGTTCCATTGTGTCTTACGTTGTAGGACCCACTCATTAATGCAGTCTGTGTTGCATGATTGCCTGATGTTATCGCTTCTTTCTCTGTCTAGTAGCGTTTTTCCTGTTATTCGTCGAAGTATTCTCATTTGTGTAGTCTCCAATAGTTGTTTCATTTTTGTCGTCTCTGGCCGTGTTTCTGAGGTGTATGTCATAATAGGTCTAATTGTGGTTTTGTAGATTCGAACCTTTATTTCTTGTTGTAAGTGTTTGTTTCGCCAGATCACGTCGTTGAGGCAACCCGCCACTTTGTTTGCTTTGGCCACCTGCCCTCTAACTTCATCTTCGATGTTGCCATAACTAGTTATGTCGATTCCTAGATATTTGAAACTCATTTCTTGTTGTATTATTCGACCGTCTAGTTCTAGTTTGCATCGGAGGGGTTCTTTTGAGGTTGTCATACATTTAGTTTTTTCGGCTGAGATAATCATATTATATTTTCTTCCCGTAAGATTAAAGGTATTTAACAATCTCTGGAGGTCGTCTTCATTTTCGGCACATATCACAGCGTCATCAGCGTAACAGAGAATTTTTATTTCTGTATCACCCATTTTATATCCTCTACCAAGTCGCACCTCCTTTATTATTTCGTCTATTATCATGTTAAACAACAAAGGATTAAGCGAGTCTCCCTGTCTAATACCGCTGTTGTCTGGTATGGGTTTTGATAATTTACCGTTAGTGCGAATCTGAACTTTATTGTTTGCGTATATGTTTTCGATGGTCTGAATTATATTGATAGGAATATTCTCTTATATAACAAGTGGATTACGTCATCTAGCTTTATGTGATCGAATGCTTTTGTTAGATCTATAAAGCATATATATATATATATATAAGATGGTGGTCTAATAGGATAAATTGTGTTCTATAGCAATTTATTCAAACTGTGCAACACGGAAAGGATATGATGGAACGAAGTTTGCAATTACTGTTCGCATTTTGCTTCATATATATATATATATATATATATATATATATATATATATATATATATATATATATATATATATATATATACGGCTACCCTCGTATTGTAATATTCCAAAAACAGATCAATAATATTCTAATTAGAGACAACACGCACAATTATTAGCAGTATAGTTATATTAACCAATATACTTATATGTAGGTTCAGAACAAGTAGGTATGGCTTCTCAACATGAAGTGTTCTATTTCGTTCCAGTTGTCGAAGTTGCTAATTATTTTAGTATAGTACCCTACTTTGACTTTTATAATAATGTTTTAGTGCGAGAGCAGCGTTATAAAAAGCAGTTCATAGTTTTCCTGGTTTTAACAGTATTCTTAATAGTTACAATATTAATAGAGACCCGTATAGAAAAAGAAATTATTCAGAACACAATAATTAAATTTTTTATTGTTTCGTCAGCATTGTCTCAATTCCTAACATTGCTAACTGCTATTATTAACTCATATGGTAAAAGAATGATCTGGTGCAAACTTTTTCGAACATTTGCATTTGTCGATAAAACTTTATCCAATAAAAGATCAAAATTTGAAGAGAATATATTGAAAAATGGCAAATATTATTTAACTTTTATTGTCTCTTTAATAATTTTACTAATATATTGCGATTACATAGAATGGTCTTTATCAAAAGCTAAATCCCATAAAATCTTATTTTTAACGTTGTTTCCGTTAAATAACTGTATATTAGAGAGTTACACCATATTTTACTGCTTCATAATGACAGCTTTATTAATATCTATAAAAACCAGATACCAGAGTGTCAAAGAAATTATAATCAATATAAAAATATCCATTGTCGGAGAGGAAATAATAGAATTAATTGGAAAAGTAGAACTATTAACTCTTGAGCTTTACAACATAGTAACGTATTTTAAAAGTTTGTTTGATTATCAGTTTTTCTTCATGGTTGCTAATAGTTTCCAAATTCTTCTTTTAAATTGTCTCGTTACGGCAAGGATTGGAGTTGTCATAACCAATACAGTGTGGATAATTTTATATATGGTAAGTAAATATATTTTAAAGCAATTTTTTATATTGAGTTTGTTCTTCTTTTACTTTTAAAATGGTTTTACGGATTTAAAGAAAGATATCTTATATTAGTAGCCAAAAAGTGTATTAATTAATACAAAAATACTTTATTCTAAGAAGATGAAAACACATATAAATCCTAAAGTACCTTTATTAATATATCAAAACAAATTATTGAAGCTGAAAGGATGTTGATAGGTTAATAGATTTAGACGATTGGTAAATGCTTATTGATATGCCTTTGTTGCCTGAAAACATATATATATATATATATATATATATATATATATATATATATATATATATATACATAATAAAAGAATATTTTTATTAACTTATTCATGAGCTGACCAACATTTAAAAAAAATGAATTTTCTCTATATTATAATTAACAATTCTAATAATTTACAATCAAATACAAATGAAAAAAAGAACCTTATATGTTTATTTGGATTATTGGAAACTTAACAAAACCATGCTCCCTATACCAATTTAATTTTACATTTGGGGTAGACGATGCAATGTGTCGCCAAGTTTCAAGAAACACGAAGAAAAAGATTTATAAGATATATGAGAATATTTTAATTTATTGATTCATGAGTTCAGCAATATTGTAAGAAAAATTAATTTTCTTTAAATTTCAATTAACAATTATGTTCCTATGTACAAGAAATAATCATATTTCTATTAGAAAGGTAACAAAACAATGCTCTTCACATTATTTTAATTTTGCATTTGTGGAATACGAGGCAGTACGTAGCTAAATTACAAGAAAGACAACGAAAAAAAGATTTATTGATTCAAAATCATTTAACAGAAATAAAATCAGCCGTGACACAATATTCCTAACACAGGGTGAATTAAAAAATTAAAACAACACATATTTAAAAATAAACACACAATATAGTATAAAAAATATATACTTTTTGGCTGGAGATATTTTGTTGATTCAGGCAAATTCTTAACAACACTAGTCAAACGAACTCTTTGTTTCAGTGCTGGTTTCATCAAAATAGCATTTTTCAAAAATGTTTGGAACAAAGTCTAGAATTTTTTGCTGATTCTCAATTTTTAATAAATATTTTTAAATTTTTGTTGAAAAATGGAATAACTAAAAAAGGGTCGATAAAAAATTGATTTAAATATTTATTTCAAAAAGATAATTTGCAAAATAAAAAAAAAGTAGGCAAATTCTGAACGATAAAAATGGCAAATTATAGATTAAAAGTATTAAAACTATCATAAATAACTTAACTAAAACATGTAATATTCAATTGGCAATAACATAATAAGTCACTTTTATCGAAATATTACTATAAGTAACAAAAAATTATATAACGTTAAGAACCCTAAAACCCCATCACTATTTTTAATTGTGAAAAGTAACTGTGTTTCACCTTTTTTATAAATTACTGCGACTTTTTGTTTATAAAAATATTAAAAACCACTGATGATTCCATCTTTTGTTTGCCACACATAAAATGGCTGCCGCTTAAAAACGAACACCGAACATTAGTAAAATAGGATACGCGGTATCCATTCTCTTTCTTAATCCGAAATCTTGATCGAAGTGGAAATATTTTGAATAAAAATAGAACCATTTTCAATGTTAAATATTTGTTTTTGCTTGTTATTCTTCTTATATAATCGGCTGTCCTCGAATTGTAATAGTCCAGAAACAGATTAATAATATTTTAATTACAGATACATGTTTGCAGTAGAGCTATGTTAAAAAATAAACCTCAAGCTCAAAACCAGTAGGTAGGGCTTCTCAAAATGAAGTGTTCTATTTCGTTCCAGTTGCAGAGGTTGCTAATTATTTCAGCATTGTACCGTAGTCATAGTTTTTCTCGTTTCATCAGTATTCTTAATAATTGCAGTATTAAGAGAGACCCGCATAGAAGAAGAAATTTTTCAAAACACTATAATTAAAATTTTTCAAGTATCGTCCGTAATCTCTCAATTCCTAACATTGCTAACTGCTATTATTAACTCATAAAGTAAAAGAATAATCTGGTTTAAGCTTTTTCGAATATTTGCATTTATCGATAAAACTTTATCTAAAAAATGATCAAAATTTGAAGAGAATGTATTGAGAAATGAAAAATATTATTTAATTTTTGTAGCTTTTTTGATTATTTTAGTAACAATATTGTGATTATATAGTATGAACTTTAACAAAAGTTAAATCTCGTAAAATTTTATTTATAATGTTGTTTCCATTACATGATTCTGTATTACCGATTTATACCATATTTCATTGTTTATTATAATTTATTTATTTATTTATTTATTTATTTACAATAACTGCCCTATAGGTCTTGAGACCCAACTACAAGGCAGTGATTACACAAATAATACGTAAACGAACAATTTTAAATTCGAATCAAACGACAAAAATATATATCAATTCAAATACAAATAAAAATTCAACTAAAATAATTAATTCTAACACTAAATGTATAATACAATGCTATGCTATCTACTTTCATATACAAAGATGAACATATAAATCAATTAAGGATGAGAAAAAGAAAAAAAAGAAGAAATGACAATTAATATCTATTAATATCAGATACCAGAGAGTGGAAGAAATTATTATCAATATAATAAAATCCATGGTCGAAGAGGAAATAATGGAATTACTTGGAGAAGTCAAACTACTGACTCTTGAACTTTACAACAGAATAACGTATTTTAAAAGTTCGAACATCAGTTTTTGTTCATGGTTGCTAACTGTTTCCAAGCTCTTCTTTTAAATTGTCTTGTTATTCTTTTATAATTTGATTCCACGAAAGAATTTTTTTATTATGAGTCAGTTAATGTTCTTAGTAGCCAAAAAGTGTATTAATTAATACAAAAATACTTTATTTTGAGAAGGTAAAAACACATATAAATCCTTAAGTGGCTCTTTCAATATATCAAAAGAAATAATTGAAGCTTTGTTGTCCAAATGTCTTCCCATATAAAATAAATTTGAACATGTGTCTTGCTGAATGAATGTTGATGGGCCGATTGGTCTAAACTATTGGTAAAGACTTACTGACACCTCTTTGTTGCCTAAAAACAGATACATAAAATATACAAGAATATTTTTACTTATTTATTCTTGAGCTCAGCAACATATTACGAAAAATACATTTTCTCTATATTACAAATAACAATTCTATTAATTATATAACAATTAAATATGTAGGTATAAAAGGAACCATATATGTTTTATTAGAAATATTATAAAAAAAGGCTCTGTACATTAACTTAATTTCACATTTGTGGAAACGAGGTAATGCGTAGCTAAGTTACAAAAAAGACGAAGAAAAAAAGTTTTATAGATTTAAAACGAATTAGCAAAAAAAATTCTCCGTGACGCAGAATTCCTCATCAAACGGTTAACAGTAAATTGAATAAAGAAATTAAATATTACATACTAAAAAGTAAAGATAATATAATATAAAAAATATATATTTTTTGGCAGTAGGTATTTCGGTGATTCAGAAAACTTCTCAACAACACTGGTCAAACGAACTCTTGTTTGAGTGCTGGGTTTAAAAAATAGCATTCTTTAAAGATATTTGGAATAAACTCTTAAATTTTTTAATGGGTACCAATTACGTTTTTCTTAAATCCTTAGGGAAACTAAAAAATATTATAAATTTTAAAATATATTTTTTTAAAATTTTTGTTAAAAACAGAATAAACAAGGAAAGTTCGATAAAAAATTGATTTCAATAGAAAATTGAATGAAATATTTATTTCAGAATGATAACACTGGACAACATCCAAAATGTATTTAAAATAAAGTCAACTATATTTTACCTTTTTGGTGTGGTAAGACCGAAAGTAAACTTATCTTTTTAATATTAAGTCAAGTTTTAGAGATACGTGATGTCATATCCCCCTATATATTAACAATATAACCGCAATAATGCACGTGGTATATTTGCATTGTTATAACAATAAAAGGGTGTGACGTTGCTAAATCCACGTTTTCCCCCAAGTTAAGGAAATTTTGCACAACTTGGCAACACCACATGGAATATCCAGCGATGACCCCCCATATACGAATTCCTAACCCCCCAGAGCTTAAAAGAAGGAAAATAGCCATTGGTACCCATGTAAATCGACTTTTATGTCTGCTTTGTACTGAACAATCCCTGTATACAAACAAATGACAAACGCCACTATTGCGAATGGAATAGAAAATTTTTTAATATTCTCTAAAAGCGGAGGGGTTAGTGACTCGAATGGAATAGTTGGGATTGTAAGATGTCTCGAAAGTATGTAAATAATCCACATCACTTCTGTTATGTTTGTATTGAGATAGCCTTTGAGTCTCATGAGCGGTCTATTACTCTATTGATAAAAAAGACATATCAGCTTTATTTCGGTTGCAATATTAAGAATCAATACAAACAGTAGGCGCCACATATCAGCTATAATGCATGTGCTTCAAGTCTGAGAAACTGGTTAAATAATGAAAAACGATCTATGCGGTTTGCTGTATAAATAAATATATATATATATATATATATATATATATATATAAATAAATAAATATATATATATATATATATATATATATATATATATATATATATATATATATATATATATATATATATATATATATATTATACAGCAAACCGCGATCTATGCGGTTTGCTGTATAAATAAATAAATATATATATATATATATATATATATATATATATATATATATATATATATATATATTATATATATATATATATATATATATATATATTATATATATATATATATATATATATATATATATATATATATATATATATATATATATATGTATTGTCACGATTAGGCTATTACGCCCGCACAAAGTATTTGCCCGTCAATAATATTTGGAAAACTTTGTTATTATTTTACTTCTGAATTTATATTTTCAATTATCAAAATATTTCCAAAAAAACTAGTATTTATTGCATGTATAATAAATATGGCACAATATTATTTTTTATTTTCAGAGGGAATTTAATGGTCAATACTTATTTCTTTCATGCAAGATTATTGCTAATCAATATTACTTTTTAGTTAATTTGATCTGCCATGAATTAACTTTTAACTACCTGGATCACAAATCGGCAACGTTTAATTTCGTAATTGTCCACTAGATGACTATAGTATTATTTTACAAGGAAAGCGTCGTTTATTTTTAGAGAAATAATTACTAATTTAAACAAATTATCGTGTGCTGTGCTGTGATACAAGATGTTAATATTGTTTCAAACCTAATATTTATTATGATTAATATTGTATATATCAGGTTAGATCACAAAATTATAATTTATTAATTTTATTATTTTTATTTTAAAACTGTATTGTGTGTTATTATCTTAATATTGTTTCAAACCTAATATTTTTTATGATAAATATTATTATGATCAGATTAGTATACAAAACTATAATTTATTAATTTTATTATCTTTATTCAAAAAAAAGTTAGGTTAATTTTTGATACTAGTCTTCAATGTCTAAAAAATTAAAGCTTTCTACTGCCTTATTTTATATATATTATTACCTTGTTATGCTTTCTTTTATTTCGTCCCAATATATTACCAAACACAATTCCAGCTACTTTATTTTTTTTTTAAATAATCCACCAAATTTCCAAAAAATATATTAGTTGTCGTTTCCTGTGAGGTAAGGAATTGACAAAAATATTTTCCAAAATCTCGTTCGGCCAAGTTTTTCTTAGTTCAATTCGAATAATTTTCTTCTATATTCTTGTAATCAAAATAATCTATTATTTGTTGTTGTTTGAGAGTTGCACAGTTATTTAATAAACAAAAAACTTTTACTAATTGCTTTAAAAATTATTAATTTCTTTGTACTTGAAAACAAAAAATCACACATAACCTCCTTTAAAACCAAATATTTAACTTTTGTTTACTTTTGACGTAGGAAGAACTTTTTTTTAAACAAATGAAAAATTGAGGTTGTGTCAAGTTTCAGGAGCTCGAGAAACGCAGTGCTTCCAGCAAACTGATTATTTCAACTCTTTAGAAAATTTCTACTGCTTGGCTTTTTATAGTCGGCCAAAACATAAGAAATTTCTGTTTTCTGATTGGTCTGATTTTTGACACTAGGCAACTTGATAAATTTTTATATTTTGAAAAATTGAATTTTATGATGGCTTTTTTAATTTACGAAATTTTGACTGGAATTTTATTTATTTTTTAATATATTGACAGAAATTTGACTTTTTAGCTTAATTAAACTTGCAATATTTAAACTTTCCTCGACATTTTGATATATATAAAAGCTACTTTGGCACATTATTAATATATTAAAATTGATAAAAACAAACACTCTGCACTGTAAAATCTATGACAATTTTTATCAAATTTTATTCATAAAGACTCTAAAAGTTTATTGCTGCTTTAATGTTATTACAATTTTATTCAGCAAAATTTTTCTAAATATGTTTGTGGGAATATTTCTTACACTAAGTTTAAATTTACCTTACAAACTAATTAAAACTATTTTAAATTCTATGCTTTTATATAAACATGATTCAAATTTAGTACATAATTTATTCTATAACCCTTAAAGCTAAAGCATTTTTCTAATATTTTACACATTAGTGTTTATTTATCACTATTCACGGTAATTTTCTCTGAATTTTGCACTAGATTTTCCACTTCACGCACTTTTGTGTCTTGCGATGATTGTTTTAATGGGACAATCGAAAATGTATTTAACTTCACTATTAGCTTTTTTAACAGCATCCTCACTCTTTTTATTCATTTTAGCCTATATATTTGTTTATACTGGATCTTACTCTAACTAATACAAAACCTTTTATATAGTTTTTTTTATTAACTTTAGTTTTTATGAGAAAAAATACGTCTTTTTTTTTAAAACAATATAACAATTCTCAATTCTTTTTTTTTTATCCAAGAATTTTGGATTTTATTGTCTTTTTTAAGACTAATGTTTATTTACTCTAATATCTTTAACAATACATATTATGCTATACCTCAACCCAATTTTACCCTATTTTAAACTAAATCTACTGGTATATTGACCATTAAAAATCATCTTTAATACGTTCTGTGTCTAATTTCTTCTCTAAGTGTCTTAACCAAAAATAAAACTGAGCATTTATTTCCACAGTACATATATATATATATATATATATATATATATATATATATATATATATATATATATATATATATATATATATATATGTATATAATGAATATAATTTTTTAGTTTTGAATTAATAAATTCTTGAAATACTTTTTTTTTTAATTGATAATTCTTATGTACCATTCATTAGGTCGTATATATCTAATAATTTTATTTGGTTTAGATATTTTAAAAAAGTTTTATAAGGGCATTATTTCCAAGTATAGTTGATAAATATTGTAAGTTACACGGTAATAATAATAATCATAATAATTATATTCCCTGGAGGGAGTGCGAAGTTGTTTGGCTTGTAAATCATAATAATAATAATCATGACTCAGCCGCTAAGATACTCCACCAAGAGTTAGCGGAAAAGTTAAACCTATTACAGGTAGGAAAAGTGCCTTATTACAAGTACAATCCGGAGCCTATTCTTGAGAACAACCAGTTCAAGATATACTGGGACCGAACGGTTCTGATGGATCAGACAGTTGCTCATAATAGACTAGATATTATACTTATAGATAAAATCTCTAGGCGAACTACTCTAATCGACATTACTGTAACGAACAACAACAACCTGAGGCCAAAATACAACGAGGAGATCGCCAAATACAGAGATCTGGAGGTGCAAGTCCGAAGACAATGGACAATGAACAGCGTCCAAACCATTTCCATAATACTGTGAACAACTGGAGTGATACCAAAGAACCTTCTGCAGAACATCAAGGGTATGGGCCTTAGTGAGCATCTGTATAAGCCGATGCAGAAAGCAACTCTCCTTACAACCGCGCGAACCGTCCGAAAGTTTGTAGGAAATACAGCAGACAACGTCACCTAGGACCCGATAACATGGAAAGGGTTCCCACAGAGCTTCATACTTTTGGTATCTTTGTGTACCTGGTATGAGTTAATATTCCCTGGAGGGACTGCGAAGCCGTTTGGCTTGTAAATCTAAATAATAATTATATTGGGACCGAACGGTTCTGACGGATCAGACAGTTGCTCATAATAGACCAAACATTATACTAATAGATAAAAGTCCCAGGCGAACTACACTAATCGACGTTGCTGTATCTAACAACAAGAACCTAAGGCCAAAATACAACGAGAAGATCGCCAAATACAGAGATCTGGAGGTGCAAATCCGAAAACAATGGGCAATGAACAGCGTCCAAGCGATTCCCATAATACTGTCAACAACTGAAGTGATACCGAAGAACCTCCTGTAGAATATCAAGGTACTGGGCCTTAGTGAGCATCTGTATAAACCGATGCAGAAAGCAACTCTCCTTGCAACTGCGCGAACCGTCTGAAAGTTCGTAGGAAATACAGCAGACCACGTCACCTAGGACCGGATAACATGGAAAGGGTTCCCACAAAGCTTCAAACTTTTGGTATCTTTATGTAGCTGGTATGAGTCAATATTCCCTGGAGGGAGTGCGAAGCCGTTTGGCTTGTAAATCATAATTATAATATTATATTTTTACTTTAAAATATGATTACGTCGAGTGTAAAAGATAAATTACCCCAGGTGGGTAGGACCAATGGTCCAGAATCTCACACCGCAGAACAATATTTCGACATCTTTACCTTTAAGTGACAAAGTGTTGAGGAAGGGGACCCCTGTCTCAAAGAAGCTATAACACAATAACAAGAACACAAGAGCCAAACAACAGCGAAAGCTCAACCCTTCGAAGGTGCTGCGCAGGAACCTCAGCCAACGCTCACTCCGGCGGGTCTTCCAAGACAGCGCATGAAATGGACAACACCCATGAATGAAACAATAATGCACATTTTTTATAGGGTGACCGAACTAGGACTAGAAACGATCGGCTATAAACAAGAGCTTCTAGCCGAATTTTGTAGGGAATATCCACACCTACAAGTGTCACAACAGAGAATAGCAGACCAATACAGAGCTATTCTCCGCGATAAACTAATCTCAGATACGTGATTTAACATCATCAAAGCGGAAGTCGAACGAGAAATAAGAAGCACCGATGATATCAATGACCAAATCGCAGAACCTGTGTCACAGCCAGATCTCGAGGTTGAAGAACAACCAAACAAGGAGATCGCTGAAGACCAACGGCAACAGCAACAACAACTACATCAACACGAGGACCAAACAACTCCAAGAGTTCCAAACGCCGATGATGCTGCGCAGGAACCTCAACCGGATCTCACTCAAACAAGACGATCAAGACAACGCATGAAATGAACTGTGCCCATGAGTGAGTCAATAATGCACTCTTTTTTTACAGAATAACTCATCTAGGACGAGAGATGATCGGCTACAGGCAACAACTTCACACCGAATACTGCAGCGAGTATCCACACATACAAGTGTCACAACAGAAAATAGCTGACCAATATAGAATTATTCTCCGAAAGAATCTAATTCCTGTAACACAGCTCAATACCATCAAAGTTAAGGGTGAACGTGAGATCGGGGACACTGACAATAACAACGGCCCAATTGCTGAACCTGAGCCAGAGCCAGAACACGAGGTCCAAGAACAGCAAGAACAGCTGAATGACGATACTCAAGAGGATAATGCTGAGTTCCTTTATCAGAAACTATCAACATAAATGAGTGCTGCGATGTTGAAGTACAATAGAACCAATCCATTATGCAGACCAGTACTGCCAAAAATTAACTCATCTAAAAAACTGGGTAGCTCTCTGCTGTTGCAAGAGGCCAAAGAGATATAAAACCAGCAATAACCGAAAATGAGACAATGCGCTGTTCCAATGATCAGAAAAGACTTTCTGCCGTAAGCTAAACTCTTCACCTAACATGGTAGATAATAGATATCCCAACAGAGAGCAGGTAGAAGAGTTTTGGGGAAACCAACTTTCCACACCATCTAATTATAAGATCGCAACCAGCTGGATCAATGAAGAACATCAAATCTGCCAAGACTACAGCTAGAGGCAGTTTGAGCCATTTACCACCGAAGAAATCTCAGGTCTCGACAGGATCCATAACTACTGGCTCAAGAAGTTCTGGTGTATACGCCAGCAACTGGCTAATCTTATTAATGATGTTTTTCTAAACCCAACAAAAATGCCATTGTTTCTGATTGCAGGTACTACGTATCTCTTACCAAAGGACCAATATAACACACATGACCTAGCTAAGTATAGGCGAATCACCTGCCTTCCCACACTATATAAGATGGTAACCTCCTGCTTGACCCAACGCATCTATGTACATTGTGAACAAAATAACATCATCGTAACTCAACAGAGAGGATGGACCAGGGGGCAATGGGATGCAAGGAGGAGTTGATTGTTGACTCTGTCATATGTAACTAAGCCTGTACCAACCAAAGAAACCTCTTTGCTGCCTACGTGAATTATAAGAAGGCCTTCGACTCAGTGCCACATGAGTGACTCAAACCTATACTGAGAATGTATAGGGTCGATAAATCATTTTATCACTCCGTTTGAACTCGACCAGATACGGCTTTAGTATTAGAAATAATAGCAAAAAGGTAGTAAGATTGAATCATCTTCTATACATGGATGATCTTAAATTGATGGCTGCTATCAGAAGTCAGCTGGAGCAAAAGCTTAAAATTGTGGAGGAGTTCTCCGAGGATATCGGAATGCAGTTTGGGCTTGGCAAGTGCCGTATTTTGAACATCGTTAAAGGAAATATACAACCTGCAGCAATTGAGATGCAGAACGGTGAAACTATAGATGCAGTCGAAGCAGAACAAACATACAAATACCTAGGTATGAAATAAGCTAAACGAATTGACCGTCGCCCTATGAAGGCCAAATTGACAACCGAATTTGTCAGGAGAGTAAGACGGGTGTTACGAACTAGTCTAAATAGTAAAAACTTGTTTAAGGCACTCAACGTACGCATGCTTTGCGCTTAGCTACTTTTTTGAAATTGTAAAATGGTGCAGGGAGGACATCGAGAACCTTCAAAGGAAAATAAGAGCTCTTAACAAAAGCGCACCAACACCACGCTCGGAGTGCTGTTGAACGTACAATGCTTCCAACACATCAAGGAGGAAGAGGGCTGGTCGATATTGGTAAGCAGCTCGATCAACAAATAATAAACTTACGTTCTTATTACCACAAGTTAGTGGACTTTCCACACTACATCGAGCGATATGTAAGCCAGACTATTCAACGCTACAGCTGAGAGAACGGGATATTTCTTCTCACCACCGAACAAATGTCGGTGTCACTTTTGTCATTTATGGTGTTGCCATCTTGATTAATATGGACTATTTCAAAGAAGAGTCTTTTGTGATATGCAGGAGCTCTTTCCAGAATCTCAGAGCCATCCCGGTTAATAATGTGATCATGATGAAAAACATGTTCAGCCAGACCACAAGAGGGTGAACCTCTATTAATATCACTACAGTGGGAAGTGAGTCTGCCTTTGAGGCTTCTAGAAGTCTGGCCTATATAAACTAATTGACAGTTTGAACAATGCACGCTACCATTCGTATCATCCACTGAGATATAAAATCAATCTCGTCTAAGGCATGATAAATAGAGCTGTCAAACTTACACACCCAAATTTTAGTGCAGAGGTATTGAGCCAACTTAATGATATACTATTGGAGAATTCTTACCCTGACAACATTATTAAAAAATTTCTCTACCAAATATAATATTCCTGAAAATATGTTTGAAATATCTTCTCAACCGTCTCTTCTAAATACTCATTATTTAAGTTCAGCCAACACTCTTCCAAATTTAACAGTCCAAGTTAAATTTTTACACATACTACTTAACATAGAAAATCTTACTAACAAATAGATGAACATTTTTAAACACATAAATTGTGTTTCATAACAATTTATTCCAACTGTGCAACCTCTAACACAGAAAGGATAAGATGGAGAGAAGTTTGCATTTACTGTTTCGCATTTTACTTCATATATATATATATATATATATATATATATATATATATATATATATATATATATATATATATATATATATATATATATATATATATATAATAAAATAGAATAAAATATTGGCGAAGCGGACGTGAAAATTTGTCAATCTACATGATTCTCGTATTAAAAAGTGCGGAGCACTCCAAAGTATGGAATAACTCCGGGTCCGACAGCTGGCGACAGCGATGTTTCGTCCTAATATGGGACTCGTCATGCCACTGCATTCGGTACAAACCATCATCTCGCCTTTACGTCCTATAAAGCTGAATTTAAAATTAAAAACAGCAAACAGGACGACAAAGGCGACATCTCGATGGTTCACTTGATAATACAAGAACCACACAAATTAACAAAACTTGTAAAAACCGCCATGTGGTGGCGCGACGGTGAATTAAAACAGAAATCTATACAATCGAGTACACTAAACGCGCTGCTCTAAGGATGGGGGTCGCAATTATCAATCAACTAAATCGAGGATACTTTTTCCCGTAGAATTAGATTTTGGTATTTATTTTGCAATAAAAGTTTGGTTTGCAATAATTTGTTTAAAGAAATTAATTTTGCAAAACTAAAAGCAAATTTGAATCAGCGATGTCTCGAACACTTTAAATCATATATGGTTTCTGTAGGTTATGGTTCAAAACCTTATGGTCACGAAAGGGAAAAAAATTATGTTGAAATAATCATGAAGCACATAGTAAAGATCAAATTTTTAAACATATTTGGACCTAAAATTTACCGCTCTTTCGATTATAGATGTTAAAAAAATCGGTTTCCATTGAAAAAATAAAGTTAATCTTTCAAACGACGGTTACTGTTAAGTTCAAACTCAAGGTCATCATTTCATTTCTCGTTGAAATTACTTTAGGTATGACCCTAACTTTAACAAACAAATCATTCCTGGGGAAGTCTTTAACTGTTTCGTTACTTGTTTACCACCTTTTATTATACCGTTAAGAGGTAGTTTTTACCCTTAAAAGTGAGCTACAAAAAATTACGTGTTTAATATTTTTCATTGCTGTAGTCGTACGCAAAGTTGCACTCCATTCGGTGAGTTACACTTGGGCAGCTTAACTTGTCAGAGCTCCCTTTTTTCCACATCGACTTTTGTAAGTATATCGTGGGTAATGCACCATGATAGTGTGAAACATTAAAAACCACTTATTATACAATCCTGTGTTTGCCACATATAAAATGTCTGCCGCTTAAAAACATCGAATATTAGTGAAATAGCATGTTCGGCATCCTCTCCTTTTCTTAACCTCAGGTATTGATCGTCGTGGAAAATATTTTGGAAAACTATAAAAAAATTTTCTTTGATAAATATTTGCTTTTGTTTGTTATTCCCGTCATAAAAACGGAGACTCTCATATTGTAATTTTCTTCAGACAGATCAATATTATTTTAATTACAGATAGTTATTAGCAATAGTTTTATATTAAGAAATATATTACAGGCTTAAAATAAGTCGGTATGGCTTCCCAACATGACGTGTTCTATTTAGTTTCAATTGTCGGGGTTGCTAATTATTTCAGTATTGTGCCCTACTTTGACTTTTATAATAATGTTTTAGTGAGAGAGCAGCGTTATAAAAAGCAGGTCATAGTTTTTATTGTTTTTACAATATTTTCAATAATTACAGTAATACGAGAAATCCGCATAGAACACAAAATTTTTCAGGACACCATAATTAAATTTTTTTTAGTATCGTCCCTGATATTTCAATTTCTAACATTGCTAACTGCCATTATAAACTCATATAGTAAAAGAATGATCTGGTGCAAGCTTTTCCAAACATTTGCACTAATCGATAAAGCTTTGTCTAATAAAAGATCAAAATTTGAAGAAAATATATTGAAAAATGGCAAATACTATTTAATTCTTGCTACTTTTTTAATGGTTTTAGTAACATATGGTAATCATGTAATATGGTCTTTATCTAAAATTAAGTCTCAACAAATATTATTTTTTACGTTGTTTCCGTTAAATGATTATGTATTACAGAGTTATACCACATTTAATTGCATCATAATGACAGCTTTATTAATATCTGTAAAAACTAGATACCTGAGAGCTAAAAAATTTATTGTCGATATCAAAAAGTCCTCTGTCGGAGAGGAAATAATGGAATCAATTAGAAAAGTGGAAGAATTCGCTCTTGAGCTTTACAACTTAGTAATATATTTTAAAGTGTTGTTTGAATATCAGTTTTTGTTCATGGTTGCCAACAGTTTCCAAATTCTTCTTGTAAATTCTCTCGCCATGTACCAGGTTGGAATTGTGATAACTAATATTGTGTGGTTAATTTTATATGTGGTAAGTAAATATTTTTTTTATAAAAGTTTTACTGATTCCAAGATGAAGATCTTATATTGAGGGTCAGTAGTATACATTGAAAAAATAAATAATAAAAAAAGACATATTGTACAGTGTATCCAACAAGTATTTGTCAAACTTCCAGAAGTGTACAGAAGGCGTCAAAATAATCTTAGTATTTAATAAAATTCTTTTTTCCTGTGTGTGTCCCTAGACAGAAATAGGGGGTCCAAAAGGGAACCAAAGATTTCCCTTCTAGAGTGTAGCCTCTGAAATGAGTTTATTTTAATGGAAATAATCAAAGCAATGCAAGGAAAGAAACAAGTGTGTTTGGACTAGAAATAGGTCTGTTTTCATAAGAAGACAGGATGACGATTCAGCCGTTCAAATAAGGGCAGTTCGAATTTGAGGAAAATCTTGAATACCTCGAGATCAAGTTAAGTGTATTCGTGTTGGTTTGTTTTAATTTTGAATTATTTTCCATGGTAAATAAACTTAACTTTAAAAATTTTGTGTGGGTGATTTAAATGTAACGTCTTTGGTATTATATTTTACTGATGTTAAAGCTGTAATTTTGAGTAATGATTTTAATATTCTTTGCATAACTGAGAATTGGTTAAAACCTGTAATTTCTTCACCTTCTATACAAATTCACGGTTACAGATTCATTAGGAGAGATCGCCTAGATAGAGCTGGAGGTGGAGTAGCGGTTTATTTGCGAAGTGAGTACGAGGTTATGACTTACTCTCTATTCACTTGCGATAGTGGATCACTAGAGAATTTGTGGGTAAGTCTGCGATTTTAAAAAAAATTCATGCTTGTTAGCATTCTATATCACCCGCTCGCATGTCCTGTTGCAGAGGCTGTCGCGGGATGCCGCGCGATGCTATCCGAGGTTACTCCGATTTTTGATTATATGGTTGTTACGGGTAATATGAATATTAATATGATAAATATGAGTAATTCCATGCAGGACTGTTTTGATTTTCATGGTTTGACGTAGACAGTTAATGAGGCGAGGGTTATGAGGACGACATCCTCACTTTTGGGCCTAACTTTTATTAATACTGTTTTCATCGTCACAAGGTGAGTTATTATCAAAGCAGATCATAGTCTTATCTTTTATGAGGTGTCGTTAGCGACATCCGGGTCTGCTCAAAAAACATATATTTATAGATATTGTAAGAACTTTAATGAACATACTTTTAATGAACATATGTACTGAGTTAGCTAAAATGACGTCTATTACATTGATGATGTAAATAACAAAATTAACTTTTTAACTGAAAACTTGATGAAAGTTTTCGACATGCATGCACCTGTACGAACTGTTCGTCTGAGTAGGGCGCCAGCATCATGGCTCACGGATACCGCGTATATTGAAACAGCGCAAATATAAAAACAATAGAAACATACAGAATTGGAATGATTACAAAACTCTTCGAAATTTTGCATTGACGTCTGTGAGACCCGAGAAGGCAGCCTATTTGAGATATGTCACCTCGCAAGAGCCTCGACTCTTTGGAAGCTATTAAGGGTGGCAGGTTTGCTTTCAAAGTCAAGACCGGAGATACCGTACCATTCGTAGAGTCCTAATTCCATTAATGACAATTTTTTCTCGGCCTTCTCTAATATTAGGGCTGACACAGAGCTTGCTGAACATTTCAGGACTACCAGGCATAGCGAGGCTCATTTCATTTCCATATGTCTGCTCGAGAGCAAGTGGCTGCATGCGTTCGCAGTCAAATGCAACTTGCATAGATGGAATATCCTCGAATATGTTAAAACTAGTCATATATCTTTTGTTAAACCATTTCACTCATCTAGTGAATACATCTCTGGAGGCGGGTTATTTTTTTGCTGTCTCGAAGACAGCAGTTGTGTGTCCGATAGTTAAAATTAATAGTCCAGCGGCGCTAAGCGACTTGAGGCCAATAAGCCTCCTCCCGGTATTGAGTAAGGTGTTGGAGAGAGTTGTCTACGGACAGTTATTCTCTTATATAAGCTAATGCGATTTGTCAATGAGGAGGTCTGGACTGTGATCTGGCCATGGTGTAGGTGATGCTTGACTATTCGAAGGCATTTGATTGTGTGGATTATGCGTTAATGTGTGCGAAATTTAACTATTTCGGTGTGGAAAATTGGATGCTCTTCTTTGATACACAACTTTTGGACACATTTTACCCAATAAATTATAATGAAGTAGAAACTGATATTAATATCCATTTGCAGAATATTTCTGAATATAAAAATAATTACGGTTTTAGATTAAATGCTAAAAGAATTCAAATCTTACTCTTCGCATCTGTCATGTGCAGGGTTTTTGCAAGGCTATCTTAACTTGCAAATAAATGGTCAAAGTCTCGATTTTACCAACACTGCTAGAAATTTGGGAGTTTCATTTGACAGCTTGCTTAGATTTAGCCAACATATATTTAATCAGAGTAAAAAAATCTCTATGGCTTGGAAAATGTTGTATGCAAGCTATTCTTAACTTTAAAGTACGTAAAAAATTATGTGAATCATATATGTTGATACTTTCTTATTGTATTATTTTATTTTATCCTTATCTAACGCAAGATGATAAACAACCTTTCCAGCATATTCGAAACAACTGTTGTCGATTTATCTACGGCTGTAGCAAGCATGACCATATTTCTAGAAAAATACGACAACTGAACTAGCTGAATATTTCTTATTTCAATATTTATTAGTGGTGTTCCTTTACAAGTTGCTGCAAACATCAACCTCCTTATACTTAAGATATAATTAAGTTTTCCGAAGTGAAGTTCATCATGTTCCCATTAGATTTGATTCCCTCACTATGCCCCATCGATCACCATAAGGCTTTCTTTCAGCATTGTTTTACTTGCAATACTGTAAATAGTCCGGTCAAGTTAGCATCAAAAATAGGGGTAAGGTTACATTAATTCGCACCTTGCTAAAAATTGGCATGAATGTTGGGAACCCTATTATACACAATTTGTCAATTATCCACATCAATCCGAAGTGTGGAAAAAAATTTATTCAAGGTCAAATGTTGCAAAAATCGGTTTTTTGAGTTTTCCAGCTAAACGGTAAGTTTTATAATAAAAATAGGTGAGACAAAAATTATTCATCATGCAATTATCTATAAAAATTGTTCATACACTTTTTTTCCTAAGAATCACCATTTCGGAGATACAGCGATGCAAAATGTTGAAAAAGTTGTATTCTTCATAATATGCACACGTTTCCGCGCCACCCGTGAGGTAGTGTACATGGCGCGTTTTTTTTTACGTGGTTTCCCCGGTAGGCCTATTCCACGATCTATTGTGCTTCTGTTGAGTTAAAAAGCTATTGTATTAAATTGAAAATGGTACTATTGTAAATAACAAGATCGGTGTAAGTAATGCGTAAATTGAGAAAATTATTCGTCTGATTGATACTCTTCTAATGGAACATAATCCATACTGTCTTGCTCTTCTTCTTCTCCTTCTTCTTCTTCTTCTTCTTCTTCTTCTTCTTCTTCTTTTTCTTCTTCTTCTTCTTCCTGCTGAGTACAAATAAATTGTTCAAAGAGCAATGCATCAGATGTCTCCTCGCCTATATCGTAAGAATCCTCTTCTACTGGCGATTCAACATTGGAGCACGATTGGCCTCGACAACTGATACATGCTAATGAACAAAACAAACCAACTTTTTTACAGCCGCATTTAGCATTACACCCCGTTTTGCAATTGCAAAAAATTGAATTGAGGAGTTTTTCCGGTGCAGGAGGGAGTAAAGTCTGAATTGGTTCCAATATATTGTCAGTTAACTTCCAACCCCAGTCTTCTGGGTTTAGTTTATTACCAAGCCATACTTGAACTTGATAATATACTCGAAATAGATGTTGATGAGCAGAAGCAGAGGTTGGAGGAAGACAAGCTAATTGTACTTGTTTCTTTTTATACGTATTTTTTGCAAAAGATAAGTATCGAAACTTATCTAAGCACGTAATTTTTTTTGGAGCTCCGTAAATTGAAAGAAGAAAGCGAATTCCGTTGGTGATTACAGCTTGTGGAGTAGAGGTACTTTCTTTGAAAACATCAGCACAATCAACTAAATCTTGTCTCTCAAACAATTTCAAAACCGATCTTTTACCTCTCCTGAAAAATGCTGATGTCGTGTCGCAACCAGTTAGTGCATGTAGAAATAAGATATGATTTTGGCATTTTGAAAAAGCAGATAAACTCTTGGATGAATATATTTTTGATTGTTGTTGAGCCTTCCCAGGTTTTAAAAAATAAATAATTTTTTCAGTTGGCGTTCGAGCAGTAAGTAATACCAACAAATCAACATCTTCACCAACAAGAATAGTTGGATTTGTCGAGTTAAATTGTTCTATTGCTGTTTCAACTATCAGGACATCAGCATCATTATCAGCTTGCTTTACAGAGATATTTTCAGACGTAAATTTTTCTTTCAACATTGTAATGAACCGAGACTTGTTGTGTGTATTTGCGAGAAATTTCTGTTGGCTTGTGGTAACTGTCATAAATTCATCAAAAATGACGTCCGAAGATGAAGATGTTGTAGCTCGACGACGTTGTTCTGCAGCTTTAATATTTTTTGTACAATCAGCATAGCCATCAAATACTACAGTCACTCTATGGTCAAAATGTCTATGTACATACCGCACGTATTTATCTAAAATATGTTTAAATGTTTCTTCGTGATCCCACACTACACGGTGTAATAGATATCCTCCGTCGATTATGTACGTAGCATTTATGTCGTCAATATCTATGTTTACTGTTTCAAAACAATCGTAAATAGCTGACTTTTGTGATTTACGCATTCCAGCATCATCGAACAGTGACAACGGATACGGAGCCAATTCATATTCGAAATATTTCTCAATTTCATCTTCGAAAGCGCTAGTAATACTCATGCGTTGAAATAATAATACAGGGTCGACAGGAACTTTCTTATCGTGAACTTTTACGGTGCTACTCATAGCTAAGAGAGGTACTACTTTATCAGCGCGTTTTAATTTTATGTTATTAAACGTCATTCCTGTCATTTTGGACATGAAGGCAATTCCAACTTCACGAGCTTTGTGACAGTTAATTTTATCATCACCAACGACTCCATTAGCAATAGATACAATTTTGTTAACTTCCGGAAACGGATCATGCAATGAAAACCACTGCAGAAGGTTTTGTATGTCTTTCGAATCTTTCTTTACTCGTGAATCACTTGCATCTACATGCTGATCCGTTGTATCCATTCTAACATTAGCGAGATCTTCCAATCCTTCACAAACAATATTCATTGCATGCATACCATAAACCCATTTACTTATTACACTGTCTTTTGTACTTCTCCCTCGAGCAATACCTCCATCTGTCTTCATAGCTTTCATCATTGACTGCTCGATCACCATATCTGTTGAAGTTCCGCAACTTAATTTATCTGAACGTCGAACAGTGAAACATCCTTCTGTAAACTGTTTGTAAGTACTAGGATTCATACAGTTCTCTAATTGTAACATATCTTGTAAATATAAGTGTGCAGACTTAGCATACGGAAAATGTCCCGAAGCGTGGAAGTAAGGAAGCATTTCTTTAACGCAGTTCAAATGAGCTTGCCAATCTCCCATGCGCTCAGCCCTTATAAACTCCTTCATAATTGATACCATATAAAAATATTGAATCCAAAGTTTTGCGGTAGGTCCACGTTCTTCATATTCTCTTAGTTTTTCATTGAACTGATCGAGTAATGCTCCAGATATTTCGTCGTCATTTTCAACATCATTATATGAAATAGTGTTGTTTATTATGTTTTCAGCAGTAATGATAAGATTTGCGTCCATGGCGTCATCAATATCAAGCTCTTTCAATATTATTATTGCTAATGTTAACTGAAGTATTGTATGAGCTCGAACAGCTCTCGCATAAGCATGACCATTGAGCATTTTTTCTAATGACCCAGGTGCATAAACCAAAGAAAATATGTCTTTTATGCCGCTTCCTTGCATAATGTAACCAATTGCACCAAGAAACGACATGAGAAGATGAAATCCTCCGAGCCTAATGATGATCTTCGATAATTCAGACCCTTCAGGTGCGGCTGATACGATTTCTCGAGCTTTTGCATACAGAGGCTGGTCAAAAGTAACAATACATACATCATGACCATAGCGTTTTGCATTTTGTAATGCACAAAGTAAAGTCGGGTATATAGTATTGTAATTACTAGCCGGTTGGTGAATAAATGGTAAAAATAAAATTTTGGATGTTGAAAAATTCGTAACATTATTTGTTAATTGTTCAATGAAACCATTCCAACCGGGTATTGAAAAATTCTTCCATTTACTATAGAACCACATCGCATCGACTTTTTTAAGTACAGATTCTATTACTATTATAAGCAAAATCATGGACAATTATTTTACTATAACCTACTACACCATCATTTTGGTATATCTGCAGTGGCACATGAGCTATTGCCGCGAAATCTGTTGCTGAAGGAGCTTCTTTTATCCGTTGTATCGGCTCTTCTAGTAAAACTGAACTTTTTGGAGTAACAACTTGAATGATACCCATTATGTGAAGTGTGTTATGACCGTCCAGCATATTTACATTTATATCAGCATTGTCTGCAACATACTGAATGAATGTGCCAGTTTCTGGTGGTAAAATGTGAGATGGACGGTGAAAAACTGCTGCTGCTTCGTACAATATAGTATCATTATAAAATGCGCACAAACCGAAAGACGAAAAAATTTGTATAAGACGTTTTGACCCAAATCGCCGATGAAAAAAAATAGAGAGACCCAATTGTAACTTTGATTTGAAAGACCTTGGTCGAACAGCAGTCATAATACTATGGCTAATATTTGTGCATACTAATTTCAAATGTTGTAAATTAAATCGCTTTTTTTTCAAAATAACTTTCTCCAAAAAATAAGTCAGTGACTCTGGAATTTGACTGTTAATATCTTCAAACATACGACCTGGCGGGGGGTAATGAGAATTATCAAAAACTGCAGATTGAATATCTTCTCGAATGATTGCTGCCGCAGCCTTCACGATTCTAAATCGCTTTTCTTTTTCATTTGTTGTTTTTTTTTCGTAGCTAGCTCGATTTAAAATGTCATAGTGATTATCAACAAAACATATTAATGTTGATGCTCCTGACTTTTCTGTTATAATAATTTTATCGCCATACTTCAACTTTAATCGTAACTTAATGGTTCTATTATCTAACAAATTGTTGCAAATATTTTGTAATTCGTCTAATGAAAATTGACAATCATCACTATTTTCGATGTGTGCAAATATTTCTTCCATTAAAAGATTCGTACTTTTAGATTGAGGACGACCGGCTTGACCCCCCGTAGTCGGTCTCAAGAAGGCATTATGACAGTCTTTATGATACTTAGCTTCGGCAGCAACTAAATCATGTTCGAACTCAATTCGAGTAATAACAGCTTTTGCTACATGATCAGAACGAGTCTGGGCTATATTCAGGATTGTTTCTTTGAATGAAAGTGTTGTTACCTGAAAAATTTTACGCCGATACTTCAGTGCTTTTCTGTTTTCTAGCTCTTCATTCAATTCATTGCCACAAAATAAGCAACACTTTTTAAAACAAAAAAATGATTTACTTACGCGTGCTCTAGTACGAGGTGGACTTATTTTTGATGTACTAGCTTGTTCTTCATCCTGTTTTCTTTTTAATGCAGCGATTGTACCCTTCCGAGTATAGTTTTTTCGACACTGCACATGAACTGTCACAGAAGTCTGGTCTTTCAGGTATTCCGAAAATTCATCATCTCTTTCAATACTTGCATTAATTAATGACTTTAGGCCACGATCAACAGTAACTGTTTCGCTTTCGGTCAAATGTTTATTACAAATAAAGCACAACTGCGACATTTCTATTACAAACACAAAACTGCACAAATTTTGTTTGAAAATATAAGCAATAACTACGTGTTCTTACTACGAAAGAATGCTTGAGACTAATACTATTCTATCTAGGGAGGCCCTTCAAAAAGGAGCAGGTATACGAGCGTCGCCACGTGGACAATTGAATAGCAGACAGATGTTGCTCAAGGCCGTACGGTCATATAAAATGAGGGACTGGGTTTTTTTTGGAGTTTATATTTTTAAAACTGTATAATATGTATGTATACGCTACGAAAATTAATATTTTTACTTATATTATCGTTCTGTAACGTATATTACGGTAATTGACATGCATATTATGAAGAATACAACTTTTTCAACATTTTGCATCGCTGTATCTCCGAAATGGTGATTCTTAGGAAAAAAAGTGTATGAACAATTTTTATAGATAATTGCATGATGAATAATTTTTGTCTCACCTATTTTTATTATAAAACTTACCGTTTAGCTGGAAAACTCAAAAAACCGATTTTTGCAACATTTGACCTTGAATAAATTTTTTTCCACACTTCGGATTGATGTGGATAATTGACAAATTGTGTATAATAGGGTTCCCAATATTCATGCCAATTTTTAGCAAGGTGCGAATTAATGTAACCTTCAATGTCTATTTTGACCGGACTAAAAGCATTATAACGAACTTAGAAATCATTTCGCAACTACCTCATTCTTTCGAAAGAGAACAAAAGAAATTTTACTAGATAGGCAGAGAGCCACTGGAAGTAATGGAAGTTAATTGAATGATGTTGTTATGGTGCATGGAATATGCTGAGGTGGTATTAGTTCAATAAGTCATTATTCCATTTATTTATCAATTCATTAATTCATTGATTCTGAAATGAACAAATAGGGGTTCTGCTTGTATTAAAATGTAGTTTAGCGAAGAAATAATTTTATTTTGAAGCAGAACTTATTTTGTTATGTTTGATTTTTTAAAATTTATTGTTGAGTAGCTGACAATAGTTAGCTAGACTTCGCCTCTTAGGAATTGTACTTTGTTTTGTTAATCAATTCTTAATAATTTTGAGGATTGTTTCCAGCTGGTTTCTGGTAGCAGCCATCAGTTTAAGATCATTCATGTATAGAAGATGATTCAATCTTACTACCTCTTCGTTGTTATTTCTAATACTAAAGCCGTATCTGGTGGAGTTAAAATGATGTGACATCATTGCCAGGCACAACTACAACGGGCTTAGTCAATCGCCCTGTAATATTCTCCTTCATATTGAGATTGTATTAGCTTCGATGGTATCACTGGATGGCAATTGGATCCTAGTTCTCCAAGTTGATATTATGATAGCAAAGAGTTTTCTTCGGTTGGTACAGGGTCAACAGTCAATTGTTCCTTGCATCCTATTGCTCCCCTGGTGCATCCTCTCTGTTGAGTTGCAATGATGTTATTTTGTTCACAATGTGCATAGATCTACTGGGTCAGGTAGGAGGTGATTACCTTATATAATGTGGGAAGGTAGGTAATTGGCCTATACTTAGCTGGGTCATGTGTGTTGTGTTGGTCCTTTGGGAAGAGATGCGTAATAACTTTTGTCAGAAACAATTGCATATTTGCTGGGTTTAGAAAATTATTTTTAATAAGATTAACGAGTTGATAGTAAATAAACCAGTACTTTTTGAGCCAGTAGTTATGCATCCCTTCGAGGCATGGAACTTCCCAGTTATGGGATTTCTTGATTATTCCTGAAATCTTCTCGGTGGTAAATAGCTCAAACTGTATCTGGCTATAGTCTTGACAAATTTAGTGTTCTTCATTGACCCAGCTTGCTACGATGTTACAATTGGGGGGTATGAAAAGCTGTCTTTTTCAGAACTGTTCTACCTGTCCTTTATTGGGATATTTTTTAGGTGGAGAGTTTAACTTACGGTAGAAATTCTTCTCTGATCGTTGGAACAGCGCATTGTCTAGTTTTCGGTTATTGCTGGTCTTGTATTTCTTTGGCCATCCTGCAATAATAGAAAGCTTCTGTTTCAGCGTGTCGAAACATTGTTAACCAGTAGCATTCGTTGGATCTTGTTACGAATGGTATCGGACTCGATTCATGATTTCCTCAAATCATCTTTGCAGTTTAGGTGTTCTCGTGCCCCTGATTTACTCCATCAGTTGTCATATATCTTTTCGAAGATTTGTGATTTTCTTACTTAGAGGTTCTTCCCATGGTGATGTGTTGAGTTCTGTTCTTGCTGATCGGCACTCTGCTGTAACTTTAATTTCTAAAGTTTTAGCTATTGCAATCGCGGCACAGTAGATAGTGATATCTAAGGTCTCCAGAGTATAGGCCTCTGAAACATAAGTTGGTAAAATTCGATTATTCATGATGTCTAACATGACACCCAATTTTTTAGATAAATTAATTTTTGATAGTGCTGGTCTGCATAACGGTTTGGTTCTATCATACTCCAGCACCGCCACGCTCATTTCTATTGACAATTTCTGAAAAAAGAGTTCAGCGTTGTCCTGTTGGATATTATCATTAGGCTCTTCTTAGTGTTCTTGGACCTCGGGTTCCGGCTGTGGCTCAGGTTCAGCTTTCAGATTGTTGTTATTGTCAGCGTCCTTGATCTCACGTTCAATCTCCGCTTTGATAGTGTTAAGCTGAGTTACAAGAACTAAGTTGTTTCAGAGAATAACTCTGCCTTAGTCAGTTATTCTCTGTTGTGTAGATAAATCCTGCAAAACGGGGCATATAGTTATTGTATACGGCCGATCGTCTCCATATTGTCCGTGTCATGCGGTGCTTCGCACTCCTTTCAGGGAATATTGACTTATGCCAGGTATACAAAAATACCAAAAGTATGAAGCTCTGTGGGAACCCTTTTCCTGTTATCGGGTCATAGGTGACGTGATCTGCTGTATTTCCTATGAACTTTCGAATGGTTCGCGCGGTCGCAAGGAGAACTGCTTTCTGCATTGGTTTATACAGATGCTCACTAAGGCGCAGTCCATTGATGCTCTGCAGAAGGTTCCTTGGTATCATTCTAGTTGTTGATAAAATTATGGGAATCGTTTGAACGCTGTTCATTGCCCATTGTCTTCGGATTTACACTTACAGATCTCTGTATTTGGCGATCTTCTCGTTGTATTATGGCTTTAAGTTATTGTTGTTAGGTACAGCAATGTCGGTTAGTGTAATTCGCCTAGAAATCTTCCTGTTAGTATAATATCTGGTCTATTATGAGTAACTGTCTGATCCATCAGAACCGTTCGGTCTCAATATAACTTGAACTGGTTATTCTCAAGAATAGACTCCAGATTGTATCTATTATATGGCACCTTTCCTACCTGCAATAGGTTTAACTTATCTGGTAAATCTTGGTGGAGTATCTTAGCGGCTGAGTCATGTCTTTCCGTATACTCCGTTCCGGCAAACGCTTGGCATGCTCCAGTTATGTGCTGGATTGTCTCTGAAGTTTGACAGCCATATCTATATTGATCATTTTCTATTGAGGGATCTCTGATGATGAACTTCCGATAGTTCTTTGTCGGAATAACCTGGTCTTGGATAACTAACAAGAAACCCTCCGTTTCCGGAAACATCTGTCCTGAAATCAACCAGTAGTTCGGCGCTGAGTAGTCGACATTGTCCTAATTGACTTAATTTAGATGCCGTCTATGAAGTGGCTTCTGTACCCAGGTTGGTAACTTCTCTTGATTTGTTTGGTGGTGGGAAGCAATATCCTATTGCCTCAACTGTAGCGGTGTTAAATCGTATGCATCGCATATTGCTCGATGTAATGTGGAAGAGTCCGCTAACCTGCAGAAATATCAACGTAACTTTATTACTTGTTGATCGAGCTGCTTACCAATATCCACCAGTTAACTTCCTCCTTGATGTCTTGGAAGCATTATACGTTCAATAGCACTCCAAGTGTGATGTTTTTGTGCTTTTGTTAAAAGTGTTATTTTTCTTGGCTTTGGATGGGCCTCCTGTTCCATTTTACAAGTCCAAAAGAGTAGCTAAATGCAGAGTAAGCGTACGTATTGAGTGACTTAAACAAATCTCTACTATTTAAGGTTGGCAGGTCGTATCGAATGCTTAATAAAGTAAATTTTTATTATTGGTTTAAACTATGAAGTTTAATTGAAGTTTAATTATTAACATATTTCTATTATACATGTCTTAAATAGTAACTATTAAAAAAACAAAAACTATTTCTTTTTTTCATTTTTCGAAAATAAAATTGCGAAGATATTGGTGTCATTCTGAAGCGTTTCTAAATTGAGATGCAAAAATGACGGGAATTCCGGCAACCTTAAAATTCACCGTGCAACATCTAAAGAAAAAGTAGATAATTCAGGAGTTTCTTTTTCTAGAATATGAACCTAAGAAAATATAAAAAAATTTAAATTTCATAATGAATTTGATATTACCAAAAAAATATAATTTTTCGATGAAAATTTCGAGCTTTGTACATTTTTTTTTTCAAGTTTATATGTTATTTTTTTGAAACTTATAGGTTCATGTCCTGGTAATTACTAATATATATACATATATGTATATATATATATATATATATATATATATATATATATATATATATATATATATATATATATATGTTTAAAAAATTGCAGCACAGTAGACAGAGTAGTTTTTTAGATTTTTTTCCCGTCAGCTCAAAAAATGCTGTTTTCAGAAAAACACGATTAAATTTTGATTACACAAAATAGCTAAGGGCATGTCTGTGGATTAGCGTCTCGATATCAGAGATTGTCGTTGAATAGAAATTGTATTATATAACGACCTTCATTTCATAATCTTTAATTTATATAACGAACAACTTTATTATTGCAATTGTTATAAAATTAAAAAAAAAAATTAATAAGGAGTGTTTTTTTTTGAGGATTAAGCAGTAATGATCTTCGGCAACAAGCATTTTTAATAAATTAAAACAATTTAACGTAGATCATAAATATCCGTTATCTCAAAACTCAAAATAAAAAATATAAATAAAACAACAAACTTCTGAAAAAAAAACATAGGTTATGTTCATACGAAATATTAAAAATAAACAGTTTCCGACATATTTAAGGCAGTCCGCTGAAAAATTAAACATTATTCTGCGGAACGACCTTGGAATGGGCGGATTTAGGCGGTAAATCTTCGGTCTTTGTCTTTTTTTAAATTAAACGAATCACAATGCTTGTAATTTGACATATGTCTTATTACATTACGCTTACGCCCAGATTTTCCTTATCGTGTGGACCCACTTTCAAATGTAACAGAGACAGATGGACAATGTATAGATACCTTCAAAATGACAAAAGCACTTATAATGAAAAGAGAGTCGAAAATATTCCTTGATTTAAGAACATCGCCGTTAGGGGTGCGAAGCGAACAATCTCTTGTGAAATGGCGGATGCGAATTCAAATAGAACAGACGCAAAAGTGAAAAAGAGCCTGTTACAACGTATTCGTTGCTTTTATCCCTCTTTTTAGTCAATATCCTAGAATTAATAAGAAATAATACAAAGTGCCGATGCTTTTTTTTTTTAAATAATCCCGACCGACGCAAAGTTTATGTATTTGTTATTGTCTTCAATGAGGCTATGGTAAAAAGGCTTTTGTAGGAAAAGTGGTATTTTAAATTTTTTATAGTTCTCACTATTTTATTTTACCCCAAATTCCCCTATTATTATAATGTTCCAAATAAACCGATCAATAATATTCTAATTAAATAGGTTAATATGAGGTATTACAATGATACCAGTTCAAAACAAGTAGGTATGGTGTTTCAACATGAAGTTTTCTATTTTGTTCCAATCGCGGAAGTTGCTAACTATTTCAGTATTGTACCGAACTTTGACTTTTACAGTAATTCTTTAGTTAGAGAACAACGTTATAAAATTCAAGTCATAGTCTTTCTTTTAACAATAATATTAACAATTACATCCATATGGGAGATCCGTATAGAAAATGAAAACTTTGAAACTACTATTATTAAAATTTTATTAGTATCATCCATGATATCTCAATTCTTAACATTGCTCACTGCTATTATTAACTCATTTAGTAAAAGAATGATCTGGGGCAAGCTTTTCCAAACATTTGCATTAGTCGATAAAGCTTTTTATAATGAAAGATCAAAATTTGAGAAGAATATATTGAAAAATGGCAAACATTATTTAATTTTTGTTGCTTTTTTGGTAATCTTGGTAACATTTGGTGATTATGCAGTATGGTCTTTGTCAAAGATTAAATTTCAACAAATATTATATCTTACAGTGTTTCCATTAAATTCATGTGTATTGCAGAGTTACACTACATTTCATTGTTTTATAATGACAGCTTTATTGATATCTATAAAAACTAGATACCGAAGAGTGAAAAAATTTATTGTTAATATAAAAAAATCCAATGTCGGAGAAGAAATAATGGAATCGATTGGAAAAATAGAACTAGTGACTCTTGAGCTTTACAACTTAATAACGTATTTTAAAAGTTTGTTTGAATATCAATTTTTATTCATGGTTGCTAACAGTTTCCAAATTATTCTTTTAAATTGTCTTGCTATGCACAGGGTTGGAATTGTCATAACTAATATTGTGTGGTTAATTTTATATATGGTAAGTAATTCTTTTTTTAAAGCAATTTATTTTAATCATCGGAATGGTTCTGTTTTTAAGTTCATAACAGATTTATTGATTCCAAAAAAGATATTTTATATTAGGCGTCAGAAGTCTATATTGAAAGAATAAGTATTAAATAAAAAGTTTCACACTTAATTTAGAGGCAATAATTTTTGTAAATAATTTATGCAGGGTGCCCGAGAAAGTGTGAGAAATCTTCTGGATATAAAAAAAATGCGTGAAAGGAATACTACAAGTTCATATAAACTTTTTTCGTATAGGCTTCTTTTTCGGAGATATGAGCTCCCAAAGAGCAGCAATGGAATCAAGTTTTTTACACATAATTATTGAACCACTAGGAATATTTAATTTTTTTTTAATATGGTGTATATCAGGTAAGACCCTTCAAACTACTATTCAAGAAAATGTTGTGAATTACTCATAGCTGCAGGGAAGGACTAGCTGTGACACTCATAACCCCAATTTTTTTATGCCCTGTATGATAAGAAATTTGAACAAAGTTTTTTACATACCTTTAACTATTGACTAAAAATTAAGTAATCTTGATTCATGCCGCTAATCCTAACCGTTTTCGAATAAACGCCATTTTATTTATACTGTTAGCCCCCAACTTCTGTCGGGTTGAATATGAAAAAGAGGAATTTTTCCTTGTCACCATAGTTTCAGTAAGAAATTAAACTAACTGCTTAGTTAAAAACTTCGTAAGACGATTCAACATGGGTTCCGTGAAGTCTGCGCCACATTAACTCAGCATTGTCCCTTATTTTATCACAGTGAATTGTGATTCTCCGTAGAAGTCCCCCCTACTATCAATCGAAGTGGAATACACCAAGGTTTTAAGAGGTCCCCACAGGTAAAAATCCAACGGCGTTAGGTCGTGAGGTCGAGAAGGCCAAGCAATAGGTTCTCCTCTATCTATCCAAGGGTTTCGTTAGACATTATTCAGGTGCTCCCGCAGAGCAACGCTGAAACGAGATGGTGTCTCATTGTGCATGTAATACATGTTTCTGCAGGTTTCAAATGGTAAGTGCTCTACTAAAACATAAAAAGTGTTCAGGAGGAACTCCAAATAAAGGTCTCCATTCAGTCGTGCAGGCAATACGAATGGTCCAATCAAAAAATCGCCAATGATTTCTGCCCATACATTAATTGACTAAAATTGATGATGATGAGAAACGTTGGTTGAATGGGGATTTTCATCAGCCAATACATGTAAGTTGTATAAATTTATGAAATTTATGATACAATTTTTGGTAAACCCTGCTTCGTCCGTGAAGAGAATTGTGCTAATGAAGTTTACATTATTTCGTTGCTGATCCAATAGTCAGTTTGTAAACTGCATTCTATGAGGAAAATCTTCAGGAATCAGTTCATGCACTTTCTCAAATGATATGGATATAACAGCTGTTTCTGAAGAACTTCATATACCATTGTTTTCGACTTATTAAACTGCGCTGATAATTTTCGAGTGTTCATTGAAAGAGTGTCATCTACAGCATTTAAAATATTTTCCTCTAATTGTGGCGTACGTACTGTTCTTTCCCGACCAGCATCAGTACTGCTTTTCCCAAAATTTTCTCAAATTATGAAGAAATTTAATAATATTTCCTTATTAAATGGAATCACCTATCATTCTCCCTTGGACGTTGGTCAACTCGTTGAAATGTTTTCTGATCTGGAAGAGTGCGATTAGGATATCTGTCGTGATATAATCTCCTGGCTTCCAAAGCATTGCAAGATGCAAGACCATACATCAGATGCATATCTTTGTACTCAGTAAACGTGTTATTTCATATTTTGCATTATTTCATAATCAATTTCACCACTAAATCCGAAAATCAGTAAATTAATATCCAAGTAAAGAATCAATCAGTCAATGATGTGAACGTTGACAAATTCTAAGATGCAGGATATTTTTTTCTTTCGTATCTAGCAACGGTTGCAACAATAATACTTTGTTTTTGGTGTCGATAAAATAAAACGCAAATTTTTTGCGAACCTAGCTCGAACTGCAATTCACAGATTTGGACGTTTTTAACTAAGGAGGTAAACTCTAATTTTGGATCGAATTTTTTTATCATAAGGTGGAAGTTTGAACATTTGATGGGAACAAGGGTGTATCTTTTATCGAAATGCGCCAAATACATGATCTTAATAAAATGGGGTCATGAGTAACATAACTAGTTTATCCCTGGAGCTGTAAGTAATTCACAACACTTTCTTGGATATTAATTTGAAGGGTCTCGCCTGGTATACGTTATATTTAAAAAAATTGAAATACACCTGGTGGTTCAATAATCATGTGTAAAAAAATTGATTCCATTGCAGCGTTTCGGAAGCCCGTATCTCCCAAGAGGAAGCCTATACGAAAAAAGTTTATATGAACTTGTAGTATTCCTATTATATGTTTTTTTCATATCTGCGAGATTTCCCACATTTTCCTGGACACCCTGTATATTTCGTGTCATGAAGGCTTTTCAAGAGTACATTTAGTATCAAAGTTACAGATGTTTTTTAACCAATTTCACTTTTGTAAATCTAGAAAGGTTGACGTCAAATATTTATCCATAATTGGGATTGAAACAAGATTTTTCAGATCATCGATAGCCAGATATGGATTATTTTTTAAAGATTTTTTATGTCGAGATATTCTAGTCAATTTAATATTTTACTTTTGTTTTCAGAAGGGAGTAATGTTATTTTATTAATATCTACGAAATGGTTGTATTATCTACAATATGAGGTCATTCCTGAACTATTAATATCATTGAATAGTTTTTATACTTCTATCACTTTGACCTATGCATATAGCATCACAATTTGCACAAATAATTTTACATTCTCCTGATCTAGTTAATGGTCAATTTTATCTTATTGTTAGCTAGTAACTTACCTATATTAAATTTTTGTATACATATAGTTCTTTTTGCAATCAAAACTATTTAACCTTTCGGCGCTGGGATGTAGTTGAGTTTAAATAACACGTTTATAAAAGAGAGTAGTTTTACAAAGTTAACATAAGATTAGTCACTAAAAGAAACCGAGATAAATTCAAACTTAAGCAACACAAAATAAATTAACAAAAAACTTTTATTCTTGGTGACATTCATGAAATGCCATGATGGAATGTTTTAAACACAAAAATTTATGGCAGTAAATACAAGAAAAATGGGTAGGTCTATTTTTTTTCGATCGCAATACGAACAACGTCCCCGCTGACCCGCAGGTACTAGCTGAGGCATAAGTGCGTCTATTCCAAAATTTTCTCTTATTCTTGCTGGCATAACCCTGCGAATAGATTGAGTGATACGTCGGCGAATATGGTTTTCCACTAGCTGAAAAAATAAAGTTCGTAAAAAACTCTTCTTCGTTGATCAGTAGAGTTATTCATAGAAAAGATCACGAACGAGTTTATACCAGACATATTTAGTAACGAATAAAATATGACCACGGACCATCTCCTCGTGTTGCGAGCACAATCATAAGCGGCCCATAATTTGTCTACGCAGTCGACTCCTCCCTCGGTCGCCTTATAGTCCATAATCATATCTGATTTATTTGTATTATTATCTATTTTGCCATCACAATGCATACTTGACCAATGTTTCTTTGGGGTATATAAGAAACGTGTGTACAATTTTTCTGAAGGGCAAACATACTTGATGAAACTGGATAGCCTACTAGAGCAGAAAACTGTAGAGACAATTCGTTTTTATTTTTTCTCACACTACCTAAAATAGTCAGCTTAAAGTCTCTGTGCAGGGAATTGAGTAAATCCATATTGCAAGATGTTTTACTAAATTTGTTGCACTAGTTTTCACATTTCTGTTTGGAACATGTTTCCCCATTTTGTTTTGTCATCTCTTCCAACAAACATAGACTGTTTTTCTATATCAGCTTCTTCTGAGTTGCTCTGTGTCATTACTTAAATCCTGCCTTTCTATGTTATCCCCTTCGCTAGACTCCTCATGGTCAATATACTTATTAACTGGTTCCACATTAACTTCTTCCTAATATTGCATCATAAGCTGGTTCAAACGGACTTGTTCTTTTTCCCAAGAGCATGCCATTTTTAAGGAGTTGCAAAAAAATTTTTAAATGTTTATAATTTTGAATTTAAATAAATATAATTAAAAGAATAAAAAGTAAAACTTACTTATGTTTTTTTTATGAATATAGAAGATAACGGAAAATAGAAACCAAATATTATAAAGCAAACACTCACACGTGGACTCACAGTTCGCATATGCAAAAATGACCCAAACAAACTCACTAACCAACAGTCAATTAAGGCCGATTCTCATTTATTGGTGCCCGCCCCGGGTCCCGGCTTTTACCAGTGACCATAGAAGAAGAAGTATAACCCGTCTATGCTGTGATACAGCAGCTGATTTCAAGATTTTTTTACTAGGGTTCTAATTTCTAGTAATTTTTTATTTTGTACTTTTGATATTGATAGGAGTGAGATTAATTGCGAGATCAAGCCATAAAAAACAAAAAATTACTAGAAATTAAAAAGTGAAAAACCCCCGAAATCAGCTGATCGGTCACAGCATATACGAGGTATACTTCTTCTTGGGCCACTGATAAAATCCGGGGTGGGCACTCATAAATGAGAAAAGGTCTTTAAAGACTATTTATTGAGGACCACGGATTTCTTAAAATAAAATGGATGACAGATTGTAATGGAGCTGTCAAACGAAAAATGTCCAGTGTATGTTCGGCGCCATTTTGGAGAAATTGACGTTTTGGCACGTCAAATTAACCGTCAAAAGTCAAAAAAATTGTGTAATTGTTGTTATTATTCTGAAGTTATTGATTGTCATTAAAATCTTTGTTTTTTCCCTGGATTAAATTTATTTTATATAACTTAACAACCAAGTAATATGCACCACGCCATCAGTCAAATATATAAAATTATCTTAAATTGGCACTTTAGAACTGTCAAACAAAAATGTATACAAAGGGCCAAATACCTTAGGAGTCTAATATACAAAGAAAGGGGCATATCAAAAAAAAACAACTCATATATACAAAACAATATACTGACTTTATTAGGAATACATGCCCCTTACATACAGTAATTGCAGGAAGCCAACACTGATAAACCTTGAAACGGTAGAAACTGCAGCTCTATGAAATATGACTAAAATCCATCATCCTAGCTATCCACCAATCAACTATTGTATGAATTCACTAAATATCCAGCCTCTTATTGCAATACTTCCTGTCTTGACAACTAAGTTTGAAAAGAAAAAAATCTTGACCGGTGATAGAGGAACTATGTACGACCAGCGACCAAAACCATAGGCCAGCCAGAAGACTTCCATTAATGATACAGGCAGATCTCACATTCAACCTTTAATATACTTTTTTATTATTTTGTAAAGATTTGTAAGGACTTGAAGATCAAATGTACTATAAATAAGGTTTTTATTCTGAAGGACCTCGTTCGTTGGCCTTGTAGGATTCAAATTTATATGTCCTAATAAATTATAATCATAATAATATTTATTTAATTGTAGTGTAGTATAGTGTTTAACACAGCGTAAGGAAGTAAAATGTTGCATTTAACATTATTTGAATATAAAATTTAATGTTATTCATTTAAACAAAAGTTTCAAATATCTTACAAATTGTTATTTCTCAAATTTTTTAGAAGTTGCGTTGATGAAAACAATGTTACACTTAACTGTTTAAAAGTAAGATACTCGGCTATTATGGACATATGGACACAAGTGTTTATGTTAAATCCATAATTAGAACTACCCGTAGGAAAACAATTTTTAAACAGCACACTCCTACTATTGAGATATGAACAGAATTTGTTATAATAACTTTGTATGTCAATAATCTCAAATTTATTTGAAATTTGCGAAACATTCAACTTTCCAAGGATATTTTTATTAAAAATTAGAAAATACTGAAAATAACAGGGTACCACCTAATTAACATCAACTGTTTTTTCAAAAAATTAAACGTTTTGAAGAAACGGTTCGTTCTCTTTTTAGTGACAAGTTATTTTTAACAAGCAAAAATATAATAAAAATTTTTAATCTATTTTTACGACCGACCAATAGTATCGCAGACATCCACAGATTACAATCAATTGATACGAATTGGATCAGCTTGGTGAGGTTATAACGTAATACTGTCATTTTATCTCTTTCTACTATTCGTTTCGTTTAACTACTTATGTCGATGAAATTTAGGAAATGTATGCAAATTGCTTCAAACCTTGTTAGTTGGAGGTAAACGGTGACGTTTAGTCGGTATAATTTTTTAGTGGCGACATCGTATTCACTGTTGTTATAACTTCCCTTTGCTCAAAATGGCGTATAGCATGGTCCGGATATTTTTTGTTTATTAAACGATCAGTACAGTTACTTTGATATGTGCGTGTCGAGGGCGCTGTGACCGGTGCTTAAAAATACAGTGACGGATTTTCAAATAAATGGCGGAAAAATTCGTCAGCGGAGTGAGAGTCCGCGTGCAAGCCCCGAAAGGTTAATCTATTACCAGATTTATGGCTCAGTTGTGGTGTATAGTTTAAAAACTTGAAGTTGAATTCTTTTGCGTTTTTGATGCTGTAGAATTCTTTTCTTAACAGTTTTTTTTTTGTTTTTTCTTTAGCAGAAAGTCGATTAAGTTTTCTTTGTACCCATTATTTCTTGCGATTTGTTTATTAGTATAGAGCTTTTTTTATCAAAGTTTTCTTTACTTAATGGAAAAGTAATACAGATTAAACTATGGAAGAGAGATAATTTTATCTGCCAAGACCTGTTTTATGTGTTATATATAACTGTATACATATTTGTGGATTTTCTACAAATGTCTCATTCTAAGTGGTTTTTTATTTTTCTGATATTAATATCTAAAAAGCTAATGTTGTTATTTTAGCCTTTTTCCTTTCATTATCAAAGGTCTTCAGGAAGCAGAAAAACTGATCCATATTCGTCTCTGTGCCATTCAAAATACAAAATACATCATCTACATACCTTTTCAAATAAAAATCTTTTTGATGATTGGATTGTTTGACTTTTCGAAATTAGAAATGATATTTTCTTATAATAAAGGCGAAATTGGCAGCTAATCAGGAGTTCATCTCTCTATATTATTAAACTAAAAATAATTTTGATTCATGCAAACTCGTAATGGGTTATAGAGTTCAATTTTTTGTATATTGTCTAAGGGTGATTCACGGATTAAATTATTCATAATTACTCTGTGTTCTTTATGGGAATCGATGTAAAGAAACTCTTGCTATCAAAGGAAACTAGTTTTGCTTCGACGGGTTAAACATGGTTTTTGTTATTTTTTTAACTTAGCTAATGTTTTTCAATGGATGTCTGATTTATTGAAAAAAAGCTTTAAATATTTTCCCTATATTTTTTCAACAAGAGAATTAAAAAAGTTTGCTGTCAACACAGCTTTAGCATTAACCTCAATAGACGCGGCAACCTTATATGACAAAACTGATTTTACTCATTTATTCAATAACACTAATATTCCAAATAGTAGTAAAAGTGAAACTACGACTACAAAAAATTAGAAAAAAAACAGACCGATTTAATTCTTTATAAAGTAGACAAAGGTAATACCATTCTAACAAATATACCAATAAAGTAAATACATTGCTAAAAGATAAAAATAGTATTAAGATGAAACAAGATCCTGCAAACAAATATCATTCAGAGATTATTAAAACGTAGAAAATAACTTTTTTTTTACATAAAACCAAATGTATAAATATAAAGCTATGTACCCTTCTTCACCAATGCTAAAAGTCTAGTAAAAATTCACAATGAAAATAATTCAGATAGACCAGTCGTTTCTTAAGTCAGTGCTCCTAGCTATAGTATATATATATATATATATATATATATATATATATATATATATATATATATATATATATATATATATGGCAAATAAAGGCAAATAAAATTATCTCCCTTTCATAATTTAATCCATAGACTCACCACTTTTTCACTTAACGGGAAGGTACTTGAAATGTTCGGCTCCGAGAAACGTTTTTTTTTTATTTGCAGAAATTCATTTTGACAGGGTGAAAACCGCTCCTGAAATTCACCCTTAAAAACACTATTTTTGAAATATCTTAAGTTCTTTATCAATATCTTTACAAAACAAAATGAAAATTACTTTTTGTTTGAAATGATGTTAAACTAGTAATTTTCACCCCCAACGATATTATCCCTTATTTTTTGTGGGGGTAAACCCTCTATTCGCACGCGTAATTTAATTCTAAAAATCATGAAATTTAATAATATTGTGTGAAATTATTTTTTTTCACGAAAACCATAATTAACTCAAGTTGACATCTTTCGCGATTTCCAAAAATAAACTAGTAAAAGGGAATGAGTCACCCCCAAATAATTTATTCTATAATATCTCCAGTTCTAGTCAATATAACTCTCAAATTTACTATATCTGCTTCATAACGTTGAGGACCTTGTCTAGGTAAGGAATCCCTCATATAAATATTTCGAAAGTGTCATATTCTCTTCTTCTTGGCATAATTTTCAATATCGATGTTAGATAGCGGTCTTCGAGGTAAGGATGCAATTAGTTTTTTGATCTTTAATTTAAAGATAATCTCATATCTTTGCGATATGGCTTTAGGAACAAACCATTTCCTTTCGATTTCAAATACAGGCCGGCACTGGTTTTATCTTCATTGTTCTTTTTTTCCTGCTTTTACGACACGTACAATACCCGCTGCCCCTGTGGCTAATGAATCCAAAGATGATAATCCGGCAATGATTGGTATTAATGGTAACATTCCTCCAGTTTTAGAAATCGGTTTTGCCACCTCTCGCTTTTACAGATTTACGTGCTGCCTACAGAGCTATTTTAGATGCATTCATGAGATTTTTTTCTAACACATTCTTCCTTCCGGCTTTTAATATTCGAACTGCTTATCGAACTGACTTTCCGAACATATCTACCTTTTTTTGACACCTTTCCCTTTTGTACGCCGTGTGCCTTTACTACGTGTTTTCTTTGTTGGTGATGATGATGATGGTATACCCGTACCAAAACGCTGTTTTGCCTCCATAATGTTTGTCATTAGGCAAACTACTGTTTTTTCACTTAAACTGGAATCTTTCGATTTTACTCTATTCCAAGCACTTTGTTAGAGCTTGTAATCTGCTCGATGTCTCGCACTTATATTGTCTTTGTGTCTTTGTTATGTTAATAGCCTAAATCGTGTTTTTTGCATGCGGCATTTAAAGAATTTATTTCATCTTGTTACTCGCATTATTTCTTTTGTCCGGATCTGCAATATTGATAACCCGGAATGTGTACCTTAAGAGGTAAACAGATGATATAGGGAAAACGAAGAGCGACATACATTCAAGAGAACTCAGGAACAAGTATCCCAAAATAAATGAGAAGGCACCATAAAACAAAACCGGATTTAAAAAAAAATCATCTCTAAAGTGGCTTTGGCCTCCAAGCGGAAAACTGCAAAGTGGCAAAGGTTAAATAACAAATACGCATACATAAAGAAATAAATATACTTTCACTTATTTATTTACGAGTTCAAAAATATTATAACAAAAATACATTTCCTCTATATTTCAGTTAACCTTTCGAGTAATTACAATCTACTATCAAACATTTAGGTATGAAAATACCCATACATTTTAAATTAGAAAGATATCAAAACGATGTTCTCTACGCTAATTTAATTTCACTTTTGTGGAAACCAAGGCAATATCAGCCAAGTAATAAGCAAGATAAAAAAAAAAGATTCATAAATTCAAAACCATTAAACCAAAAAAAAAAACAGTAAAATTTTAAAAATTCAACTTTGATACCACAGTCCTTAACACACAGTTGACAGTTAAATGAACCAAAATATATAACATTACATACTTAGAAGTAAACACAAAATATAATACAACAAATTGTCAAATAACACAAATTATTATAATTTCCATTATATTAAATTAACCATTATAATTGGTTCAACACACAGTGTCTTCTTCAGTTGGAAGATAACATCTAAACAATATTATATTAGTTACATGCACGTACTTTTACATAAATATACCAGAGATAAAGCTGACTAGGCGCTTCCTATAGAAAACGCTAACAGGGAAGACCTTCAAAGAAGCTTATAAATATAAGTATTTTAGTTACGTAAATGATTTTCTAGACATTTTTAATTCACTGACTAATTGCTCTAATTATATCTACCTATCTATCTGTTAGTATAATGTCTGGTCTATTATGAGCAACAGTCTGATCCGTTAGAACCGTTTGGTCCCAATATCTAACAAAAAGGCCTCCGTTTCCGGAGACATTTGTCCTTCTTTAGCCTGTTTCATATCTAGATATTTGTATGTTTGTTCCGCTTTCATTGCAGCTATAGTTTCACCGTTCTGCATCTCAAATTCTCACGGTTGTATCTTTCCTTTGACGATGTTGAAAATACTGCATTTGTCTAGTCCAAATTGGATTCCGATATCCCCGGAGAACTCCTCCACAATTTTGAACATTTGTTCCAGCTGGTTTCTCGTAGCAGCCATCAGTTTTAGATCATCCATGTATAGAAGATGATTCGCTCTTACTACCTCTTCGTTGTTATTTCTAATACTTAAGCCGTTTCTGGTGGAGTTCAAACGGCGTGATAGTGGGTTCATTGCAAGGCATTGGAATTCTATTAGTTTCGATGTATTGCAACTGGATCATCCTAGCCTTCCAGGTTGATATGATGCATTCTAAAAAGGAAAAAAAAAATATCGACCCTATGCATTCTCAATATAGTTTTGAGCCACTCATGTGGCACTGAGTTGAAGGCATTCTTATAATCCACGTAAGCCACAAAAAGGTTTCTTCGATTGGTACAGGCTTAGTTACATATGACTGAATCAATAATCAATTTTTCCTTGCATCCCATAGTCCCCTGGTGCATCCTCTCTGTTGAGTTGCGATGATGTTATTTGTTTCACTATGTGCATAGATACGTTTGGTCAAGTAGGAGGTGAATCTTATATAGTGTGGGAAGGCAGGTGATTAGTCCATAGCTAGCTAGGTGTTATGTTGTTCTTTAGTAAGAGATATGTAATACCTTCTGTCAGAAACAATGGCATTCTTGCTGGGTTTAGAAAAACATCATTAATAAGATTAGCCAGTTGATGCTACACCAGAACTTACTGAGCCAGTAGTTATGGATCCTGTCGAGATATGGACCTTTTCATAGTTTGTTATATATGTAATTCTCCTTTCAGGCAGAGAATATGAAAAATATATGTACAAACAGTTTATTTTCTGCAAATATCGACATCGAAGTTGGTAGAAGGCAGGTGTAATATCCTGCCGACATACTTTGAAATTTATGGTTCATATATCAGTTATTTCCTGCTAATGTTGCTCTCGGTCCGATACAGCTCTACTGACGAGATCATGAGGTGATCGAAACGCGTATTAAGAGAGGACCAGAGCGATATTTGCAGGAAATAAACTGTTTGTACATATATTTTTCATATTCTCTGCCTGAAAGGAGAATTACATATATAACAAACTATTTAAATACGGCAGAAAGAGTTCTTTATTTTTTACTGAAATTTTGATTGTTTAAAAAATTTACGTTACTCCGTTGATTCATAGATGTCGTTCGACTGGCGATTTTTTTCAGTCTGACATCGAAGTTGGTAAACGGCAGGTGTAATATCCTGCCGACATACCTTGAAATTTATGGTTCATATATCAGTTGTTTCCTGCTAATATTGCTCTCGGTCCGATACAGCTCTACTGACGAGATCATGGGGTGATCTAAACGCGTATGGAGAGAGGACCAGAGCGATATTTGCAGGAAATAAACTATTTATACATATATTTTTCATATTCTCTGCCTGAAAGGAGAATTACATATATAACAAACTATTTAAATACGGCAGAAAGATTTCTTTATTTCTTACTGAAATTTTGATTGTTTAAAAATTTCATGGACCTTTTCATTTATGGAATTCCATGACTATCCCTGAAATTTCCTCGGAGGTAAACAGGTCAAACTGCATCTGACTGTAGTTTTGGCAGATTTCGTGTTCTTCATTGACCCAGCTTACTGCGATGTTACAATTCGCGAATGTGAAAAGCTGGCTTCCCCAGAATTCTTTTACCTGCTCTGTAATGGAATAAGTATTATTTGCCATGTTAGGTGGAGATTTTAGTTTACGGTAGAAAGTCTTTTCTGATCAGCGCCTTATCTCGTTTTCGGTTATTGCCGGTATTGTATTTTATTAGCCGTCCTGCAATAACAGATAGATTCTGTTTCAGTTTGTCGAGGCATTGTTGAGCAGTAACATTTACTGGATCTTGTTGGGAATGGTATCGGATACGATTCATGATTTCCTTAATTCATATTTGCAGTTTAATTGTTCTCGTGCCCGTGATGTACTCCGTCAGTTATCCTATATATTTTCGATTTTCCTACTTAGACGTCTTTCCTATGGTGGTGTGTGGGATTCTGTTCTTGATGATAAGACTAGAAAAGGTCAAAATTTGAAGATGTATTGCAAAATGGCAAATATTATTAAATTTTGGTAGCTTTTTTGATAATTATAGTAACGTATTTTGATTACATAGTATGATATTTAACAAAAGTTAAATCTCGTAAAATTTTATTTTTAATATTGTTGCCATTAAATAATTGTATTTTACAAAGTTACACCATATTTAATTGTTTCATAATGACAGCCTCATTAATATCTATTAAGACCAGATACCAGAGAGTCAAAGAAATTATTATCAATATAAAAAAATTGATTGTCGGAGACGAAATAATGGAATCAGTTGGAAAAGTTGACCTATTGACTTTACAATTTGCTAAAAGTTTGTTTGAATATCAGCTTTTGTTCATGGATGCAGCTTCCAAGTTCTTCTTTTAAATTGTCTTGCTATGCAAAGGGTTGGAATTAACATAACTAATATTGTATAGTTAATTTTATATATGGTAAATAAATATTTTATTAAGAAAATTTATTTTATTCATTGAATTTGTTCTACTTTTACTTTCATAAGAGTTCTACTGATTCCAAGAAAGAAATCTTTTATTAGGAGTCAGTTAGTGCTATAAGTAGCCAAAATATATTAATTAGTACAAAAACACCTCACACATCACATACTAAAACGTAAATATAATCTCTAATATATATATATATATATATATATATATATATATATATATATATATATATATATATATATATATATATATATATATATATGTATATATATAATATATAAATATATATATATATATATATATATATATATATATATATATATATATATATATAAATAAATAGATAAGTGTTTGTCCGTGTAATTTAAAATAAAATAGAATAAAATATTGGCGAAGCGGACGTGAAATTTGTCAATCCACATGATTCTCGTGTTAAAAAGTTTCAAAGTATGAAAAATCTTCGGGTCCGAAAGATGACGACAGCGCTGTTTCGTCCTAATATCGGACTGGTCAGGCCACCGCATTCGGTACAAATCATCATCTCGCCTTTGCATCCTATAAAGCTGAATTTAAAATGAAAAAGCAGCAAACAAGACGACAAAGGCGACATCTCCATGGTTCACTTGATAACACAAGAATTACACAAACTAACAAAGTTTGTAAAAAACCGTCATGTGGTGGCGCGATGGTGAATTAAAACAGAAATATATAAAATCGAGTAAACGAAACGTGCTTCCCAAAGGATAGGGGTCGCATTTTTCGGTACTGGCAACCAGACCTACTGCTAATTTCAGCAGCCAAAGCCACGTGTCGCACCATGGGGGGATCGTTTGGTTTTTGGCTGTAGTTATTTTGGTGATTCTGAAAACTTCTCAACAATACCAGTCAAACGAACTCTTGTTTGAGTGCTGGTCTTATAAAAATAGCATTCCTCAAAAATGTTTAGAACAAAGTCTAGAATTGATGGCTTCCAATTACGTGTTTCGGAATCCTTAGGGAAACTAAAAAATTATAAATTTTAAAACATATTTTTAAATTTTTGTTAAAAAAATATCATATCCGAAACAAGGTCCATAAAAATTTATTTAAATAGAAAATTGAATGAAATATTTGTTTCACAAAGATAATTTGTAAAATAAATAAAAATGGAAACATTAAAATTCTGAACGACTAAATGGCAAATTGTAGATTAAAAGTGTTAAAAGTATCATAAATAATCAAAATAAAATATGTAATATACAACTGACAACAACATAATAAAGCACTTTTATCGAAATGTTACTTTAAGATCCAAAAAAATTAATTTAAAGTTAAGAATATTAAAGTCCCGTAACTATTTTTAACTGTGAAAAATAACTGCAAGCTATGATATTTGTAAATATATACTCAATAATTCACCATGATAACGTTTAATCTTTCTTATTAACTATATTAACTACTGCCACTTTTTATTTATAAAAACATTAAAAACGACTTATGATCCCATCTTTTGTTTGCCCCGTATAAAATGGCTGCCACTTAACAACACCACCGATACCGAAAATTAGTGAAATGGCATGCGCATTTGAGGTATTGATTGTCCTGGAAAATATTTTGAATAACAATATAATCATTTTCAGTGATAAATATTTGTTTTTGTTAGTAATTCTCATTAAATAAATGGCTGCCCTCGCACAAACAGATCAATAATATTTTAATTAGAGACACCTATTTGTGGTAGAGGTATATTTACAAATGTACCTCAAGTTCAAGACAAGTAGATATGACTTCTCAACATGAAGTGTTCTATTTCGTTCCAATTGCCGAGGTTGCTAATTATTTTTGTATTATACCGTACTTTGACTTTCGTAATAATGTTTTAGTGCGAGAATAATATTATAAAAAACAGGTCATAGTTTTTCTCGTTTTAACAATATTATAAAAAACAGGTCATAGTTTTTCTCGTTTTAACAATATTTTTAATAATTGCAGTATTAAGAGAGACCCGCATAGAAGAAGAAATTTTTCAAAACACTATAATTCAAATTTTTTTAATATCGTCCGTAGTGTCTCAATTCCTAGCTATGCTAACTGCTATTATTAATTCATATAGTAAAAGAATGATCTGTTACAAGCTTTTTCGAACATTTGCATTTGTTGATAAAACTTTATCTAAAAAAAGACCAAAATTTGAAGAGAACTTATTGAAAAATGGCAAATATTATTTAAGTTTTGTAGCCTTTTTAATTATTATAGTAACGTATTCTGATTACATAGTATGGTCTTTAACAAAAATTAAATCTCGTAAAATTTTATTTATAATATTATTTCCATTACATGATTGTGTATTACAGATCTATATCATATTTCATTGTTTCATAATGACAGCGTTGTTAATATCTATTAAGACCAGATACCAGAGAGTCAAAGAACTTACTGTCAATATAAAGAAATTAATTGTCGAAGAGGAAATAATGGAAGCAATTGGGAAAGTAGAACTACTGACTCTTGAGCTTTACAACATAGTAACGTACTTTAAAAGTTTCTTTGAATATCAGTTTTTGTTCATGGTTGTTAACAGTTTCCAAGTTCTACTTTTAAATTGTCTTTCTAGCAAAGGGTTGGAATCGTCGTGACCAATATTGTGTGGTTAATTTTATATATGGTAGGTAAATATTTTTTAAGGTAATTTATTTTATTCGTTGAACCTTTCTTCACTTACTTTTATAACACTTTTACTGATTCCAAGAAAGAAATTTAATATTAGGGGTCAGTTAATGTTATTGGTAGCAAAAAAGTATATCAATTGATAAAAATACTTTATTAGAAGAAGGTAAAAAACACATACACTTTTAAAGTAACTTTATTACTATGTCAAAACAAATAACACAGGTACACAAAAAAATAAAAGTTGTATATACTTTTTAGGCAATATATTTTGTCCGTGGTATTTTTGCCTTTTAATCATGATTCGGTGTCAGAATCACGTCACCATTTTTTCATAATTTCAAAAAACAGGTAAAAATAAAGGAAATGAACGAAAATGTTCAAGGAAAAATTAACAAAATTTTTTGGTTCTTATTTAACTGTATATCTATAATTAGATGGACCCGTTAAATTTAAATCTAACAGCAGAACTAAGATAGTATATCTCATATTTTTTCTAATTCAGTCAAAAATCTTGATTTTCAAAAAATTACCTGATTTGAGCCAAAATTTGATATAGGAGGGTTTCTTGGGTCGCTGATTATGAATCTGAGGTCAGGTTTGCAAAATTTAAGTTGACCGATCCAATATGACAGACAAGATTTTTGTAAATCAACGTATTCATGCCAAAATTGGTATAGGGGAAGATTTTGGATCACCGATGATGAATCTAATCTACTTATTCTTGCAACAAATATTTTGGGGTCATTTTGAAGCCGAATTGAGGAAAAATCTAAAACTCCAATTTTGGACAATTTTTATAAAAATTGTTTCTCAGAATCATATCTAAATTTTTCTTGGCTCCGCTATCTTGAATTTTGAAAATCTGATTTCAGATCCATGATCAGCGACTCAAAATAAATTTCTGTACCGAATTTCGCAAGAAACCGCTGATTTTCGAAAATCTTATTCGCCATTATCTTCAATTTTGACAATCTGAATTTAGATCTATGATCAGCGATCAAAAAAAAAACCTGTACCAAATTACATAAGACCGTTGATTTTTGAAAATCTCGTCCGCCATATTGGGTCCGTCATCTTGAATTTTGCAAATCGTCAGATTCGTGATCAGTAACCTAAAAACCTCGCTATACCAAATTTGGCATGAATTAGGTAATTTTTTGAAAATCGCGATTTTTGACTGGACTTTTGAAAAATATGAGACCTGCTATCTTACGTCTGGTGATTGATTTGGATTCAACGGGTACATTTATGTACAGTTGGATTTAAACCAAACAATTTTCAGATTTTTTCCTTGGGCATTTTCATTAATTTTCTTCATTTCTTACCTGTTTTAGAGGTTAGGAAAAATGGTGACAAATTTTGACACCGCATTCATAATTAGTATGCAAAAATATTACTGACAACATATGTCGCATAAAAAGTATATACAATTTATTTTTTTGTGTTCCTGTGAATTGAAGCCTTATTGTCAAAATATGTTTTCATATAAAAATAAATATTAACATACGAAACAATTTCTTCACCTTGTTTTTTCTTAGACATTAATTAACATAGGACCATAAATTGAAGATAAAAATTGACCAGAATAAATTTATATCTCCAATACGTATTTTTGGTCCCTCAATCCGAATTTATTGAGCGTTTACCTCCTGCAGGTCAGGATTTTCCATCAATCACAAAAAAAGTTAATGTGCAAAAATCTGATACCGCTAAAATCAACAAAATTCTCATTCTGCAAATCCATATATCAACAAATCACATAACAACAAACCTATAAATCCATTATGCACAAACCCAAAAGCCATAAACCCTGAACCCTCGGCGCTCAAATCACAGTTCCTAAACCAACAAACCATAAATCCGCAAATCTGAAATCCAACAAAGCTCAAAAAATACACCATAAATTTATAAATCAATAAATTTAATGAGTTTGGCGTTTTTGAGATTGGGGTTTGTAAGTTTGTAGGTTTAAAGTTCATAGGTTTGGAGTTCGTGGTTTTTAGGTTTGTGGATTTATGGTCTGCTGCTGCGACTTAAGTTAAGCGTTGCATGATAACGTCAGTAAGATAATGAGTTACACATGAATAATACCTCCGCATGGTAATGTACTTGTGCCTGATTAAACCTCGTACCTGAATGCAACATCCATTATATTATGACTGTGTTCTGCCTACGATGTATGCCAAAGAAAAACTTTACGTTTCCGTCTAATTTTTAGAAGACTACTTTTGCATGTACATGTCCTAACTTCTGATATACAGGGTGTCCAAGATAAGGATCCTAACCATGGGGATCTCGGAAACAGTTGGAGATACGAGGTCGGTTAAATTAGAGAAAAGTTGCGCAATTTAGTGCTGAATTAAACGCAATTTAAAAATTTTAAAAATTCAAAATACTTCCGGAGATTTCCGGAAAAAACTGAATTTTGGCAAAATCGTTTTTAATTTTTGTAGGCTTTATTTAAAGAGATATCAAAAAATAAAAGGTAGATTCTTCTTGCCACTTTTTATTTTTTATAATTTGGTCTAAACAAAATTTAAATCCGACGTTTCGTTTCTGAGATACCATCATGAACTTTCATTTTTTATATGGAACAAAAAAAAGTATCCCATGTATTTGATAGCATTTTTTATTACAAATTCAACGGTGTATCACACTTGCATATCAAGTGTGTAGTTCATTAACTTTTATAAAACTGATATACCTTTCTCTCTCGCTCTCATGGAGCTCTTATGGAAAGTACTTGAACTACGTATTCGATATGCAAGGGTGATACATCGTTGAATTTGTAATAAAAAATGCTATCAAATACATGGGATACTTTTTTTTGTTCCATATAAAAAATGAAAGTTCATGATGGTATCTCAGAAACGAAACGTCGGATTTAAATTTTGTTTAGACCATATTATAAAAAATAAAAAGTGGCAATGAGAATCTACCTTTTATTTTCTGATATCTCTTTAAATAAAGCCTGCAAAAATTAAAAACGATTTTGCCAAATTTCGTTTTTTTCCGGAAATCTCCGGAAGTGTTTGAAATTTTTAAATTTTTTTAACTGCGTTTAATTTAGCACTAAATTGCGCAACTTTTCTCTAATTTAACCGACCTCGTATCTCCAACTGTTTCCGAGATCCCCATGCTTAGGATCCTTATCTTGGACACCCTGTATACAAAACTTCCAGGCTAAGCGAAAATTAACGTGGAGCGTAAATTGCGTAGATCTGCAAAGCAGCTGCCGGCAGTAATCACCTTTGGCAATGTTAACCAAGGCCATATTACGCGTTGACGTTTAGTCAGGTATCGCGATGTTACCAGCTATTACTGTAGTATCCGTAGTACGATGCTTCCTCAACTAATGAAATTGAGCGTACACGGTTAAGGGGATCCCTTCCGTCACCTTTCTCAACTAATGAGACCGAGCGCGTACAGTGAGAAATCAGTATAAGCTATTCGCTATCCATCGAACATTTATACTCGACACGGAACACTTCAATGTGGAAATGACGAGCATAGCTCCTCCCAAACCGAAAGTAAGTACTTGGAGTAGGAAAATGTTTCACGAACGGAATATATCTACATACCTATATCTCTTCTCTACACGATGATTAAGCCAGGAGACAAAATTTTCACTGTCTCTTAACTCAGAAAGCAGGCAGACTGTAATACCAGGTGTTTCTTATGAGATCGGCTCTGGGTTTATCTCTGAAACCGTCCTGTTTCTAGGTCTACTGCCATGAGTGAGAGAAGGTCTACTTCCTCAAGTGTAGTGTGGCATGCGACCACCGGTCTATGGCCCCACATTTGGCCTAACCAAATTAATGGTGTTAAAAGGCTGTGCATCCAACCCGTTTCGTTTGGTTTGGCACAAGAGGAGCAGAAACGAGAAGTACCAACAGGACTAAATAGCATTGAGTTTTGACCACTTTGCGGTCACCAGCTCTGCAAAGTATAGCGGCTCTGTGTTCATCGACTGGGGTTAATAGATCTTCTGACATCAAGGATGTAGTCCGATCTTTGTCTAGTTTCGTTTTCAATTCGGCTCATCTGAAATGTATAAAGAGCAATTATATTGCTAAAGTACATTTGTTATGTAAGCAGTGTCTTTGTGGTCAGTCATCTCTGGACTGAAGCCCGCCGTCGCTGAGATTGTATTCAAAATCAGGCAGCGAAGGCTCAGTTAGATAACATATGACAAACAAGTTTCACACATCGTGACGAGTTGATACCACTTATCTGAAGAGTCAGCAATGACGAGACAATGTTGCTGTCTGAGTTATAAAGGACGGTTTTCATTTCGAGTACTAATGTTTGACGGATAGCGGGCCGCTTATACCGATTTCCCAATGTACGTGTTCAGTCTCATTAGCTGAGAAAGATAACAAAAGAAATACCATTAATCGTGTGCGCCCAGTCCTATTAGTTGAGAAAGCATCGTTGCAGGGTACTACGGAAGTAGCTGATAACATCGCGATACCTGACAAAATTTCAATTCGTAACATCGCCTTGGTTAACATCGCCAAAGGTGATTTCTGTCAGCAAATGCCTTGCAGATCTATGCAATTCTCGCTTCACGTTAACTTTTGACTTGGCGAGGAAGTGTTGTATATATTAGATGTTAGAACATGGTCCCAACATCGTTTTGTCATTCATTGACTCTTCAGACGAATGGTGTCAACTCGTCAAGACGTGTGAATCTTATTTGACACATGTTGTCTGGCTGAGCCTTCGCTGCCTGAGGCTGAGTATAATCACAGCAACGGCGGGCCCTTGTGGACATGCGCTCGACGGCCGGCATCAGCTCGGTTGTGACTGACTACAAAGACACTCACTTTCGTTATATTTTCAAAAAAAAAATTATTGTTTTAAGCGATATATCAATGTTTTGACATTTTATGCTTTTGTTGTGTTTATTTGCATTAAGAAACTTATTTTAATACTACAAAAGTAAAAACATCAAAATGTTAATACTGTTCATCTAAAAATAAATAAAAGTTACTACTAGCGCCTTCGCCATATGCATTGGTTTTTAGCACGATCGTTGAGAACCACACTATCAAATTAACGTCATTTCGATCAATTAGCACGTCTTAAAGTTTCAGACTTTTCTTATTTGGTGGTGTACATCAACAAGGAAGTTGGAGGGGGTAAAAGGAGGGGGAATACCGTAAACTTAATTCAGTCCGGTATGTAAAGCTGTACTTTCCTTAAAGCGGCTATACTGTACTTGCGCAATAGGTCAGGGGACAGAAATGGACTTGAACAACCTTTTATTATGTTATTATATTAGAAAAATTTCTATTTAGAGTTCATTATTAAATGATTTATAAAATAAATACTGACATAAAACAGATTTGAACATAATTCTCTGGGTAAAAATTTGCATTATGGAAAATCTATGAAAACGATGCTTTTTTGAAAAAATTTCGGCACTTCCCCCTATTTCAAGGTCGTAGACACAATTCTGGTCTCCGTTTTCCATAATTTTTCGTCAGTTTTACGGAAAACAGTGAAAAACACCATTCACTTTATGTTCAATTTTTTGTGCTAAATCGTTAAAATTTTATTACAGCCACAAATTCTATATTGATAGAAGCCTCTGTATTATACAAAAATTCATAAATTTGCACATTTTTCTAGAAAATATCAAGAAAATGATCAAAAAACAAATTGAAACAAAATGGATTTCGCCATTAAATATTGGTGTGACTCGTTCCTAAAACCCGAAAAATTAGCGCTGTTGCCAGATTGCCAATACAATTTGTGTGAAATTCATATATACTCTTTTCTTTCACAGATTATTCCGCCTTTATGTGATTTCTGATCAAAAATTTTGTGTGTTTAAGATTAATTTTACGCTTTTTTATACATTACAAAAATTAAATAAACTATGTTGTTAACTTTAATGGATAAATTTTATAGTTTATATTAAGAAAGTATAAGTATAGGTCAATTTAGGTTAATTCAGCGTAGTTTCAGTTTTACAAATTAACGAAAATTAAGCTAAACCTGAACAAACAAAAATTTTGGTTTGTTAAGATTAATTTTTCCCACCGACTATATAAAACATTACAAAAATTGAACTATATTGTTGACTGAGGTGGTCAAATATCATAGTTTATACCATGAAAGCATTTTACATCTAGCAACATGTCAAACGAATATTAGTCATCTTCACGAGTCTGTTGGTCGTTGGCCTTTCCGGAACATGTTTTTGGTTTTCGTTCAAAATAAAAGTATCTTAAAATTCATTCACTATAATTTGTGCAAAAGTAGCTGAAATATATTACATATATGATATTTAAACTAGTGCCATTGAAAATAAATATGTAAATTCGGTTTTTCTTCAGAATTAAAATTGCTTGGTGAAGTGACGTTTGGCGTTTTTTGAGTTTTCCGAGAAAGTGAGAAAAAACAGTGAAAAATCAAAACGAAAATCGTGTTCTACGTTCTCGAAATAGGGGGTAATATAGTACAATTTACAATAATGTAAATAATTACTGAAATATAAAAAACGTACTTCCCGAAAATAACGAATTTACCAGATTTACAAATCAATACCACACATTGATGTATTGTTATAAATAAAAAGTCTGCACAAATGTTTTGATAACATACATTAATTACAACGAAATCCTGTTCTTTTTTGGTTCTCGTATTGCCAACCTCATACAACAAATTTACTATGAAATTTTTTTCTACGCTTACTCCACATAGCCACTTAATGTCAATTTATGACATTTATTTTCTGTATGTTGGGTTAATTTTTTAGGTATTTAGCCTATTTTTGTAGTTTTCCATATTCCCCTCTAACTTCCTTGATAGTCAACGTCAAAAGTTCAGGAGAGCAGTAGGGGGCGAGTCGTGCGAAAGAACTTTGATTCGTGTGTGATACTTTTCACTAGGATTACATCCGATGAATTGCCTTAAGAATTTCTTTTATAATTTTATTTTATTTCGTTGAAATGATTAAATGAAATTGGTAAGAAGAAAAGAAGTATAACTGTTTCTTTTTCCGGAAAAGTCAAGGATAGGGGCTGACGCAAAATTTAGATATTTGTTCTTTTCTCCACTGAGACTATTATAGAAAAAGCGGTATTTCTAATTTTTCACATTTCCTCTCATTCATATTTTACCCCAAATTCCCCTATTATCGTTGACGCGGAAAATATGAAAAATGTAATGGACTGTAATTTTTGAATTGGTAGAAAAAAGAAAATGAAAAACTTGCACAAATCGCTTACCTTTCCGTACGGTCAATAGGGCACAATCTTGATCCTGAGGGTACCCTCTTGCTGGTATTCGCAAGGCTACTCAATTCACCTAGTTTCTTCCCGCACTTTAAGGTTCGCAGAAATTGTCTAAAATTAATTGCTTATTTTGCCACGATGCCGACCGGAAGAACGATACCGTACTCGACCCTACTTATAGCGTGAATTGATTGTATATGACCAATTCGCTTGGATTGGCTATGCGACTTGTGCGCAGCAAAAAGTTAAGAAAAAATATAATAAAAAAAAATATATCGGAAATAAGAGTATTAATGATAAAGGCGACATAAATTGATGTGTAATTCTAAACTACATTATTATGTCACATGGTCCCTAATTGGAATAATTAAATAATTTATTGCCCAAAAAAAAAATAAAATAACTTAGATTTCTGAACATTCACCCCACCAAAAACGAATGTTTTTAAACCTAGTAAAATAGAGGAAAATAAAACAGTTGAAAAAAATAATTTTAAGATAACTTAAAGAAAAAAGAAAATAAAAATAATGTTGCGTTGCAAAAATAAGATTTTAGTTGCCAGGTAATGGGCAAATTTTGACCACAGGTCGTTGCATAACACCGTGGATCGTTTTAAGCGTAACTACGCGAACCACACCGTCTTGTCCCGGATGTAATTTAAGTATTCTACCCATTTCCCATCGAAGGGGTGGATTTTGCTCATTTTTAATTAGGACTAGAGCGCCCTCATTAATAGGAGGAGATGGCTGAGTCCATTTGTGCCTCTCTTGGAGAGAATGGATATACTCTTGAGACCACCGTTTCCAAAAATCACCCTGAAGGCGCTGAATAAGCTGCCAACGATTTAGCCTATTTAAATTTATAGAGCTTAGATCTGGATCAGGGATAGAACTGCTTAAATGCTCTTAAATCAAAAAATGACCGGGAGTAAGAGGCTGAAAGTCATTTGGATCGTCACTAATTGCGCATAAAGGACGTGAATTTAATAGAGATTCAATCTGGGTTAAAATGTGTAGAATTCTTCATAAGACAATATTTGAGTTCCTAAGACACGGTAAAAATGACTCTTGAAAGACTTAACGCCGGCCTCTGCTAGTCCATTGAAATGTGGAGAGCCCGGAGGATTGAAGTTCCAAGTAATTGCCAATGTTTGAGCAGTAGCTTGCGCCAAAACAAGAAGTTGGCTGTATGCACCCTTAAAATTTGTACCTTGGTCACTAGTTATAGTGACACATTTGCCACGACGGGCGACGAAACGTCTGAAGGCCGCTAAAAATGATTCAGAACTAAGGTCTGATGTAACCTCCAAATGAATAGCCTTAGTGGAAGTACAAACAAAAACGCAAACGTAACCTTTAAAGGTTTTAGCACCTCGATGTTTGCTCATCAAGAGTGAAAAAGGCCCAGCAAAATCTAGACAAATAGAAGAAAATGCCTTGATTTGAGAAATTCGGAGAGCTGGTAAGTCTGCCATGTAGGGATTATATGATTTTGGTTTACATCGAAAGCATCGAATACATTTGGAGAGACATTTATAAATTGCACTTCGGGGTGATAAAATCCAAAACTGTTGAAGTAATAAATAGTGCAAAGTTTTAAATCCTGGATGAAAATTCGTACAATGAGTATGTTCGATAATTAATTCTGTTATTCGATGCGATTTTGGTAAAAGAATAGGATGTTTTACATCAAAGAAAAATTGAGACTTCCTCAGCCTACCTCTTACTCGAAGCAATCCATCTGAATCGACAAATGGAGCAAGCTTTCGAAACGGTTTCGGTAGCAAACTATTTTGCGAAATCTTCGTTAAGATGTCCGAAAACACATCTCGTTGAACACGTTTTATAATAACTCGCAGGGAAGCTTCAATCTCGAAAGGTGACAAATGACCTTTAACTTTAGGTTTTGACCTTGAATTAGAAATAAAGCGAAGAGTATATGCAATGATTCGTTGTATCTTAGGTAATGAAGAAAATCGATCTAGTAAAATAAGAAAATCATCGCAAGGAAGCGAAACGTTCAAAACTATTTGTTTTTCTTCCTTGGATATCTCTAAACCAGATTGACCCGAAAAATTGGGCTGTGTCGGCCAGAAAACTCGATTCTTAGATAAGAATTCTGGGCCAGACCACCCGATGGGAGTATCCAAAAGTTCCTGAGGAGTTTGACCACGACTAGCACAATCTGCTGGATTATGCTTGGAGGGAACGTGGTGCCAAGATGAAATAGGTAAAATTTCTTGAATGTGACTTACTCGATTGGCAACAAATGTCTTCCATTTATGAGGAGAAGAAGACAACCAAGCAAGTGTGACCATGGAATCTGTCCAAGCATGTATGGCGTCAAAAATAACAAGATCAGCATAACTTTCCTTGACAAATGCCACTAGATCCGCGAGCAAAACTGCTGCAAGAAGCTCAAGTCTTGCTATTGATACAGTTTTTAATGGCGCAACCCGACACTTAGCGCAAATAAGAAAAGTTTTGACATTGTTTAATGTGTCTTCTACACGAAAGTAAACAACACCAGCGTATCCGACCTGCGAAGCATCGCAGAATCCATGTAGTTCAATTCGAGATATCGAATTAGAGCCTACATAGCGAGATATTTTGATATCAGCAAGCTTGGGCAATTCGGCTTTGAATTTGGTCCAAGTTTCGAGAATATCGTCGGACGGAAACTCATTCCAAGAAACCTTGGATTCCCATAAACGTTGCAAAAGACGTTTTGCAAGTAACAAGCAAGGAGAAATAAAACCGAGTGGATCAAATATTCTACTAATTTCAGATAGAATATTGCGTTTAGTACAGGGGCGTTCCATGGGAACATAATAATAGGAAAAAATGTCTGAATTGGGATCCCACTTTAAACCTAATATTTTAATAAAAGGAGGATCATCTTTATCAAAACTGCAAGACTCCTGGATATTTGAAGGAGATATATGAGCTAAAAGAGCAGGATCGTTACTTGCCCATTTACTTAATTCAAATCCTCACTTTTTCATAAGTTCAATGAGCTCAAGCTGAAGTGACAACGCAGATTTTAAATCATGGCTACCGATTAATCCGTCATCTATATAAAACTGGCGACGAAGAACTTGAGCTGCCCTAGGGAATGAAGATTCCTCTTGAACCGCTAGCTCTTGCAGGGTACGTAAGGCCAGGTATGGCGAAGATGAAACTCCGTAAACAACAGTACGTAGAAAATATTCCTGAAGAGGTTCAGAAGGTGAGAAACGCCATAAAATGCGTTGATAATCCCAGAATTCAGGCTGAACATTTATTTGTCTGTACATTTGTTTTAAGTCGCAAACAAAAACGTAAGGAAAGAATCGAAAATTTAAAAGTAAAGCAGAAATATTACGTTGGAGCTTTGGGCCAACGAGAAGAGTATCATTAAGAGAAACACCCTGTATATCACGAAGACTAGCATCAAATACAACTCTAATTTTTGAGCCCGACATCTCCTGTTTAAAAACAGCATGATGTGGGATGTAATAAGCAGACGGACATCTGTATCGACTTTGTAGCACTAAGGACATGTGACCACTGTCGAGATAATCTTGCATGAAATCTGTATATTTTCTAGATAATTCAGAATTTTTGGAAAAACTTCGTTCCAACATACAAAAGCGACGATATGCTTGAGAGTAAGTATCAACAAAATTTGGTTTTGATTGACGAAAAGGTAAAGGTACCGAGAACCGTCGAGAAGTTTCTCTGAAGACTAAATTTTTAAATATTTCCTCGCACTTCTTGTCTTCAGTGGACCAAGAAGGGATTTTAGTAATTTGTTCGACCTCCCAGAATTTACGTAACTGAATATCGATACAGTCATCCAAAGAAGCGAGACAATTTAAGAAAGAGTCAGGATTCCTGAAAGGAACTGAACAGCTAGTTTTACCCTGCAAAACATAACCAAAAATAGTCTCTAAAGCTATAGGTTGATCGGAATTGCCGACAATACGGCCTGATTTTAAAAATAAAGGTACCAATTCAGCACCAATAAGCATGTCTATTGGTCCTGGTATATGAAACCGACTGTCTGCAAGCTTCAAATTTCGAATATGTTCCATTTCGGAAATATTAATGTGAATTTTTGGTTGATTAGAACAAACTTTGGGCATGATAATAGCTTCAAAAGAAAAAACTGGATCCAATTGACCACAGGGTTTGATGACGCATTGAACAAGACCGCTGTTGGTGGAAGTTGACATTCCATTTAAACCCTCAATTGGAATAGAGAATTTTTTACGATGGAGACCCAGTCGTCTAGCGCACGACTCAGACATAAAATTTGCCATAGAGCCCGTATCCAAAAGTACACGGATTTTCTGAAAATGTCCTCGAATATCCTTGATATCTATTTCACAAGTGGATAATAAAATAGTATGTTGCGGAACAGACAAAGTGTTTGCAATACAGTGAGTATTCGTGACGGTAAAATTAGACTGATCATCATTAGAATAATGTTCGACAGCCGTAACAGTGTCTGAATTAGACTTAGGCAAGTTATTGTCATTAGAAGGCACGAAAGAAGAAGAATTTTTGTTAAAATGTAGAGTTGTATGATGTGGAAATTTGCAGATTTTACATCTGTGAGAAGAACCACAATTTTTAATAGAGTGGGGAGATACTAAACAGTTGATGCATAATTTGTGCTGTTTAGCATAAGAAAATCTTCTTGTGGCGTTTTAGCCAAGAATAATTTACATTTAAATAATGCATGAGAAGCAGAACATAAAGTACACGTAGGTTCGCTTTTTTGTGAAAGCGGATCCGTAACAAAATTGGATGTAGATCTCTTGTTGTTTAATGCATGATAACTAGAAGATTTAAAACTTGACTTATCAGAACTCACTAAAGAAGTATATTGAACAGACTCTAAAGCTATACATTGTCTTTCTAAGAAAGTAATTAATTGTCTGTAGGTAGGTAATTCTTGATTTAGACGATTTTCAAGCTCAAAACTGGTTCTGGTTTTAGAATCAAGTTTATTTAGTAACATATTAAACAACAAGAAATCCCATTGATCTACAGGAAGTTTTAAAGCTCTTAAGGCTGCTACGTTTTCAGAAAAAACATTTAAAAGATGTCTAAGATCCTTAGAAGTAGCCTTTTGAATAGATGCCGCATAAAATATTTCATTATAATATTGTGTATCCAAAATGCGCTTATTTTGGTACCGTTTTTCAAGCGTTTCAAAGGCAATAGTATAATTTGCTTCTGTAAGAGGGATACCCTTAACTAAAGCTAAAGGTTCTTTATCTAAAGAAGTAAGTAAGTATTGAAATTTCTCAACATTAGATAAGTCTGCATTATTGTGGATGAGGCTTTTAAATAAATCAAAAAAACTTGGCCAATCTTTGTAATTACCATTGAAAGTTGGTAAATTAAGTTTTGGAAGTTTAGCTACAATTTTGGAAACTGTAGGCACATTTAAATTAGGATTAATTGAAATACTAGCTATTTGAGAAGCGGAATCGCTTAATAAGAAATCATGTTTAAAGGATTTAATACCATAGTAGGCCTCATCGGCAGTAATACGCATCCCATCGTAATTTGCAAAATCTTTATCTCCAATTAAAGAAATTATAGTATTATGAGCCGATTGAAATTCGTTATATATGTTGTCAATAGCATCTGCACGAGCTAAAAATGTAGATTTTAAAGAGTCGTCACTAGAAGCTTTGATTCCAGCTTCGTGAGTTTCTTGTAGGCGTTTAAAAGCCGTAGTGCGTTTTAAATTAGCTTTAGTTAATTTATCCGCCATTATAAAAAAAAATCAATAAAATATGAAGAAAATTAATGTAAATAAATGTATTTTGCACGCTTATGGAAAGCAGAACGAAAAAAAAAATTGAAGATTGAATGATACAATGTTAAGCGAATTGCAGAAGTAAAAAATATTGTTTATATAGAATTGGCGAAATATGCATCAGACAATGCTGAAATACGTTTGATAGACTTATGAAAGACAAAAGGAAAAATTGATAAATATATATTGAACGATACAATGTTAAGCGAACTGGCTAAGTAAAAAATTGTTTATAAAAATTCGCAAAATATGCACCATCCAATACTAATAAATGAAAGTAATTTGATAAAAAGGTACAAACGTTTTTTATACCGTAGATATCACAAAATGGAGCAGATAAATATTTTAATAAAGCTTAAATTTTATTTAATATGAAAAAGAGAGAAAGAAAGATAGTGTGGTACGGTAGTACGATCCACGTGTTAAATTACGCACCGCGGTTTAAATGCTCGCTGAAATCTTGTGCGCGAGAATATAATTTTTAAGGTACAGTTTTATAGGTACTAAAGGTTCCAGTTTTGCAGCCAAACCTGGATGCCTAATAATAAGACTCAAAGTTAAATTACTCTGGAATTTATACCTATTATATGCAAGTGACCTTAAGTACATGAAAAAGAAAATGGGGGTTTGTGACAAAATAATGCAATTCAATTTATAAATATTAAAATTTTGAAAATTTTTAGAAAATAACTAAAAAACGGTCTTTCATCCGGCTCGAAGGACCATAAATGACGCGGAAAATATGAAAATGTAGTGGATTGTAATTTTGAATTGGTAGAAAAAAGAAAATGAAAAACTTGCACAAATCGCTTACCTTTCCGTACGGTCAATAGGACACAATCTTGATCCTGAGGGTACCCTCTTGCTGGTGTTCGCAAGGCTACTCAATTCACCTAGTTTCTTCCCGCACTTTAAGGTTCGCAGAAATTGTCTAAAATTAATTGCTTATTTTGCCACGATGCCGACCGGAAGAACGATACCGTACTCGACCCTACTTATAGCGTGAATTGATTGTATATGACCAATTCGCTTGGATTAGCTATGCGGCTTGTGCGCAGCAAAAAGTTAAGAAAAAATATATCGGAAATAAGAGTATTAATGATAAAGGCGACATAAATTGATGTGTAATTCTAAACTACATTATTATGTCACATGGTCCCTAATTGGAATAATTAAATAATTTATTGCCCAAAAAAAATAACTTAGATTCCTGAACAATCGTAATATTCCAAAAACAGATCAATAATATTCTAATTAGACACATTTAATTACGGTAAAACCATATTACCAAATATATTACGCTCTAAACAATAAAGTATGTCGGGTCAACATGAAGTGTTCTATTTCGCCCCAATTGCGGAATTTGCTAGTTATTTTAGTATTGTACCGTATTTTGATTTTTATAATAATTCTTTAATGCGAGAACAACGTTATAAAAGGCAGGTTTTAGTTTTCCTTGTTTTAACAATATTTTTAAAGATTACAGCTTTCTGGGAGACTCGCAATGAAGAAGAAAATTTTGAAACTGCTGTAATTAAAACGTTTGTAGTGTCGTCCATGGTATCTCAAGTCCTTACAATGCTAACTGCTATTATTAACTCATATAAAAAAAGAATGATCTGGTGCAAGATTTTCCAAACATTTGCATTGGTCGATAATGCTTTATCTAAAGAAAGATCAAAATTTGAAAAAACTATGTTAAAAAATGGCAAATATTATTTAATTTTTGTTGCTTTTCTGGTTATTTTGGTAACATTTAGTGATTATGCATTATGGTCTTTATCAAAAATTAAATCTCGACAAATTTTATTTTTTACATTATTTCCACTAAATTCATGTATATTGCAGAGTTATACCACATTTCATTGTCTTATAATGACAGCTTTATTATTATCTATAAAAATTAGATACCAAAAAATCATAGAATTTATTTTTAATATTAAAAAATCTATTGTTGGAGAGGAAATCATGGAATCGATTGAAAAAGTGGAACTACTGACTCTTGAGCTTTACAACTTAGTAACGTACTTTAAAAGTTTGTTTGACTATCAGTTTTTCTTCATTGTTGCTAGCTGTTTCCAAATTCTTCTTTTAAATTGTCTGGCCATGCACAAGTATGGAATTGTTGTAACCAATATTTTGTGGTTAATATTATATATGGTAAGTAAATAATTTTCTAAGAAAATTTATCTTATTTATTGACTTCATTCTTCCTTTAGAAAGAGATCTTTAGGAGACAGCCAATATTTAAAGAACAAATAATAAAAAAAGATACACTATATCAATCGGACGTTAAAGGGGGGTTTCGTAGTTATTTTTAGATCCCCTCAATATTTTCGTGTATTTTTATATTTTTAAACCAGGAGAATCGATTTTTCAAAGGTACGACTCCCAAAACCTATCAGTTTTTGTTGTTAACAATTTAGCTATTTAAATGTCTATAAACAATAACCAATATTTTGTGGTTAATATTATATATGGTAAGTAAATAATTTTCTAAGAAAATTTATCTTATTTATTGACTTCATTCTTCCTTTAGAAAGAGATCTTTAGGAGACAGCCAATATTTAAAGAACAAATAATAAAAAAAGATACACTATATTAATCGGATGTTAAAGGGGACTTTCGTAGTTATTTTTAGATTCCCTCAATATTTTCGTGTATTTTTATGTTTTTAAACCAGGAGAATCGATTTTTCGAGGGTATGACTCCCAAAACCTAGCAGTTTTTGGTGTTATCAATTTAACTATTTAGATGTCTATAAACAATTACCTTTGTTTCTTATTGTTGCTCTGCTCAGCCAATTCGTTTGTACTCTTTATGAAAAAGTCCTGAATTTTTAATTTTTACAAGACATTAATTAGAAAAAAAGTTATAAACAAATTAGTGTAAAAACATTGCAAAATAGAATTCTGCTCAAACTAAATCGATCATACGGCTTTTAGAAGTCCAACACAGGCCTATAAAAGCCCAAATTGAAGGAATTTGTTGTGACTTTTGAATTAACTTTGCTAAATAGTTTTCTGACTGTTAGTTACAAAGTTTAAATTTGTAATTTTCATATAAAATTCATAATGATATTTGTTTATAAACTTTTTTAGTGATATCTTTTCGAAATGACAAAGACCCGGCACCCGGTTTGCAAAAAATTGGGACTTGTGATTTTCATATTGTAAAGTATTCAGTTTGGCATCCTTTAAAATATACACCTTTGGTAAGATTGGCAACTTCTTGCTAACGAAATGGCGAACCAAAAATTGTTACTTTTTTTTGGTTTTTCCAGTTTATCTAGAAAATTAAAGATTGTATGAAAAAATGTTTAACACATAAGTTATAGACGATTGAAAAACCTATTAACTCGTTTACCAAAGTTATAGGTGGTGCCACTAGTTATAGGAAAATATTTTTATTCCTCGAAAATTACAGTTTTTTTATATTTTAAAGAAAATTATAATTTTTTACTAATTATTTTCATGAAATTTAGAAAATATATAGATATTGTGCACCCAAAAAGTGAACTAATCCTGCAATCGATGCGTTGAATAATTTCTGAGAAAATTGACTTCAAAGTTGAAAGTTTGACCTCGATTATTCGCAATCCTAATTCAGATACAGCGACCAGTCTTAAGCCAAATTGTTCAAAATAACGTATATTTTTCAAATATACTTTTTTAAAAATTGTAATAACTTTACCCTAGTGAACTTTAAATTTTCTTAACATGCTCATAAGATTTAAATGCACCATTTTCAATTTCTGGAAAAAAAACTGTTGTCCTCTGATGAAAAATACTTTTTTTTATTTAAATTAGAAACGTCGTGGGTAAAGAATATTAAGGGCTGAAATTAAGGGAAGACATTTTTGAATACTCGAATTTCATCTGAAAATTTTTCGATTTCGTAAAAGACAACTCTGCAAAATATATGGACCTCCACAAAGCGACAATTTATCTGACGTTGTTCAAATCGAGCGGCAGAAAAAAATCGAAGCAAGCATCGTTATTTTATATAACGTGACAGTGAAGTATATATGATAATACTTTTTTTGAAAAAAAGAAAAAATAAATTGTTACTCAGTGCTTTATAAGGACTCTTGCAACATTTTCTTGCTTCGAAAAGTTTTAAAAAAGTGAGGACTGTGATGGTCGATGTGAGAATTGTTCGGAAAATATTACTGATGAAGATATTGAATATGAGAATGACATGAACCATGGGGACTAAAAAAAAGTTAATCATGAATTCGATAATTTAATAAGCAATGAAAATGATGATGTAAGAAGCTATTGCGACGAAAATATAATAATTGGCAAAAAGAGGAGGTTGAATAATGATTGATTTACGTATTATTGTATTTTGTATTTCACATGTATTTATTTTTGTAAGAACGTTGAAATAAAATAATTAATAAATCTCTAGTATATATAAAAAAAGAAATCTTGATTGGCTGACTGACTGATCGATCAACGTACAGCCTAAACGGTTAAAGATATTGACTTGAAACTTCGCACACACATTCGTGATATAGTATAGATTAACAATAAAAAAGGGTTTTGCGGTATGTTTATTAGAAAGAGTGAAAATGATAAAAAATGTGTAAAATTACATGATTTTCGGGATGGTATTATATAGCACTCAACTCGTTCAATCAAATAATTGTTTCTATTATTCTAAACATAATTAGGTCCTGAATATATGAGCGAAACTTTTTCTACAATCTATAGTCCATTTATTTATACGATAAAACAAATATTTTGCGGGTGAAGCCGCGATGGGTAAAATGCTAGTATTAAAATAAAACATGAGCGTTGATTATATTGGTATAATGTAAAACTTCCTCCGAAATTTGGAAGCAGTACAGAGCTGGCGTATATGCAGTGCGCGCGTTTGTAATGCGCCATCCGCTCACTAGATGTACCCACGCGACTTGGATCCCGACGGGCTCAAAATTGTGATCGCCTCATGAGCTCCATATATTTTGCAACAGTATCTTTCCTTAGTTTTAGCCCTTAATATTTGTCAGCCGCGGCGTTTCGAATTTAAAAAACTGTTTACAGTCGTTGGAGAACATTTTTTTTTTCAGAAATTGAAATGATGCATTTAAATCTTATGAGCATGTAAAAAAAATTAAGCTCACTAGGAAAAAGTTGTTACAATTTTTTGGTACCAAAAATTTGTTTTTCAAAAATTTTCAACTCCAAATTAAAAATAATTAAAAAAAAATACATGTGAAAAATATACGTTATTTTGAACAATTTCGCGTAAGACTGGTAGCAGTATTTTAATTAGGAGAGTAATTAATCGAGGTCAGACTATCAACTTTGAAGTCCATTTTCTTAGAAACTACTCAATATATAGATTACAGGTTTGGCGCCCTTTTTTGGGTGGACAGTGAATATATTTTTCTTAAATTTCAAGGCGATAATTCGTGAAAAAATATAATTTTCTTTAAGGTATAAAAAAATAATAATTTTCGGGAAAAAAATTATATCTCGATAACTAGTAGCGCCACCTATAACATCGATTACAGAAATCGATAAGTTTTTTAATTGTCTAAAACTTTTAAATTTAATTGAAATTTTCCATATTTCGTTTAGTTTTCGAGATAAACTTAAAAAAACGAAAAAGTGACTATTTTTGGGCTGCCATTTTATTTTAAAGGATGCCAAAATGAACACTGAGCTAATATGATTCTACGTTTCAAAACAAAGATTTTTAGAGCTATTTGCGATACTTGAATGCCGATTAATCGTTGTTCTAAGATGCACTGAATAATAAGAGCGTGCATTGTAGCTCACGTTAGTCTGTGCGAACACTGGCGTGTCAGATCGTTGGATTTAAAAAGCTGTGAATTAACAACCCTTATATTTAAGCACATATATACAGACTTAAGAGGAATTTTCGATTAATTTCCAAGGAATACAGGAGTTTGGCGCATGTAACTAAAAATCAAAATTTGGCTCACCTTATCAGCATTATTTTCATATAACTTCGAGCTAAAAATATTATGAAATTTTCAACTGCTTTCGGTAAAGAAATTTTTTAATTACAAAACTAAAATTAAAACACGATTGACACTTAGAAATTACTTAATTTTTTATTGGTGTTGTGATTTGAATTTTATAAAATTAAAATTATTAATTAATTACTAAAATAATGAATTCTCACATGTATTGTATTGTTTTTACCGCAAATACAAAAAGAAATAAAAGACAATCCTGGTGATTTACAAATACAATGCTTAATTGCATATTTTCTGCATCTTAAAAAAGCAGTTACTCGGCAACCAAATATCGTAAAAAAAAAATCTTCACTTTGAAACGCAGAATTATAAGGGAACAAAAGTTCATTATGATTTTTAATTATTTAATATTTATTAACTTTAAATTAGTTCTACTAAATATAGCAATTTATTTAAGCCACTCTGTATAATGACTTGGATGTACATTTTATGTCTATCCAAAAATAGTCACATATCAGGAAAATATAAATTCGTTAACATACTTAAATTCAGTTTTATTACTTTTGGGATAGTTAATTTTTCTAAAAAAAAACACAAGATAAACTCAGTCAATTTATATGACACAATATCTAAACGGTTCTACCCTGTCAAAGATTTTAATATAAATCTGTCAAAGTAACTTAATAGTTTTATTATCCACTTCGCTAGGGGTCTAACGTTAAGCCCTAAAGATATATCCAACATGTGGCCGACTCGTGGGAGAGCTTTCTTTTACTTAAATTGAGCAAATTTTTCCATCATAAAAAAACAAAAGAATATGTAAGTAAAATCACTAAATACAATACTAGTATTTGTTATTATGTACAAAGCTCGAGTCTGTTGCCCATTGTTCCTCCATTCGACATAAAACGAATGGGTTTTTTTTATGAACACAAACATAGACTTTTACTATAAGTGTAGAATAGTTATCAATTACATTTGTATAAAATAATTATTAGATTTGATGTCGGATCCATTTTAATATTAAAAATTCGACGCATGGATGACTTATGTCATCTATGAACCAGGGGACTAAAAACTTACAGACGCTCGGAAACGAAAACTACCCTTCGCGGGTGGGGATGCATCGCGAAAGTACGTTCTATTGGTGGAAAGAACAAATGTCGGTACCAGCGCGCGACTAACCGGGGGAGGTTCCAAGGGTTGAAAGTTGAGTTTGATTTTCAGAATTAATTAACTTTAGTTACTATTTAGAATCCGTCTAAGTCAGATTGGCATGTGTTTTAGTGTTTTCCCAGTGCAAGAAGGTTTTTCCTTTGCCGTCTTTTCTGCTATTTTTGTCTTATATTTTTTTGATCTTCCAGACAGCATTACTAATAGAAAAGGGAAATTAATTTAACTTTCTATCGGGGAATTGAGTTCAGCGTTCATTTTATTTTTAACCAAACAATTTAATTAGGGATTTTCTTTTATTGCTAGTAGGTTTTATTATCCGGACTTATCAAAAGTTTATTAATACTCAGTTCAAATGTGGGAATATTTCACTAAGGGGAATATCAGAACGACCTATAGAGCTTGTAATTTTAAGTTTTTTAATTATATTTCAAATTTACCTTTAAGTTTCTCAATTGTAAATACCGTTATTTTTTCTTTTATTTGTTAAATAGAGGTAAGTATTTTGAGAAACTGGTATTTCCTTTATCGATAAAAACCTTCTTGTGGGTAATCACACGGGCGTGCACTGTGTACCGAGAAACATCAGAAGAATCCTGTTCTGGCCAGCGAGACGGCAATTATTGTGAAACCTGCAGTGTTCCTAGCATTGGTAAACTTTAACACACGGTAGTGTTTTGGAACTAAAACTTCAAGAAAATCGACTAGACTACAAGGATGCATCTGTCGCAGCGGATTCTTTTAATCTTTTTTTTTTGAGGTTTATAGGATAGTTAAAAAATAATATGGAAGGCAATAAATTAAGTTCATAAGTCAAAACAATTTATTCGATTGGACTTTTAAAAGCTGAGTTATGATCGATTTAGTTAGGGCGGAATTTTATTTTGTAATGTGCAATTATTTGAGTATGTAAAAATATTATTGACAGGTTTACTTTTAGGAACGAAAGAACTTTTCCAAACGATTGTGTGTTTCATTTGAGTCACCGCTTATTTGTTCTTGACTTGGGCTAACGTTTGCCTCAGTAAAATGTACATTGTATCTAGCTGCTTGTGAACCTCTCATATTACCTGTACACCGATTAAATGAATGACCTCTATAATTTCTAGGAAAATGTTGATTATTATATCTATTACTTGGAGTACGGGTTACATTCTGAAATTTTGTTTGATTTCTATTATAGTGATCGTTACTATAGTTGTTTTGAAAAGAATTTCGATTCCTGATAGATCCTCGCGTAAAATTTTTATTAAAATTTCATTTACCTTTCGTAGACATAGCCATTACTTGTGAGAAATTATTCGTGGAGGAAACTTTTTCCTCTTATGCTGCTTGAATCGTATCTTTTAAGAAAGAGAAATTTCGAGCGGATATTATAGTACCTAAATTTGGATTTTTAAAAACCATTAACAAATCTGTTTACAACTACTTTTTCATTAATCAGTCTTAATACATTGTAAGAATTTGTGTTACCGTTTGCTTGCGAAATATTCAAATTGAGGAAAAAGTTTTCTACTTCTTTTCCGAAGTCCTCAATTGAGTTTTCACCTTGTATAGCGTGAAATAATTTAGCTTGAAGCGCAGTGTGCGATTTTTTCATAAGTAAGTGAATTTTCTTGTCGGTTATTGAAAAATTTATCGAATCGTAAGTGTTGTTTAACCATAATTTTGTAGTATTTGATAGTCGAGTTTTTGGAACAAATTTTATTAATAGAGATTTACTGTCCAACATCGAGTCGTAAAATTCTATTGCATCAATTAAACTTTTCTGTAGTCTCTTTTGTGTCGTCCATAGTTGGCAGAAGCTTTACAGCGACATTCGAATCAAAGGACGTCATTATCTAGGTTTGTCTTGTGTTTTAGTCCAAAATCCATGATTTTATTATAAATTTATTTTATGATTCTATTAAACGTTTTACTAATAAAATTTCGGTCTTGTCTATTTCAGAATTGCTTATTTTTTGATTAATGCTAGATATTTGCTTACTTAGTTGAGAATAAATGGCTTTTGCATAGTCAAGTTTTGTCTGTAAAATTGGTTCTTGTCGTTTTTAGTTGTTTAATTTACTAAAATAGATATAAATTTGTTGTAATGACTGATACATTTCATTTAACTTACTACTTCCCATTAATTATCTTTATCACTACTTTTAGTTTTGGGTCTATATTTCGACCTAATATAATTAATATTGATTAATACATTTATGAATAATTGCGACTTATTAATTATAATTTAATAAATACCTGTTACTTAATTCTGCTTATACTAAATACTACTTATATACATTTGTTTTACTTTACAGTATGTTCCGACGTCAGCATTTTACATTGTTTAGGCTTTAAAGTATATTTTTCGCATTTTCTTCGTCCCTCTTTTCTTTTTGAATTGTGGCTAAAATACCTAAAAATTTATACCTTCCTGATCCATAAGGTTATTTTTTGATTTTTGGAGCTCCTGTCTATAGATTTCCTTTCTCACAGTTCTTCTTATTCTTTTTTTTAATCGTTTTCCCATACATATATATATATATATATATATATATATATATATATATATATATATATATATATATATATATATGTGCTGGGTCCCTCTCAGGACTGTAAGGCAGCTGACGTTTCGGTGAAATCTCATTCACCATTATTTTCAAAGCTCACTCTATGGCGTCTACGAGTGAACTGACGCCTACGACTCGGGTGCTGTCGGTCCCGTGTGCGCGTCGGACGCGTTCGTTTTCCGAATGGTTCCAGCCAATCAGGTTGCGAGACCTGCTGCGCATCATCCGTCCAGTTACCAGTATTTGGGGTTGCGTTGCGGAGTTGTAATCTGTTTCGTTACTAAGTAGTATTGGTTGATGCTTTGTAAGCATATTTTTCCAAGTATTAGGCACTCGCTGGCTATCATCTCTGCTATTTAAGTTGTTGGGCCTCTTTGCAATTTCAATGGCTTCCTTTATAACTCTTGTGGACAGGTTTTCACATCTCAATAGCATTTTTGTTCCTGAGAAATTTATCTTATGTCCTGTGTTTAACCAGTGTTGGGCCAGAGCAGAAGAAGTTGTTTTTTGCTTGACAGCGTTCATATGTTAGTCCCTTCTGGCGCTTATTTTACGGTTGTTTTGGCCTACGTAAGATGAGTTGCATTCTCCGCATGGAATTTCGTACACTTCCTTGTTTTTTAGAGGGATTCTTGCTTTAGGTGTTGGCAAGAGATCTTTTACTTTACGGTCTGTGGTAACCAATTATTCTTGACTGTGATACTAAATATAAAAAAAATGATATAATGTTAATATGTATGCATAATGCGAGAATATTGAGTGCACTCTACCTGTGTAAATAGGCCTGTTTACCCGGTTAACAAGTGTGTCCCTTACATAAGTGAAGATATCAACTACATATGATTGAAGGATTTAATTAATTGTCCCATATGAGGAAACACAAGTTCCTAAAAGGGTAAGTACACTAAATATCAGTTAATTATATATCTTTAAAAAAAAAAGGAAAACTTCGATGGCTTTAAATTTATAGGTGTACCGAAGGTAAAAATACAGCGGACTAAAAGTCGGTAATTCCCTGAGATGACACAGATACATAAAATCTGTTTAAAGGAGGCTGCCTGGCATCCTAACGTTGAAGTAGACCTTGGTAGGTTCCGGATCACTCAATACTAGTGTGGAATCTGGTACGTACAGCATACGAAACAGGTACCGTAGAGGAATCAGCAAAAAAAATTCGATGATAAGCAAAATATGGGCAAAACAGCAAGAAAAAAGGCGGAAAAACTGAAGAAAAGGAGAAAAGAAAGGCCTGTAGCAAAAAAATGAACTTAGAACACATGCTATTTGTAAGTTACGAATGAGATACATACGTCAAATCATATTCCTTTTCTAAATATATCCAGAATTAGTAATTCTTAAGATGGTAATCATTAACATAAAGACTTACCAGTGGAGTTGGGTGGCCTTTTGATGGTAAATTTAAAAAAATTGAATATCGGGTTATCCCCAGAACTGACCAAATTAACATCAGAAAGACTCTTTAAAGCTTTACCAAGTAACCTTATACTCAAAAATTTGGTCTGGGACCCGAAATACCCTCATTAAAACTAGCAAAAATGCTACACAACTTTTCTCGTTGCAACTCTGCAAGAAAATCTCGTTATTATCAAAGCTAATTATTTTTTTCTTCTCCCCAGAAAAATGACTAAAAAATGGCGGGAAAAGATACAGGGATCCTTAATTCAACACCACGACAAGTGACAAGTCGTCAAAACAATGAAAAAAAAAAAAGAATACCAAATTTTAAAATTATTTCAAGAATTATATGACTTACTAAGGAAATTGTGGTGTTTCAAAAATGTATACTAGTTAAAAAGTTTTTTATTGAGGCAAAACTCTCTTGCAAGAAAGGTTGAGTTCGATCTAACATTAACGTTTGTTGTTGTTTAAGACTAATGGGATTTTTCGTTTTAGTTTGATAACAACCCTAATAGTTGAAAATAACTGGCACAGGGGAAGATTAAAGTGCCTCGAAGACCTATCGAGGATTCATTAGAATCCAAAGATCTTTTAATCAAAAATTTGTCGAACCTGGAGCCAAATATTTTTCTGCCCATTCGAGATCTCTAGATGAAGGTAACAATAAATTATTTAATATGGATAGGGTTATGGGCGGTAGCAAAGAAATATGTTCTTCCAATCGAACGCAAAATACAGTTTAAATTAAGACTTTCTGACTAAATATTCTATACCGAGCCACTCTGCATAAACTAATACTTTTCTATATTTTAGGTACAAGGGGGAAAGTTTTACGAACTAAACATAATAACGACAAGAGTTGTCAAAACAGCTACTATTGACTATAATACTTAAATGTTTAATAAAAGTTGATTTCTTAATGACAAACATGTTTAATGTAGTTTTATATAATAACTATGCGGAATTCCGCGCAGGGCTTATCAATCCCGCACTTTAATATCGCGGAATTGAATATGCTGCGGGATTGCAATTCCTAATAGCGTGTGATATTCTCCATTACGATTTCATCCGATAAACTACCTTAAAAGTTTTTTAAAATTTGTTCTTGTTTCGCTGCAATGATTGAATAGAATTAGTAAGAAAAAACCTCCTCCATTGAAGCTATTATAGAAAAGGGAGTATTTGTAATCTTTCACATTTCTTCACTAATATATTTCACCCCAAGTTCCCCTACTATTGTAATATTCCAAGAACAGATCAATAATATTCTAACAAGACCCATTTATTTTAGGTGGAACCATATTACCGAATATATTACGCTCAGAACAAGTAGGTATGTCGTTTCAACGTGAAGTGTTTTATTTCGCACCAATTGCGGAAATTGCTAATTATTTTAGTATTGTTCCGTACTTTGACTTTCATAATAATATTTTAGTGCAAGAACAGCGATACAAAAAGCATGTCATAATGTTTATTGTTTTAGCAATGTTTTTAAAAATTATTGCATTGTTTGAGATCCGCATGGAAGAAGGAAATTTTGAAACTATTGTTAATAAAACTCTTTTAGTATCATCCATCGTATCTCCATTTCTTCCAATGCTAATTGCAATTATTAACCCATATAGTAAAAGAATGATCTGATGCTTTTCCAAACATTAACATTAGTCGATAAAGTTTTATTTACTGAAAGATCAAAATTTGAAAAAACTATATTGAAAAATGGCAAATATTATTTAATTTTTGTTGCTTTTTTGGTGATTTTGGTAACATTTGGTGATTATATAGTATAGTCTTTATCAAAATTTCTGTTTCGACAAATATTATTTTTTACATTATTTCCATTAAATTCATGTATTGCAGAGTTATACTACATCTCATTGTTTCATAATGGCAGCTTTATTATTATCTATAAAAACTAGAGACCAGAGAATCATAGAACTAATTATTGATATAATATAATCCATTATCGGAGAGAAAATAATGGAATCGATTGGAAAAGTTGAACTACTGACTCTTTACAACATTGTAACGTATTTTAAAAGTTTGTTTGAATATCAATTTTTGTTCATGGTCGCTAACAGTTTCCAAATTCTTTTTATAAATTGTCTTACCATGTACCAGTTTGGAATTGTTGTAACCAATATCTTGCGGTTAATATTATATATGGTAAGTAAATCTTTTTTTAAGCAAATTTATTCTATTTATCGATTTCATCTTTCCTTTATATTTATAATGATAGTATTGGTACCGAGAAATAGATCTTTAGGGATATTTTAGTTGTTAGCCTAGATTAATAGAACAAATAATGAAAAAAGGTACACTATATCAACTAGTTTCAAATGGAGAAAAAATTGATTATAATTATTTAACAAAAAGTTAATTTTAATTTATTAACCGACTTTTAAATGTTGGAGGTTCTCTATTCGTCGACTTTGTATTTTTTTTTATGTATGTACACCAATTACTCCGGAACGACGGCACCGATTTGATTGAAATTTTTTACGTTATACTCAGAAACCTGCTGCGATGGTTTCATATATTTTTGGATCAAATTGGTCCAGTAAAATCCAAGATGGCGCCGACAATATGGCGGCTAAAAATATTTTTTTCCCTGATTTTCTCCAAAATTGGTATGTGAGAATTTTCGTGGTCGTACATAACGAATCTGAAATTATATAAAAAAAATCAATATGGAGGATCCAATATGGAGGAACCAATATGGCGGAGAGAAAAATTTAGTTTTGTCTGATTTTCTCCAAAATTGGCGTGGGGGAGTTTTCAGGGTCACTCATAACGAATACAAAATATTTTTTAAAAATTCAATATGCCGGATCCAATATGGCGGACAAAAAAAAATTTGTCTGATTTTCTCCAATATTGGTACGGGGGAATTTTCGGGGTCACACATAACGAATCTAAAATTATTTCTTAAAAATTCCAAATGCAGATCCAATATGGCGGACAAAAAAATCAGCTTTGTCCGATTTTCTCCAAAATTGGTATGGGAGAGTTTTCGGGGTTGCACATAACGAATCAGAATTTATTTTTAAAAAATTCAATATGGCGTATCCAATTTGGCGAATAAAAATTAATTTTGTCCGATTTTTATCAAAATTGATGTGAGGGAGTTTTTGGGATCGCATATTACAAATCAGAAATTATTTTAAAAAATTAAATATGGCGTATCTAATATGGCGGATAAAAAGTCCAAGATGGCAAATTAAAGACTTTACATCTCTCGGTTTTGTCTAAAATCAGTATTGGGGGATTTTTGTTAGTGTAAATTACGAATTTAAAATGTTTTTGAAAAAATTAATCTGGCGGATTCAATTTGGCATCCTGAAAATTTTACATTTTTCGATTTTCTCCAAAACTGATAGGGGGTTCTTGAGGGTGTAAATTATGAATTTAATAATATTTTTTCAGCATTGAATACGGCGAATCTAATATAGTGGGCTAAAAATTTTACATTTTTCGATTTTGTTCAAAAGTGGGACTGAATCGTTTTTGGGGATGTAAATAGCGAATATAAAGTTATTTTAAGAAAATCTAATAAATTGGATCCAATGTAACGGTCTAGTTTTAAATTTTCAGATTTCATTCAAAATTGGTACTAGGGGGCTTTGGGGGGTTTATGTTCAGATTAGATTAAGATATTAAAATTAATTTTTTTAAATTCAATATGGTGGAACCAATATGGTGGGTTGAAAATTTTACCTTATTTGCATTTTTTCAGATTTGGTATTAAGGGGTTTTCCGGGTCATATATTACGAATACGAAATTAACTATTACGTTGATAAGATATAATATGAGAGACTGAAAATTGTACATTTTCTGATCTTGTCTAAAATTGATATTGCGGGGTTCTTGGGGCGTATATACTCGTAAACTCAATATACAGTATAAAATATATCGGATATTTACGTCTCAAGTTCTTTAAATATCGATATTGGAAGGTTTTAGGGCCTATATTACCAATCTAAAATTAATTTGAAATTTAAGATAGTGGATTTACTATGACAGACTAAATATTTGTTTGACATAATTTCACTGGTATTTTTAATCAAAGAATTTTTAGTGGTTCATTTTCAGGTGATTTACAACTTTGGATAAATCGGTACTTTTCTGTCATCTTAAAGGTACACTAATCTCGATTAGTACTTAATTCAAATAATTTGTGGATATCATAATTAATTCAACACTAAAAATCGAAAAATAAAATTTAAAAAAAAAATTGAACCGACTTCTAAAAGTGCGCTAAAAAGACAAATATTTTTTTTTTTGAAATTGAAATGAAAAAAATAACTACTCATATATACAATTTTACATAAAAATTTCTAGTTATTTTTCACTTTTCAGCGCACTTTTAGAAGTAGGTTCAATTTTTTTTTTATAAAAAATTTATTTTGAATTAAAACGTGTGATAAAAGCAAAGTATATTTTTCGAATTGAATCCTTAAAAAAGACAATATTAATACTGATTATGTATGTTATCTCCGGAATATTCTTTTAAATTTTTCCCTTATCTATTTCTTGAAAGAAATGACTTCTATGTTAAAACGAGAATACTCCAGTGAGGTTATTCTTGGAAGAAGCGTATTCTAAATTTGCTACTTTTCTTCGTTTCTTGCTTGACTTTAAATCCTCCTTCTATAGTAATATTCTAGAAACAAGGCAATATTTACTTAAAAGTGGAGTTCTCCTGACTGAGACGCACCTATAAAGAAATAATTTTTGAAAATTCGCACTCCACAAGTGTGAAAAGAGGTGTGTGTGAGTGTCAAGTGATAAATTTATCGATATATTTTCATCATAAGGAGGATTGGACTCGATTTTGGTTTCAGGGCATAGCACATAACTATATCTAAGAACCAATTTCTTGATTTTTCGATATTCGCATTTTAATAGGGGAATAAAATTTTTATAAAAAAATAGAACTGACTTTTAAAACAGTAATAAAAAGCAAAAATGACATTATAAATTTTAATAGGAAATTGAAATTTTTGAAGTCAAAACTAATACCTGATATGATTCACATAAAAAGATTGAGAAATACTTCATTTCTATTTGCTTGCTTACCGTAGCTTGTGTGTATTTCGTGTTGGTAGTGATATCCAAGGGCATATAGGCAATCACTTGCATGTTTACAATTGTTTTAGATGTGCAATAATTTTCGTTTGTGAGCCTAAACTAAATGATTTTTGTTGTTTTTGTGAATTAACTTAAAGTTTTTTGTAGCATTAGATTGTCAATATTTTAAAAATGTCTATGAACAATCCAAAGCAAGTGTATGTGAAGTCTAATAGTTTCTTGCCTGTATGGAAGTACTTTCAGAAAGCATTAAATAACTTTAGTGCTTAGTGCAAATTATATAAAGCTGTTCTCAAAACCACATCTAGTTCTACAAAAGGTTTACATGTCCACATGAAGTCAATGCACAAACTGTCACAAGAACATCAAATGTGGAAGTCAGGAAAACATCAGTCACACTTAATGCTGCCGATGCTGTATCACTAACTTCGTCGTCACCGTCTACTATAGTGCCAGTGCGAGCGTCGCCCATTGATAGTGAGATTAGTGGAGCTTAATCTACATCAAAAGATTGGGAATATTCTCAAACACTAGAGATGAAGAAAAAAATCAGTGATTACTTGCCATCAGACTTTGAGGTGAACATGACGATGATTTCGCGAATGATAGCCAAAAGTGGATTGCTTTTTAAAGAATTTTGTACTTCCGAGGACATAAAGAGTCTTTTTGCTGTGAAAGGTAACGATTACAAATTGCCTTCTTCAACAAGTACAATTAAATTAATAGGGATGAATTACGGAATGACACTTAGGATGAAAGTGAAAGAAAGCTGAAGAATGAAAACTAATTCACAGTCATATTCGATTAATGGACATTCGAAATGAGCCGTCTCTTTTTAAATATTAATGTTCACACAGCTTGTGTTCTGGAATTTTGGGCTGGCGCATATTTGGGAGTATGTTGTTAGGGTCCTGTATTCAGCTTCTGAAAAGAAACTGCTAGGGTATTTATTTTTTATACGGAGGTAGCATCATGAAGATGATCTGGACGTCTGATTGAACCACTTCAACAGCTTTGCTATGCGCACGGTGTACAGTTAGCTATAACAGACGTTATTTATAAAAAATAGAAGAATCTAATACTGAAGAACAATTTGATAACACTAAAGAGAACACATATCGCAGCGCGGAGGAGGGCGGGGAAGACAACCCACATGAATATAATGGTTTTTACTATTCTTTATCTACAAACAAGTTGATCTAGCTTTGGAATACAAATTGGTTATAGCAAAACTAAGAAAATGTGTTAAACTTTTTAAGAACTCTCCCACCAAAAATGATGCTCTTTAGAATAATATTCATTATAAGTTTTGCAAAACAATTCAGCTGACCTTTGACTGTAAAACTCGTTGGTCTAGCATTTGCAACATGATAAGTACATTCAATAAACTAAAGCAATGTGTAGCCAAGACATTAATCGATTTCGTGTTCAATTATAATTCAGACTACTTATTCACGGATGAAGAACATGTGGCCCTTGTCAACTGAGGACATATATTCCAACCAGTGAAACTGGCCGTCGAGGTATTGTACCGTCCATATACTGTTTTAGTAAATACAGAACATACCTTGCATTTCATAGTTCGCAAATTAGAAAAGATTTGAAGACTCCACTGTCAGAAAACCAGGTCAATTCGATGAAAAAGCGTATCTCCGAGCGTCGAATAAATGCAACTACAGCGTTGTAATCTTTTTGAAAAATCCGTGTAATTATCAAGATGATTTTGAACTTTTGAAGAGCAACGAAACTTTGTAATTGCGTAATGAGTATTATACGAAAAGAAATCAAGAATATAATAAAACGATTATATCGCAGTCTTAAATGATTAGATCCTCTTCCACATGCTTCAACTTCTGATAATTCGATTAATACCAGAGCAGCATACGTTGAAAACGAAGATTAATTGCCTCTTTCAATGATTGCAGACGATTTTAATTTACGTGCTGCTGCTGCGAAAGGCAATATGACTCTTCAATAGATATTAGAAAAAGTTCTAAGGGCATGTGAATGTCCTTTTTTGCGTGTTTCTTCTACTGCAGATAGGCTAGAGTCACTCAAAAAGAAAGAGATAAATCTCTATGACTGTGGAAGAATAAGAGATTAATTTTTACAGTTTGCTTATAACTTGCTGATGCCGGTGCCAACCGGTGTTGAGTTTAAGAGGGAATTTTCAATTGCTGAGTATATAGCAACTAAAATAAGATGCCATTTGTTGGACAACGCCATCAGTATTCTGTCTTTTAAGAAACTATTTTCAAAATTACCCCTAATGCTAGATTTTTAAATGGGTGATTTTGACAATTAATAGCCTTCTCAGGTATTATTTTACTATTGTTAGTTTCCAAAAAAAAATCAAAAAGCTGGTAATTCTTGTGTTCATTTGTAATAATATATATATATATATATATATATATATATATATATATATATATATATATATAAATATATATATATATATATATATATATATATATATATATATATATATATATATATACATATATACATATATATATATATATTTATATATATATATATATATATATATATAAATATATATATATATATATATATATATATATATATATATATATATATATATACATATATACATATATATATATATATATATATATATATATATATATATATATATATATATATATATATATATATATAGATGTATGTAATATATTTAAAAAATCGTCAAAAGTGGATTTATTCAAATAGGAAGCACATATTTTTCTAATTTTATCATATTAAGCATTAAAAATAAGGGTAACTTTGTATAAGGTTGTCTATTCTAAAACTTTGTAGTTTTTAAAATATTGGCAATTCAACATTTGTCTGTTGTAAAAATGCTATACGGCTTTTAAGTTTTGTTATTAGTTGGCCATGACGGCGAGGCGTGGCGAAAATAAAAAAAAATCGAACCCTGCAGAAATGTCACTATTTTTTGCCATTTGACATTCATTAATAATAATCATGCCAGAGTGATTAAATTACATGCACGAAGATTATTTGAAATTATTTATTATTTATGGAGAATGTGATTGAGTTATTTGAAGAACATGCGATACATTCGCAATCCGATATCCGAAGAAACATAAACTAACACTACCAACTGTTAAAAACATTATACAAAACTTCAAGAACTTTGGATCTATAAAACTTAAAAGAAATAGAACTAAACTAGTTGTTAATAAAATAAAGCTACACAAATTATTTGAGTAAATGTTCAAATTGAAGCCCTTGAACTTTCAAACATTTTTAGCTCCAAAGCAGGAACTCTTGAACTCTTGGCATGGGTGGCTCTCCTTATTAACCGAGGATTAATTTCTTTAAGTGCTATTCTGACGCGCTCCATGCAATCTTCCATAGTGGTTAATGCGGTGTTGAATACTTTATTTATGATTGTACCCCAAATCAAACAGCAGGTACTGTTAGGTCGAGGGAGCGAGGTGGCCAAAGATGTGGCCCATTCTTGGCTATCCATTGATCATAAAACAAGTTTTGTAGATGATTGTTAACGAAATGACTATTATGTGGTGGCGCCCCATCATGTTGATAAAATAGATTTCTATGATTAGCCAGCGGCAAACTATCTAAATAGTTCCCTTCCAAAATTCTCAAGATGTCGAAATAGCGCTCACCTATAAGTTAAAAACGTATTTTGTATCTAGAAGTCTTCAAGAATGGCTAACTTACCATTCAGATTATCTTGGTAATATTTTAGAGCGACGACGTCGTCATTTCTTATAGCACAATACACGTTAAACCACCAAGACAATTGCAAATTTAATTCTCTAAATGGATGTACATTTGAGTTGCTCCAATAGTGGGAATAGCGTCGATTAAACAATTCATTTTTTGTGAATTTGGCTTCGTCCGACCAAATAATATTATCCAAAAAACCAGCATTTTCTTGTGACCGAAGTAAAATAAACTGACAGAGCTCTACTCTTCATGGAAAATCAGTGCCTTTTAAATATTATACTATGGAATATACATAGGAATGAAAAGTGTGTTTCCATAAAATCTTTAAAACTGATGTTTGAGATAATAATTCTCCTGTTTTGACCATTCTGTACTAATAATTTTTCAAAATATCATAAAAAGACTACTAAAGTCGATTTTTGTCTACAAGAAAACTAACCCAAATTAAATAATAAAGACTTTCTGATAGGAAAAATTTATAGTTAAGTTTTGGTCCGCAAACGTCATTTTTGACAAAAAAGTTAAATATGTCGAAAACGGTGAGACTTAAATATAGAACATTATACATAAGATATGTCTAGATGTTTACGTAGAAATCAAAAATTCAATAACATATAGGGTGTTCCCTTTAAAATAAGCAAATTGACATCTACTTCCAGTATAACTAGAAGTGCCGTCATCTTGAAAATATTTTAGGCGGCTATCCCCCTTGCCTATTAGTACACCGTCAAATTTTCAGATTCTTCCTAATTATAATTTTCCCACAATCGATTGATAAAATTCCCGGAGAATTACCCTGTGAAATAACTATGCGAAATCCTTCGAGGGACTGATGAATCCCGTATCTCAGTCCCGCAGAATTGAAGACTCGCGTGTGATATTTTTGACTACGATATCACCGGACGAACTATCTTAAAAGTTTTTTACAATTTGTCCTTGTTTCGGTGAAATGATTGAATGGAATTGGTAAGAAAGAAAACGAAGTTTAGATGTTTTTTTTTTCAAAAACATCAAGGATAGAGGACGATGCGAAGTCTAGATATTTGTTGTTTCCTCCACTGAGGCTATTATAGAAAAAAGGGTATTTATAATTTTTCACATTTCTTCACTAATATATTTCACCTCAAATTCCCCCACTACTGTAATATTTCAAAAACAGATCAATAATATTCTAACTTGACCCATTTATTTTCGGTGAAACTATATTACCAAATATATTACTCTCAAAACAAGCAGGTATGTCGTTTCAACATGAAGTGTTCTATTTCGCTCCAATTGCGGATATTGCTAATTATTTTAGTATTGTACCGTACTTTGACTTTGATAATAATACTTTAGTGCGAGAACAACGTTATAAAAAGAAGGTCATAGTTTTTATTGTTTTAGCCACATTTTTAAAAATTACTACATTGTTCGAGATCCGCATGGAAGTAGGAAATTTTGAAATTACTGTTATTAAAACTTTTTTAGTATCGTCCTTCGTATCTCAATTTCTCCCAATGCTAACTGCAATTATTAACTCATATAGTAAAAGAATGATCTGGTGCAAGCTTTTCCAAACATTAGCATTGATCGATATAGCTTTACCTACTGAAAGATCTAAATTTGAAAAAACTATATTGAAAAATGGCAAATATTATTTAATTTTTGTTGCTTTTCTGGTAATTTTGGTAACATTTGGTGATTATACAATATGGTCTTTATCAAAATATCAATTTCGACAAACATTATTTTTTACATTATTTCCATTAAATTCATGTATATTGCAGAGTTATACCACATTTCATTGTTTTATAATGACAGCTTTATTATTATCTATAAAAACTAGATACCAGAGAATCATTGAACTAATTAATAATATAAAAGAATCCATTATCGGAGAAGAAATAATGGAATCGATTGGAAAAGTAGAACTACTGACTCTGGAGCTTTACAACATAGTAACATATTTTAAAAGTTTGTTTGAATATCAGTTTTTGTTCATGGTCACTAACAGTTTCCAAATTCTTCTTTTCAACTGTCTTGCCATGTACAGCTTTGGAATTGTTGTAACCAGTGTTTTTTGGTTAATATTATATATGGTAAGTAAATCCTTTTTTAAAGAAATTTATCTAATTTATCGATTTCTTCCATCCTCTATATTTATAGGGGTAGTATTGGTTCCCAGAAATAAATCTTTAGGGATATTTTATTTGTCTGTCTATATTCATAGAACAGATAATAAAAAAAGTTACACTCTATCAACTAGTTTCAAGTAGAGGAAAATATTGGTTAACTAAATTAAACTTGAGTTTATTTCTCAACTTTTCTTGCTTGACTAAGTCCTCCTTATATAGTAATATTCTAAAAACAAGACAATCTACACTTAGCAATAGTACTGTCCTGATTGAGGTGCACCCACAAACAAAGGATTTTTTTTAAAATTCGCGCTCCACAAGGGTGAAAAGTGGTAAACTGTCATGTGATAAATTTATCGATATATTTTCATCATCAGGACAATTGAACTCGATTTTGGTAGCAGGACAGCACCTAACTATATCTAAGAACAAATTTCTTGATTTTTCGATATTCCCATTTTAAATAAATTTTTTATAAAAATATTGAAACGGCTTTTAAAACAGCAATAAAAAGCGAAAAATAAGGTTATAAATTTGTATAGGAAATCGGAATTTTTGAAGTCGATGCCAAACTAATACATTATATGATTCACATAAAAAAATTGAGAAATACTTCAATTCTATTTACTTTCTTACCGTAGCTTGTATGTATTTCGTGTTGGTAGTTATATTTTTCATTTAGTATTATCAACTTTAAAGTAGATAAATAATATTGAAAATCATTATCTAGGGATGCAATCCCGATCTCGCGGGATTTCGTGAGATCGCGAGCTATTTTACGAGACCAATTCCGAAGCATAAATTGGGCGAGATCTTGCGAGATTGACGAGCAGTCAGTGATGTATTACGCGTGTACACAGCGCGTGAGCGATAACTGGTTGGTAGCCTTGCAAGTGTCGAACAGCGAGCTATTGCAACTATTTCCGAATATTGGCGACGGATGGCAAGTGGGCAGGAAAATTTCATCTCGAGTAGAATAAGTGAGCGGGTAATATCCAAAGTCCGATCGAAGATTCGGCTTCGGTCACCTTCGGCCAGAAAAGCACTTTCGGTGGCACGTTCGACTTCGATCACAGTAACCGAAGTTTGGCAGAAGCCGAAGTTTTTATTCAGCGCAACGCGCCGGCAAATCGCGAGCGACTCCGAACAACTTTGTGCACACACATGTCAATTTGTGTAAATGACAGTGCTTTTTGATTATTGCTGTGTAGGAAAAAGGGACGGAAAGAAATTGTGAATGTGACATTGAAAAGTAAGTACACCTATTCGTATGTATTTCTATAATATTTAAATTATCACAAGTTATTTACTTCAAAGAACGTAGGTTACTTTGCTATACTTATTCATTACTGTTGATTTATAGTTAATAATTAAGTTATCGTCAAAATGTCATATTTAAAGGAGTTACGGGTCCAGGCACCTAATGCGTTGGTTAAGCAACAAAATAAAGTATCGTTATCGGCAAAATTAAATTAATTAGATATTAGGTGTACTCAATTAAGTATCGGCTACTCCTTAAAAAATAGGATTTTCAAATAGGTTAAGTGAATCAAAAAATATGGTAGGAAAGTACTATTATCTTTTATTTTTTTTATGTATGAAGATAAGTTGGAAAGTTGCAAAATTAAGATTATTAGATAACTAACGATTATAAAAATGTATAATAATCAACTTTGTTGATCGGTTCCACATTTCTGGATTAAAATACTTTAACAAAATACATATTTTTCATTTGTTCCAGGTATTTCATATCACAAATTGTCATCTGTAGGACCAAATCCCATTTGGGAATATTTTAAAAGGAATGACGCCAAAGCAGTTATCCCTCGGCAGTTCTCTGCCAGAAAAGCAAATGATAAAAAATGATTTGAAAAAAATCATGATAATGAATAGTCTATTGTGAAGCCAGTGTTGAATACCAAAGTTTGATTAAGTTTTAAAAATCAAAGATCGTGAATGCCCCCCAAAGTCTTAAGAAGGAACGTAGACAATCTACTCTACCAGATATTATTGAAAAAAAGTAGTTCCATCATGGTCCAATAATCATTCGGTTTCTTTGAGGATCGATAAACGTATTATGGATCTCATCATCGAAGACATGCTTCCGTACAACCTTGTTCAAGGAGAAGCATTTCGCATACTTAATTTTACTGATCCTCAAGCTCCACCAAGGTACAGACAAAAGTCAGAGAAATATCTTAGAACCTCTTTAATGCCAGCTACGTACGAAAAATTAAAGAAAATAGTCACACTGCTTTTAGAAAGGGCTGAATGGGTCAGTTTTACCACCAACATATGGAGTAATCCAACAATAACATGTTCACATTTGAGTTTCACGGCACATTCCATTGTGGGTTTCAAAAGGAAAAAAGTTATACTGGCAGTTAGTGTCATGGAAGATGATCATACAGGGCGATATATTACACAAAAAATAACTGAAATTATTACCGATTACAACACAAAAGGAAAGATCCATATGGGTATTTGTGATAATGCTTTAAGTACGAACGCGGCTATGCGATGTGGGAACTCCATTTCTATTGGTTGTGTGGCTCACCCTCTACAGCTCGTGATTTATGATGTAATTTTCAAAGACATTACTATAATGGTGATAGTGAAGAAGTGTCATCTGCGGCTTGAATAGCATTTGACTTGTTATTTTAAAGAATCTTTGCAGTTAAAGACCGCTGACATTTTTCAATATTGGACTTCCAGTTCTTATATTTATTTACAATCGATAGCAACCAAATATTTATCAGCTCCTCCTATTAGTGTTCCTCGTGAACAGTTATTCTGTGCTGTAGGTTAATTCTATAATGATAGAAGAGTTAATTTACATGGTGAAAACGTCGATAATCTTTTATTTTTAGCATATAACATTTGGCTGTTTAACTTTGATTATTAAGTCTTATTTTGTTTAAATACCTATGTAATGTTTATTTACGATTAATTTCATAGACACTAATGTCTCTTATATTTAGTGTAAATTTTTATTTATCTGTTTACCTAAAACTACTAAAGGTAGTATCTTTAAAAACCATAGCTCAATAAAAAATAAAGAGTTGTTAATTGACTAAACCTTTAAATGATTAATAATTACATATGTGACACTAATTTAGACTGCAAAATCTCTTATTTGAAAACATGAAGAATATTTCATGTTTAGTAAGATCACTGAAGCTTGTTTTTATTACGTTAAATAAAAATGGCAGTATTACTATATATAAGGTGAAGTAAGACAAAAAAATGTGTATTCGATTGACCAAATTTATAACTTTAGTCTATGAGACCGATTATAATGTAAGTAAGACTGTTACTCTTAATTTTTTTAGAACTTATTTTTATTTTGTTGCTAAGTAATGACATTTAATTGAGCTAAATTGAATTGCTCAAAATCTATTTTGATACTATGTTACGATTTTACTGGTATTTCATTTCAATAAACTGAATAAAACTGAATTTATCATTATTGGAAAATGTATTTAAAGTATATATTTTTAACGCATAAAAGAAAATACCAGTACAGAATTTTTATTCTTATGCATACTTTTTAGTCAGTGTCCTAAAATTTCTAAGTATGATTGAAGCTTCGGCTTCGGCCGAAGGTTATGGCAACTGCCGAATAATCGAGTTCGGCTCCGGCCAAACACTGACCTTTGGACCAGCTTCTCTCTTTGGGGGGGGGGGCGGTGATATCACAAAAGTACAGTATGGCAAGCGAAAGCAAGTTGTCGACGGCAACATTCCCATTTTTAGTGTAAAAGGCAAGATCGGGTTTATTTTTCTGATTTTAAAGTTTTGGAAGAGGGGGGGGGGGGTGATCACAAGAAAAAAACTCCGACAGGAGGGGGGTCTCAGCAACATACACATTCCTAGTATAAGAGGCAGAATCGGGTCTATTTTCCTGAATTCAAAGCCCTTGGGTGGGGGGCTATCAGAAGAAAAACAAATTACCAACGGGAGGGGGGGGGGAAGTGCCAGCAGCATACACATTCCTAATATAAAAGCCAGAAATGGTTCAATTTTCCTGAACTCAAAGCTCTTAGAAGGGGGGGGGGATAGCAAACATACATATTCCTACACTCTATTCAAGAACTAGAGAGAGTAATGAGCTGTTTCCGAAACCTCCAACCTACCTGCTTCGGTGTAGCAGGTAACTGAGTACTGCCGTAAATCTAATTATATTTAAATATTATAAGCTTTTATAAATTTACTGCGACAATAAAATTTCTGAGAGTTCAATTTAATTTCTGTCAGTGAGTCACCTTACAGTGTGTCCTTAGGGCATTTTTTCCTCAACGAAAAACTTATTACGATGAATGCTTATGATGCCTTAAGATATCAATATCTAGATAATAATGTTAAAAGCTCTGTTGAGATGTGTTCCAACATGACAGAAGTTTTAAAATTTACTAACACGAATACTGAAGGAGAAGATTGTTAGTACTCCCAGGCCACATTCGACCACAGGCAGACGAAAAACCTCGTTGTAAGAAAAGGTGAAAACTGCAATAAAAGAGTTGTACATACATTTTATTAGACAACCGTCGACAAAATTCTAACTAAAATCAACGAAGATCAGGATTTACCTGAAATTAAAAGAACTGAGCTCTGGAAATTGCTCAGAGAACTTAATTTTTGCTGGGAAAGATCATATAGGAAATCTGTTCTTATAGATTGTCCGGAAACCATCCGTTGGAGAAGGAAATATCTCTCTCAATTAAAAGGTAGAGTTGGTAGAAATAACAACTTTCAAGATTGGTAATTTAATTGAATTTTTGAAAAATTTTTTTGAATAAAGTTACTGCGGAAAATTGGGAAAAATCTATACAATAAAAGAATTCAAAAAAATGTGGAATCTCATGATCGGTGAGATAGAGGAACCAATTATAGTTAATCTGAGCGAAGATAGTTTCACTGACTTTGATTACGAATTAAATACTTAATGTGTACCAATGTAAATACAATTTATTATTTAAATTTTTGTTTTTGTTGTATTTTATAGTTTAATGTTGTATATATATTTTTATTTTAGCGTGTACCACTCTTTAATTTTGAATATATTTAATTCCAATTGGCAGCAATTTTTTTATTATTGTATTTGTGTCTTTATCTTATGCGTGTAGAATTAACGTGTTTATCTTATTTTTTTTTTGGGGCTATCGGATTTCCATATAATAAAGTAAATTAAATTAAAATGTCAGTGCAATAGAAATAAAAATAAGTAGGTTTAATTTTAACTGCAACATATAAAAATTAATTACATTTGAATCCCTTTTAGTGTTTAATTGTAATTCTGCAGATGGTATAAGAAATAAAGCAACTGAAATGTCTAATGTCCTAAAAATGTTTTTAATTATTAATTAAATGACCGATAGCCCCAAAAAAAATTTAATATTATATGGACGAATTTATTTTTTATATATGCTTAATTTTTTGAATTTTTCACAATGAGTATTTCGTACGTATTTCAATTATAACTTAGAATTTTTTGAGAAAATAAGGCTACGTTTTAGTCTGTGTGTGCCTAATGTGCCTAAACGGTTTCTATGCCAAAATTAAAAATAATAAAAATACAGTTTTGATTTGTTTTAAATATGTCAAAATTATCTATTTTTGTAAGGTATGTAAATTATTAAGAAATCATAAGAAATAAAATAATATTATAAAAACTTTTTATTTTAAGTTTATTGCCGAAATAATATTTTATTTATTTATTAAAATCCTTTTTAACACTTCACACTTCCAAATATCTATTGTTATCCAACCAAGAATAAACTATAGTATAAGAGGCAAAATCGGGTATATTTTCCTGAACTCAAAGCTCTTAGGGGGGGGGGGCGATCGCCCCCACCGCCCCTCCCCTTGAATCCGCGCCTGCTTCGGACTCTAGTAATATCCGAGTGCGTGCATTCAGGCACTTGCATGTTTACTATTGTTTTAGATGTGCAATTATTTTCGATTGTTAGCTTAAATTATGTGATTTTTGGTGTTTTTGTGAGTTAACTTCAAGTTTTTTGTATTATTACAAGCATTTGAAGGATTAGATTGTCAATATTTTACAAATGTCTACGAGCAATTCAAATCAAGTGTATGTGAAGTCTAATGGTTCCTTGCCGGTATAGAAATACTTCAAGAAAGCAGTAAATAACTTGAATGCTCAGTGCAAATTATGAAAAGCTGTTCTTAAAATCACATCTAGTTCTATAAAAGGTTTACATGTTCATTTGAAGTCAATTCACAAAATTGCCACAAAAACATCGAATGTGGGAATCAGAAAAACATCAGTCGCACTTGATGCTGCCGATGCTGTATCACTAACTTCGTCGTCAGCGTCCACTATAGTGCCAGTGCCAGCGTCGTCCATTGATAGTGAGATTACTGAGCCTCAATCTACATCAGAAGATCTGGAATATTCTCGAACACCACATAGGAAGAAGAAAATCAGTGATTACTTGACATCAGACCCTGATGTGGACGTGACAAAAAAGAAAATGATTTGGCGAACGATAGAAAAATATGGATCGCTTCTTAAAGTATTTTGAACTTCTGAGAAAATAAAGAGTCTTTTTGCTGCAAAAGCTAACAATTACAAATTGCTTGATGAATTACGGAATGACACTTAAGATGAAAGTGAAGAGAGATCTTTTAAAGCTGAAGAATGAAAACTATAAATTCACACTCACATTTGATTAATGGATATTGGAAATGAACCCTCGGTTTTTAAATATTAATGTTCACACAACTTGCGTTCTGGAATTTTGGGCTGGCGCGCATATTTGGAAGTACGTTGTTAGAGTCTTGTATTCAGCATCTCAAAAAAAAGTTAGAGTTTTATTATATAGATGAAGAGGGTCTGGATGTCTGATTGAACCACTTCAACAGCTTTGCTATGCGCACGGTGTGCAGTTAGGTATAACAGACGTTATTTATAAAAAAAGACAAGAATCGAATACTGAAGAACAATTTGATGATACTGAAGAGAACACGTATCGCAGCGCAGAGGAGGAGGAGGAAGATAACCCGGATGAATATAATGGTTTTTACTTTTCTTTACCTACAAAATAAGTTGATCTGGCTTCCGAATATCAATCGGTATAGCTAAGAAAATGTGTTAAACTTTTTAGGAATTCTCCCACCAAACAGGACGCTCTTTAGAATAATATTAATTAAAAGTTTGGCAAAACAATTCAGCTGATCCTTGACAGTAAAACTCGTTGGTCTTGCATTTGCAACATGATAAGTGCATTCAATAAATTAAAGCAGTGTGTAGCCAAGACATTAATCGATTTCTTGTTCAATTATAATTCAGACTACTTATTCACGGATTAAGAATATGTGACCTTTGTCAACTGAGAACATACATTCCAGCGAGTGAAACTGGTCGTCGAGATACTGATTTAGTAAGTGCAGAATATCCCTCGCGTTTCATGGTTCGTAAGTTAGAAAACCTGAAGACTCTATTGTCAGAAAAGCTGGTCAATTCGATGAAAAAGCGTATCTGCGAGCGTCGACTAAATGCAACCACAGCGTTTTTATATTTGAAAAATCCGTGTAATTACTAAGATGATTTGAAACTATGGAAGGGCAACGAAACTTTCTAATTGCCTAACAGGAATATCATACAGAAAGAAATCAAGAATATAATAAAATGGTTATATCGCAGTCCTGAACGAAATATCCTCTTCCATATGCCTCAACTTCTGATAATGAGATTAAAACCACAACAGCAGACGTTGAAAACGACGATGAATTGCCTCTTTCAATGATTGCAAATGATTTTAATTTACGTGTTGCTGCTGCAAAAGCCGACACGACTCTTCAAGAGGAATTAGGCATGTGAATATCCTTTTTTGCGTATTTCTACGACTACAGATAGGCTAGAGTCACTCATAAAGAAAGAGATGGATCTCTATGAATGTGGGAGAACAAGAGGTTAATTTTTACAGTTTGTTTATGATAGCTTGCTCACGCTGGTGCCAACCAATGTTGAGACTGAGAGGGCATTTTCAGCTGCTTGGTATATGGCAACGGAAACAAGATGCCATTTGTTGATGAGCACCATCAGTACTCTGTTTTTTAAGGAGCTATGGGTGATTTTAACAATAAATAGCCTTCTCAGGTATTATTTTATTTTTGTTAATTTCCAAAAAAAAATCAAAAAGCGGGTAATTATTGTGTTCATTTATAATAATAAGTAAATGATTATGAAGAATAAACATTTTTTTTAATTAATGTTGTTGTGTCTTTCTTAACCACATAGCACGCTAAACCGTTTTCATCACGTTTTAGTTTTTCGAATCAAAACAATAAGAGTTTTTACAAAAAGTATCCGAGAGCTCGAAAATGCCGAGATCTCGCGAGATTGACATTTCTAGTCCCGTGAGATCTCGAATTTAAGATCTCGTTTCGAGATTGCATTCTCTAGTTATATCGCAGTATATGGTTGAATTATATGGTGGACGAACGTTATATTTTTCAAATTTAAAACAAAACAACAAACATGAAAAGTTGTTTTAATTTTCTTTTGAACAATTTTTTTTATTTTACTGAAAATTGGTTTACAACAAGCATTTCATTTAGGCTATTAGAGAAAATATTTGTAATTTGACACTTTTCTTCGTTATTCTGCTTTACCCCTAATCCCCCTGCTCTCGCAATATCCCAAAAACAGATCAATAATATTCCAGTTAGAGTTGGAGGTATAACAAATGTTATCTATTAAATTGGAGAGGCACCAATAAATATTCCATTAAACTCATTATAAATATTGCTTTTTAACATTACGTGTTAATAGTCCTTCCAATTGCCTAGGTGACAAAATATTTGAGTGCCATTAGATAAATAGATATATGGAAGCAGTAGCGTAACTAAGAGTATGTGCCCCCCCCCCCCCGCAGATTTTTTGAATGCACCCTACTATTTTGCAGCCGTCTTGATCCTTCCTATTCATTTTCATCAAGGGACTTAAGGGTGCCCCCTTCACACCACAGGGTCTACGGGGTCGTTATTTATGCCACTGATGGAAGAAAATATCTTCAATCCACCTACATAAAGTACGTAGGATCGTAATTAACAAAATAAAAATTAAATCACCCTGTTCAAATATAAAATTACCCTTAAAAGCCGAAGTTTTTTTTTGTAAAATTATGTATATCTGTTGCGAAATTTAGATTAATTTATTCTTTTCTAAGGTTGTTTAACCCTACTATTTGCCAAAATATTTTTTAATAAAATTGCAATTACCAAATGGTAACACTAGGCTTTTAGGTATAATATTTTCAATAAAAATCAGAAATTTTGCAAAAATGATTTGAATAAATACTAAAGTATAATAATCAAAACTAGATTATCTAGTATGGAAGTTATAAACCATGCAATACAAAGTCCTAAATCACATTTTAAACACATTGTTCTTATACTTGATGAGCAACTTTCGCCGGCGCGTCTTTTTCTTTTTTTTCCAGGTGTTTCAATAACTAAGTGATTTATTCTTCATACCTTACGTCGGAAATTCTGTTCAGGGAAACACGTGATTTTGAAGTTTTGGGTCTTCCTACAAATTTAGCTATGATTCCAAACACTTTTAAGGAACTTGAAGCAATATTCCATCGAAATTCAAGTTGTGACAGTTTTCTGCCAGATTCTCTATGCCATGAATTCGTCACTGTACCTTCGATAAAACAAATACCGATGGGCCACCATCATTTTTTACTTCTGATGCTTATTCGAAACCTTCACAGATTTTCGTTCAAGAGGTCCGCCCTCCCCATGTGTGAATTATATTCTATAATCATATAAGGGCGTGGAACCGAAATTTTTTTTAGGAAGAACTGTAACGATTGACTTACGAAATAGGTGAAATACCATAACAAGTTGAAGCAAATGTTAGTACATTATTATCTAACCAACGAACAACCACAATCCATGTTTCTCTTTCAATAACTTCTTCATATATACCTTTTTCATTTTTAGTGATTGCAGTTTCTTAGAAGACGGTTGTCTCGAATAGTACCGGTATCTTGGCAGCCATATTGTTTGAGATGCTCAAAAAAATTTAAACTGGTAAATATAGAAGATTTAAAAACCGGTGCTGCTGCTTTACCAAATTTTTTGTTCATATCATTCTTCCCTTGTAGAATTTTTTCTCTGATACAGTAGTTAATCAGATAACCAGATCTTGTGTTTAATTCCCACATTTTGTACCCAAAGTGGATGGGTTTTCTGCGAATAAACTGTTTACATGAATGTCGACTGTTATATTTCTCTCATTGTAACTCATATATTTTTCTGGCTGGTAGTGATCCAAAATTCTTGATTTTAGTCTATTTATAAACGGTCTTAATTTCCATATTTTATCATCAACATCAGGTTGTAAATTATCTCTTCAATGTACAAAGCATACAATTTGTATAAAACGACCCCGTCTCATCGCACCACTAATCACGGCATTGTTTACATCACCCATTTGTTCTCAATAATATATTTTTCCTGGTAATACGGAATTGCCACTTAAAATAAATATCGCTATAAAGCATTTCATCCTAGGAAATATTAGGATTGGGTAAATCTTTAAACAAATCATTTCTGTAGGTCTCTTTAATAAGAAAAATATAGATTTCGTCGTCAAAACAAGATTTGAAGTGGCTAAAGATCCCTGTCTTTGCCAAACGTGGATTCAGAAAAATCTTTCGTTTGTGATAGTAAATCACCTTGAATCCAGTTGTACTTTTTTCGTATGTCAGCAATTTTCGATGACATTGTTACTTGAAGATCCTAGCTCAGTAATAATATTAATACTCACAAACTTAACTTCAACCGGTGCTCTTAGTTGGCGCCCAAACAGATTATCAAAATTCCTTTTTTTCGTATTCAACCTGATAGAAGTTAGGGAACAAACAGTGTAAATAAAATGACGTTTTATCGAAAATGGTTAGGATTAGCGACATGAATGAAGAGTTCTAAATTTCTAGTCAATAGTTCAAGGTATGTAAAAAAACGTTGTCCAAAGCTATTAACATACAGAGTGTAAAAAAAAAATGAAATCATGAATGTCACAGCTAGTCCGTTCCCGCAGCTGTGAATAATTCACAATACTTTCTTGGATAGTAATTTGAAGGGTCTAGTGGTAGTGATCTTGAAAATAACCTTGACCTTCAAGATCATCTGAAGTCGAATTTCAAAATTTGGAAAGGAAACCCCAATCTGACTCCCGGAAGTGGAAAGACCGATTAATTTAACAATAATTTCATCATCAGATATGACGTTGACCTCAAGGTTTAATATCAAGGTCATTTTAAGGTCAAACGAAGATTTTTAAGGCCATTATTTTATAAAATACTTCATACTAAAACTGTAAGATTGTTGCTATATCATTATCTTGATCTCGATCTTCAGAGCTATTTGAAGATATTGATTCATTCAGAATTGTTAGCAAAAACTGTACAACTATGTGCATGATTGACCACTTTTAGATCTACTCAGGAATAACGACGTGGACGTAATAGTTTTTGTTCTCTTCGGGGTGCTTGTTTTCGATAAGCCTCTCATCATCAGGGTGCTTGTTTTTGGTGAGTCCTCTCGCCTCTCACCATCGGGTGCTTGTTTTTGGTGAGTCTCGTAGCCTCTCACCACCGGAGCGTTTGTTGTCGGTGAATCACCTCACCTTTCACCATCGGGTGCTTGTTTTCTATAAGCTCATCATTATTTTGTATGCTCATATTAAAGGTATCATAAGAATTTATATCAATAAGTGCTCGAAATGCTTATTTTCGACTTCAGTACACTTATTAACCCGCACTTCAAAAGATTGCATACAACTGCGGAGCATTTCAAGTGTTATTTTGGCACAAATATTTCTGATTTGCTGTTTCATGTTTTCACGAGTTGTGGGCACGTCTTTATACTCTTCGCTCTTCAAATAACCCCATAAACAAGAATCTGGTGACGTGAGGTTTGGCAATCTTGCGGGCCAATTTACTGGACCTCGTCTACTAATCCACCGTCAGTTGAATTCGCGATCCAACACTTGATGGGCTAATTGGGAATAATACGTTAGACATCCATCGTGTTGAAACAACATTTGTTGCCTTAAATCTAAGGGTACATTTTTAAGTAAAAGTGAAAGTTGATTTTCTAAAATATCACGATATTTTGCGCCGTTCAAATTAGCTTCAAGAAAGTATGGAGCTTGTTATCAACTATTCCACACCAAAAGTCTAAGTTCGAGGTTATTTTTAAGGTCACTATTACTTAGTCCCCGTGCCACCCAACAACTTTTGCAAGAATCATTTCACGATATATTGCGATCTTTTTCTTTTGACCTTGAAATGGCTTGACATTTAACCTTCACGTTGAGGCAAAGGTCATATCCAATAGTAAAATTTTCCGCCCTTTTCATTCCCGGGGTCGAAATTGGAGAGTCCTATTTTAAATTGTAAAGTTAACCTTTAAATAACCTTGAATGGTAATGTCAAGGTCCCTTTTAAAGTCCCTATATTCTAGTTAGCTTCCTTGCCACCCTATAATTTTTGTATAAAACATTATTCGAAAAAATCTGGTCCCACCAAGATGTTCCGTGGTATCAATATAAATATATTGTAATGGAATTTATAGCAATATATATTTCATAATATTAGTATGTAGGGTTTTAGGTTTATTTCCTAGGGGTTGTTAATTTATTTAATCAATTTTACCTTTGTAAATGTCCTAATGAGACATCTATGAAAGAAGGTCTGAAACGTTTTAAATAATTCTATTTCCTTATTTTTAACAAGGAACGCCTATGATAGAAGAAGATTATTCCTTTTTTTATTTTTATTACATCATGTAGTATGGAAATCTTTCTAGAAAATTAGTGAATATTCAGGTATCGGCCAAAAGAGTATTCGGATAGTGCCTCGGTATATTAAATTTTTAGTTCAAAATGGATATTTAATATCTTTTATCTAAGAAAATTAAACCTACTAGATGTCGCTTTGTGACAGCATTTGATCGTGAACATCTGTGACTGGATTATTTTGGTAGCGTATGCCGGTTTGGCCAACGATATACTGTTGTCCCATATTAGTTAGTAGCTATTCTATATATCTTTAAAGAAATCTTATTGTGAAAAAGGCACTCTAGAAGTCTGGCCATTTTTTTTTTGGATCTTGCAGTTTTAGTACTAAAAAACTACAGGTTACTTAGGTCTTATCAATACCACAATCACAATCTCAACACAAAGAGCAGCTTTCTAGCTAGTCAGATCTCCCCTTTTGTCTGAAGCTCTCCATCGGTGTGCTCGCAAGTTTAATTGCGTGAAGGTTTTTATAAAATTCTACGAAACAATTTTATCAAAATACTTTAATATTTAAAAAAAAAATTTAAAAATGGATTTTTTTACAATGAGAAACAAAACTTGTATCGATTAACAATTCGAAAGTAATAAAATAAAATTGCCCCTGTTGGCCGTTCTTTTAATTAAAATATAGCAAACCCTATTTTCAAGATAAAACGTATAAAAAGCTTTTTAAAATATAAATTAATAAGAGAATAGAAACACCAAAGGAAAGCTGTTTAATTATTTAAATAAACTAGTGCTAGTCGTTCTATTCCCATGTGAAATAAACGGACCTTCCCCTTAACTTTACCGAAGATAAATAAAAAACTCAAAAAGAACCTTTTTAACACTGGTTACACGCATCGCTTTTTAACAACAGATCTCAAAACCGTGCGGCCTCTAACAAATCTCAAATCGTAACCAAGGATTATTACTTCTTAAAAGCCAAATTTGCAGTCGCCGGAACCCCATCGATTCCGTCTGGTATCTATCTCCGTTTGTCAACCCTGAATCCTCTCATTCGTAAAGGGCACCAGCCATTCTATGCCGGACTTTTAGTGCCCTAACTGGCCTAGATCTGAGTATTTTAATCTTAATTTTTATATAAAGAAACCGTTAATCAAACTAATCTACTTGTTCCTATAAGTAAAAGAGAACGATAATATGTGTAAGAAAACCTAATAACCCCTCTATCTATTTTGGTGATGTCTAAATCATTATTTCTTGTTATCAAGAAAAACAGTCATTATACGAATTCTTTCTACATGTAATAAAACGAATATATTGCATTATAGTGATTTTATTTGGTTGGTCTTTTCTTGCCTAATAATGGGAAATAGTAAAATATTTAAAAATATTCTAGGCAGTTTAGGCCATAGAATGCTAAATCCATTCTCGACCTAATCTTTAATGGTTTTACATAATTTTGACGAAGGTATAATTTCTTCGTCACAATTTTAATTATTTATGATTCCAGAAAGACAGATAAATGATCAGAAGTAATAAAACGGAGTTTAGACTTAAGTATGACAACTGTTTTATATTTCCTTAATGTTTAAGGATTTTTATGTAGACATATACAGAGTGATTCCATTTAGTGTAATTTACTTTAAGACATTTTGATTTTGATTTAATTAAATTTGGAGAATATCTATTGGCCAATAGGCCAACAACAATGAAAATTTACATAGCAACAAGTTGACAATGATAAGTATCGACATTGGTTATAAAAGAGTATTGTCAATGATTCAATCTGACAAACTTTTATCGTTTAAGTATAAAATTTATCTAATCTTAAATTTTTTGCTATTGCCAAATATTACAGAACGCTGAAATAAGCGATATGATATTAGTTTATCGTTATTGGCAAGGAAATGATCGATAACCGGTGAGAGTATACAGGGTCTTCAAAAAACTAGTAGTTTTGCTTCTGTAACGTTTAATTTTAGAAGGAAATTGAAGAATAGGAGACCCAAAATTGGGGAAGAAATTTTAGAACGAGTTGAAAAGCTCCCAATCTGAGCACCTGAAATTTACACTAGAGTTTCTAAAGATACAGTAAATAGCACTTTAAGAAATCAGTTGTTGCATTCATTTCACCATCAGACAGTACAAGAGCTTTTACCTCTCGACCTCTAATTGAGACTAAGCTTCTGGCTAATCATTATTGAACGGAGAGAACATTAAGTAAATTTTCATAAAAAAATTGTATTTACGAATGAGAAAAGGTATGAGAAATTTATATAATATACCTGTTTATGTTGACAATAATCCGCACGCATCAAGGTTATGCATTATCAACAAAAAACTAAAATTAATTATGAGCAGGGATTACTGACGAATTATTTATTGACTCTGTAATCTTAACATTTCGTTGAAATAGTTTGAATTAACTGGAACACCTAACAAATTTGCCAAGTTTATTGGATGATTTTCCAGTAGCTACTAGACAAAATATATGGTGCATGCATGCTGGTGCACCCCACACTTCACGATAAATGCAAGAAATCATTTAAATAAGAATTTTCAAAATCGTTGGATCGACTGAAGAAATGACGCTGCTGCAAATTGGTCACCCCGCTCACCGAATTTAATGCCTATGGATGACTTTTTATGGAGAACTCTTAAACAGATGATATGCTATAGACCTCTAAACACCGAAGAAGAATTGTGGACACGAATAAAAAATCCATGCAACATTTTAGACTTAGATGCAAAGATGATGGAAAACGTGCGGTTGAACTTTTTTTGTAGAATAAATCTTTGTCTACATGAAAACTAACGTCAGTCTGAATATGAAGCTAGACTTTTATTGAACAATTAAATAATTTTTTTTTTCTGTTTTGGTTTGTTATCGACTTTGTCTGTTATTCTTATTGTTCTTTGCCTGATCATTTTTAAATTACCATTATTGGTAGTTCGTTGTTATGTAAATTTTTATTGTTGTTGGCCTGTTGATCCCTAAATACGTTTGAAATTCCTTGAACTAATTCTAAACCTGGATAAAGCGCGATGGGGGCCTGTAACGAGTCTCAGTACTCAACAAAACTTTTAAAATTTATTTATTCCAGAAAGGACTGCTCGAAGTAATACCTACTAGGTAAATCTTTTTTGGATAAATAATGTCGAGAAATAAGACTATTTAGTTAGAAATTTAATATACTGAGACACAAAATTGTTATGAAGCTTTATATGTAGGTGCTCGTGAGGGGTTGCTAGTTCCCCATTGGATGTCTTTCTAGGTGGCGGATAGAGGAATGCCTTTCAGATATTAGTGGTACTGAGAAAATGAAATACCCGGGGTGGATCAGAATGGACGGCTGCGAACACCGTCAGATCTCATGTTAGAGACGGCTAAGATAAAAAAAAATTAAGAAAGCAAATTGAAATTATCTAGTGTCGTATTATGGATAATGAGTGTTTTTTTTTAAATTTTATTTGGAATTTACCGAATTTTTGTTAATTTTTTTTTCCAAGGGTCTCAATGCATCTCGCCGTTATTCGGTATTTTTGTACCAATCTCCGAGAATATGGACATATTTACCGGGTTTATTAGATTCATTTTATCCTTATAAAGAAGCGGAAAACAGAATACTTCGGTCTCATAATTAGAGGACCTAAATACCAGCTACTTCGCCTTATAATACAAGGAAAAGTGGAAGGAAAAAGATGGATAGGCCGAAAGAAGCTTTCATGACTGCGTAACATCAGGCAGTGGTGTGATTGCACGGTAGAAGAACTATTTCGCGCAGCAGCCGATAGAGAAAGATTTCAGGAAATTGTAAATATGATGACCACTAACGTCTGAATACAGGCATGGCACCTAAAGAAGAAGAAGAAGTATCCTTCCGGAAACGTGGAATTTCGTTTCCGTCGGGATTAATTTATTTTAAGAATTTCCACATTATCAATTATTTGTGTAAAACCGAAGTTTTAACACAAATCAGGGGTTGTTGGTGAAGTCCCGCCAAACCTCCCGACTAGAATGAAAACTCTAGCCGCCTCACGTTTATTCTCGCTCAACGGGATAGAAGGAGAATGAGTGAAGCTCAGAATTAACGAAGATTAATTAAATTTTATTTTATCAAAGGAACACGTCTAAGGAATGAGCCAATTAGGAAGAGATTATCAAGTAACCCTCGTCCTTGACTTTTAATTAACTTTTTATTCATTTTTTTTTTTTAAATTCAGTATTATTTTCCGCTAGTCAAGTTCGGGATTGTTTTCTCTCCACTGTCAGGTTCGGGATTTATTTGTCAAAATCGGTATTCATAACTTTATAGCCAACACGAACTTGACTATTAGTAGCAAATTCAATATCAGGTTTTCTCCACTTTGTCACGTTCTGGTAATAATGTTTAAAAGTCAGTTCAGTAACTCGTGGGCGCCGCTGACCTTGTCTTTTTTATCGAAGGTGTCAATTTCAGGAATTAAAATACGTGTACGATCTTTATTGGCTGTAGTATATTATGTTGTCAAAGACAACCTACTTTAAGAACCATGAGCTGCCTAAAAAATAGAACAATTAACGTGCCCCCGAGAGCTAAACTCGATCGGAAAAAGGACAAATTGACTCTAAGAGAGCAACCCGTAATGTCCTTAATTACGCCGCTATCTTTTCGCTTTTATACCAGTGGAGACGTCGCATTCTGAATTCGGAGAAGCACCGAATCAAACCGCCGTTTATTCTTTGGGTTTCCCCGCAATCGAAGAATTGTAGTTTTAGCATTGTATGCCTTATTATTTAGATTGTTTTATGCAAGGAGTTTTGGAGCAATATTAAATCTGAAATTTAATATTATGTCTTAAAATAAGCGTGTATTCACAACACTAGCTAATGAGTTTCTCAGTGCATCCCTTTAGTGGGGAGAGGGTGCTAAGATCCTCCGATCGCCCGAAGTACTTAAAATGAGAAATAAGGAGAGAAGAATTGGTACATGTAATGTGTGAAACCTGTTTCAACCAGGCAAAGTTGGTAATATTATTAAGAAAATGCAGCGTCTAAAGATTGATATAGTGGTCTACAGCAAAGTTAAAATACCCGATTGTGGACACTTTGAGATAAAAATAATTATAACAAATACCACATTAACATCAAGAAATAAAAATGGAGTAGCTATAATAATAAACAGAGACTCTCTTCAAAATAAACGCGAGACCATTTAATATTAATGTAGTCCACATTTTACCCCAATATCAGACAGTCCGTATTATGAAATAAAAGAATTTTGTGAACTAGTCAATACTGCCCTAAAATTCACTAAAAAGAAGGAAGTTAATATCATTCTAGGGGACTTTAACCTGAAAGTTGGAATGGGAGCTGTGTAAAGCTTGGTTGGAAACTTTGGTTTTGGATCGAGAAATGATAGGGGGATCGCCTTATTCGGTTTTGCCAGGAGAAAGACGTAGTGATTATGAACATATATGGAAATTTCCAGCTAATAATCCTAAAATCATATAGATTATATTACCATAAATAAGCGGTTTCAAAACTCTTTTAAAGCAGTTAAAACCTGAGCCGATGTATTATTTGAGCATAACCTTCTATTAGCCAGAATAATACTTCACATCAAGCGAATACAAAGGCATAAATATCCAAAACATATAGATACACAGAAACTAAAGAACAAAAACATAAACAGCGAAGTAATAAACATGATCAATAACAAAATGAACTAAGAGATTTCAGAATGAATCATCGAAGATACAAGCATAGAGCTAACATGGAACATAATAAAGAATATCTGCTCAACCACTGTAGAAAAAATACTAAAATCAGACAAATTTACCAAAAAAGAGATTAGATGAAAATAGAGATATTGCACCTTATGGAGGAACGAAGATAATACCAAAATAAAAATTAGAACTGTCTCTATAAATTGAATGTGTTAAGATAGACTCTTACAAGAGAAGCGGGACGTACTTAATTTACGTAGGAGAATGGAAACAACGGCATACATTAAATGACCATACATTACTTACAGGAATGACTATTCTATCAGTGAAACCAACAAAATACTTGAAAAATGGTATCAATACGTGGGAGAGCTTTTCAACGATGATGTATTAATAGATTCCAGTGAAGAAAAATTTTCAGGACCAGAAATAACAACGAGTGAGGTTGAGAAGGCAATGGGAAGATTGAAAACAATAGAACACCTAAACTAGACCGCATACAGGCGGAAATACTGAAACCCATAAAAAACCGACAATTTAAACTTCTTACCATGTTAATAAATAAAATTAACAGAAGCGGTATTTTGCTGACAGACTGGCTGAGGTTGACTTTATACGACTGTCGAAAAAGAGAAATACCACTAAATGCACGACTAAATATACTCCTCAATAGAGTTCATACTTGCATATACAGAACCCTGGAACAAAATTTTAGCGACGTTCAATTTGGCTTCAGAAATGAACTTCGTACAAGTGAAGCCTTGCTCAGCTCACACGTACTTGTACAGAGAGCAAGATATGTAAGCTGTAACGTATATGCTTGCTTCATAGACTTTGAAAATGCCTTTAATAAAGTACGATATCAAAACTTATTAAGATCCTTCAGAAATCCGGAATTGATGAAAAGGACTTGTCACGGTTCAAATTTCATCTTAAGTTTACTATGGCTAATTTGCTTAATTTTTACGTCATTTTTATAAATACTTACGTTTGGGTATCATAATATAACTTTCTATTAAGCAGTTCTCATTTATCCTTCGAATAATAGCATTCGGTTAGTTACATTTCTAGTTTTACTATGATGTGAACACTAAATCTAGGCAAAATAAGTTTTTCCCAACTCGATCCTTCTGTAATTTGCTTATGAGCAATACATTTAACTTTTATTTCCAGCCTGATTCATAGGTCGTTAACTGTACGACATTATACTAGGTTGATTATATTTAGATATGGAGTTTTTATTTACCTTTCTTTTATATTAGATATCGTTTTGGTTATTCAAATGAAATTTCTACGTTTATCTGTTCTTATAGCACTTCTTCCTGATTTTTGTTTTAAATAATTTCAGAAACTTTGTTACTTTGTATCAAGGTTATTTGTCACTATCTAGTGTGACACTTCCAGTTGACGTAGAGACAAATTTTCATTCTTTTAAGCAGTAGCATGTTGGGCTGTGGTTAATGTTTTGTAATTTTTGGAAGAAGTTTGGACGGGCAAATAATACCGTGTTACTAGTGGATGGCAGGAAATATATGTTTGACTAAAATGTGGTTGTCGGACTTGATTGACGATGTTATAAATAACTTTAGAACAGCGAACATTGGACAGCAAGAAACACATTTTTTCTTCACAATTCCGTACATTAAGGGAACTTAGAAGAAAATAAGACGAATTGTCAGTAGTTATAATATAAAAATAGCCCTTAAATCAGGAAATACACTTAGAGCTCATTTAACAAAAACAAAACCAAAAAGTACCAATAAGAAAGAATGTATTTACAAAGTTCCATGTGAGTGTGGTGAAGTGTATATTGGAGAAACCAAACGACCACTAGAAGTTAGAATTAAGGAACATAAAATTCATACACAAAAAGGGGAAACGTCGAGATCAGGTATTGCGGAACACGTCTGGGATAAACAACACCATGTAAAATGGTCTGAGACTGCGGCAATATATATGGAACCCAACATGAAAAAAAGAAAATTTATAGAAGCAGCTTACATTAAAAACAATAATGGAATCTTCAGTAAACCGAGTGTTGAGACATCTAATCTTTGGCAACCACTACTTTGTAACATCAAATCATTGAGGTGTGTACAGTGAGGCGAAACTTTGCGCTTCAGTGGACACAGTCCCTATATAAGCTCGTAGTCTTAAGACAAAACATTCAGTTTATACTTGATAACGATTAGAGATACAACCTAATCGAAACGTCGTAAAAATAAAAATAAATAAAAATAAAGACAATGCAATTCCGACAACCACATTTTAGTCAGTCTTGAACATTGTCTACAACCTTCAAAGCAAATCTATTTCAGCTCTTTCTTGTTATTCCAAGTCGTTCCAGGTCAATTTTGTAATTCTGTTTCTATTAAGTTGGTACCCCTGTAAAATTTTCTTTGGCACTTAAAGGAAGTAGCGTGTCGGGCAAGCTTAGAGCTTACCTATAAAATGGAGCCATTTCGCCTTCATTTTCACTTTTTCCCGCTGGTTTTACAGCGTGTTGTTGGTTTTGGGATTTGGAGAGTTAGTTAGTTGTCCCAGTGTCACTTTAGTATCATCTGATTTGAATTTTTCTGCCTGCTTGGTATTGTTTTGGCGTTACCAAGACAAAACAGGTTTTTTTTTTTATCAGTATTGAGCACATTTTTATTAAGAAATCAGTCTAGACCTTAGAAAATCGGGGTTCACTCTCATAGTATTTTTTTGTGGCTGTTGTTTACTCTACAGGCTAGATCTTATACCTGCTGTCTACCCTGTGGGTTCGAACATCACTGCTATCTACCCGACGGGTTAAATGTACAACTGCAATTCACACTATAGGTGTGTTCCTGTCCTGTAGTTACGTCAGAGCCTATACCGTAGCCGGGAAAATAAACAACTGGCAAACACAGGCAAACCTTTGTATCACCATGCTGTTATCAATAATTTTATAATAATTTTATTAATATTTAATATACCTTTTCAGAGAACAAACGGGTTTGTTTTATAATTTGATTTTTAAACTAGTGGGCTGTATTGTATGAGGTTTTAGTCAACCCTTTGAACTGATTTCCTTTATCTCCTTTGTGTATTGATTCAAGATAGATATTCTTTTAATATTTTTGTTATATCTGGCTTATGCTACAGTTTCATCTTTTCATTAAAGATTTTATTATAACGAACTATGACCGAGTTTTATTTGACCCACAGGCTGCTTGCTTTTGTATCTTTTCTTGCGATGTTTTGCTTGTTGCAGAATAAAGTTGAAAGCTAGATTCTAACGACATTGTGGAAAGCTTCTGCATTTAGCCTAGTTTTAGATGCCGTGGCGCCCTTGATTCACCTTACTCTCCGGCATATTGGTTAGCTCGGCATTTTTGCTCGCTGGTGCTGCTACTAGCCTTCAACTGCACTCTAGAGTTTTACTTTAGCTTTTTTGTTCAATTAAATTAGCTCTACCTTTCACCTCATTGTGAGGTTTTGCGCCTCTTTTGTTTTCTCTTAAAAACCAGTGTAGCGAATTGGCGCCTAACGTGGGGTACATATGCATATATGCACCAAGTAGCGACTCCTTGAGTGGAGAACGAAAACTTACAAGAATTCTTGGTAAAAAGAGGAGTACACGAAGGCTGTATATTATCGGCACTATAATTTAAGATATACTCAGAGGTGCTATTTAGGGAAGTTCTCGATGACGTGACCGACGGTATATGTATTAATGGAGCAATAATAAATAACATCAGATATGCTAACGATACTGTCTTCCTGGCCGACAATCTCAAAGAACTGCAGATACTTATAAATCGTTTCATAGATACATATGAGAATTACGGCATGACATTCAACTGTAAAAAGACAAATATCCTTATAGTCAACAAAAATGACTCACAACATTTAAAGTCATACTTGGGATGTATACTGTGTAGAAATTGGAATTACTGACAAAAAATCAAATGCCACATAGAAAAAGCCAGATATGTCTTTAACTGTGTCAGAAAGGTATTGTGTTATATGAGCTCAACTCTGGATGTAAGAACGTGTCTCCTGAGATGCTATCTTTTCTTTACTCTATTATATGGCGTGAAAATTTAGATTCTGACGGAGGTTTAAATGAAATGCTTAAGAGCCTTTGAAGTGTGGTGTTACCGAAGTATTCTTAGGATGTCTTAGTTGCACCACATTACAAATGTAACACTAATGGGAAGAAAGTGGAAAGAACCAGAAATAGAGACTGCTAATAGAAATTGAAAGGTGGCATATTTAGGACACGTAATGCGCAATGTCAAGTATAGGTTGCTTCAATAGGTTCCTCAAGGTAAGATTGAGGGTAGAAGAAACCAAGGCCATCGCAGAAAATCTTGACTAAAACATATCGGATAGTGGATTGGAGTAACGATAATCGAAATATTTAGAATAACGACAATCAAAATATTTAGAACAACAATCAACAAAATTATATAGTCAGATGTGATAGTCAACATCCACTTAGGATAGGAACTTTAAGAAAAAGAAAATGTAGACAAATTGGTGCTGGTTGCGTCTTTTGCACTGTACATCGAAACTATAATCAGATATTGATTTCTCACCCAAAAAAATCCCAAAATAGCAAATTTGGTACAAATCAAGATATTAATAAAAGAAATATTCACAAAAAAGTATAAAAAATCATAACTTTGACACACGGTATTTCGGAAACTATCAACTTTTAGACTAAGGTAAATTGGACCAGATCCTTATATTTTATCCTTATAAATTTGCGCTATGTATAGACCTTTCAGAGTCATCCTGTTTCCTTTAAGTAGCTATAAGGATTGTCTCCAGAATTAGGCATGCCATCTTTGCTAACTCATTCGTGAGTAGTCATATTATTCTTTTGGGGGTTATGTGGATCGAAAAGTTATTATAATCGCGTTGCTATATAGATATATGCATGTATAAAAACGGAAATAGTTGCACATATTCAAGCATAAATATAGACAAACTCACTTACATAATGTAGCTTTAGGGTACTACAGAATGCACAGAAAGTTCAAATTTACTTTGCCGAGTGGTACCCTTAAGGGTCACCATAAAGGTCTTTCAAAGTAATTATCAAACTTAAAACCAAATTTGCTTCTTAATGTTAAAATGACCTAGTAGGTGATCATCAAGGTCGAAGTATCATTGAATCCCTTCTTATTTTCAGTAAGAAACAATATGCTCCTACAAGGACGTTTAAGGTGCCATACAGATTTACACTACTTCTACGCTCGACGAGCTCGGTTTCAAATATATATATATATATATATATATATATATATATATATATATATATATATATATATATATATTATATATATATATATATATATATATATATATATATATATATATATATATATATATATATATATATATAAAATAAAATAGAATAAAATATTTGGCGAAGCGGACGTGAAAATTTGTCAATCTACATGATTCTCGTATTAAAAAGTGCGGAGCACTCCAAAGTATGGAATAACTCCGGGTCCGACAGATGGCGACAGCGCTGTTTCGTCCTAATATGGGACTCGTCAGGCCACCGCAGTCGGTACAAACCATCATCTCGCCTTTGCATCGTATAAGCCATACTTATAATCAAAATACGGCAAATAAGACGACAAAGGCGACATCTCGATGGTCCACTTGATAATACAAGAACCATACAGATTAACAAAGTTTGTAAGAGAACCGTCATATGGTGGCGCGACGGTGAATTAAAACAGAAATATGTAAAATCGAGTACACGAAACGCGCTGCCCAAAAGATAGGGGTCGCATTTTTCGGTACTGGCAAGCAAGCATACCGCTATTTAAGCAGCCAAAGCCACGTGCCGCACCAAACGATCCCACCATGAGAGCATCGTTTAGCGTGTTTCAAAGCCAAACAAGTAAATATATATGTAGATAAGTTTTTGTCCGTGTAATTTAAAATAAAATAGAATAAAATATTTGGCGAAGCGGACGTGAAAATTTGTCAATCTACATGATTCTCGTATTAAAAAGTGCGGAGCACTCCAAAGTATGGAATAACTCCGGGTCCGACAGATGGCGACAGCGCTGTTTCGTCCTAATATGGGACTCGTGAGGCCACCGCAGTCGGTACAAACCATCATCTCGCCTTTGCATCGTATAAGCCATACTTATAATCAAAATACGGCAAATAAGACGACAAAGGCGACATCTCGATGGTCCACTTGATAATACAAGAACCATACAGATTAACAAAGTTTGTAAGAGAACCGTCATATGGTGGCGCGACGGTGAATTAAAACAGAAATATGTAAAATCGAGTACACGAAACGCGCTGCCCAAAAGATAGGGGTCGCATTTTTCGGTACTGGCAAGCAAGCATACCGCTATTTAAGCAGCCAAAGCCACGTGCCGCACCAAACGATCCCACCATGAGAGCATCGTTTAGCGTGTTTCAAAGCCAAACAAGTAAATATATATGTAGATAAGTTTTTGTCCGTGTAATTTAAAATAAAATAGAATAAAATATTTGGCGAAGCGGACGTGAAAATTTGTCAATCTACATGATTCTCGTATTAAAAAGTGCGGAGCACTCCAAAGTATGGAATAACTCCGGGTCCGACAGATGGCGACAGCGCTGTTTCGTCCTAATATGGGACTCGTCAGGCCACCGCAGTCGGTACAAACCATCATCTCGCCTTTGCATCGTATAAGCCATACTTATAATCAAAATACGGCAAATAAGACGACAAAGGCGACATCTCGATGGTCCACTTGATAATACAAGAACCATACAGATTAACAAAGTTTGTAAGAGAACCGTCATATGGTGGCGCGACGGTGAATTAAAACAGAAATATGTAAAATCGAGTACACGAAACGCGCTGCCCAAAAGATAGGGGTCGCATTTTTCGGTACTGGCAAGCAAGCATACCGCTATTTAAGCAGCCAAAGCCACGTGCCGCACCAAACGATCCCACCATGAGAGCATCGTTTAGCGTGTTTCAAAGCCAAACAAGTAAATATATATGTAGATAAGTTTTTGTCCGTGTAATTTAAAATAAAATAGAATAAAATATTTGGCGAAGCGGACGTGAAAATTTGTCAATCTACATGATTCTCGTATTAAAAAGTGCGGAGCACTCCAAAGTATGGAATAACTCCGGGTCCGACAGATGGCGACAGCGCTGTTTCGTCCTAATATGGGACTCGTCAGGCCACCGCAGTCGGTACAAACCATCATCTCGCCTTTGCATCGTATAAGCCATACTTATAATCAAAATACGGCAAATAAGACGACAAAGGCGACATCTCGATGGTCCACTTGATAATACAAGAACCATACAGATTAACAAAGTTTGTAAGAGAACCGTCATATGGTGGCGCGACGGTGAATTAAAACAGAAATATGTAAAATCGAGTACACGAAACGCGCTGCCCAAAAGATAGGGGTCGCATTTTTCGGTACTGGCAAGCAAGCATACCGCTATTTAAGCAGCCAAAGCCACGTGCCGCACCAAACGATCCCACCATGAGAGCATCGTTTAGCGTGTTTCAAAGCCAAACAAGTAAATATATATGTAGATAAGTTTTTGTCCGTGTAATTTAAAATAAAATAGAATAAAATATTTGGCGAAGCGGACGTGAAAATTTGTCAATCTACATGATTCTCGTATTAAAAAGTGCGGAGCACTCCAAAGTATACCGCACTTTTTAATACGAGAATCATGTAGATTGACAAATTTTCACGTCCGCTTCGCCAAATATTTTATTCTATTTTATTTTAAATTACACGGACAAAAACTTATCTACATATATATTTACTTGTTTGGCTTTGAAACACGCTAAACGATGCTCTCATGGTGGGATCGTTTGGTGCGGCACGTGGCTTTGGCTGCTTAAATAGCGGTATGCTTGCTTGCCAGTACCGAAAAATGCGACCCCTATCTTTTGGGCAGCGCGTTTCGTGTACTCGATTTTACATATTTCTGTTTTAATTCACCGTCGCGCCACCATATGACGGTTCTCTTACAAACTTTGTTAATCTGTATGGTTCTTGTATTATCAAGTGGACCATCGAGATGTCGCCTTTGTCGTCTTATTTGCCGTATTTTGATTATAAGTATGGCTTATACGATGCAAAGGCGAGATGATGGTTTGTACCGACTGCGGTGGCCTGACGAGTCCCATATTAGGACGAAACAGCGCTGTCGCCATCTGTCGGACCCGGAGTTATTCCATACTTTGGAGTGCTCCGCACTTTTTAATACGAGAATCATGTAGATTGACAAATTTTCACGTCCGCTTCGCCAAATATTTTATTCTATTTTATTTTAAATTACACGGACAAAAACTTATCTACATATATATTTACTTGTTTGGCTTTGAAACACGCTAAACGATGCTCTCATGGTGGGATCGTTTGGTGCGGCACGTGGCTTTGGCTGCTTAAATAGCGGTATGCTTGCTTGCCAGTACCGAAAAATGCGACCCCTATCTTTTGGGCAGCGCGTTTCGTGTACTCGATTTTACATATTTCTGTTTTAATTCACCGTCGCGCCACCATATGACGGTTCTCTTACAAACTTTGTTAATCTGTATGGTTCTTGTATTATCAAGTGGACCATCGAGATGTCGCCTTTGTCGTCTTATTTGCCGTATTTTGATTATAAGTATGGCTTATACGATGCAAAGGCGAGATGATGGTTTGTACCGACTGCGGTGGCCTGACGAGTCCCATATTAGGACGAAACAGCGCTGTCGCCATCTGTCGGACCCGGAGTTATTCCATACTTTGGAGTGCTCCGCACTTTTTAATACGAGAATCATGTAGATTGACAAATTTTCACGTCCGCTTCGCCAAATATTTTATTCTATTTTATTTTAAATTACACGGACAAAAACTTATCTACATATATATTTACTTGTTTGGCTTTGAAACACGCTAAACGATGCTCTCATGGTGGGATCGTTTGGTGCGGCACGTGGCTTTGGCTGCTTAAATAGCGGTATGCTTGCTTGCCAGTACCGAAAAATGCGACCCCTATCTTTTGGGCAGCGCGTTTCGTGTACTCGATTTTACATATTTCTGTTTTAATTCACCGTCGCGCCACCATATGACGGTTCTCTTACAAACTTTGTTAATCTGTATGGTTCTTGTATTATCAAGTGGACCATCGAGATGTCGCCTTTGTCGTCTTATTTGCCGTATTTTGATTATAAGTATGGCTTATACGATGCAAAGGCGAGATGATGGTTTGTACCGACTGCGGTGGCCTGACGAGTCCCATATTAGGACGAAACAGCGCTGTCGCCATCTGTCGGACCCGGAGTTATTCCATACTTTGGAGTGCTCCGCACTTTTTAATACGAGAATCATGTAGATTGACAAATTTTCACGTCCGCTTCGCCAAATATTTTATTCTATTTTATTTTAAATTACACGGACAAAAACTTATCTACATATATATTTACTTGTTTGGCTTTGAAACACGCTAAACGATGCTCTCATGGTGGGATCGTTTGGTGCGGCACGTGGCTTTGGCTGCTTAAATAGCGGTATGCTTGCTTGCCAGTACCGAAAAATGCGACCCCTATCTTTTGGGCAGCGCGTTTCGTGTACTCGATTTTACATATTTCTGTTTTAATTCACCGTCGCGCCACCATATGACGGTTCTCTTACAAACTTTGTTAATCTGTATGGTTCTTGTATTATCAAGTGGACCATCGAGATGTCGCCTTTGTCGTCTTATTTGCCGTATTTTGATTATAAGTATGGCTTATACGATGCAAAGGCGAGATGATGGTTTGTACCGACTGCGGTGGCCTGACGAGTCCCATATTAGGACGAAACAGCGCTGTCGCCATCTGTCGGACCCGGAGTTATTCCATACTTTGGAGTGCTCCGCACTTTTTAATACGAGAATCATGTAGATTGACAAATTTTCACGTCCGCTTCGCCAAATATTTTATTCTATTTTATTTTAAATTACACGGACAAAAACTTATCTACATATATATATATATATATATATATATATATATATATATATATATATATATATATATATATATATATCTTCAAAAACCGAATTTTGAACTATTCATCAAGGACTCTCAGAATCCTATATTTCAAGGAGTCCTTTATCTGTTTCGTTAAAATGTTTAAATGAAATTACTAAGAACAACAACGAAATTAAGATATGGGACCACGTAACGTCTAGTTATTTGTTATTGTGTTCATCAAGGCTATTATGAAGAGGCAATTATAGGAAGAGGGGTACTGTTAAATTTTCGTTTTTATCAGCTATTTAATTTTATTCCAAATTCTGCTATTATTGTAATATCCCATCAACAGATCAATAATATTCTGATTCTACATAATTATTTGTGGTGGAACCATGTTAACAAATATATCACAAGCTTCTCAACATGAAGTGTTCTATTTCATTCTAATTGCGAAGCTTGCTAATTATTTTAGTATTGTGCCGTTCTTTGACTTTTATAATAACAATTTAGTGCGAGAGAAACGTTATAAAAAGCAGGTCATAGTTTTTTTCATATTAGCAATATTTTTATTAATTGTAGTATTAAAGGAGATCCGCATAGAAGGAGAAAGTTTTATAACTCTTGTTATTAGATTTTTTTTAGTCTGGTCTACGGTGACTCAATTTCTTACACTATTAATTGGTATTATTTACTCATATAGTAAGAGAAAGATCTGGAGCAAGCTTTTCCGAATATTTGTATTAGTCGATAAAAGTTTAGCTAATAGAAGATCAAAATTTGAAGAAAGTATATTGAAATATGACAAATTTTATTTAATTCTTGTTGGATTTTTGATAATTTTGCTAACATATGCTGATTTTCTAGTTTGGTATTTAATTTAATTTAAATCACCTGGAGTATTAGCGTTAACGTTGTTTTCATTATATTCATGCATACTACAGACTTATACCCCATTTCATTGTTTCATAACGAACGACAGCTCTATTAATATCTATAAAAACTAGATGTCAGGGAATCAGAGAACTTGTTATCAATATAAAAAAAATCCATTATCAGAGATGAAATAATGGAATCAATTGGAAAAGTAGAACTATTGACTCTTGAGCTTTACAATATAGTAATATATTTTAAAAGTTTGTTTGAATATCAATTTTTGTTAATGGTTGCTAATTGTTTTTAAATTATTCCTCTAAATTCTCTTATCATTCACAAGTTTGAATTTGTTGTAATTGCTTAGTAGTTGGATGTCATTTAGGAATGAAAGAACATTATTGGAGTTCTGTATTGAGAGCATGTTTGTTGGGTTATCCGATATGTTATATTTATTACGTTTGAATTGGTAATTATGACAATCAATGAGAATGGGTTTAATAGTCAGTGGGAGGGTACAGAAGGGCATTGAGGTTGGTTCAGGCCTTTAATTAAATATTCATTAGTAAGGCATATGTGTCCAATTCGTAGACTAGTAAGTATAACAGATTCTTTCCTTGTTAGAGGGTGGTATGAGGAGTTTTCAAAGTAGGAGTGCTTTATGAGATACAATTTGTTATCGTCCAAAGTTAGATCCTATTCAAGCTGAGCTAGATTATAGAAAAGTTTATTGATGAACGTTTTAATATCCTTAATGTAGAAGATTTGATCTACAAAGGAGGGATTAAGGGAGTGTTTAGCAAGGAAGTCAGTTTTTTCATATCTTGGTATGGCTAGGGATCCACAGAAGGATGATATGTTTCTTGTCTATGAATTCCTTCTCATGGAGATATTTAATTTCCCTAGACAAGGGGTATTTCGGGTAGTATGAAGAGATGTTCTGGATAGAACTAAGTGAATCAGTGGCAATTACCCATTTTTTGTGTGGATATGACATAATATATTTGAAGGCTCTGTAAATGGGGTATAATTCAGCTGTTAGTATGCTGGTTGTTTTATGCATTCGAAAATTTTCTGCTACATTGGAGGAGTAATATGCAATGGTCTGAGTGGCAGTTTTGGATCCATCAGTATGGATGACATTGAATTTATTATATGCAGTTTGAAGCAATAGGTTGAAAGTTTTCATGATTAAGAGAGGGAGGATATTCAGTTTATCGTATTTAGTGATCGTAAGATCGCATTTAATTGGGGACATATTCCATGGAAGAAAAGTATAGCCCTTAGTTTTTGATTTAAAGCATAAAAGCAGAGTAATTTGTAGGTGTTCCTTAAGTTTGTTATATATTAGGCTGGATCTAGGAGGGTATTTACTGGAAAAAGATTTCTATGGCATGACAACAGTTTTGATATAAAAAGGAAAGGTTGAAAAAGCAGAGAGTGAGCTTAACTTAAAAGTTGTATATCTCTGATATAGTTTATAGGCAAGAGCCGAACACTTGTGTTGTGTATGGGATTTAGCTTAGAAAGATAAGATGGAGGGGTGGATCCATATATACAGGAGACATAATTGAGTTGAGGAAGTATACAGAATTGTTGAATTTTAATAAGGGGGTGTCGGTCAGAGCCCTAAGTAGTACCTGTTAGCATTTTGATAATTTTGAGATTAGAAGTATATTTGTTTTTAAATTTGTCGATATGGTATTTAAAGTTTAGTAATTGATCGAAGGTTATTCCAAGGAATGATTTTTTAGTGGTGGGATGTATGAGGATGTTATTAAGGTATAAATTGGATTTTACTAGAGGACCATGCAGTTAGTATATTGAGGGCTGATTGAAGAATGCAGGAACTGTAATTAGAGTCAGTAGATGAGTGGAATATTAAAACGTCATCGGCAAAAATTCTTATGTTGAATCTGTGATCTATTTGGATCTATAAAGAAGAGTGTGGCACTGATGGAGGGCCTTGAGGGACTCCACCAATATGGGGATGGGTTGTTGAAAAGAAGTTTCTAATTTTAACAACGAGAATTCTATTACTTAGGAAATTTTAAATATAAGAACACAAGTTGCCTTCTCTGTTGAGCTTTATAAGTGAGTTAATGATGCTGCTTCTCTCGAGCTTATTAAAGGCTTTGTTGATACATAGGAAGATGGTAGTTTGGTATTTTCGTGAGCGAAAGGAGTTTCGAACATCCATTTCTAGACCTACAAGGTGGTCGACTGTAGATCTCTTGCAGAATATTTCCAGATGCCTATATATGATATATATATATATATATATATATATATATATATATATATATATATATATATATATATATATATGGAAAAGTGCATTTAATCCCGTAGGAGGTAGGTGTTTTATCATAGGGATTCTGATGTTATCGGGACCTGAGGCAGTATTTTGCTTTTATTTAGAGAGTAGTGGAATTCGATAAGTGAAAAGGGCAAGTTGTAAAATAGAAGGAGAAAGTTGGGTCCGGCCATCAGAAGTGTATTTTGGTTTGTGGTGTTGCTACATAAAGACGAGAAGTCGGAAGCAAAAGTTGGAGAAATCATGGCTGAGTTAATGACTTATTAGTCACTCTACGTAATACCTAACATATTGTTTGTGGGTTTTCCCTTTAAGCTGTTAATTTTATTCGAAATTTCTTTGCTGGTAGTATTTAGATTGATGGAATTTACAAAATTTTTCCATGATATTCTCTTGGCGTCATTAATGGACTTTTCCGAAATGGCCCTGACCTTCTTGAACTCTATCAGGTTTGCAGTACTTGAGTGTCTTATGAACTTGTTTAGAGCCCTTTTACGATAGCTTTTTTACAGTCGTTGTTTTACCATGGAACAGGATTTTTCCCTTCATAAATTTTGAACACAAGAATACTAAGTTCAGCTTTCTGAATTGCATTAGTAAAAACATGGACAGCGTCTTTAATGGGAAATAACTTTTTATAAAGTATATCCACTCTACTCACTAACAGAAATTATACTGAACTATGGGCAATTTTTTGTTACAAAAAATTTGTAAAAGTTTATAATACTTCAACATAGTTAAATATAATTTGATTTATGGCGTATTCTCAGTTACCTGCGGCACTGGAGCAAGTTCGAATGAGGTTTCGCTAATAGTTTTATTACTGTCTAAATATCTTAAATACACCATATATCTGTGTATAAAAATGGAAATACTTTAACACGTACAAGGATAAATACCGACATACTGACTTACATAAAGTTGTTTTAGGGTATTACAAATGCACATAATATACAAATTTGCTTTACGGAGTGGCTACCTTAAGGGTCATTATAAAGGTATTTTAAAATCATTATCATGCTCAAAGTCAGAGTGGACGTTGATTTTCGACAATGAATCTGCTTAGCGTTGAAATGACTTTCTAGCTGACCGCCAAGGTCAAAGTGAAGGTCGTGATTGAATTTATTCTTGCTTTCGGCAAGAAACAATATGTCTCTATAATGAAGTTAAAGGTGACATACAGATTCACAGTCGTTTAACGCTCGACCAGCCCAATTTCAAACGGATATCTCTTTAAAAACGACTATTGATTTACTCATCGAAGATTATTTTTTTTCGTTGAAATAGTTGAATGAAATTGTTAAGAATGACAACAAAATGCAGTTTTTTTTTTCCGGAAAACACTAAGGATAGGAGGCTACGCAAAATCAAGTTTATATTTTCGATTTTCTCCGCTATTTTATGTTGCCCCAAATTCTCTTGTTATTGTAATATTCTAACACCAGATCAATAATATTCTAATTAGACATAATTATTTGTAGTGGAGCCATATTAACAATTATATCACAAGCTTAAAACATGGCTTCTCGGCATGAAGTGTTTTATTTCGTTCCAATTGCTGAGGTTGCTAATTATTTGAGTATTGTACCATACTTTGACTTCCATAATAATGTTTTAGTGCGAGAAAAATTTTATAAGAAGCAAGTCATAGTTTTTCTCATTTTAACAATATTTTCATTAATTGCAGTATTAAAGAATATTCGCATGCAAGAGGAAAGTTTTGAAAGTATTGTTACTGGATTTTTTCTCGTATTGTCCAATGTGACTCAATTCTTGACATTATTAATTGCTATTATTTACTCATATAGTAAAAGAATGATCTGGTGCAAGCTTTTTCGAATATTTGCGTTAGTAGATAAAACCTTATCTAATAAAAGATCACAATTTGAAAAAACTATATTGAAAAATGGCAAACATTATTTAATTTGTGTTGGCTTTTTGATTATTTTACTAACATATGGTGATTATATAGTGTGGTCTTTAACAAAATTTAAGTCGTATACAATTTTACTTTTTACGCTGTTACCATTAAAATCATGTATATTACAAGGTTATACGACATTCCATTGTTTCATTATGACAGCTTTATTAATATCTGTAAAAACTAGATATCAAGGAATCAAAGAACTTGTTATCAATATAAAAAAATTCACCATCGAAGAGGAAATAATGGAATCAATTGGGAAAGTAGAAGTATTGACTTTTGAGCTTTACAACATAGTAATGCATTTTAAAAGTTTGTTTGAATATCAGTTTTTGTTAATGGTTGCTAATTGTTTTCAAATTATTCTTCTAAATTCCCTTGCCATGTACAGTTTTGGAATTGTTGTAAGCAACATTTTGTGGTTAATATTATATATGGTAAGTAAATAATTTTTTAAGGCAATTTATTTCATTTATTGACTTCATTCTTTCTTTACATTTATAATAGTTTTATTATATCCGAGAAAGAGATCTTTAGAGATATTTTAGTACACAACCTACACTGAAAGAACAAATCATTAAAAAAAAAGATACATTCTATCAACTAGTTTCAAGCAGAAAATAATATTGGTAATAATTATAAAACAGAAATGGAGTTTACGTTATAAATTAAGTTTTATTAGTATGAAGTTTAAGTGGTGGGGTCCATAAATTTTTGGCCTCATATAGTAAAAAATGTTTAATGCTAAAACACTCTTATGTATAAAATGAACACAAATCTCAACAAATTTAACATATGATATCAATAAGCTGTGTCATTCAGTCAATTGTGACTGTGATACGTAATTTTTAAAAATGTCGAAAGTTGAAAGTGCTGTAAAAAAATCATTAATAAAACAGGTTAAGACTTACACAAACTATAAACACTTATGAATGCTGTTTATGGTGACTCTTGCCCATCATTTGCTGCAATTAAAAATTGGTCAAAGTTACTTCGACGGGGACACGAATCGTTGGAAGATGGTCCTGATGAAGAAGGTCCTATGTCGGTGATAACTCCAGGGAATGCATATGATGTGAAGAAAGTTGTTTTATCCTATCAACAACTCAATGCGAAAAAAATTACTATATGAATTAGCATTGCGAAAACCAGCCTGCTGTGGATCCTACGTGAACATCTAGGAATGACAAAAGTTATTGCAATGTGGGTTCCTCGAATCTTTAGTTCAATTCCAAACGAGCGTCGTGTTCAGTGTGCTAAACAATTCTTATGAAGATGAGCAGAAGTTAGCGAATCGATTGTGACAGGTCATAAAACTATGATTCGCTACTACAACCCAGCTTCGAAAAGCAACAAAAAGCTTAAAACCACTATTTTTTAGGTCTGCGAAGATATTCCATTAACAGATTTTAAAGATCTGAATAGAGATGTGAAGAGGAGTATTACTGTGCTATACTATGGCAACTGTACCATAACAACCAACCAAACAATCGTCTTGTTCGATTGAGATCGTGAGTCTTTCAGCTAACGAAGTGTAATGTTAGCCTACTCAGAAAACGCCGGAGCAATCTCACGAACCAGTAGGGGTGTTATAGTCGAACTTCCCTGTCATCTCGCCTAACCAATGTTTTCGTCGTTTAAGTGAAGATCTAGAAGTTTTAGATGTTCTATACATCGTTGCGGACGCAACGGTGCTCTACCAATTTTCGACTGGCAGCGACCACAGGCCTGTAAGTGCAAAGATTCAAATCAACACCTTTTTTGAAATCAGAAAAAGAATCAGTCAAACACAAAAACTAGATATGGAAAAGCTCAAACATAATATAGACAGGTATAAAGAAAAAATAAAGGAATACACACCAAACATAAACAACCTGGAGAATAAAAATATCGACGGATAGATAAGATATTGACGAACACACTATTACAAGCCGGGAAAGAAGTAGCACAAGCATCATCGAAAAAGGACAAATATATCTCTCAACACAAAAAGGAATTAATGAATAGAAGGAGGACGCTGCTCAATGAAGGTAAAATGAGCACAGCAGAATATACAGAGACTAACAAAACAATTAGAAAAAATATCAAAGAAAATAAAGGAAGGAAACAAGAAACAAGGATAGAACAGGAAACAGGAACATGAAATGCTTGAAACCACAATTAGGAAAAATACAGATAAATAGTATAAAAAACAACGAAAAGATAGAAACTAGGGACATGGAGCAAATTATACGGATAACACAGGTATATTAAACAAATCCTTATAGTACAGAGAAAAAACTACCACAAGAAATCCTTAATCGATTAAACACTAAAATAAAAAACATTATCTCTGACATTCAACCCGAAATGAGTATAAATGAGATTAAAAAGGCCCTGAAAGAAATTAAAAATAACAAATCACCAGGTAAAGATTGAATCATAGCAGAAATGGTGAAGAGTATTGGAAAAACAACAATAAACATTTTGTACATCCTTCTGAACAAGATAGTACAAAACAGATACCAACTAGTTGGAACGAAGCAATGATCCTTTACCATTTAAAAAAAGGAGATCGAAAGAACTTGAAAAACTACATATCAATCAAGCTACTTAATATCATGTATAAACTGGTAACTAAATAGACTGAACCCCAAATTCGATGGCTATCACACACGAGAACAGGCTGGATTCAGGAAATACTTCAGTACATGCGACCACCTACTGACAATAAAAATTCTAATTGAAAAGGCCAACGAATATCAGATTCCTTTATATATAGTATTCATAGATTTTGAAAATGCCTTTGACAGCGTTGAACATTGGGCAGTTAAGAACTAATTGCAAAATAGCAGGATCGACGATAGATACACAGATTTAATAACAAACATATATAACAATGCAAAGAATATTATGAAAATAACGGAAGAACACAGCACTAAACCAATAAAAATAGGACGAGGGGTCAGGCAAGGAGATAGAGTGTCACCGAAACTAATCAACCAAGCTCTAGAGGATGTCTTTAAAAAATTACAATGAGATAATTATGGGATCAACATAAACGAAGAGCTATCGAATCACCTAAGATACGTGGATGATATAGCTTTGATAACAGATAAGAAAGATGAATTGCAAAAAATGGTTGAAGAACTGGACAACGGAGAGTCAAAAATAAGATTAAAAATGAATCATGACAAAATGAAAGTAATGACAGATTAAACTGAAGAAATGGTTATAACGGTCGCACAAAGGAAATTAGAGGAAGTGTCAGAGTATATGTATATATCTAGGTCAAATAACAAAACTAAATAAAGACAATGAAACTCAAGAAATATCTATCTATCTTGGATATCGTTTGATAAACTCTCATACATCCTAAAAAACAAGAAATATTCGCAGTATCTACGAACTAGAGTGTTCGATCAATGCATACTACCTGTCTTAACATATGGGTCCCAAACATGGACGTTTACTAAAGAGAATGTAGACAGAATAGCAAAAACACAGAGAGCAATGGAGAGACAAATGCTAGATACCAGACTTATAGATAAAAAGAAGAACGCATGGATACCAGACAAAACAAAATCAAGCGATGTCTCAGCACAAGTAGCCAAGCTTATATAGAAATTCGCCGGTTATATTTTAAGAGAGAAATACAATAGATGGAACAATCCTAGAATGGACACCCTGACAACACAAACGAAGAAGAGGAAGATCGGAAATGAGATGGACAAACGACTTAGAAAATCAAGTCATACAAAGATGGGTACCGCTCAAAATAGAGAACAATGCATAAAACAAAAGGAGGCCTGTGTCCAAAGATGGATGATTGGGGCTCATTAGACAGATGGATAGATAGATGCTATCGTCAGTTAAGATTGTTGTTGATCTGAAAGAGACGAGAGAATGTCCAGATACTGAATTGATGGAAAATGATAAAGTATAAGACCAAAGAAGGCGATGATGAAGTGGTATAAAAGCTTTGATTAAAGGGTGTCAAAAGTGAAGAGAAATACGTGGAGACTATATTGAAAAATAGATCATTTTCATTTCAACTCTCTTTTCTATGTCAGACAGAAAATATATAGAACGCACTACGCAGACTATAAGTTAGTCGTTAAAACTTTTTTTCCCCTTCACAGCACATCAATCCATAAGATATTTCGTACGTTACTGTACTCTAAGTATTCTATTCCATTTCAATTGCAAATATTTGCGTTAGTCGATAAAACCTTATCTAACAAAAATCAAAATTTGAAAAAACTAGATTGAAAAATGGTAAATATTATTTGATATATGTTGATTTTTTCATTATTTTACTAACATATGGTGATTATATAGTGTGGTTTTTAACAAAATTTAAGTTGTATAAAATATTATTTTTTACGCTGTTACCAAAAAAATCATGTATATTACACGGCTATACCACACTGTATTGTTTCATTATGACAGATTTATTAATATCTGTAAAAACTAGATATCAATAAATCAAAGAACTTGTTATTAGTATAACAAAAACCCACGTTTTACCTACGATAGCAGGATGCATTTTCAGGGATCTTTACTCCATGAGATTAGAACACTGAATGACTATCGAGGCACAACGGTTCGGTATTTATACCCGACTCAGCGTGCGTGATCCAGCATTACAATCGATTTTTACGTGTGATGTAGACTGGAACCTGCATCTCTATTCATATTATTTGAATATTTACAAATTTCGATGGATTTTCTAATTTTACGTTTAAAAAAACCAGACATTGACGCTAGCATCTTAGTTCTTTTACATTAAAAGTCTGAACAATATTGCTGTTCAGCTACTGCAGATTGTACAATATGTTTCTTTTTATACATCTTTCATGTTCCTTAAGCCTAGTGGATATAGACCGTCCTGTTTCACTTACATACACTTTACTACAAGAGCGAGGTATCTTGTAAACGCCTTCTGTTTGAAATGGTATTGTATCTTTTGGAAACTTCAAACATTGTCCAACTTTCTTACATGTGTTGGAAATTGTTCGAATGTTTGATTTTCGAAGCAGTCTGGCAATCTTGTCGGTGGTTCCGTGTATGTAAGGTAAGACAACACTGTCCAGAGGAGATATATTTATGACATTTTGATGAGAAATTGGGTTTTTATATTTATTAACAGAACGTCTTATATCTTCAGCGCAATATCCGTTGCTTCTCAGAGCGTTAGTCAGTCAAGGATGATGGTGTGACGTTGCATTGAGATATCAATTTGTATATGTTGATTTTCTGTACACAGAATGTCCTAATATGCCATTCTCTTTCCTTTGTACTAGTACATCAAGAAAAGAAATGGCACCATTTGATTCAGTTTCTATAGTGAATTTTATGCTAAGATGTTGTTAATTTAGATAATTCAGATGAAATTATGAAGATTATCTGCGCCATGCGGCCAAACTACGAACATATCATCTACATATCTGCACCAAAATTTAGGTTTTAGAGGAGCAGAAGAGAGGATGTTTTCTTCGAAATCTTCCATGAAGATGTTAGCGGTAGCAGGTGATAGCGGGGAGCGGTCTATATCCACTAGGCTTAAAGAAAGTGAAAGATGTATAAAAAAGGAACAAATTGTACAATCTGCAGTAGCTGAACACCAGCTAGGTCTAGTTTCCTTAAACGTAAAATTAGAGAATCTACCAAAATTTGTAAATATGCAAATAATATTAATAGAGATTCAGGTTACAGTCTACATGACACGTGGAAATCGATTGTAAAGCTGGATCATGGCTCGTTGAGCACTGGTCGGGTATAAATTTCTGGCTGTCGTTCCTCGATAGTCATTTAGTTCATTTAGTGTTCTAATCTCGTAGAGTAAAAATCCCTGAAGATGTCTCGTGCACAAGTAGGAAAAACGTCGGATAATAACTCAAATTTGACACGGTCTAAACCAAAGAACCATGATTTTCAACTTGACCAAAGTAGTGAAAGTTTTCGTTCTTCATTAACATAGTAATGTATTTTAAAAGTTTGTTTGAATATCAGTTTTTGTTAATGATTGCTATTTGTTTTCAAATTATTCTTCCAAATTCTCTTGCCATGGACAATTTTTAAATTGTTGTAATCAACATTTTGTGGTTCTTATTATAAATGGAAAGTAAATATTTTTTAAGGCAATTTATTTTATTTATTGACTTCATTGTTCCTCTACGTTTATAATAGTTTTATTATTTCCAAGCAAGAGATCTTTAGAGATATTTTACTATACGACCTACATTGAAAGAACAAATAATTAAAAAAATATACTTTCTATCAACTAATTTCAAGCAGAAAATAATATTGGTAATCATTATAATACAGAAACTTGAGTTATGCATATAAATTTTGACCATTGCAACGTACATTTTATGTTTCCACCTCAAAATCATTACCCATAATGGAAAATATAAATCAAATATCAAATTTAAGTAAAGAGTCAGTTTTATTATTTTTGGGTCGTTTATATGTTTTCTAAAAAAATACAAGCCTAGACTGTTTATAGAGACATAATACTAAAGCGGTCGTAGTCTCATTAATATTTTAAAATAAATCTGTCAAAGAAATCTTAAGATGCGTATAAATATGGCAAGACGAGCGCGTGACGAGTATGCGACGAGCTTGCAACAAACTCTTTGATCTTTGCCGGTTCGAACCCTTCTTCGACGCCCAGCGCCAAAAGAGATTTATAGCATCTGGAAAGTGTAAACCAATAAAGGGTAAAGAAAAAAATATTTAAGTTTTGGTTGAAGTCCAGCACACCACGCAAATTTTTCAAGGACGTCTTAGTTAATAGAAAGTCAGCGATGAAAGTTAATCTGCCCTGCCATATGTGACGACAAAGAACAAACGGCAGTTATATTAATTTTATGCAATGGGGTTTAGTTATCATCAAGTTTGTTAAATAAAAAACGAAAATCTCGACAATCTTGCGTACGGCCAGGATCGGAACTTTTAGCTGATTTTAATTTCCAACATAGTGGCGGACAATACAAAAATTTTACCAGAATGTCTCCTATCAATTTTGAATACCTATTAAACAAAATAAGACCAGTTATATCCACAGAAGAAACATTTTTCCAGCATAAGTTCAATGGATTTTAATTAACAGTGGTATGGTGATTCTCGAAGCACAAGATTTCCATGTTCTTTAACCTATTCGTCTATCCTATGTTTCTTAAATTGTCTTCCTTTCTCGTTCCCAATTTTTAAAGTTTCCTTCTTTAGTAAATCGCTCGTAAAGGGAATATGTTTTTTTGATAACCAATCTGTAATACCACTTTTTTGTTTTTGTTATTGGCAACTTTTCCACCAGTCTAGAATGATAACTGGCGTTATACAAAACTATAGCAGACGTCTCCGGAATCAACTGTATCATTTGAGAAAAATATTTTTGAAAGATATCCGCCGTCATTTATTCATGGTAATTTTTGATAGATTTCAATTTGAACTGCAGTAAAACTCCTATAAATCCATTAACACATTCAGTGTGAGTTATAATGAATTTGCTGTCCTTACCGAGTAAGGGTTTTAAACCTGTTGACAACCCTTCTAAGAATGCTTGACGAATTTCTTATCTTCATACAATTTTTGTACTACGTGTCTTTCACTGAGACAGATTACATCCAGATAAAAAATATTTTTGCCTTCTCTGTGGTATTTTCTAATGTCCCGCAAATACTGTCTTCTCTAAAATAGTATTTCCTCTGTATCACCTCCATTTTGACTTTCCCTAAGAGAAATTCATTTTTGTCAGCACTTTCTACAGATTGGTTTTTCCCATGCCACAGGCACATTCCCGTTTTTTTCCACAACTTTCTAAACTTTATCAATACTTGATTTTTATCTTCTAAGATATAATTCATGAACGTGTCTTCTTAATATGTTTTTAAAGCATTCGCATAATTTTTTTCTTCACGGACACAGTTTTCATTTTTCCTTTCGTTAATTAACCTGTAAGTTGTAGATTCGCTAAGTCCCGTTATGCTAGCACATTTTGAAAAGAAACTACGCATCCTCATCAGAGTTCTTGGTTGAACAAGTGAATTTTGCACATTTGAAAGTATTGTCTTGAAATTTAAATGCAAAACACCTATACAAAGTTTTGGAGTAAAAGTAGACATTTTCAACAGCTATCACTGAAAGTTGTAAGATAATAACATAGCATCTGTATTATACTTAAAGATGTCATTACCGTTAATTGCCCAATTAAGATGTGTACTTTTAAATCTAATTATCTTTTAAGTATACTACTCTCTCCTCAAATTGATACTTCAGATACATACAATATCTACCTCTTCCTTTATCCGAATTCAGAAAGCCGAATTATCTATAAAATATGTTCCGAGAATTGCTATGCTTTTGGTTTATGGCTCTTCATAGATACACAAATCTCTTGTGCATATAACTGTCATATTTTGTGTGACAATGAAGAACAAACGACAGTTTTATTAGTTTTATGCAGTGGGGTTTTACCGAAAAAAAGTAGATTAAACAAAAAACGAAAATATGGGCGATAATAATGCACTTCCTTGTATAAAAAATATTCAGGATTCAAATTTCTAGCGAATTCATAGTTCAAACATATTAGCAGATAATATATACATCTCTTCGTTACATTTTGAATATATGGCAGACGCACTCAAAATTTCCATTTCGCTGGTTTGTGCAAATTTTCTGACGCAATTTCATTTCACACATCTATTTATTTTCTTTCTAAAATTTTTGTCCATAACTGATAAATTTTGGAATTATTTGCAGGTCTCTTGTAAATTCAATATATTTTCTACAGACCACTCCATATTCACTTATGAAAAATTTTTAATTAATGCCAAGTGCTAAATTAATTTCATTTCATTAACAAAAAAGTAAGAAAATTTTTTCCAAAGAACGTGTCAAAAACCCGTCCCACTAGATAAAAAAACCGACAGAAAATGAATCGCTGCGAGAGTCGGTCAAGCTACTCTTTTGAAACCTGCCAACGATGGCTCTTAATAACAATACAAATCGGCAAAATTCAAAGAAGTCTCATTGGAAATTTGAGGCATACTCGTCACGCGCTCATCTCGCCATATTTATACGCACCTTTATATTCTTCTCCATTATCAACTTTGTATATATAACTAGGAATAAGCGCTAAGGATAGTTTCAACATGTGATCGTCGGCCAATGGGAGAGTGTTTTTTGAATTGAGACAATTTTCCCATCATACAAAGAATTATTAAAAATCGTTGAGAATGCAATATAGTATGTTCTGGTAATGCATTAGGATTACTAAAGAGGTAATTCTACATAATACAGTAAATATAGTAGGTCATATACCAAAAAGTTGAAAACTCAATACCTCTTGAGTTACAATCTCTGAAAGCTCAATTTTTTTCTTAGTTTTAGTACTATGAGATCAGTTTTCAACTTATTAGTTTTATATTTGGCAGAGGGACTCTTCTTAATGATTTTTATCATTCTGATATAACTTTTTTTCTACTCTTCCACCAGAGATCACTTTAGCTGAAATTCAAATTTTATTTCACTTATGGTTTTTATCTTGGCAGTTACTGATAAAAAGAACATGTAATTTTAAAAATGAATACCTTATAAAAAAGGTGCTCCACATTCGAGACAACAAACAACTTCGTTTAGGCGCAAATTGGAATTAAAATTTTTATTACAAATAAAACAAATTTTTCGAAGGAAAATATTAAGTTACTACGTTTCATATTTAGTTAAATCACAGATTATCAGAAATCTAAAAGATGATCTGACAATTAAAACAATGGTACAGTTATTTTTTTTTTAATTTAAGTAAATGAAATTTTTTGCACTGATTAAATATTTTAAAGAAGAAAAGGAATTGTAATACCTTTTCAAAATGACCTCCATTCGTTTCTATATATTTCACGATGCTTTTCAAAAATGTTGTGGCCCTCTAAAAAATTTCGGCCATATTTTGTATAACATGAAATCTGTTTATTAGTTATTAACGAAGATTCATTATATTGTTTATGGACGATCTTTAAATGCCCCAAGGCAAAAATTTCTTTGAATTGATATCGGGCGAGTGCGTTCCACAAAGTATATGCTCAGATCGTCCTGTCCATTTGTCGTCTAATGTTTTATTATGGTATTTCTGTACGTCCGGATTAGAATGGGGTGGAACATAATCTTGAAATACCCAAATAATTAAACTTGTTTCAATGAAAACATTTTTCAACAATTGTGGAAGATCATTCAGCAGAAAATTTAAATAAACAACCAAGTTTAACAGTCCATCAAAAAAGCGACGTCCTACAAGATGGTCTCCTATAATTCCACCTCTTATTTTCAGAGATGATCGGTGCTGATGTTTCCATTCCATAATGGCATGAGAGTTTTCATAAGACCGCTGATGGGTGTTATGAAAATTGGTCATACCATCACGTGTAAATGTAGGTTCTGTCGTTGGTTAATAATAAGACTTTAATGAGTTCATGGTTTCGTTAATATTCTTAAATTTGATTGCATATGTTTATTCGCAATTGTTCATCACCCTCCTGGATTTTCAATTTGGTTTAAACAAGGTCTCCAGTAAATACCTCCTAATTTCTCGAGAGTATACATGGGAGGTCAAAATAACCCTAGTTTATCGTAGAAAAAATCCTAAAGTGTCCCCTAATGGAGATACAGAGCCCTAAAGGGGTACCCAACGATTTACGTTACCGGCTTTGAACCAACTTGTATAATTTAATGAAATTTAAATATTTTATAGAGGCCATAAAGATTTATTAAACCATACTAGAGTAGTAACTCAAAAGTTACTAATGCTAAACAGAAACAGGTAAAAATAAAAAACGCAGGGTGTGCTGATATGCTTAAATTTATGGAGAAGCGCTGTCTAACTCTTCGAAGGCAAGAAAATATTATACTGAAAAATTTCCGTCTCAGACATTGTCAAGTCCAGAAACCTTTCAAAGAGTTAACCGGGGCTCAGTTAATTTACAATGTTATTAAAATGCAAAAATAGTGAAAACCTTTAAATGTTATGTTGGCAAATGTTCAATATAGGCTCCACGTACTTCAATAGATTTTTTTATTCTTCGAATATTTTCCCGCTGCACTACAAATAATATTCCGGCATTATTACAGACTTCATTAGAATGATGTGCTATTCTGTCCAGTAGATCTTCTTTAGTATTTATTGTGGTTGAATAAACTAGATTTTTTAGATGTCCCTAGAAATAAAAGTATAACGGACCTAGGTCTGATAACCTTTGTTGCAATAAAACAGGCCCACCTCGATCTATCGATCGACGGTCAAAAACGTTTGCTAAGTGTTGAAATACTATACGGTTAAAATGAGGTGAAGCACAATCATGCATGTACCACATTTGCATTCTTCTGTCAAGAGATACGTCTTCCAACAAATTATTTAAATTTTGCTGCAAAATTTGTAAATAAAGCTCACCATTAAGTCTTCTTTCCAAAACAAATTGACCTATAAGGCTATTTCCGCTGATGCCAACTCAGACATTTACAATAAACCTTTGTTAGCGTTTGTTTCATATAATCGCATGCGAGTTTTCATCAGCTCAAAAATGTAAATTGTGTGGGTTTATTTTGCCACCTCTTTTAAAACTTACCTCTTCGATAAACAAAATAAAGTTAGAAAATGTAGATTTAGGTTATGTTGCTGCATAAACCAGTTGGAGCATTGAAGTCTTGCGGGTTTATCATGCAAAGACATTTTCATGTACAATCCATTTTGTAAAATTGTTTTTGCAGTTTGAAGGGTTCTCAGCAATATCTTACAAAATTTGTTCCTCTACGTGAGGGTCTCGTGCTCTCCTGAGAGTGCCCTCACTGCCAAGCCGCAGCATAAATGACCCTGAATAAAACATGTAAAAAATTAATTCGTTAACTCTAATAATTATTTTCTTATCATCTTCTATCTGTTTTTCTTAGGCTTCGATCAACCCTTTGAAAGGTTTTTGGACTTTTCAATGTTCGAGCTGGAAATTTTTCAGCTTAAAGTTTTCTTGTCTTCGAAGAATTTGACACCACTTCACCATAAATTAAAAGCATAACAGCATACTCTGTTCCGTCAATAGTAATTCATTATGGAGATATCAATAATAACAATCTGATTTTTACCTGTTTGTATTTAGCGTTAGTAACTCTTGAGTGTTTCTCATATAAACCGATTTATTTCGAAAACCACCAGTTTTAAGGAAATAAATTAAGAGTATCTTTTTTGAAGAGGAATGACCAAGTATTTAAAAAATCAATTTTCAACTCTGTTGAATAACACCTGTCAATAATTAGGCCCAATGTGTGTGGCTGCAAGTCCGTCCCTGACTTCCCTGATGATCTAAAAGATTTAATGTAGTATGGTTTAATTAATCTTTATGGTCTCAATAAAATATTAAAATTTCAATAAACTATACAAGACAATTCAAATAAGGTAAATCTCTGAGTACCACTTTAGGGTCTTGTAACTTCGTTAAGGGGAACTTTAGGATTTTTTTTATAACAAAGTAGAGTTTTGACCTCCCCTGTGTGATCCCGAGAAGTTAGAAGGTACTTACCGAACACCCTGTGTAAAGGGTAAAAAAGTTCCACTCCCTAAGCCGTAAAATTAGCAATTCCCTCTAAACCTACTTTCCTAGTATTAGTAAAGGGTGTTTTTTTATAGAGGTATAGAAGTTTTAAATGGAATAAAACAAAGATGAATTTTTTAAATTGACATGAAATTTACTTTAATCGAAAGATAACCTTCTGGCATTATAATTTAAATATGACTTCTGGCATATGACCGCCACGGCTGGCTCGGACGTAGTCTAATCTGGAGGTCCAATTTTCGATGACTTTTTCCAACATTTGTGGCCGTATATCGCCAATAACGCGGCGAATGTTGTCTTCCAAGTGATCAATCGTTTCGGGCTTATCGACATAGACTAGCGACTTCACATATCCCCACAGAAAATAGTCTCGCGGCGTTAAGTCGCACGATCTTGGAGGCCAATTCACGGGTCCGAAACGTAAAACTATGTGGTTACCAAACGTTTCCTTCAATAAATCAATTGTGGCACGAGCTGGGTGACATTTTGCGCCGTCTTGTTGAAACCACAGCTCCTGCACATCATGGTTGTTCAATTAATAAACGAAAAAGTCAATAATCATGGCTCTATAGCGGTCACCATTGACTGTAACGTTCTGACCAGCATCGTTTTTAAAGAACTTCGGACCAATGATTCCACCAGCCCATAAAGCACACCAAACAGTCAGTTTTTCTGGATGTAACGGTGTCTCAACATACACTTGAGGATTATCATCATTCCAAATACGGCAGTTTTGTTTATTGACGTATCCAATCAAACAAAAGTGAGCTTCATCGCTAAACAAAATACGCTTATGAAAATCGGGATCAACGGCAATCTTGTTTTGGGCCCATTCACCGAATCTACGCCTTGCTAGGTGATCGTGTGGCTTCAATTCTTGCACGAGTTAGATTTTGTAAGCACGCAAACCAAGATCTTTCCGCAAAATCTTCCATAAAGTGAATGGACACATATCCAATTCCTGTGCACGATGGCGGATGGACTGATTCGGGTCTTCCTCTACGCTACGCTCTACAACAGCAATGACTTCTTCTGTACGCACTGTACGACGTCTCTGCGGATGCGTATTATCATTTAGAGTAAACGTGGTGCGAAAACGTTCCATAGTTAATCAAATTAATTGCTCTGATGGACGATTATATTGACCGTAAAATGGACGTAGTGCGCGATACGTATTTCGAACAGAACCATGATTTTCAAAATAAATTTGCACAATTTGGAAGCTTTGTTCAGGCGTCAGTCTATTCATGTTGAAATGCCAAACCAAACTAAACATAAATCACTTGACAGCTGGCAAAATGGCCGCCAGTTAAAAAAGTGTTGCCAACTTAAAGTTTTATACCTCTATAAAAAACACTCTTTACCTGGATCGGCTTCTATACTTTCAAGTATCCCTTCTTCCATTTCAACACTTCTAACCGATCTTGGTTTTCTTATGCACCAACATTATTTTGAAAGGATATTTCTATATATTTTTATTTGCTCTCCCCAAGTAAAAAGTCATGTAGCAATACTTAATATTTGAATATTCATGGGCCATTTTGTAAATAATTAAATATCGTGGTAATTTGAAGGTTTTTACGAATTTCATGTCTACTATAATACTAGAAACATTTTACTTATTAAAAATTTTTTATCAACTAAATTTCTTAAATATATGTCGGATTTATTTTCATTTGAAGCATGGTAACTTGATTTTTGCTTCCATTTGATAAAATTTTTATAAAAAAATTGAACCGACTTCTAAAAGTGCGCTAAAAAGTGAAAAATAACCATAAATTTTTATATGAAATTGAACTTTTTGAAGTCGGCGCCAAACTAATACCTGACAAAATGTGATTTGCATCAACAGATTAAAAATACTTTATTCGTAATTGCTTTCTTACCATAATTTGTATAGATTAGTAGTTATTTATTTCATGTACAAATAATTTGGCGCCGACTTCAAAAAGTTCAATTTCATATAAAAATTTATGGTTATTTTTCACTTTTTAGCGCTCTTTTAGAAGTCGGTTCAATTTTTTTATAAAAATTTTATTTTTCTATTTTTAGTGTTAGAATTCATTATGATATTCATAAATTATTTGAACTAAGTACTAATCGAGATTAGTGTACCTCGCAATGACTCCAAGGTGGCAAAAAAGTACCCATTTTATTCAAAGTTGTAAATTACCCTAAAATGAACCACTAAAAATTCTTTGGTTCTCATAGTTTTCCAAATACCAATCAAGTTGGGTCAAACGAATACTTAGTCTGTCATAGAAAATCCACTATGTTAAATTTCAAATTCATTTTAGATTGGTAATATAGGCCCCAAAACCTTCCAATATCGATATTTAAAGAAAATAAATTAATTTTTTATCCACCATATTGGATACGCCATATTGAATTTTTTTAAAAATAATTTTAGATTCTTTATGTGTGACCCCGAAAACTCTCCCGTACCAATTTTGGTGAAAATTGGACAAAATTGATTTTTTTGTCCGCCATATTGAATCCGCCTTATTGAGTTTTTTTAAAAATAATTTCAGATTCTTTATGTGAGGCCCCTAAAACTTCCCCATACCAATTTTGGAGAAAATAGGACAAAATTAATTTTTTTGTCCGCCATATTGAATTTTTTAAAAATTAATTTAGATTCGTCATATGCGACTCCGAAAACTCCCCCGTACCAATTTTGGAGAAAATCGGATAAAAAGGATTTTTTTGTCGGCCATATTGAATCCGCCAAACTGAATTTTTTAGAAATTATTTTAGATTCGTCATATGCGACCCCGAAAACTCCTCCGTACCAACTTTGGAGAAAATCGGACAAAATAAATTTCTTAGTCGGCCATATTGGATCCGCCATATTGAATTTTTTAAAAATTATCTTAGATTCGTCATATGCGACTCCAAAAACTCCCCCGTACCAATTTTGGAGAGAATTGGACAAAATTGATTTTTTCGTCCGCCATATTGAATTTTTTAAAAATTATTTTAGATTGGTCATATGCGGCCCCGTAAACTCCCCTTTACCAATTTTGGTAAAAATCGGACAAAATTGTTTTTTTCGTCCGCCATATTGGATCCGACATATTGAATTTTTTTAATATAATATCAGATTAGGTATGTGCAACATCGAAAACTCCCCCATACCAATTTCGGAGAAAATCGGACTAAATTAATTATTTTTGTCCGCCATATTGGATCCACCATTTTGAATTTTTTAAAAAGAATTTAAGATTCGTTGGGTACAACCCCGAAAATTCCTCCGTACCAATTTTGGAGAAAATCGGACAAAATTAATTTTTTTTTTCCGCCATATTGTAAGCGCCATCTTGGATTTTACTGCACCAATTTCATCTAAAAAAATATGGGACCACCGCAGCAACTTCCTTTACATAACGTAAAAAATTTCATTCAAATCGGTGCAGCCGTTCCGGAGTAATCGGTGTACATACATAAAAAAAAAATACATAGTCGACGAATTGAGAACCTCCTTCTTTTAGAAGTCGGTTAAAAAAACAATTTCACTGGTAATAAGACTTTAATTACAATTGCAGTGTGTGTGGTTTATCAACTCTAATAAAAGGTATATTATTTATTAGGTATTCTTTTCTCTTTAAAATGAAATATCATTGTTTCCAATAATTGTCAAAATAGAAGAGATATAATTAAAAATTTCAAGTGAAGTGACCTCTAGGGATACAGTAGAGAAATATATTTATAGCAGAATGATAGAAGTCATTAAGCGTAGTTTCTTTGCCAAATATCAACTCGATAAGTTAAAAACTATCCGCTAAATGTTAACAATAGAAAAAAAAGAATTATGCTTTGATAGTTTGACAGCTTTCGAGGTCTTAATATGGCTTACAACCTTTATTTTATCATGTAGAATTATAGAGTTTTCCCAATGATTATTTTTTTCTGTTTAAGAAACACAAGAACAATTGGATACTTCTAAAATGGCTAAAAGGGCGAGAAGGCTTTTTAATTTTAAGTTATATGAAAAAATAATATAATTTCATTAAATTATTTTATAAAAATTTTTAATATTTAGATTCTCAGGCCAAATCGGGTATTAAATATCCAACAAACGGAAGACTTATTCCCACTACGGACAAAAGTTTCAAATTTTCGGAAGCGTAACCACCCTGAGGGGAATCGATAGGTCGCAAAATAAATTTCTATTGGTGGAACGTGCGCGGAGTTATACTAATCTGAATTTACAGGGAGTTCGGTGGCTAGAAGTCTTGATGGTGCTTTTGAAAAGTAACCAGCCTCAGTTAGGATTTGTAATTTGTTAGTGATGGTACATTTTAAATGTCATTTTCGCACCCGATAGGTTCGAAAAAGTAGGTTTTCATCTTTGTAACTTTCTCTTTTCAATTTCTATGGTTTACTTGATATTGTAATGAAACCTTAGAAGCGTGAATGCAGATGCAGTGACAATTTTTTGGTTCGAGCTAAAGTACGAATAAGAGTCTCTAGCCAAAACTATGACTACGCAGTCCAGCCCCCTACATGGAATACTGAAGCATTCAAAGATGACAGTAAGACACGTGCGTACCAGAGAATTCTGGAAGCGTGCCTTGAGTCAGCAGACAGACAGGAGGATGTCGAGGAAATATGGGAAAACATTAAAAGGTCAATAATGCAAAGCATACAAATAGCAATGAAAAGAAGGAAGGTTGGAAGGAGAAATTCTTGGCGCGACAAGGAATGTGAAGAGAAGCTAAGAGCAAGAAAAGTGGCCCGACTGGAGATGCTGCAAAAATAAATGAACGCAATAGGGAGAGATACAGACAAACGAGAACAACAGCACGGAGAACTTTTAAAGTTAAGAAAATAATACACGAACAAAAAATTCTAGAGGAACTGGAAGCAAGCCGAAGAAATAATCAAAGTAGGACATTTTCTCAAGAACTAGGAAACATTAAAGGAGGTTTTAGATCAAGAGCTGATATGTTTCTTAAAACAGATAATTGAAGACTAGACAAATAACAGTGAGGTGAGACTTCAATCAATTACTAAACGCGCATCACGACCAAGAGAGAGTCTCGGTCACCCACTATACCTTAGAATTGCTTGAGGAGGTAGTGAAGGCGATTAACAGGTTTTAAAATAACAAAGTCCCGGGTTGAGATACAATAGCTGCAGAGTGTCTTAAGCATGGAAGAAAAACTCTGCTTAGATATTTCAACGCCCTCATACTTTGAAAGGAAGAAAAAATGCCAAGTAGTTGGAAAGAGAGCGTTATCGTGCCCCTGCACAAAAAGGGCCGACAAACTACAATGCTCTAACTATCATGAAATACTGGATATAAAAACTGGTCATTGATATTGTTGCAAAGATTAACTCTATACGTTGAAGATCAGCTGGGTAACTATCAATGTGGGTTTAGAAAAAAGTGATTAACCATAGGTCAGCAGATCTTCACAATTCGTCAATTAATGCAGAAGTGCTGGGAATAAGATAGAATACTACACCAGCTCTTTATCGATGTCAAACAAGCATACAACGATGTCTTGCGAGGGAGCTATGGAATGATATGATGGGGCTGAGAATTCCGAGTAAACTCGTAAATTTAACGAGGATTATCATGAAGGGCTCCTCAAGACCGGATCGATAGGAAAGTTTCACCCTTTTTTACAATAAAAAATGGCCTTGAACTGGGGGACGCTATTTTTCCGCTCCTTTACAATATAGTCATAGAGAAGGTAAGGAGGGAGGCAAAAACTGACACTCTTCTATGCAAAGATCGAGACCTCCGCCTCATATTGGCCTTTGCGTATGAGATATCGTTGGAAATACAACTGTGAACGTTAAAGAAGAATTTATAAAAATATAATCTGCAGCAAAAAATATAGGCTTAAAAATAAATGGGAATAAAACCAAATACATGGTCACGTCATGAACGCAGCGAAAATATCGAATAAGACAAAATTTGATGATGGACCGATACAACTTTTAAAGAGTCCATTAATTTAAATATCTGGGTGGCACTATTACATCAGAAAATAACATGACTAAGGAAATTAATATGAGAATATAAAGTGTCAATCGTTGCTGTTTTGCATCATAGAAAATAATAAAATTTAAAAACATATCTCTGACGACAAAAGTATATATATATATATATATATATATATATATATATATATATATATATATATATATATATATATATATATATATATAAATAAATCACTCCGTTGTACCACCGATTATGACTTATGCTTGTGAGATCTGAACCATGATGAAACAGAATGAGAACAGACTATGACGTCATCTGCTCTAAACGCAAAGTCGGTTAGTTTAAGTTCCAGCTTTAGACTGTCAGCTGATCTTGAATAGCGGCGTTTAATAACCCTACTTTTTTTCCGTTCAAATATTTATATTTGTGTTTGACGAATAAACTATCTAGTAGGCAGAGAGAGAGATAGTTTATCTTGAATTCCAATTATTTTTTTTATACATTTCCAACTTAGCTTGTGTGATCCTAAGGAAAACTTTTAGTTTCACTAAAAATACTTGTCTTCATTTCCTTTTCTCTCTACTGTTGGTAAAGAGACTTAAACTGCTCCTGGAAATCAAATTTATTGGATGCTGGAGGAAGTCTCTGAAAAGTGATGTGCTAAGGAACATTAAATTAGACCTAATTCGCAACTTACTGCAGAACTTCTTTTCGTAAAGAGGAAAGAACTGCGAATCATAGTGAGGTTGCTAATTGGACATTGTCATCTGCGAGACCATCTTCATAGGACCGGTATCGCAAATGATCCAGTAAGCAGATGGTGCCTGGAGGAGGATAAAACTATTGACTATGTTCTCAGAGAGCAATTAGGAAGGAAACGGATTGAGGCAAAGATATTTCGAAGAAACAATAATATTATCCAAAGCAATCAAGCAAGATCATGTAATGGATTTGCAAAGGACACCGGCTTCGAATAACTTGCGGTCATGGTAAAATGTAATGCCCTCATCGACGCCTAAGCAATGAAGATTCAGTATAACTATTCTTATCGATCCATTTGTACAAGCACTCATTTATTTACTAGACAACAGTATTGAAACAACGACTTAACGACATTACTACGACTCTATCAATTCTATAATTCTTCTATCTATTATTCCATAAACAAACTCGAATTAGACTCATCCTGTAAATTGAAGAATGTGTGCTGTTCATAATTTTACGTAAGCCAATTAATATTTTTTTAATCAATATAATTAATTTTCATAATAACTTTGCATATTAACAAAAGCCACGTATGTTTTATTATATTATTATAGTCCAACATGTCGAATGGCGAAGTATTCTTTTTTACACCAATAGCAAAGTTTGCTAGTTTGTTTGGTATGATACCGTACTTTGATTTTCAAAAGAACGTTTTAATAGCTGAAAAATATTACAGAAAGAAAATTGTTTTATTAGTTATTTTAACAGTTTTATTAGGTGCAGCAATATGTTGGGGAAGAACACAAACTTTCAATTTTGTATTTGTTCCCGCAATTAAAAATATTCTCAGCATAATTGCAGCAGTTTGCACGCATCTAATAATGATTATTTCTATTATCAATTCTTACAAGAAACGGTTGATATGGAAAGACATTTTTTGTGAGTTTTCATTGGTTGATAAAGTTCTCGGCACCGAAAGGTCGAAATTCGAACAACATGTTTTTAAGTTCGCTCTCTATTATTTAGTATCTAGTGTTTTAATTGTCTTTGTCTCGATGTATAATATTTTTATTTATGCTGCGGTACATGAAAGTGGCAGTAAAAAGTTATTGGTTTTATTATTTTTTCCTGCCTTAAATATAATTTTAAACATGTATTCTATTTGGAAGTGCATTATTATAACTATGTTGCTGTCAGCCTCAAGAAGCAGGTACCAAAGTGTGAAACATCTAGTTGTGAAAATTAAATTTGGACAGACCGGAGATGCTGTCTTCGATACCATTAGAAAAGTCGAAATGTTAACCTTTCGCCTTCATAAAATAATGACATGTTTCAAAAATCTATTTGAAATTGACTTTTTCCTTCTAATTTCCAAAGCTTTTGTAAGCTGTTTATTCTTTTGTTTTTATGTACTACTTCATGGACCTCTGGCGTACAGTATAATAGGGTTAACATACTTTATGGTAAGTTATTAACTTTGATCCACATACTATTAAATCGTGAAGTTGGTCTATCATTTCGATATTGCTAATTTTTTTATTTAACACATATAAAAAAAAACAACTGGAAATATCGGATAAAATTTCCTAAGTTGTTGCTTAACTAGCAGTGGCGTAACTAGATCTGATGACATCGGGTGATAAGAGTTACTTTGGCGCCTTAAATCTCGAGAAAAATCACAATACAGTAAAAGTGCCTAATTTTTTATTTAGGTATAAAAAAATTATACCAACTTGTTTTAAATTTATTTTGTCAATACTCTAATCGTAAAAATTTATAATTGTTATATCTTATTTCCACTGTAATTTCTGTAATATTAATGGTCGCATAACAATAAAAATTAAAGTCAGGAGTATACCAAAATCAGGACTTTTTTTTAACAAAGAGTCATAATCTCTCAACCTAGATTTTTAATCATAAATCTTACATTGACTTGGATATTACATATGTTACAAGAAATATCAGTTTTCACTCATGACATACTAGTACGTCCTAGAACAATGGGTTCGTTCAATTGGATTAATATTACTAAAAATTCAAAATAACAAGAAAAAATGAGCCCAAGCTAACCGTGAATCCATGAAAACTCAATACCTAATAAATCACCTTTTTTTGGACATGCCTAGCGCGTACTAATATGGACTAAAAACTGACATTTCCTATAATGTAATATATAATAGAAATGCTTTTTGCGGTTTTTAATGCTTGTAAAAACGTTAATTATCTTATCAAAATTGATTTATTTTGCCCATTTACTTTTCATGCTTAGAATATCCATACTACTTAAAAAAAAATTCTTAATTAGTTTCAGTTTGAAAAATGATCGCTCAGCAGAAGCGGAAGTTATATGAAGAGTTAAAAATATTATTAGTGCGTATACACATTGGAAATATTTGATAAGCTGGTGTCATTTTTACAAAACATAAAATCAATCAGTTCATCTATTGTTGATAATTCTTTTAAATTTTTGCGAGAAGTTGAGCGAAAACTGAGAAATTTGGTGGCAAAATTATAATTATCAGATACGTCATCGTCGTATTCATTTTGTAAAATTTTAACCTCCTTGTGTAACTCAGTATCCGTAGCGGTAGTCATAAATGAGAGATCAAGGAATATAAATCTATCAACCACATTTTGAAAACCAGAATTTTTCTTCTGCTGTGAATTTTGTATCGGAGACAAGTTCGTCAAAAAATTTTTTGTTTCTTTTTGTCGCATTTCAGTAAAAAAAGCTTTAATAGCCCAATATGCTACTCAATCCGAAGCTTCACATCGAATTTGATCGTAGTTGTGACGCAGTTTACAAAGCTCTTCGTCAGCGTTTTTAAATAAAGTGGAAGCCTGCAAAATATTAGACTTTTTACTTTGAAGAACTCTAGGAACTATGTTTATAGAATGACGAATTTTGAAAAACGATACAATAAGAAATAAAAATTCAAAATTGTCTAACTTTTTTAGGTACGATTGCTTCTCATTTTCCTTCGTTATTTTTCCTTCTTAACAAAATTTCTCTTAGAGTCTTTAAAATATTTTTAAAATTGAATCGCAATGCAATCATTCCTAGAAGACCATCTTGTAGGATTCAATCTTTTTAATGTAATTTTACTTACTGGAGATTTTTTAAGTAACTCCCACCTTTTAATATAACCAACAATATTGAAAATTTTTTTGCCTCTAGGACCTCTCTAGGACTCAAGCATCATTTATAACTAAATTGAAGTTATGAGCGCCACAATGAACATACTGGGCATTTTTTTAATAACTCGAGAATTTTAGGTTGTACTCCGTTAAAAGCGCTCCTCATAACAGCAGCACCGCCGTAGCCATGTCCTCTACACTTTTCAATAGAGATGTTCTTTGTTGAACTAAATTGATAACGAATTTTTTTATACCTTCAGTGCTTCGATCATGTATAATAGGAGAAAATCCAGTAAACGATTCTTTACATTTAATATATACTTCGATATCAGACTGAAAAATATCGCCAGTCGAACGACATCTATGATTCAGCTGTTTGTACATATATTTTTCATATTCTCTGCTTGAAAGGAGAATTACATATATAAAAAACTATTTAAATACGGCAGAAAGATTTCTTTATTTCTTACTGAAATTTTGATTGTTTAAAAATTATCATTATCATGTCCAGAATGGCCTCTAATTGCATTTTATTTAGCAAATGGGAAAAAAGGAATGTTGTGTCGCGACTAATGACATTTGAGCTTGATAGCTTATTTAATTTCAAAGTGAATAATATTGTAAATTTTGTATGTGTTATAAGCCGAAAACAATAAATTTAGGTTATAATAGGTTGACAAGCAGAAATCTCGTTTTTTGAAAGAGTAAAAAATAAATTTTAGTGTAATGCGTTCAAGATCAAGCTTGAAACTAGGTGAAACAACGTAAGTATTTCATCGCAGATGGGGACTTGTGTTTTTAAAAAAGGAAAAAGGGAGGTAGGTAACTTGTGACAAATTTGTATAGAAAATAACATCCAAATATCAATATGATGATTAAAGTTCATTTTAAGTTAATTTTAACCAAAATAGTTACGTTTTGTACCTGGCTGTAAGCATTACAGTGACTAATTATATGAAATTTTGTGTTTCCTACAGACCCAATGGAAAGAAAAAAATGTAATCCTTTAATAAGGCTTCCAATTATAATAGCATTTGTGGCCGGAACTACATTAAAGGAGAATCCTGGAAATATATTTTACTACAATTTTATTTATAATTTTAAATTTGTAGGAAGACAGAGGACCCTCAAAACATTGATTACTTTGCAACTGTCATTTTGAAAATATGGAATACGACAATAGATCAGACATATTTGAATTTAACATTGAAATGAAATTTAAATTTCCTTCTCCAGAGAAACGGTATGTATCTATATCAAAATAATTTATTTTAAAGTCCTGTTTTCTACATATTTTTGGCTAAAATTGAAAAAATTCAGAAATGAGGTTTTAAAAAATATGCTCACTTTTTTAAAGAGAATTCCCTATTTATATTAATTTCTTTTCAGCAAAATAACCTCGTAAGAAACAGATGACAAAGTCGTTCTTCCAATGAAAAGAGAAAATAACAAGCCTTATACAGCAATCGATTTTAAACTGTGTATACTTCAAGATGTAAGGGCAAGTCTCAACTTTGAAGATACACCATCAAAATCCAGTGTAAATGGAATGCGGAGTATCTTTAGAAACAGAAAATTACTTTTCAAAGGAAATTAAGAAATCTATCGGTACGATTCGGTTATGAGCACATAAAAAATATTGATTCTCATATGCTTATGTATATTGAAATACCAACAAGTGAGACCGTACGAAATTATGGGTACTTTTATTGCAAAGTATTATGCAGCATAGCAAGTTATACTGCTATGAAATATTAATCAGGTTGAGGATTTGGCCATCCGCTTTAGCTGCCGTAAGTACTACAGTAACAAATGAAGTTCTTTTCAATCCAATATTGATGACAAAAAAAACAAGCTTGTTTTCCAGCAGCATTTTATACAATTAGAAGTTGTTGAATATTATTTTGCACAGAAATTTAATCAGCTATTCCTACAAGTCTAGAAAGTCAAAGGTTGACTAACAGTTTCTATAAACACATAAATACCCGGAAGGTATTGGCAAAAGTAGCTCCAAATAATGGCATAATTTTTGTGAACAAGGCAAAACCGTCAGACAAAAAAGTTACAGAACATTGTGAAATTTTTAAACAAATAGCTTCTTAGTGATCTTATACCAGCTGATAAAGTATTTGTGATCAAGGTTTTACTTTCTGCAGGCGTTCTTAAATATTTATATCTACCTCAATTAACAGAATTTGAAGTGTACGAAACACAAACTATAGCCAGGGTAAAAATACATGTTGTAAGAGCTTTTCGTAGAACTAAGTGTTTTAATATTTTCCCCTCAGTACACATATTTCAATTATGTATAGTTCGGACAAATTTCCCGTATCCCCTAATAGAAGAAATTAAACAATAATAATATTGGATATATAAATGTTTCCAAATGATACATATTTTTTGCTGCAATTTTTATTTAGTAAATCATATAATATAATTTTACTTAAATAATAATAAAAAGAAAATATTGTTGTATAGTTTGTTTTATTTATTAAACTTAAAACATTTTGGTTAAATTATTTACAATAAAAATTATTTTTGCAGGTAAAAACTAATTATTTTTTTTATACAAAAAAATAAATTTTGTTAACAATAATACCTTTTTTCAAAACAATCTGCATTTATTACTTAAATCTATCCAATTAAAGATTAATATAAATGCATTTTAAAATGGCTTATTATGTGTTAGTCAGAGATAAAATAATATATTTACAAACAATTCTTAAATAGTAACTTAAATTTAGCTAAATTGTGGATTTTATTTACAATTTTTTTGATAAACATCTACTTGATTCCCTGGAAAATTTGGTAAGTACTGAGGAATATAAAAATATTACTAAATATTTTTCCATGAAAAATCATATTCTAACTGTAATATTACTTCTTTTAATGTTGAGATATTAAGATAACACTTTAATTTTTTAAAGATTTTCCTGTATCTGGTAATAATAATTATGATTTGTATTTAAAACTACTTCCCCATTATCATTGGACGAGATGAGATATTTCTCACTGTTTTTCAATTTTTCTATGATGTTATTTCCAAATGAATTTAATTCTTTAAAAAAAAATAAATATATGACATTTTCTCATGGGTCCCTACTGATTAGATTTGATACCATCAAGATTGTAAGAACCTAAAATATAATTAAATTGTATTACTTATAGCAACCTTATCAAATAAAATATGAACAAACATAAATAAAATATATAATAATCAAGTAAATATGGAACACTTATACTATAGAAAACATTAAAAAAAATTTTTATTTAATAATCTCTAAATAAATACTTATTTATGTATCAGTAAGATTTTTAAGCAGGTCATCAGGATATCGGTCTCTCTCACAAGATGATAAAATGGTCCCAAAATTGTTTGCAGTTACGTGAAGTTTTTTGTCAGATAAAAAATTTCATTACAAATATGTCTAGTGGTAAATTTTGCAATTTTCCTTATTATTTAATCACTAATGGCGTATTCTTGTTCAAAATACTTAATTTCCTCAGATGAGTTGACAAAATCATGAGACAAAATAACTTCTTCAATAAAGAGTAAATTTGCATCTCACCCTGATGTAATGTCTGCTTGCAGCAACCAAATGAATCCTACAGAATTGAGCTTAATTTCATTTAGCTCTTTTTGACTTATTTTAAACTCAACTGCAGTATAGGGCTTGGAAGAATACATTTCTTCAGTCATTTTTACTACCACATTCCTGTATTTTGTAGCAGCTATGTTGTAATGTTCAAATAGTAGCAATATGATGACATTTTATCCCCTTTGAGCAAGCACAAGTTGCAATTTTAAAATATGCTGATCAGTTTAATGTATGATTGTTTCTTCATATTAGCAAGGAATTTTTTCAATAATCTCTAGACTGCATTTTTTATGTTATTGGATTGCAATGCATCTTTGACTTTTTTAATGACCTTATTATCGTTTCCCAAAAACTTGTTTATACAAGAAAGTTTAAACACATGCTTAGAAGCTCTATTTTAATAGAAAAACAATATGAAAAATGTTTAGCAGAAACGTAACCTTACTTTGTTTAAACGTACGATTACAAGATTACAAGTAAAGGACTTACCTTTGGACAGTATTTAATGAATAAATCCCTTGAAATGGAAGAATTTTACAAATTTTTCAAATTGACTACCCTTATTATCCATAATATTACCAAGAAATAAAAAATGAAAAATTCCTTATGGCAGTTCATCTATTATCAACTGTTTTCGAAAGTCCATTCTTTAAGTATATTTTTTGATATTTCCTTTCCTTATCTGTTTCAAGATAGTAATATACTTATGCATTACTACAAACGCAACGATAGTCTTTTTCCCTGAATTTTTGTACATTCATAATCCAGAGAAATTATTCTAATTTGAAAAATGATTGACTATTAATGAAATAATGTTCCATTCATTATACAGCAGAGACTTCCGTGCCAAAAAGGCTAAACTAAGTCAATTTTTCATATATTAATAGAAATGTTCTACGCCGATTATGTCTCGAATGTCTTCTTCTCTTGAGTTTAAGTAAAAAGAGAACACCAATATCAGCTGCTTCAGCTTACATCAATTACAGTTTTTTATTAATCAATTGGCCATCCTGGGATTTATGACTTGTTGATTTTTTGTTTGTTTTTTTATTCACTCGATTACTTGAAAAATAAATATCTGTTCATTGTGATTTTTTAGATGGAACAGTGTTAGCAAAAATTCAATGTTAAATTTCAATTAAATTTGTGAAATGTTGACTCGATTTTAAATGATTTCAAAAATAATTGCATTTTTGAAAGATAAAAACTTATGTACTTCTAAAGTAACAAAAAATGCTATTTTTTAGTTTTTTTTTCTGTGTATATTATGTAATTCTACCCTTCGTTGTGCCTTTTGTAAGCATTTTTTGAAAAAGGGGGTCGTCTGCTTTTGCGATTTTGAAAAATCGATTTTTTTACATTATTCAATGTAGATGTTATTAGGAATACGTCATATGAAGGATTTTGTGAAATACACTTTCCTTCATAACATGGCCATTTCTGTCCTATTCGAGCGCATTAGCCGCATGTGACCACTCCGTCTCTCAGGTATAAATTCTTTTTTGGAAGGGTATAGCGGTCGTTTGTTGACGTTTTGTGAATGTATGCGTGTCAGTGTGTTTTTTCACTTTCCGAGCTAGCTCAGTTTACGACCTCGTTTCAATTCGAAAACATCTCTGTTTGAAAGCTGCTGTTTATTCGGATTTTTTTTAGTCGAAATGGATTCGAGGGGCTATAGTCGTATTGTCGGGCATATAAAGAGAAAGCGGAATAATAGCTCTTTTTGGGCGGAACGTGAGACAGAATACGTCAGCACATCGGCGCGAAAATTGAAGGGCAAGCGGTAGTTATGAGCTGTAATAGCTCCTACCTTTACTTATTGCATTATTGAATTTATCTCTGTCTTTGTTGCCATTTCGTAAAACGTTGTATGTGAAACGTGCTGTGGGAAAGTTAAATTTTCCCAAAGTGACAAATGTGGGGCGGGATTCAAACTTCTTATACGGTGCGACAATTGTAAAGAGAAAGTTGTGCATTCTTGTCCGAAAATCAACAATGGTTGTGAAGTGAATTGACGATTAGTATTTGGGTTTCGTTCGCTAAGTGCCGGATTGGACGGTTTAAGGAATTCCGTGGGTTTATGGACATTTGTGCTGGACTAGCAAAAGACATGTATTACGCGTGCCTCGAAAAGATGGCAAAGCAGCAACTGCCATTTACGACACTGTTTTGGAGAAAGCCGTGAAGGAGGAAAAAGAATTAAATAAATCCACGAGAAATCGGTTAAGAATTCGGCTGTTTCGGGTGATGGCTCGTGGAAGAAGCGGGGCTTTACTTCCTTATTTGGCGTTTCAACACTCATCGGGAGTTACAGCGGGGAAGTAATTAACGTAATGGTAAAATCGAGTTTTTGTCAAATGTGCAGCAGTCAAAAAACTTCGAAAGACGAAAATATTGAAGAGTACGAGGCATGGTACCAAGAACATAAGGAAAACTGTTCTATCACTCACACGAGAAATGCGGGAAAGTATGGCGTGAGATATGTCCAATATATCGGCGACGGGGACAGCAAAACGTTCAAAGATATCCTAGATTGCAAATCTTATGGGAACGAAATAACGGTAGAAAAGAAATAATGCTAGAAGCATGTCGATAAATGAATGGGAACGAGGCTTAGATAGCGGAAAAAACAAACCGACAAAGTCATTTGAGAGGTTACAACATTTTACGGACTGACAATTAGCAGAAACTTTGATTCTATAGAAAAAATGAAAACTGCGATTTGGGCATCCCTGGAGCACTACATTATCAGACGAAAATTTCCAATACTCAAAGTGTTCTCCCGGCAAAGATAGTTGGTGCAACTGGCGTCAGGCCGAGGCCAACGAGACTTTGGCGACTTTTCAGTATGACAGAGATCCTCTCGCTCCCTCGATCGTCAAATTAATGAAACTAATATATTAAAGTTTATCATCTGAAAGTTTATTGGAGAAATATTTGGACGCCCATATTCAAAATAATGAGTCTGTGAACGGCGACATCTGGATGTTTGCACCAAAACATTTGCATCCTGGCAAGCACGTGGTCTAAACTGCAACTCGTTGAGAGTTATGATTCTCAACGAGTGATTTTCGTCGATTCTACAAACTATGGAAGTCTTGGTAATTACCCTGGGACCTCAAGCAGAGATATGTGCAGGCAACTCGACTTGACGAGGACCGCATCGACCGCTCGGAGCGAAGAGTGAGCAACGCGGTAAAAAGGTGAAGAGGGAGTGCTCTACGGCACTGGTGTAGCAGATTAAATCCTAAGTTTCTCCAACCACGTTTTACATCGTCATTTATCTTTAAACGCGATTTGCCAGAATTTGCATTTTGCAACTTTTTGGTAAGAATTTTACTAGAAACATTTATCGAATTTGATCAATTTTTCTTTTTCAGTTATTCAGTAAACATGTAGCTAGGTTTCTACGAGTACGATCTTTGAAATTTTGTTTTGTTCCATTTTTACAGCTTCTGATAGGTCAAAAAATAGATCGAAATTCGAACTTTTTATAAACAATGGCGTAATTTTAATAAATTTCAATATAAAAACACAAAATAAAGAGGTATTTCATTTTTTTAAAATATATTTTAATAGACGAAGCTTATACAAATAAAAGATTAAAAATATGTCTGAATTATCTTTAGTAGATTCTTTGCAATTAAATCTTCAAAATAAGCTTGGATTTTACGGCTCAAAGGTGGATGATCCTTTAAGAATCGTTTTTCCTTTTTGAGTCTAATCATTTTAAAAATATCGAATTTTTGATCAAAATAACAGGTTAATATGACGCAAATAGCTTTGAAAAATGCATCCTTCACACCTAGTATTTTTCCTTAAAAAAGATATTTTTGTTCTTTCAATATGTTTTTCCATTCTTTCGGGAAAAGCATTCTTATTATTATGTAAAATTTTATCAAAGATAATAAATAATAAGAAAATTTTTTGTTCCGAGGCTTGGTTTCTGAACTAATTGGCTTTTTCGTTAACGAACTCAATATTTTCATTAAAATTGTTTGATAAAAAGTTTAACATAACTCTTGGCATATACAAAAAATAAATTTTCACTTTTTGCAATATTTAGGACCTATTCCATAAAAACCTGCCTTTCTCTCATTTTTTAAATTTTTTGAAGCTTTTTGGCTTATTTCGCCTATAGTATTTCAAATAAGAAAAATTTAAGCTGGTACAAGACGACTTATACGCAACATTTTCCGACGTTTAAATTAATAAGCCAATTAATATTCGTTCGACAAACATAACAACTTTTTTCAGAAAGTTTTTAAATTAATTAACAGACCTTCATAATGCTATTGTCAGTCGTAGCACAAATGTCCGGTAACAACGACAATTTTCTTTATATTTCACTAGCTAAGTTAGGTAGTTATATGGGTATTGTCCCTTATTTTGACTTTCAGAATCATGTTTTAGAAAATGAGCAACATTACAGGAAGAAAACTGTAGCATTAGTAATCTTAACAATTATTTGGTGTAGTTCTCTATTTTCTTTGAGAATTCAAAAGACAAGTCTTTTTCCTCTGCATTTCCTAGGCATATTAGCTATAGGGTGCTAGTTTTTAACAATACATATTTCCGTTATTAGCTCCTTCAAAAACCGTTTAACATGGAACAAGCTCTTTCAAGAGTTTTTTTTAGTTAATGAATTCCTTTTCATTAAAATCTCAAAATTTGAACAGTACGTTTCTAAATACGCTGTTTATTGCTTATCACTTTACATTTTTATTATTTCTACATGGATATATACATTTTATATTATTTACATTATGACAGATGTCAACGATATTACAAACATATTGAAATTATTATTTTTTCCCGTGGCAAATGTAGTCCTAAAATTACATAATTTTTTTAAATACATTATTATGATAACGTTATTTTTAACCTCAAGAAGTAAATACCAAGGCCTAACAAATCTCATCGTTCAAATTAAATTTGGAAGGTCCGGAGAGGAGGTATTCATGACCATTAAGACAGTAGAAATACTTGCTCTTCGTCTTCATAAAATTACATCATATTTGAAACGGCTTTTTGAAATAGATTTTTTCTTAATGTTTGCCAATTCTTTTCTTAGCTCTATATTTATTTGTTTTTGTATACAACTTGATGGAAAGCTTCTACACAATATGGGGGAGTTAATTCTTCTCATGGTAAGTTTTTAATTAATTCATTATATAAAGATTGAATCACCTTTAGAAATTGCTAATAAAGATGTGTCAAATTATTTATTCTAACTCAGAAGAGTATGCCCGTCTGCAAGGAATAATATCATTCTAAATTTTTTAAGTTGGGCTATTAAAGTGGTTTAGAGGTAGAATAAGATTTCCGAATAGCTTATTAAACTTTTATACAAACACAATGTGTTCAAGATTTCTGACTAACATTATGTTTTGATTAAACGGGACAACAGCCAAAATGTATCTAAAATAAAATCGACTCAATCTTACTAGGGCTTAAAATAAGGGAGATAGCCATTTAAACTCATGTAAATGTAAATGACACACGCCATTATTGCGAATATTATGAAATTAAACAGAAAATTTTCGAATATGCTCTAAAAATGTAGAAGTCGTAATTGGGTTTATAAGCAGCTACGAAGCAGAGGGGTAAGATGTCTCGTAATTCTGATGACTTCTGTTATGTTTGTGGTGAGGTGACTTTTGCGTTTCAGAAGCGGTCTATTACTTCTTGATAAAAAAGGCATATCAGTTTTATTTCGGTTGCATATTGGAGATCAGACGCCACAAATCTGTTGTAATGCATGCGCTTCAAATTTGAGAAAGTGGTTGAATAATAAAAAACGATCTGTGCAGTTTGCTGCCCCAATGATCTGTAGAGAGCCTTCAAATCATACCTCGTGTTGGGCAAGGCACAGTTATATCCAACAAGAAAAAATCGGTTATCAACTATCCAAATATACCATCTGCCGTGAAATATGTGCCTCATAGAGACGAACTTCCTATTCCAGAACCCCCAGAAACATTCAGTTACGAATAAGATACTAACGATACAACGATTTTTCAAGAAGAAGATATTCCATCAACTTCAAGGAATCCTGATTTTATAATCAGCACGTTATACCGCCAACCGCAGAATATAACCCAATCGGAACTAAATGATCTTGTAAAGGACTTAGAACTTCCAAAACGTAAAGCAGAGTTAGTAGGATCAAGGTTGCAGACGTGGAACTAATTAGAAGATGATGTTTCAGTACTTGTTTTTCCTAAATAATTAAAGGTCTAGCACCATTTTTGAACATGGAAAAGAACTGGGTTTTCTACATCAAGTTTTGCGGTTTTTTGTGTGAATGGGACAGTCGGGCAAAGGCACTTCATTACAAGAGAAAATTCTGGTCCATTCGACAATCATTAGAGCCAGGTGAAAAAAATGTACAACATATGCCATTGATAGACCCCAAAAAGATTTTATTTCACCACTGTCTATCAAATTGGGCCTGGTGGAAAACTTTGTTAAGATACTGAATACAGATGGGCCAGCTTGTCAGTATCTGCGTCAGAAATTCCTAAGGCTAAGTGAAGCAAAAATTAAAGAAGGTATTTTGTTGGGCCACAGATTCGAAATATTCTGAAAGACCAACGTTTTGACGGCATTCGTAGACACTAATTTCTTCGGAAATAAAGACCTACGTTACTCTTGTTGAAAATATGCTCTCATCGTATTAAGAAATGGGTTGCAATATGTCTCTAAAGATCTATTTCCTTCACTCATATCTGGATTTTTTTCCTGACAATTGCGGAGCTGTAAGTGATGATCACGGTGAACGCTTCCATCAGGATATAACAACAATGGAGAAAAGGTACCAGGGAAAGGGAATGCTTCCATGCTTTCCGACTATTGTTGGGCTCTTGTTAGAGATGCTTCAGAAACTCTTCACAGAAGAAAAGTAAAAAGACAGGATATTTAGTTTCTATACAAGTGTAAAAGTATATATTTTTTTATTATTTTGATGAAAATGAAATAAAAAAAGAATTTTCTCGAAAATCGCAACTAAATTTTTAATTTCATTGTCATTTTTGTGTTCAACGCCCCAAAATTAACAAAAAATACACTTTTCATTCAAGATACAACAAGTAAACTAAAATTTGTTGCGCAATGTTATAACCCTCAAAAACTTATCCTGATAAATTAAAATCATATTTATATCATAAGTAAAATTTATGATACATTGTGAGTGCCTAAATTAAGAAACATAATTTATTTGTGCTTTAACTTAGCAATTATACATATGTATTTAAATTAGTCCTTTTGAGTTCTTTCATTTGACACCATATTCGAGGAGTATGCCAGATCTCATAAAATAATCTCTATAACCATTCTTTTAATTTTTTTGGGAATTTTGCAATCGATTTATTAAAAGCAATAAGTCCGCTCATGCTCTACTCAGGAATAAAATAATAAGAAGAAAGGGGACAGGCAGCTTATTCTCTACGAAATCCATTCTGATTCTCTCTCCATTCTAATTTCGAACATCTAATGGTCTCATCAGTGGAATTGTAACGAAACGAGAGCAAGATGCACAGAAAACAACTGTCTATATAAAATCCCCATTTCGTAAAATGTCGGCAGAATATTACCTGCAGAACTTGATGCCGGAGTGTTATCAACAATAGTACAAACCAACATCAGTATATACTCGGAGTGGTACGAAATTATTAAAAATAAATAATTCTTCAGTCTGTGTATTTGCAAAAAAGGTTTTTTCTCCTTAAGATCATTAAGAAAGGGGGCAGACAGTTTGTTCTCGGCGAATTCCATTCTGGTTTTCTCTCCATACCACTTTCGACCACCTGATAGTCTCATCAGTAGAGCTGTAACAAACTGAGAGCAAAATGCACAGAAAACTTCATTATCTTCAAGTTCAGGAAAGGGTATTTGATCAATGCATATTAGTGGCGATGATATACGAGTGTGAAAATTAGATATTCAACAAAGAAATAACTATAAAATTCCAAGTTTCTCAAGGAACCATGGAAAGACGTATGTTAGAAATTAGAAAAAGGGATCGGTAATGGGCAGAACAAGTAGCGAGGAGAATAGACAATAGGACAACTATTTGGTATCCTAAAAACACCAAGCGACCGAAAAGACACCCAATTTCAGATGGGATTGTGACATCAGAAAACTGGTACGGACAGTTTGGTCTCGAACAGCTAAAGGCGTAAAAACATGGGCACAAGCGAGCATAAATTACAAAAACACAGAACAAATTACATTTGTTTTTCTTTCTTAAACCATTTTATTATAACATTTGCTTTTATTTTCTTCGGTATAGGTTTTCGGTCGTCTTCATTAAAAAAAATTTTATTCACTCGACATTTCGCCCATTTTATTTTCTAACATTAACCTACAACTATTAATATATATATATATATATATATATATATATATATATATATATATATATATATATATATATATATATATATATATAAAACAACATATTTTTATAAATATAACAGATCACACGTAACATACTATTTAAAAGATGACAAAGTAAAATATTTTAAACTTAAAATTACGCTAAAATAGGATAATGTATCAAAAATCACTGTGCTTACCCTGAAAATAATTACTTAGTTCATCGTTAGTTATATCGTTGTTAATATAGGTGTGTACTGGATGCATCCGAGATAAGTATATTATTTTTTTTGTTAGAATTCTCATAAGAAAAGAATTTTGTTTTCATTTTTTTTCCTGTATTATATATACTTGTGTCTTTATATGGTAGTGCGGAAACAAGAATTGTGAGCGCAACTACTAGAATAACGCCAAGCATATAATAAATTTGGCAGATATTTTTAACGTCTTATTTGTCATTAACTGTATTTTTCTCTTTTTTTTATATGAATCATTTCTTTTATAACTAGTATATAATAGTTTCCATCCATATTTAAAATTTTAGTATTTTTCAAATAAAATTCGTGGTTTATTTGTGTGTGTTTATGTATGGCTGTTGACGCATTTTTGGTATATTTGTATCAATTTATTCTGTTTTTCAAATATAGTGTAGTCATACTTATGTATTTTTTTGGGCAACTTAGGAAAAATATTACATATATTATATTGGATTTCTTCTTTGATGGAAATTTGCTCTTCAGATGTGTATATAATGCTTTTAGAAGATTGTGTGATTTATGACATACCACTATGTTGTGATTAGATAAAATATATTTCAATTTCTCTGACAGTTTACTCATATAGGGAACTGCAATGTATGCTTTCTGTTCTGTATTGTTTTTGACTATGTTTTTATGTTTCTTTGTTTTATTATTATATAAGTAGGTTGGTTTATTATTTTGTTTATTAGATTTATAAGGTAATGATTGTATATAAGTGTAGTCTTGACTTTGTTAAGGGCTTCAGTTCTAAATTCAGGAGATGTTATTGCTAATGCTCTGTTCGCTAATTCGATAGTTACACTATTTTTTTTTTGGTTGTCAGGATGATGAGAATTAAAATTTAAGTAGCGGCCCGATCATGTGTTTTTCGTATACCACTTGGTTTTAATAGTGTTGTTGCTTAAGTTTCGAATTAGTGTTAAATCCAGAAAATTTATTTTTCATTGTTTTTAATTTCAGACGTGAACTGTAGTTTATTATGGAAACTATTAAAAACGTGTAGTAAATTTTCCACTTTATTTTCTGGTACTGCCACTAGACAGTCATCTACATACCTTTTAAAAATTTTTATATCAATATCTAAATTTTCTAGAACTTTTTTTCTACTAATAGATTGGGCATCCATGGTTGTTGTTTAATGTCAGATTACACCATCTCTGAATTATTTAGAGGTTAGTGTCGTATGTTCTTTTAAAAGTTGCTATTTTTCTTGAAGAATTTTTGTTACTTTATATTTAGGTATTTTAGTATAAAGCGAGACTACGTCTAGTGAAACTAATTTATATTTTGGTGGTATATATATATATATATATATATATATATATATATATATATATATATATATATATATATATTAGTTTAAATTTTTGGACACTCTGTATAACATAGCAAGTTTATTATAAGTGGGATATAAATCATGATTTATTGTTACACTTCACTGTAAATTTCTAGTACATAACTGAAATATTTCTTAAGTATTTGAAATATAAAAATTAAGTTATATTTTGTCAAAATTCAAAGTATTTTTGGCCGCAATATTCCATGCCGTATAGGGTGAACAATCCTGTATGTATCCTTTCACTTAAAAAAATCGGTTTCATGATGTTTTGCTGGAATATCGTTTGGCATTTTGAAGTATGGCTCATTTCGTTACTCACTTAGAACTGATAGTGTTTCCTGTTTTCTCCCGAGTTTTGCTTAGTTGGCTCCCTTTCTAATTGGTCAACTCCTTCCCTCCGCAAGATGGGATATATTTGGTTTTTTTGTGCTATTGTTTCGTGTATTTTGTTGTTTTGTTTTCTGGTTTTTCATTACTATTTTTCCGGGTAGTTAGAATATTTGAAGCATGGTCCCGTTTATTCAGCTATCGATTTCTAGGGCCTCCCTTATGGCATGTATTTTGTAGTTTTGTATTGGTGCTATTTCTTTTGCCTTTTTGAAATCGATCTTATGTTCCGTTGTTCGATGGTGTTGAAATAAAGTTGGGGTTGTCATTTGTTGAGACTAACTTTTAGTTGAGGCTAACTTTTTGTTGATGAATTCTTGCTGATATACACCTATTTGTTTGCATTATGTATAGCTATTTGCACATGGAATGTTGTAAATGTCATGATTTTCTGGTTTGGTCTTGCCTTTCATATTTCTAGGGATGTTGGTTTTTGTTTTTTGTGGTTTGAACATGGATTGTATATTGAGGTTTCTTAAGATTCTTTATGTCCGTGATTCCTTGTATATATCGGATGCTGGCTCGTTCCTTGTTTAATCTTGGTCCCTGGTTTTTGTTGTGGTGTCCTTTTGTCTTTTTATGGCTTTCTTTATGCTTGATTGCGAGAAACTATTCCTTTAGGCACAAAGTTCTTGATATTAGTGTGCTGATTACTGCCTGTGTTTGTGAACGATGGTGAGGTGCTTCTCCATTAAGATATCAGTCAGTGTGTGTGGGTTTTCAATGGATGCTGAAGCTCAAGGTGTCGTTGGGATTCTAGTTTGTAGCAGGTCCAAAGAGAAGTTTATATCTTGCTCGATTTCTAGAGTGAATTTAATTCTATGGTGAATGTTATTTAGGTATATGAGGAAATCTTCTAGATGTTCTTTTCCGTATAACCATATTATAAAAATATCATCCATGTAACGCTTCCAAAGTTTCGGTTTCAAAGGTGCCTTTCACAGTCCCTCTAGTTCGAAATATATCATGAAGATATTGGCTATAACTGGTGAGATTGAGTACCCCATATGTGCGCTATCTGTTTGTTTCTTATTTGATTATTAAATACAGAATAGCTGTGTATCAGACAGTATTCTGTGAGTTAAATTATGTTGGCTGGAAAATCTCCATTTAAGGCGGTATGCTTGAATATAATGATTTTATTTCGAGACTTGATGAGATGTTTTTTTCTAGAATATTTTTGATCTTTCTGGTCAGCTGTTCGGAGTTTTTACCGAAGAATCGGCCAACTTGACACTCAGATGCATTATATTTGCTGGATATTTTTTCAGTTTTTATTTTGGAGATCCCACGGTACTCACTATTGATCTGAGTAGTACATTTATTTTATGTGTATAGGAGACAATACAGATGCGGACATTTGCTCAATTTTTTCCTTAGTATTATTAATTTTTCTATTTCTGAGTCCAGATTTGAGGCCTTGATCTTGGCTTTTGTATTTTTTTTTTAAAGAATATTGTTGAATCTCTGGTTATTTGTTTGTAAAGATCGTAGTTGATGATTTCTGCAATATTTTGCATATATTTTTGATGTTTATTACAACCTTTATTTTTCCCTTTTCCGCTAGTGCTATTTATCTTTAGGGTTGAGAGGGATTGATGTTCTGCTCGCGTTAAATTTGACTAGGGGAGCCTGCTTGATTTTAGTTTTTGTGTTACGTCCTTTCTGATTTGTTCGGCATTTTCTTCAGAGACGTTCTTCAGGGCAGCTTCTATATTCGAGATTATCTCTTCCAATGGGACTCTATTTAGTATTGCGATATCTTCAAAGCCTTTAAAAACAAGTGATTTTTCGGATTCAGATAGTTGCTTGCAGTTTATTGCAGTCCAGTGTTTGCTGTGTATGTTGAGTATCGCCTTGTTGTGGCTCAAATTTCTTTTGTTGTTTTATAACATTTAGCTGGGTGTCTGATTCTGATCTCCAAAAGTATACTTTTTCTATGTCATTTAATACGAAATGATGTTTTTTGTTCGTCAAATTTAAATGGAGATTGTGAAGATCTGTTTCAGTCCTTGATAGGATTATTCGTTTTTCTCAATTTTGTTCTCAAAGGAGAGCTTTTGTGGAAGTCATAATTACCTAAATAGTTTTCCCTTTTTTTTTAACAGCACGAGAGTTAGGTGCAAGTCGGATTTAAATTTTTGTTGCGGTTTCTTAATACGGAAAGGAGGTCTAATATCTTGGCTGTCAGTTGCTTGGAACGATGAGTACTTAAAAGGGTCTCCTCTCCGTGGAGATGTGAAAAATTATGTCATATTTTTTTTAAGCCAATCATTCATCAATCCAAAATTTCTCTTCTTCGTACGAATGCAAGCGTTGTTTTGAAAGTCCGTACTGTAATAATAGAAATAAGTAATAGTCTGGAGGAGCTAAGTCTGATGAATACCGCATGTGGGGTAAGACGTCCCATTCAACGTTTTTCAAATAGTTTTTACCCATTTTACAATGTAGATCAGATAATTGTCTTGTTTAAAAATTACTTTCGTGTCTTTTGGCGTATTTAGCAGATGTTCCTTCAATTCTCTTCGATTTAATTTTATCAGTTGTTCTGGATATCAATTGCCAGTAATTGTTTCAATAATTTCTAGCAGTTTGTAATACATAGCTTCTTTATTACCTCACTAAATACATAGAAAAACCTTCTTCCCATGTATAGTATGCACGAGTTGTGATGCTAAATATAAAGGTACAAATATAGTAACAAAGAATTAAAAATATTCCGGCTAATTGGACTAAAATATATACAAAGAATTAGAAAGTGGATCAAAATATATAAATTATTAACAACCTTAAACAATAAAATAAAACAAAAATTTAAATAGTAAATTTTGTTTACACTGGTAAATATTTTCTACTTAGACATATCTAATTCGTAATTAGAATCAGTGGAGCTATTTTCTCCCAAATTTATTATAAATGGTTCTGCTATCTCATCGATCATGAGATCAAGTTTCCACATTTTGTTTTCTTGTTTTATCATGTGGTCTACACATTTTTCCAATTTTCCGCAGTAACTTTATTCAAAGAATATTTTAAAAGTTTATCGCATTCTCCCTTCTGACAGTGTACAGCAACGGATGCGTACGGCAGCTCAATATGTTGGAATCTCTTTTAGAAATAGTTGTGCTTTGCCTTGATTATCTAATAGGCGCCACCTCTTTTACATAGTCTGTGTTACTTACCCAGTGATAAAATAGGAAAACACATAGGTATCAGAAATGATGTTAATTTACTGACTGCTGGTGTATAGCTCCCTAATTAAACGACTATTTAAAACACAACAACAATTCCATTTTATTCCAAAATATTATATACATAAAAAAGAAAGGTACCTACAATTTTTTTATATCCTTTCTTGATAACTATAGGTGTTATATAGTTTTTTAAGATTATGTAAATAATTGGCCGCAAAACGTTCTAGAACTTTTAATTGCCAAGAGCATGGAAAGTAATTTTTTTAAAGAAAGTTATAAGATGTTTTTACATTTTATGTTATATTAAATGTAAATATTTTTATATTATGTTCTATCTGCAGGTAAAAAAAACGATGTCTAGGTCCTATTCTCTAAATTAATGTTTTCTCCTACCTGGTATATGCCTATGTACACGATACCACTCACTTCTGTTTATTTGATCTAGCTCTGTTATCAGGATCCTTGCAGTTGATCGTGGATGAATGGAGTTTGACAAGGCCAATACCAACTCACCAACCAATTGCAAGGTGAACCTAATCGTGAAAGTCAAAATCATTGTGGTCATTCGGCCAGGAAAAATAGAGTCAGAACAGTAAGAAAAATCAGAAAACTTGAACAGGCGAGAAAATCAGAAAATGGAAAAAAGCAGAAAAAAAAAATGAAACGAAGCCAAAGAAGCCCTGAAACAAAATTTGTTATTTTTACAACAGATTTGTAAAGATAAGGGGGCAAAATCTTACCTCATTGATTAGTGGACTATAAAAAAAACACATGGCAGTCTGCCCTTTCAGATCCAATGGCAAGATTTGTCTACTGCCTTGGACGGTTCAACCGTAAAAGAAAGGAAAATGAAAATCTCTATCGCATGACAAATTTTATGGATATTTGTTCTTAATTTTTGCCTACCTTACCTTATTCTCAACCTAGTTCTGATATACGCTGATTACCAGGCAATAAATCAAATATCGGCATGCCACGGAAAATTATCTAAAAGAAAATTATGATCGAAACAGTCCAAAGTACTAATCATGACTAAAACAAACTTCAAGAAATGTTACAAATTCCATACTATATACTCAACCTTAAATCATCAGATTCTACATGCCGTGCTCGTGTTAAACGAATCAGGAATACATCCACAATAAATACTGACTATAACCTTATATTTTTAATACTGAAATGGAATGTAAATAAGTGAGAATTTATTAAAAATCAAATACATAAGGTACCTTCAAATCCAAACCAAATAATGTGATATATAAACTACAGCATTTAACAAACTTTAAGAAGAAAGAGTGATAAATTAGAAAACCAAAGAGTTGTGAATCAAAAACGAATTCCATGTTTACAAATTTTAAATTACAGGATAAATAATTAAATTTAATCAGGTAAAAATATACAAATTATATCATATTACTAAAAACATGTAAACTGGTAAATTTAAATACTACAAGTTCAGTTAAATCACTAATTTTGTAACTTGTGTTATTTCTAGCTGCTTTGCCTTTTCCTTGAGCCCATATCAGACCAATTGGGCTCAGCTCACAATGGAAGACGAGGAACAGATATTCCTTTTGATGCAGTCATCTCATCAATTATATATTTATCGTACTTATCTTTATGTACATTTGCTATATCTAAAAGTTCTATTTTGACCATGTAACCAGATGACATAAATCTTTGGAAATCAGCTATTGTTTTATCTCATCTTTTTCCATGCATTTGTTAGCAGTTTTTCACTTTTACGCGAGTGGTATGAGACGTTATCCATAACTATTAATGATTTCTTTGCTATAAGATCCAACATTTGTTGAAAATACCCCTCGAAGATTTCCTGTTGGAGAGAAAACTTAATAAACCCCCTTTAACAAACCTTTTGAAACTACCAGTTTATGTAATTATGAGTCCGCGGCCATTTCCTGTGGGTTGTTTTAGTGCAGTATGTCCTTTAGTCAACCATGTTTCATTTAAATCTCCAACGAACAATTTCCGGGCGAGCTATAAGAATAGATTTCCTATCTGGTTTTTCCCAGCAAAAACTAAATTCTTTGTGCAATTTCAAGAGCCCAGTTCTTTTCATTTCAGATAATTCCCGATCCTCATTGTTTTTAATTAGAATTTTATTGACGGTTTGGATCTGTTTATTATAATAAAACGTATGTACAACTTTTTTATTGCAGTTTTCTTATCTTCTTCTAATGGGGTTTTTCGTCTTCCTGTGACCGAATGTGACTTGGGAGCACTAACAATACCAGTAGTCTTTTCTCCTTCAGCATTCAGTAAACAGTAGATTTTCCAGCTCTTGTTATTTTGGAACACATCGCAACAGTGCCTTCAATCTTATTATCCGGATATTGATGTCTTGAGGTATCCTAAACATCCATCGTAATAAGTTTTTCGTTGATGGAAAAATGCCTTGGTTTTAACGATTTTGGAATAAATATAGAAGTGGAGGCCATATATCTTTTGGGTATCTCACTAATCTGAAATAATATATAAAAACAAGCACAAACAAGATAAATCACCTAGGACATACTGAAAGGTATGCTCTGACCACTGACGGAAATTAAACTGAACTATGAGCAATTTATAATATTTAAATATAACCAAATATTGCAGCAGGTATGTCGGAGATGTCAGTGACAGTTTTATTACTCTCTTTAATTCCTGGAATTATGCTGATTCACTATCTCTAAACTGGTAGGAAAATAACAGAAGAAGGTTTTGGATCAGCTGCATGAAAAATTTGTTAGAAAAGACCTGGTTTAACGAGAAAAAAATCATTTTTCATCATGACAATGCACCTGCTCATAAGTAGACTTTAACTGGCTCTAAACTTAAAGAATTTAATTACAAATTGCTCGAAGATCCTCCCAATTTATCAGATGCGGACTTCTATCTATTCCCACACCTCAAGAGAATTCTTCGTGCAAAGTGTATTTCATCAAATGAACCAGCAACTGCAGCTGTAGAAGGGTACATTGAAGGCTTTCTGGAAATGATTTCACAGATGGAATACTTAAATTGGAGGATCGCTGGAAAAAGTGCATTGAACTTAAGAGAGATTATATTGAAGAATAAAACATTCTTCGAAACCAAACTCATTTGTAGGCCCGAAATTTATTGAATAGCCTAGTATAAATCTAATTATATACTCAACTGCAATTATGTTGTATTCACTGTTTTTTAAAGCAGATTTAAAATATATTTAATTAACTAAACCCTTGTTTGCAAGAATTTCGAACCAGAAATGCCCTCTGTATTTTCTAATACAGTATAAAAGAATTACCTTTCTACAAAATTTCAACCGGTACAAAGCAATTTCTATAAAATGTTTACCAACTGTTAAATTAATAAGCCAATTAATATATGTCAAGTAATTTTTGCCATTATATTTTCATATTTATTAATATTTTATTACGTTAGTCTTATTATTACATTATTTTCAGACATAGAAAACATGTCCTCAAACAACGACGTTTTCTTTTTTATTTCAATGGCAAAAATAGCCAATTTTATTGGTATGGTACCTTATTTTGATTTTCAGAATAATATTTTAGTGCACGAGCAGTACTACCGGAAAAAAATTCTAATATTAGTAATTTTAACAGCATTTTTATATAGAACAACACTCTTGGAGAGAAAAGCATATACACATTTTGTATATTTATCAGTTCTTCTACGTATTTTTCGAATATTTTTTGACGGATGTCAATATCTAATAATGCTTTGCGTCCTCATTAACTCTTACCTGAAACGAGTAATTTGGAGTAAACTTTTTTGTGAGTTTAATTCGCTCGATAAAGTTCTTTCCACTGGTAGATCTAAATTTGAACAACATATTTGCAGATACGTTCTTATTTACTTTGTATCACTCTTTTTTATTGTTTCTATACGGATATATTATTTCTATTTTTTTTTTAATCTAACAGGTGAAAATGATTCAAAAAACATATCCATACATTTATTAAAGCCGACAATGCGCATAATCTTAACTTTTTTTGCTATATGGAAGTGTTTTACTATCACAGTTTTATTGTTAGCCACGAGAAATAGATATCAAAGTGTAGAACGCCTGATTGTTCAACTTAAATTTGAAGATTGTGAGGAAACTATTTTCGAAGTCATTAAGGAAGTCGAAATATTAACACTTCGTCTTCATTATATCGTAGCACATCAGAGAGATCTTTTTGAAATTGAGCTTTTTCTGATGATCGCCAATGGATTTCTCGGCTGTTTAGTAATTTGTATTTTTGCACAACTTAATGGATATGTATTAAATAGCATAATATGGTTAATTATCTTTATGGTAAGTTAATTAATCAGTTAATTAGAAACATATCCAGCTTCAGAAATGGACCAAAAAAACGTTAATGTGTACTTTTTTGGTAATTTAAAGACTTATTTTTAGTGGTGCAATATTTATTATAAATTTGTTTATTTTTGTTGACCGTGCAGTTATTAGTTAGATATTTGTTTTTTGGGTTTCTGTCATAATATTACTTCTACTATGGAATTAATAGATGTTTTCGTTTTTACGGTTCGGATTATTTTATTATTTAAACAATGTTTAGAGTATTAACTGTAAACAGGAACAGAAATTTGTATGTTGTTGTATCACTTGTTACTAAGTTATTTATTAATTGAATGATCCACAAGTGTATTAAGGTGGATTAGATAATGATGCTATGATCCATTCTAAGAAAAAATCCACAGTGCCTGAGTCACTGTCGTGGCAATTATAAATGGGCGGGGTTATATTGATTCACTTGCTAGAAAATGCAAAAACAGCACTTTTTTGGTTAATCTTACCGAAAGTTTAAGTTTAAGGCGCCATCTGTAGCATAAAACTGAAAAAATGATAATTCCAAGAATACTTAGTCTCTACAGATAAACTCTTCAGATTATCCAAATGATGCTATGCCTTTATTGCGTTGACGGAAACACATACTGAGACATCGTCTTCTAATAAGTTTCACTGCTGCGATCTTAATTCTAGTAACTCTGGTTTACTTTTTGAAAGTTCTTATGGGTTTGAAATCGGGATCTCTTGATTTCGATGGCATATCTTCTTCTTGAATATGTATCGTTATTATCTGATCCATAAGCGACTATTTCTGGGAGTCCTGGAATGGGTTTCACGGCAGATGATACATTTGGATAGTTGATAAACGACTTTTTCCTCTTGGATATACCTGTGCCTTGCCCAAAACCAGGTATGATGCAGAAATAGCAATCATTAACATTATTTCAAGGCTTTCTTTAGATCACTAGGATAGCAAACCGCATAGATCGTTGTATACTATTGAAGCAGTTTCTCAGGCTTGAAGTCCATGCATTACAGCAAATATGTGGTGCCCACTATTTGTTTTGATCCCAATATTGCAACCGAGGTAAAGCTGATATGTCTTTTTTATCAGTGGGGTAATAAATCGCTTCTGAGACGTAAAAGTCACCTCACCACAAACATAACAGGATTGTTTACATACTTTCGAGACATCTTACAATCTCAACTATTCGATTAGACTCAGTAACTTAGATTGACTAACCCCTCCGCTTCTAGATTTTTAGAGGATATTCGAGAATTTTGTATTCAATTCCATAATTTTCGAACTACTGGCCTTTGTCATTTGTTTGTATATGAGGGCTGTTTAGTACAAAGCAGACATAAAAGTCGATTTACATGAGTTTAAATGGCTCCCTTATTTTAAGCACTGGGGTGTTGGAACTTCGTATGTGGGGGATCGTCCCTAGAGATCCCCATGCGGTGTTACCAAGTTGTACAAAATCTCCTTAACACGGGGAATTTGTAATTTTGGCAACGTCACGCCCCTCTATTGTTATAACAATACAAATATACCAGGTGCATCCTTGTGGTTACATTGTGAATATATAGGGAGACACGACATCACGTATCTCTAACATTTGATCTAATATTAAAAAGAAAGTTTAGTCTCGATTTTAACACACCAAAAATGGTATGATTTAGTCAATTTTATTTCAGATACATTGGGCTGTTATCCAGTGTTATTGACACAATTAATAAGTATAATATCTTCTTAATAATGCCTACTTTTCCGGAATTTTATCCCTATCCCATTAAATTTAGTACATCTGATATATGATAGCTGTATGGAAATGTGCCTGGTCTGAATAATTTTTCTATTTCGATACGCCAAATAATCGTTTTCTGCACCATTTTGGGTTTTTTGAATAGATCTTCTAATGTATCTAGTTGCCTATGGCATTTAGAAAAGTAAGATAATTCATTAAATGTGTCAGTTTAGTCTGCAAAGCCTGTTGCTGTAATAGCGGTATTATATTTATGCAACTGTGAAACTTCATTTATTGAATTGAACTATTTGAATATTGTTGTGTTATTACTTTCTCAAAATGAAGATATATCCAAAGGAAGAACGTATTGATATGATTTTCGTCCTTGGAGAACGTCATCAAAATTGTTTGTTGGCTTCTCCAGTCTATGCTCAAAGGTTTTCTGAAAGAAACCATCCTAAACCAGCGGTTTTGGCGAGACTATTAAACCAGTTTCGGGTAAGTGGAAGTATCAGTTATAAAAACCTGTTATTAGAAAACCTGTCATTGATGATAAAGAAAATGTTTTTACTGTATTTAGTTCAGTGATCCAAAATCCCAATGTAAGTGTAATATATCCGAAAATATTAACATTAGCCAACCAAGTGTTTCAAGGATTCTTAACAAATACAGATTTCATATTGATAAAATCCAGCTTTGTCAAGAGCTACATGGAATGATTTTGACAACCGAACTGAATTCTACTTGTAGGTGTTAGATAAAGTGGCTGAAAATGAACACTTTTTTGATAATGTGTTGTTTAGTGATGAATGTACTTTTCATAACAATAGTTTCTTGAATAGACACAACTTCCATTACTATTCTAATTCAAATCCGCATGAATACAGAATTATGAAAAACCAGAATAATGGTCGGTTAATCTGTGGGGAGGAATATGGGGTCCCGACAACACCACAAGTTGTGAAAATACGCATAAAAGACGCTTTTCATACTGTAACCCCTCAACTGTTGTCCAGAGTTAGCACTGGTTTCGAAAAAAGAATATGTAAATGTTTGGATATGGATGGTCGATATTTCGAACATTTACTATAAATATTTTGCTTCTGTTTTATGCTATCGTCAATATGTTATACCATTGTTGCTGTTGGACGACTATAAGTCAAGTTACGAGTTTCTGAACATTTGTAAAGATATTCCTGATAATTATTTTTATAGGTGTAAATTACCTGTCATTTCCAAATGCTATAGGCAACTAGATACATTAGAACATCTATTCGAAAAACACAAAATGATGCAAAAAACGCGAAGACTTAGTTATAGAACATCCTTATACCATTCGACAGGTATTTAAAAGGTACATTTTCTGGTAAGTTAAAAAGTATAGCGTTCTATTTAAATTAATCAAGTTATAGCCAATTAAATTTCTTATTTGATTAGTTTTAATTTTTGGACACCCTGCAAAGCCTATTGACAACCATTTGGTGTTAGTTGTCGACATAGAAGATGAGCTTATTCTTGGAATGGATCTGATTCGTCAACATGGATTTTTTTTTCAACAATAAGCTTAAAATCTTAATATTTGGCACTCAAGAGTTTATTCTGTCAAAGAACCATAGTACCGAACCAAACAGAGTCATTGCCGAACAAACAACCAGAATAAAGAAACATACAGAGAAGATCATTTACGGAAGACTGGACAAGAGTTCTGGAAGCCATATAGGAACACCAAAATAAACCCTGTAAAGCCAATATTCTTCCTAACTGTGCCAAAATTAATAAAGGAAACGGAGTGGTATTATACGAGCCAATAAAGTGGGTGGTAAAATGTGAACAACAGCTACATCAAAATTGTCATGTAACGGACTAATTGAGAAGCTCCAGATGCACTGGACATATCTTACACCACAAGGACTTAAAAAAGCCAAGAGTTTTATAACGGAGCATAGTGACGTTTTTGAAGCAGAAGATTGTTATATCGGCAGAACGAACATCATACAGCATGAAATAAATACTGGTAGGCACAATCAAAACACCAGTCACCTAGAAGACCTTCCATAACCAAGCGCCAGGAAGTGGAGTTATTTGTTGACGAAATGCTGCATGAGGGTGGTATAGAAGAGTCATCTAGTCCTGTGTTATCTCTGGTTGTACTAGTAACCAAAAAGCATGGAACTACTAGATTTTTTGTTGACCATAGGAGGTTTAGTGACATTAGTAAGAAATCTAGCTATCCACGTCTTAGAACTGATGACACTTTGCCAACGTTGGCTGGACCACAATGGTTCTCCACACTGGATCTAAAAAGTGGATAGACATCTAAGATAAAGATAAGGAGAAGACGGCTTTTTCTACTGGGGTGGGTCTATATTATTTTAACGTTATGCTATTCTGACTACGCAACGCTCCTGTTACCTTTGAGCAACTAATGGAAACAATACTGCTAGATCTTACGTGGAAAACAAGTCTAGTCTATCTTGATGATATCATGGTTATGAGGAAAACATTTGATGAACACTTACAGAATTTCTTTTTGCAAGAATTTAAAACGCTAACCTTCGATTTAACCCCAAAAAGTGTATACTCTTCCAATAAAAGCTAAATTTCTTGGACATGTATAGTCACCAGAGGAAATCTATACGGATGAAAAAAAATCAAATAATAAAAAATTGGCCGACTACGTGACAAACATGAGCTAAGAAGCTTTCTGGGTTTATTTGCATACTGAAAATCCGTAGAAGTTTTTTCCGATATTGTTTCACCCTTGCATAAACTCACTGAAAAAAAAATTCTTTATCAATAGAATTCTGAGTGTGATCAAGCTTTTCGAAAAAAAAATTTAGACAATCCACAAGATCAGGGAAAATTCATATTGGATACAGTTGCCAGTAACATAGGGGTAGGAGCTACATTTTCTCAAATACAAAATGGTCAAGAACTAGTTATTGAATATTTCAGCCGTGTGTATTCAATACCGGAAAGAATTGCTTGCCATGATCAAAGCTGCCCAATATTTTCGTAAATATTTGTATGAACAAGAATTTTTAATAAGAAGAGACCACGCAGCTCTTAAATGGCTCCTAAACATGAAGCAGTCTGAATGACAAGTAGCAAGATAGCTTGAGAAGCTACAACAATACATTTTTAAAATCAAATTTAGACCAGGAAGACTACATAATAATACAGACGCTTTGTCAAGAAGCCCATGTAAGGAAGAATGCAAGTACTGTAGCAAAGTAGAACAAAGAGAAGGGTTTCCTATTCAGAGAGTCACTTTTGACATTGATCTATACTGGAGTACAGCTCAACTAGCTTGAAGATAATGATCTGGCGTCATTCCTTGAATTTAAAGAAAATAACGTACCGCGTCCTAGTTGGGAAGATAGCTCGAATAAAGGACTCACATCCAAGGTACTTTGGGCTCAGTGAGACTCGCTGTTGATTGAAGATCGGTACTAAAGAGATCCTGAGGAAGTGCTGATGATAAAGAAATTAAAACTAAGATAGTGGGACCTAGAAAGAAAGTTCCAATGGTTTTAGAAGAAATTCAAAATGGGCAGTCTGGTGTTCATTTAGGAGTTAACAAAACTCTAGACAAAATCCAAGAAAGATTTTACCGGGTTAACTACTGTCAAGACGTAAAATCATGGTGTAGACAGTGCCTTAAATGTGCAGCTAGCCGTAGTGCTAGTATTAAGATCTAAGGGAAAATGAAGGAGTATAATGTAGGAATACCTTTTGTACGGACCTTGTGTAAAGACGACAAATACTCTATGGTAACGCCTCTTATTTTTGGCCTTGACACATTATAAGCTGCTTCTATTTCCAGAGCCCTATCAAACGCTTCACTGCAATAATTAAACTAGTTTATACGCAACATACGCTGTATTTTATGATCTCTGATTCCATCAGTAAAATACTGGATTGTAAGCTCTTCTTGAAATTCTTCCGTAGCTCCTGGGTAAGCCATATGAACAAGGCGTCGGACATCCATTTCGTATTCTTGCAAACTTTTGCCATTTCTCTGATGTCTTGATTTGAGTTGCGTCTGGTACAACTGACGTCAATGTGGATCTCCAAATCTTCTTTCCAGCATAGCAATAAGGATCTCATATTCTTTTTGTTGCATTGTAGGAATTGTTTGAAATAATTCCAGTGGTGCTCCACGAAGTACGATTACTAATTCAATGGCCATCTCTTCGTAATTCCAGGTATTTGCACTAGTGGCAGCTTCAAACTGTCGTTTCTACATTGTCCAAAATGTTTGACCACCGTAAGTTGGAGGTTTGATGTTCTGTCTGGTGATTATTACTTTATCAGAAGAGCCATCTTTCTTCTTATTGACTTCTATCTGTAGGCTCTTCAATTTATATTTTATCCAGTCAACGACTTCTCTTATTTCTTGTCGCACCTCTTGGCATATATCTTCTATGTATTGTAGCACCTCTTGGCGTATATCTCCTATGTCTTGTCGCACAATACATTCAATACTAATTACTTTTGATTCAATAATATTTACCTCTTGGCGTATTTTTAATTCTATGTCGTCTACGACTTCTTTTATTTCTTGTCGCACTTCTCATATGTCTTTTCGCACTTCGCCTAGCTCTGTCTTAAACTTTTGTGTTTGTATAGCTCGATCGACTTTTTGTTGCCCTTATACAGTCATTAGCTAAATTTCTTTTCATCTTTAATGCGACTTTTTTCTTTTTTCTGTTTTTCATTGGCGACGTGCTTCTTCTTCCTGTTCTTCTTTTAGACGACATTTTTCTTCTTGTAGGCGACGGTCCTTTTCTTCCTGCTTTTCTTTATGGCTACGCGCTTCTTCTTCCTGCTTTTCTTTTAGACCACGTTGTACTTAGTTTTGTTTTTCTTTTTGGCGGCGATCTTCTCCTTCTTGCTTCTCTTTTTGGCGCTGTTCTTCTTCTTCTTGTTTGTTTTTAAGACGTTGTTCAGTACTGTTGAAAATTATGCGGCATGGCTGATTGTGGATTCGAGGTTATGCCTTTAGCAGGGATGCTATGTCGGAATAAATGATGGAGCATGGTTTGTGATGAGTTTGATGTATGATGTAGTGTTGTTTGATATTATATGGTTGGTTGAGTAACGTAAAACATCCATAGCTTCACCTCGTCATGCTAGAACAAGAGCACGTGCCTTCTCCGGTGGACTTCAATTATTGCCGGTGGCGGCCGCTTCAAATTGACGGACATAGTTCTTCCTTCAGTTCTTATTTCATGTCTTTTTCACTTGTCTTAAGTTCCTGTCTCATGTTCTCCAGCCTTGTTTTTAGATCCTATTTTATATCATCTTGGCTTGTCTTTAATTCTTGTTTCATCTCTTCTTGAATTGCCTTTAATTTCTGTTTTATATCGTCTTGGCTTATTTTCAGTGTAATCAATTTTTGTTTCATATCGTCTTGACTTGTCTTTAATTCCTGTTTCATATCGTCTTGACCTTTCTTCATATCTTCTTGGCTTGTTTTCAATGTCATTATTTCTTGTTTCATATCATCTTGGCTTATCTTTAATTCTTGTTTCATATCATCTTGGCTTGTTTTCAATGTCATCAACTCTTGTTTCATATCATTTTGATTTTTCGTCATATCTTCTTTCAATCTTGTTTTATCTCTTCTTGGCTTTTTTTCATATTTTCTTGGCTTGTTTTCATGTTGTTACATTTAAATTTCGTTTTAAACATGCATAGGGCTCACCTTATCATTTAGCCACTAATTACTGATAACTAATGTTATTCTATAAAAGTTATACAGTTTTAAGAGCGTAGTATACTTTATAAATACGGTTGTTTGTAAGGAAACTTCTCTCGAGGAATTTTATAGTTCGGAACATCATTCAAGACAGTCTTCTTAACGTTGCTTCTTTTAAGGCATTCAAAAGGGTGAAAATATTAAATGTGAAGGATGTAAACAAGCCATTAAGGAAAGAAAGATAGGCTAAACTTTAGATATCATCAATGTATCTTTTTTTCATATTCTACTGGGGCCTGCTTATAATTTATTAATGGGATAGTGTAGTTCTTGAGCCAATGATTATTCTTTTTCAGAAAAAATGTGTATTATTTTCCCGGCTTTGTTATGACACTTTTCGTGACGTTAGAACTGTCATTTGCTAATAGATCAGGGCTTATCTGTTTTTAGGTGGATGTGAAATGGAACATGGAGATTTTTGCATGAGAGCCTTCAGAATAACCTGAATAACGATACTTTGGATATGCGTACTTTCAAAAAGTTGGGCAACATTGTTTTCATTAATAAATATATAAAATTAACGAAAAAAAAAAAATGATTTTTTTCAATTTTCTATCGTGTAACTTTGAAGGCATTCGTTTTAGAGGAAAGTTGAAGAGGAAAAAAATTTTTGTAATTAAATATGCCGTAAGATAGGTTTAGCCGGAAAACTAAACATATATTTCCCTTATTGCAAAATAGCAATAATTAAAAAAAAAAGATAAAAAAGCAGGTTTTTAATCAATTTTTTTTCGACCATTTAAATTTCTCTGAGGATCTTCATATTAGAGCAAAGAAAACTTTGTGCAATGATAAAATAACATGCTAAAATTTGCTACGATCGAATCGATAGTTTTTGCACAATAATTTTGCAATCCGATTTTGTTTACAAAAACTGACCATTTTTCAAGTCCAAAATATCACGTAAACATATTTAAATTTATTTTCGACATATAGCAGGGAACTCAAGTTTTCCAACGCTTTTTTTAGAATCAAAATCGGATGAGTTGGACGCCCTCAGGAATTGTTTAAAGACATTGTTGATATTTTTCCTTCTAAACAAATAGATTATCTCGGCAGATTTTCATTGTATTTTTTTTTGCAATACATGGTTTGAAAGTACTTGGAAAGATGCTTCTTTTCGTGAAAAGAAAATGTCAAATCCGTCAATTGGTTTCCGAAATATAAACTGTCAAAGTTGACAGTCTGTTACGGTGAATCTTTAGACAATACAGACCTGATTCTTGAACCAAAAACTTTGTCTTGCCGAGCTCTTTTTTGGTACAAATATTTAAATGTTTATGTTACTGGAAACTTTAATAAAACATGAACAGAATATCGCCCACGTGCGTGAAAAATGAAAAAGAGGGGTGGGGAGCTCTCATTTTAAAATTGAATTCGAAGTTTCAAAGTCCAAAACTGAAAAAAAATTTCATTTTCTCGGCTTGTAATGGAGCGATTTTGATAATTTTTTTGTAAACCGAAGTACCGCGAATAATGGAACTCAAATATCATAATGTCACGTGCCCATCATGCATTCATTTTATTATAAACAAATAACATTATTTATGCATCATACTTACAGCATACTGCACCCTATATACTTTCCAAGGAAATCTTTGTTTATTAATATAATTAAGCATACTATAATGATATATATTTACTTTAATTATCAAAATTATTTAAACAATCATTGTTTAAACAAACTGAAAAAAATTTTGGTTGTAAATTATTTTATTCATAAAATACAGATAAAAATAAAATAATGATTTTATATAAATCATATATGAAAACTTAATAGTTTTTAAGTCATAAGTAATACAATACTTCTACAAATATTTGGAGATATAATATTTTCGGAGATGGGAGCTTGATGCTTTAAAATGTAACCGTTAACATGAAAGTGGTGGGGGGGGGGGAAGAGTAAGAAACATCTGCTCAAATTGGCATTCTAAAGTTATAGAATAGGCATTAAAGAGAGGTAGTCTGTAGTTATTATGTGTCCCTGTTTGTGGAAAGATACTCTTTACAGTTTACCAAAAATTGTATTTTAGAAATGTGCACGACATGGTATGTATAATTAATATGCAGATAAATTCAATTTGGAAACAAGTTTTTCAATTTGAATTAATGTCGTTTTCACCATTATATTTACTTATTAATCAAATATTTTTCTTAATTTTTTCGTATAGGTGAATATTATGAAACAATTCATTTTTGCCGAAAGGAATGGTAACTGGGAATTGCATATAAAAAGATCGCGTAGAATGTTGCTACATTTAAATGCCAGTGGTCATTTTCTTTATGCCAACTCTTTGGAAATATATATGCAGGATATGCACATCTTACAACCAGAATGAACCCCACTGAATATGACAAATTCATCAATCAGATTATTTTACTTTTAGAAGATCTGAAAAATTTTGCTGTGGCGTTTGGACAGGCATATGCATAGAGCAGTTTGAAATATAATATTTAGTGTTAAGAGTGCTTTATTGAACTTTTTGAACATAATTTATAAAGAATAACTATTTTATTTCTATCTGTATTTTTCGAATAAAATAATTTTAAACCAAAATTTTTTTCAATTGGTTTAAACAATGATTACTTAAACAATTTTGATAATTTAAGTAAATATATATCCTTATAGTATGCTTAATTATTATTAACAAAGATTCGCTTCCATTATTCGCGGTACGTCGGTTTACAAAAAAATGATCAAAATCGCTCCATTAGAAGCCGAGAAAATGAAAATTTTTTTCAGATATGCATTTTTAATCTTCGAATTCAATTTTAAAATGAGGGATCCCCACCACTTTTTTTTTCTTTTCCACGCGCGTGGGCGATATTCTTTTAATTTTTTATTAAAGTTTCCAATAATATAAACATTTAAATATTTGTATCAAAAAAGAGCTCAGCAAGACAAAGTTTTTGGTTGAAGAATCAGGTCTGTATTGTTTATAGATTCACCGTAACAGGCTGTCAACTTTGACAGTTCGTATCTCGGAAACCAATTGAGGGATTTGAAATTTTTTCACGAAAAGAAGCGTCTTTTCAAGTACTTTCAAACCATGTATTGCAAAAAATCCAATGAAAATCCGCCGAGATAATCTATTTATTATTTGGTAAGTACCAATCTCATTATCTATTAGTTATTTTTTAAATATTGTAAAATCCCCCACCTCTTTCTTGAGCTGTCGAGCATCTTTGTTGCGTCCTTCGCAGCCCATAGGAGTAACTAGTCTGAGCGGTTGTCAATTCTTATATTGACTAGGTTAAAATAAGTAAGGAGGCAACAATGTCTTGTATCATCATCAGTATCTGATTTAAACTAGTTTAAAGTTGTTCTTCCATTTTTGCTTTTTGCTTTGTTATTTCCACTGGCATAAAATTTCAATTCACTATTTTCATTTTTTCTAATTTTCTAACCTGCGTTAACCTCTTTTGTATTTGATCGCACCTCTGACACCAATTTGTTCCGGACGGCCGTTCTTCAAACACACTGTACCCACTGTATTATTTTAATAAGTTTTTACTGTCAATCTCAGTTCTGACACTTATCAAACTAATTCAAGTTGCATCGACGAGCTCTCAAAGTAAACTGTCCATGAAAGCTGATCTGGACCTTTTATATATCCCTTTGGTCGATACCAGGAGATTCCCTAATTTTCTTTAAGTATTTCCATACCACATGGTGTCACAAAAATGAGAAAAACGAGTAATCTGGCGATTCTAGCCTTCTATTATCAGCGTTCTATGTTAAAAATAAGGAAATAGAATTCTCTGAAAAGTTCCAGACCTTCTTTCATCGACGTCTCGTGAGAAAATTAACAAAAGATAAAATTAATTAAATAAATTATAAACTCGTAGAAAATAAACCTAAAACCGTACAAACTAGAAACACAAACTAGCACTATGAAATGTATACTGCTATAAAGTCCATTTAGAATATACCCAACTGTAAGTATATTGTATCCACTGTTCTTTAAAGTAGATTTAAAAATACTAAATTAACTAAACTATCGTTTGCAAGACTTTCGAACCAGAAATGCCCTCTGTATTTTTTAATACAGTATAAAAGAATTTATTTTATATAAAATTTCAACCGGTACAAAGCAATTTCTATAAAATGTTTACAAACTGTTAAATTAATAAGCCAATTTCCATATGTCAAGTAATTTTCCCTGATACATTTTCATATTAGTTATTATAATGTTATGTTATTCCTATTATTGTGTTATTTTCAGACATAGAGAACATGTTTCCAAACGACATTTTCTTTTTTATTTCAATGGCAAAATTAGCCAGTTTTTTTGGTATGGTACCTTATTTTGACTTTCAGAATAATATTTTAGTACACGAGCAGTACTACAGGAAAAAAATTCTAACCTTGGTAATTCTAGCAGCATTTTTATATGGCACAACCCTCTTGGAGAGAAAAGCATATACACATTTTGTATATCTATCAGTCCTTCTAAGTATTCTTGGCATACTTCTTGATGGATGTCAATATCTAATAATGCTTTGTTCCCTCATTAACTCTTACCAGAAACGGCTAATTTGGAGTAAACTTTTTTGTGAATTTAATTCACTCGATAAAGTTCTTTCCACTGATAGATCTAAATTTGAACAACATATTTTCAAATACGTTCTTATTTACTTTGTATCCCTCTTGTTCATTATTGCTATACAGATATACTACTTCTATTTTATTTTGAATCTCACAGATGAAAATGATTCTAAAAAAACATCCATAGTTTTATTAAAGCCGACAATGCGTATAATCTTAACTTTTTATACCATATGGAAATGTTTTATTATCATAGTGTTATTGTTAGCCACGAAGAGTAGATATCGAAGAGTAGAACGCCTGATTATTCAACTGAAATTTGAAGATTGTGAGCAAACTATTTTTGAAATCATTAAGACAGTCGAAATATTAACACTTCGTCTTCATTATATCGTAGCACATTTGAGAAATCTTTTTGAAATTGAGCTTTTTCTGATGGTTGTCAATGGATTTCTCAGCTGTTTAGTAATTTGTATTTTTGCACAACTTAATGGATATGTATTAAATAGCATAATATGGTTAATTTTTTTTATGGTAAGTTAATTCATCAATTAATTAGAAACATAGCCAGCTTCATGAGTTGACAAAGAAAATGTTAATATTTAATTTTGTACTAATTTAAAAACTTATTTTTAGATGTGTAATATTTATTGTAACTTTGTTTCTTTTTGTTGACTGTGCAGTTATTAATTAGATATAACTTTTTTGTGTTTCTGTCATAATATTACTTTTATAAAATTACCACATATTTTTGTTTTTAAGTTTCGGTTTATTTTATTATTTAAACTGTAAACAAGATCAGGAATTTGTATTTTGTTAACATATAAGTTGAAATTTTTTTTTTACCTAATGTCAACTTGTGGTTACACTTAAACTACATTTTTTAGTCTATTTTATTTGGCGTTTGAAAGTAAATTGATAAACAGACAGAAAATTTCTGAAACATCTGCAATTTTATTGCCTTATTAACTTCTTATATATATTACTCAGGTCGTTTGTGTCTGTCCTAAAATTCGTGATATTGGATGTTCTTCTAGTGTAAATCATTTCTTTAATATAGTATTCAAATTTAATATACTTTTTTTACATACTCTATACAAAAATAAAAATTATATATAGTGTTCATTTCGTCAACAAAAATGTAGAATATGTCATACTTATTACAACTACATCCAATAAATATGGTTTATATTTTAAAACTTTCCTTAGTTAGTGTACTTCTTTACATTAAAAGATATAAATTTGAACAACATATTTTCAAATATGCTGTTCGTTCTTAGTTCTCTACAGTTTTGTCATTTCTCTGTGGCTATACGCTTTTTATATTACTTTTATTATGACAGATATCAATAACATTATAAACAAATTAGCGCTATTATCATTTCCCACGGTAAATATAATTTTAAAGATATATAGTTTTTTTAAGTGCATCATTATTATAACGTAACTTCACGAAGTAGATATCAAAACCTAAAAAATCTAGTCACTCAAATTAAATTTCAAGAGTCCGAAGAGAATGTATTCATGATTATGAAGAAAGTTGAAAGATTAATTTTTCATCTTCATAAAATCACAGTGCATTTAAATCATCTTTTTGAGACAGAGATTTTCGTAATGATTACCAACGCATTTCTAAGTTATTTATTTCTTTGTTTTTGTCTACTATTTGATGAATATCCGCTACACAATTTGATGGAATTAATTTTTCTCATGGTAAGTTATCAATTAATATATTATTTAAAGATTGAATTAACCCAAGGGGCTGGTAAGGAAGATTTAACAAAATTGGGAAGTTTAATAAGGTCAATGGAGGCAATTCCACAAAAATATTTTCAAGATGGTGGCACATCCGTTTACACCGAAAGTTGATACCTCTTGGCTTGTTTCAAATAGAACACCCTATATGTTATTTTACTTGTAAATGCTATGTAAAATTATAGATATATTTCATGTCTAACTGTTTTTGTCATATTTTAAATTTTAAATCAAAAATGGCATTTGCTGGCCTGAAATATCCTTAATTTTCTCCTATATTCAAGCTCTTATTACTTAATTGGGGTGGATCCCTCTAGAAGGGAATCTACTTTAGTGGCCGGTGTTGATATTTTGATAATAAATAAATATAGAGTGATCAAAACTTAGCATTAAGTATTAACTTCAAAAAATTGTTAAAAGCCAATTTGGTTAAATGTCGATCCCATATTTTTATAATGCCTTATTTAGCATTAAAAATAAGGGTAACTTTGGTTATTTATTCGAAAGTTTTGTAGTTTTTGAAATATTGTCTATTTAACATTTCTGTATTGTTAAAAGATATACGGCTTTTAAATTTTGTTATTAGTTGCCATGGCTACAAAACGCGACGAAAGAAAAAAATTAAATACAAAAAGTCACTATTTCTTATAGTTTGACATTAATAAATAAAAATCATACTGGGGCGATAAAATTATACGCATGAAGGTTACTTAAATTTGTTTATTATCTACTGGAAATGTTACAAAGTTTTATCAAGAACATGTCACACATTTGCTGATAGATATGTAGATAAACAGAAACTATCACGAACCAGTGTTAAACGAATATTGGAAAATTTCAAAAAATTTGGCACCGTTGAGGCAAAAATGCATTAAAAAAAATCTATTCTCAATGATAAAAATGTCGAACTTACAATTCTGGGATATCTTGCGGTATATCCTACGACATCGTTAAGAGAAGTGGTTTTACAAACCGAACACTCAAAGCTTTCTATACATAGAATTCTGTTGAAACACAAATTCCAGCTTTATTTAATATTTTTGTTTCAATACTTAAGATACATTGATTTTCCGAAAAGAGTGCAGTTTTGCGAATTTATATTAACGATGACACAAGACGACCCTCGATTTTTGGACAACATAATTTGGACTGATAAAGCAAGATTTACGAAAAATTACTTTTTTAACGGACACAGTTCCAATTTTTTGAGTGATTCAAATTCTGATCCAGTAAGATTGCGTAATTTTCAAGAAACCTGTCAACTTAACGTATTTTGTGCTATAAGAAATGATGTAAAAGTACTACTACATTTTAATGAAGAAAACTTCAATGGTATATCATTAATAATACGAAGCACATTATGTCCCATTTTAAACTATGTATTAACGTGTGTAGGAGAAAGATATTTAAATATTCTAGAAGAGTTAGACTATCAATATTTAAGCAATTTACCTCTGGCGGAACACAGGTAGATTTTTTACCAACACGATGGCTCCCCACCACACAGAATCGTTCCTTACTAATTTCCTACAAGTAACGTTTTTTGACAACAATAGATATTTTCTGTTGTCTTCTCGTTCTCTTTATTTAACTGTCTTAGATTATTTTATATGAAGAATGATAAAAAACAGCTTATTGTAATCCAATGACAATAATGAAAAACTGTATGGCAAGGGTAAGAGACGCGGTCGAAAGTTTATCTCCAGATTCAATTAGAGTGGACACCCATGTCGAATTAACTTGGAGATGCAAAAAATGTTTAAAAGTTCAGGGTGAAAACTTTGAATATTAAATAAAATCAGTCGTTTCTCTGTGTAGGTAGGCTGTTTAGCATTTTTACAATACAAAAATTTTAAACTACCATTATTCTAAAAACTGCAAATTTTTGGAATATTCAACCTTATATAAAATCGCCCTTTTTTAATATTAAAAAGAATAACATTATAAAAATAGATGGTTTACCTTAAAAATGGACTTTTAATGACTTTTTTTAAAGTAAATATTTAATGTTAGTCTTTGATCACCCTATATTTTTTTGTTATTAAAATGTCAACATAGTCCACTAAAGCAGATCCTTTTCTAGGAAGAAATCAACCCCAATTAAATAATAAAGGCTTTCATAAAGGAGAAATTGATAGTTATGTTTAGGCCTGTAAACGACATTTTTGACATTAAGTTTAAAATATATCAAAAACAGTTAGACTTAGATAGAACATATACACAAAATATGTCTATAATTTTGCGTGGAATCTAAAAATGAAATAACATATAGAGTATTCAATTTAAAATAAGTCAGATGGCATCAATTTCCAATACAACAGAAAGTGTTACCATCTTGAAAATATTTTAGCTGAATTTCCCCCATCGACTTTAGTAAACTGTCAAATTAAAAAATAAAATAAAATCTATTTTTTCGAGAAATCGATGACGGCACTGCATCGTGGGATAAACTGTATAAAAATTTGAAATAAGAAATTCCACCTATAGAGGAATTAGTCGCGTCAGCATCCACAACAAACCTCTGATCAGGATCAGGATTTGACAATATTGGAGGATTACAAAATGGTTCCGTTAGTTTCCTAAAACCAGTTTAACAGTCTGCGTACCATTCATAGTTGTTGCTATTTCCAGTCATTCGATGTAAGGTCCTGCAATATTGGCGAATCTTTTTATCAATCTTCTATAGTAAGTACAGAGACTCAGAAAACTTCTTAGCTCATGCTTGTTTTTCGGTACTGACCAACCTTGAATGGCTCCCGTCTTCTCTGGAACGATTCGTACACCAGCTTTGGTGATTATATGCCCCTGAAAAAATTGACATTTCTTCGGACGGAGCTTCAATTGTGTACTTTTTAGTTTATGAAATACATCTTAAACATTTTTCAGGTGATCGTCAAATGTTATTCCCGGAATTGTAATGTCATCTAGGTAGACTAGGCATATATTCCAAGTTAGTCCATATAAGATTCATTCCATCAAATGTTTAAAAGTGGCTGGGGCATTGCATATATCAAATGATATAAAAATAAATTGCCATAGCCCCATTTCAGTAGAAAAGGCGGACTTTTCTTCATCTTCTGGATGAAGCTGTACCTGCCAATAGGCATTTTTTAAGTACCATGTGGAAAACCATTTTGACCTAAGATAACTACAGTGTCGTCAATACGAGGTAAAGGAAAACTGTCTTTCTTTGTGACATCATTAAATCTTCTAAAGTCAACACTGAATCTAGTTGAGCCGCCTTTCTTCTTAACTAGTAAAACTGGGGATGTTCATGTTCAGAGTTTGGGAAGGTTCTATAATGCCTTAATTCTGCATGTCTTTAAGCATCTTGTCCACCTCATCATATTTTGCTAACGGTATTCTTCTTGGAGCTTTGTTAATTAGAGCTGCTTCACCAGTGTTTAGTCGATGCTCGACTATATTGGTTCTTCCCAAGTCGCTGTCAGATAAAGCGAAAACATCCTGATTTCTTCTTAAAAGATCTTTCAGTCTAGTCATTTGAACTTGATTCTATAAAGGTGTTGATGTACTAACTAGGTCTTGGAGCACCTTAGGTAGATTATCAGGTAATTCTTCAGGTTGTAACGAGATACCGGTAACTATCATATCCATCGGTTGACAGGTAGTAATATTGTCACCTCTTCTGATCTGTTGAGGAAAATCCTTCAAGTTCAGCATCATAACAAATATAGTGCTTGTTTTATTCTGGATATTCCTGCAGGAAAAATTCCTATTATTTAGGATAGGTTAGATCTCAACTTTTATGTACTATTAAGCTGTGTGTAGTTAATATAAGTTTTGGAAGGGTTAGTGAAAGGTGTTTTATTTTATTCCCCGAACCTAGGGAGCATTTTTTAAGGAGACAATCTCGTAACAATTGGTGTCGGTAGTGAGGATTATCACCGAGTTTCCAGAAAATTCTATTAGAAATTAGAGGAGAAAGAGAAACGAATTTCAATCTTGATTTGTTATCTACTAAGAAGATAGGAATATTCTATTTGAAAACTAAAGCAGATAGAAATAAACAGACTTCATCATTGGAATTGTCATTAATAAACAAGCTTAGAATCGAATTTTCGACAAAGTTCTAGAACATTCTATTTGAAAACTAAAAGAGATGACGAAAAATGGACTTCACCATCAGATTTATCATTAAGATAGAAGCCTAGAACCGATTTTTCAGCAAAGTTTCCAGAACATTTTCTTTGAAAACTAAAAGAAATAGCCAAAAACGGACTTCATCTTCGAATTTGTTAACAAGAAAGAAGTCTAGAACCGAATTTTCGACAACATTCTAGAATAGTCTATGGTAAATACTATACAGCGAACAGCCGAAATTGAGCAAATATATAAAGTACTGACTGATATTATGGAAGGTATTGAACAACAACGCTAAAAAGGGAAGCAAAAAAAGAACGTCGCCGCTAAAGAGAAAAGCAAGAAGAAGGACAACGTCATCTAAAAGAAAGGTAGGAAGAAGAGGACCGTCGCCTAAAAGAAGAACAATGTCGTCTGAAAGAAAAATAAGCAGGAAAAAAAAATCGCCAAAAAAAAAGAAGGACGTCGTTTTAAAAATCAAGATAATCTTTTCAAATGGATACAAGAGCCCTTATACAAGGACAAAAAAAAAAATTCGACTAAATTATACAATAACAAACGCAAAAGTTGAAGGAAGAGATAAGCGAAATGCGAAAAGACATATGAAATATAGAGTTCTATATCACTATGCGGACACGAATTTCATGTTTTTTAAAATTATTAGAAAATATAAATTTCAAATTAGAAATTAAAAGAAAAAAAAATGAGGAATGTCTAGTATCTTTTTTAGAAAAATATATTTGAAATTGCCAATTATTGGGGTTATACAGAAGATTATCTTGCAGCGATGTCAGATTTTTAATGCTTTTAATAACAGAAATAGGAGTTTAATTGAGTTATGGATAAATGTGCGAAAATAAATAGGAAACAAAAAGAAAATTCCTAATTAAAAAAAAAATTGAAAAAACAAAATCTGAACTAGCCTGAACCTAGGACTGACCCGAATACAAGTGAATTGACCTAACCTGAAATAAATAAATTATTTTATAGCAAACGTTCCTTGGTATTTTGGAGAGCAACAAATACAGAAAAAGAGAACTTAAACTTATTTGAATTAACCTGAAGGTCTTTAATGCGGGCTTTATGTCATTTTAAATTCTTTTGACCGCCCGGAATTTCTAAATGAAATGTTAGATTATAGCGACAGTTATTATCTCTAAATCGTGCTTTAAATATAAAAACGAAGCCTATTATTGGAATCATATTCTACTTGTTGCTTTTATGTGCCATTATCGGTATTTATCTTATATGTTTATAATTTATAACGTTCTGTAATCTGAAGAATGAAGAAAATAATAAATGTGACAAACTCTGCAGCTTGTTAATTTTGATACACTAATACTTTTATGTACCTGTAATAGTTGACGTAAACATTTTAATATGGTGATTGAAATAGAGAGGAAATTTCATTTCTGGAAATATTTTTATGTCTTAATTATTTATTTATCGACGGATAACACTGTCCATTTTACAATAATTAATTACAGAGCTAGAGTGAAACATAACAATCTGATATCAATAATAGTACAACAAAAGAGTGTATACAAAGAAAAAAAGTGTACACTAGTCAATCAGTAACAGGAAAAACAGAAAACATCAATCGACAAACAAGTCCAACAGCCTTCAATTAAAATGATTCAAGGACGCATCAGAAAAATTCAAGTCACCCAGCTCATTAGCATATTCAACCACCATTGGTATAAAAGAATGTCTTGCCTAATTTGTTCTGTGACAAGGCTGGTGAAATATATGGGAAGTACGAGTACTCCTGGGAGGGACCCACATACCAACACCCGACAGCCGGTGCGGGCAATCGGTGATACTGTTTATAATTTTAAAGAGAAGTTGTAAGTCTCTACCCTTTCTTCTAGCAATGGGGAGCATATTAAACTCGGAGCACAAAGCAGCATAATCGAGATCAGAATTTCAAGTTAATATATCTGAGAATCCTTTTCTATACCTCGAACCGGTACACATGTGATTCATAGTGGGAGTTTCAAACCTAAGAAGCGTACTTAAGGTGTGTTCGAACCACCGAGCAATACGGTCAGACAGCGCAGCAATAACTTCCACATTCTGAGAGGAGACGTAAGTATCATCCCGAGGAATCGCCACTGCCCAAATAATTTCATTAGTCTAGGCTGCCTTTGGTAAATTAAAATCACCGACTACGCAAAGTTCGGTATCACAGTAATGGTTTGTGAGAGAGTCCAAGACTTCATAAAAGGCTAAATAGTTCTGAAGTGGTGAGTTTGGAGGCAGATATATACTCCGAAAAACTAATAATTGTGATGCGTCTTAAACAAGTTTATGCATAATAAGTGACCATTTTCCGCACTGAAAATTATTTGGTAAAGTAATTGTATTGTATTTTTTGATACAAAAAATTTTGTGAAAAATCTCTTATTTAGAGTGTTCTTTTAATGATATGCAACCAAATCTAGTTTAGTTTAGGTCAGTTCAGGTATAATCTTTGTCTTTAGACCAACATAGCTTGCCGAACGATCTGTTTCTCCAACCTAAAAAATCCAACACAGTTTTGAAGTTTTTGATCTGTCTTATAATATAGAAAAAATTGACCTTTTAATGAAACTATTATTAAGTGTTTATCGACCGTTTGTTGTGTTTTCGTGCTGAGCTAGATTAACAAATTAGTGAGCAAACACTATTTGATTGATCAGAATTATCTTTGAAATTGGAAATTTAACTTGCCCAAAGGCCGTTAACATTGGCTGGGTTTAAAGTTGTTTGCCACTCACTAAAAAATGCTTTTTCCCATGTCGTTCGCGTATTTTTCTGTTCTACAATGTAAATTTACAAGTTCTGAAAGGAAGTATTTTAATATATTGTCTTATAATATTTTTCTCTAGGATTGATATTCACCTAGATATAATAAAAAAAATGTAAGAAAATCGTCGATTTTTGAAATTTTTACGCTTTGATCTGCTCTTTTCAAACTGGCACATAGATCAATTATTATTCCCGACATCATTCCGGAATAATTTCTAATTCCATTGAATTAACCTACTCATATACATAGCATGCGTTGGTTATCAACACTTTCCTATATACTCTTTATATTTATAACAAAAATAGCTCTACACCTGAAAGTAATCAAATGCGAGATGCTGCGAATACTACTTCAGTTTTACGTGGCTTATAATCAGTTTTGCCGAATCTTCGTATGCTTATTCATACATGGCTTGCTCGCATTACATCAAAAGTTCAGGAGTAAAATAAAGGGTGTATAGTACAAACAGCATTGAATCCATCCAAGTACTGTTGTAATATAGGAGAAAGTCTGGCTTACTACTTATCGACTTACCCCTGTATACTCCTATATTACAAGCATGTTCGGTTTTCTTTCTTTTCTCTCATATGGGTGGTCTTTTATTTGTCTCTCTTTCCGGGTTATTTTGTCGTCATCGGGTTATTTGGCAGGGAAAACCTAGAAAAGACCTGCCGTGTCTCAATCAGGTTAATGTATTACGAATTTCTTAAAAATGTGAGTGTTTCGTCCCGGTACCAACTATAGGACTCGTCAGTGGGATTCTAGTTGGTACCTTCCCAGACACCCGTCGTCGTACTTATTAATGTTCGGATCTGATATTTGAAGTTAAATCTGACCGGAGGATGGCGGTAAGATGTTGAATAATACGACAGTACCTTAAGGGATGTCCGTTAACAATTTTCCCATAATCCAATTTTCTAAAGCCAGGTGGTTGATTATCTTCATAAACATTTTAAATAAAAAACAAAAATATTCAACTTTTTCTGACTTTTGTTGAGATAGTTAACGATTCTAGTTACACAGGTTTACAAAAAAAATTGGATACCTATTTGATCAGACCATTTTATTCTTATGTAATTGGATGCCCTGAATCCAAATCTGAGGTCCGCTAATCTCAATCGCGTCAGGTTCAAGATCATTTTAAGGTCAAATAGAGTAAAATTCACTAAATAAATCTAAAGAAGTAGATACGTACCTTTTTTGAGGTCGGTAAATCCGAATTCGCGGTTTGTTTAATCCTTTAAGGTTGACTAGAGGTCATTTTAGTGTCATTATAAAATCAAATTGAGAAAAATCCATTAAATAAATCTGTTTTTGGGGTTACTGAATTCCAATTCGTGGTTTGTTTAATTCCACAAAGTCAGCCAGAGGTCATTTCAATATCATTTTAAGGTCAAATTGAGAAAAATCTACTAAATAAATCTGTAAAAGAAGATAGGTAGACTTTTGATTACGCTGAGTCTGAATTCGTGGTATATTTAATACCTCAAGGTGAACCAGAGGTCATTTCAAAGCGATTTAAAGGTCAAATTGAAAAAATCCACTAAATAAATCTGGAGGATTTATGAGTCTATAAAATAAAACCCAAGCCCTCCGAAAACCATACACCCCAGGCAGAGCATGTATGAGAGTTTCTGTTTCGTGTTATACACTTATAAAAACTCGCTTCGCTAGCCAAGCGGATATGTTACGGATATCTATCTAGCTGGGCGAGAGTTTTGTGGTCTTAAAAGCTTGGGTTTCGCCTTGAAAGCTCCCTCCGTTCATATGCCTGCGTGGGGTACATGATTTTGGAAGCTTAAGCTTCAGCTTACAAACTCGATCCGCTTGCCTGTCTGCTGTGTAACGGACATCGATCTAGCTGCTTGATTTATTTAGTGAATTTTATTGCATTTGACCTTAAAATGATCTTGAACCTGAAGTGATATAGGTGATCGGACCTCAGATTTAGATTAAGGACGTCTAATTACATAAAAATAGAATGGTCTGGTTAAATAGGCATCTATTTTTTTTTTGGAAACCTGTGTTGTATTTCCGCAAATTGGCACAAAGTTGTCCAATTTGCTGACACCTTTTTCCGATACTAAAACATATATTTCCAAAAAAATTACACCGGTATAAAACAATTTATGAAAAAGCTTCGTGTAATATTAAATAAACTGTTTTTCAATAAGCGTAGCTACTTTCCTAATTAAATGTTTTTATCACTAATGCTGTTATCAGTCCTTGAAAATATGTCCCACAGCAACGACGTTTTTTCTTTTATTTCAATAGCAAAGTTAGCTAGTTTTATAGGTATTGTGCCGTATTTTGACTTTAAGAATATTGTTTTAGTAAATGAGCAATACTACAGGAAGAAAATTGTCGTACTAGTTGTTTTAACAGGTTGTTTAAGCAGTACTCCTTTTTTGTTGATTACTCAAAAGTTAATGTCTTTCCCTTTACAAGTTCTTACTTTCTTCGCAATAGAATGTCAGTATTTAATCATATATATTTCTCTGATTAATTCTTACAAGAAACGTTCAATATGGAAAAAACTTTTTTATGAGTTTTTTCTAGTCAACCAATTTCTCTTCACTAAAAGATCTGTATTTCAACAGCATGTCTTTACATACGCTATTTATTACTTAGCTCTCTGCACTTTTATTATTTCTATATGGATATTCGCTTTTTATGTTGGTTTTATTATAACCAGTGCCAATGACATTAGGAACATATTGATATTATTATTATTTCCAGTAACAAGTATAATTTTAAAGTTATATTATTTTTTTAAGTGCATTCTTATTATAATGTTGCTGTTAGATTCAAGAAGTCGATATCAGAGCTTAAAAAATCTTGTCGTTGAAATTAAGTTTGAAGGGTCTAGAGACAACATATTCATGATTATAAAGAATGTAGAAATATTAGCTCTTCATCTTCATAAAATCACAGCACATTTAAAACATCTTTTTGAAACAGAAATTTTCCTAATGATTACTAACGCATTTTTAAGCTGTTTGTTTCTTTGCTTTTGTGTACTATTTGATGGATATCTGCTTCAAAATATGATGGAGTTAATTTTTCTCATGGTAAGTTATTAGCTAATTATACTGAGTTAACTTTAAAAATTGGCAACCAAGACATAACAAAATATTCGTGCTAAAAATAATTTGTTTTCTGTCGGTATTTAGATTGTTTTAAAATAGCCAGTGAATAGTTATGTCGAATAATATTATGACCTCAGGCTTTAAATGACATTATTTTTTTTTAAATAGAAAAAAACCTGCCTGTGTCATTTATTCCAAGTAAATATAGCTAACATGACATACGTGTATTTAAATAAAATCTTATATAATTTCGATTAGCATAATTCATAAGCATACTTTTTTCAGGATCTAGCAAACCAACACATTAAGCATGTGCTCATTTTGAGTATTTTTGACAGCTTATTCTGAATTCTTTGAATTTTGACTGCAAGTAAAAATCATTGCAATATAAGCATGAGGGGATACTTTCATCATAGAAACAGCAACGTAGCGAAGGAGGGTGTGAAGGGGTGCCACACCCCGCAAACTTTCATTAGTCAGCAAATTTTATCGGAAAATTCCAGCAATTCAAAAAAAGTTCGATAATTTAACATAAAATCGGAAATTTTGAAAATTTTGGTGCAACGAATGTTGAATAAAAAGTTTATTTTGATTTTCTTTAAAGCTTATATTCTTATTTAAAAATTTTCGTATTTTATTGTGAATACAATTTTTAAGAGTCAAATAGTAGCCGGCAAGCATAGAAGCATTCCACTTTCCCTGGTATCTTTTCTCCATTGTTGATATATCCAAATGGAATCATTCGCCGTGCTCATCACTTACAGCTCCGCAGTTGTGAGGAAAAAAATCCAGTTGTAAGTATTAGAAATGGATCTTTAGAGACATCTTACACCCAGTTTTTTGATACGATAACAGCATATTTTCAACAAGGCTAAGGTAATTGTCGGCTTTTTTATTTCCGAAGAAATTAGTGACTATGAAGCGAAAGTCATTCCAAGCATTTTTTTCAATATGTAATAGAGTGTTACGGTTAAAAATTGATCTTAAATAATAAATATTTTCGTTTATATTTTTCTACATTAAATTACAGGTTCAGATTACTAAAGTAATAAACAGATTTTTGTTTTGTACGTTTTTCTTTAAAGGTTGTCAATGACATGCATAATTTGAAACGTAAATTTACAGTAAACGATGTTTTCTACTATAAAACTAATGATTACCTTTTGTTTTTCATTCATTAATATGGGTTTCATCTATATTCAGATCATTCCTTTTGTTTACATTTTGAAATTTTGATTGACATCGAAACTTAACCTATTTCTGTAATTTGTAAATTTCGTTGGGTTCCTCGAGACAATGTACCACAGATTGGGAAAAGCGTTTTCTTAATGATTGGATAAATATAAACAGTGTTGTTTGTTTTCTTGTTGATTTTCCTTCTTTAGGAAATATTTATTTATTGACACATATCAGCTGTTTCAGATAAATAGTCAGGTCCACTGGATTGCATGAAAAGGTTTTATGGTTGCCTATATGATGGCACTTCTGTTGAATGTATTGAAATGCTAAATTCGAAATAAGATAGAATCGACTTCTTCATTATGTTGTTTTAAGTTTATTAGTAGATTATTTCCCTCTACCTTACTAGTTAAAATGTTTGGTAATTATAATATTTGTAATTAGATCCTCGAACTAATTCGAACTAATTGGATTTCATTTTTGAATATTTCGAATCCGTAAAGTACTTTGTTCATAGGATATTCATTTTGTAGGAAGAGGCAGTTTAGATTATTAAGATATTGGTTATCTCTGTCTGATTTGAGTACTGGCCAGTTGAAAATGGGGATGGAAGAATTTTTGTATATATTTTCTGGAAGTAGTTCAAATTGTGTGATAAATTTAAAGGGTTCGAGATTATTGCCTCGAGATTAAGGTTATTTTTCTTTGGATGGACTTTTGATGGACTTTTTTATCAAGTTTTTTTGGTAACTTCCGTTGGAAGGAATGTGCTAGTGACTTGAGAAAAATCGTTCTCTTTTGGCTATCTGACGCAAGGGCGAGAAAAAGTGGTTTAATTTTAATACTTTCCCAAGTTAAGGGATTTGGTCATAAATGGCCGATTAAATTAACGAAACCAAGCCGGGGTGCAAACATTTTTTGGTGATTTGGTCGTTTCACCCTACAGCCAGTTTGGCGATTATTTTTCTTTAGCCAGCCCAGAAACAACCGCTTAACATTTATCAGATGCCACCATTTTTTTGAGTTCGAGGTATGTACATATTTCTTTGAAAACAATCAGTTTTTATGTTTAAGCAAAATTCAGTTAGGCTTGCGTAGGCCTTTTATATGACTGATTGAGTAGGAATTTATATTTCTTTATTTTAGGGTCTTTGAGATAACTACAATACGTCTTAGAATAACTACAGTATGTCTTAGGATAACTTCAGTCTTTGGATTTCTTCAGTATTTCTGATTTTTTTGGATGAAATTTAATAATGTACATTTTGGGAAGTAACATGCAGTTTGGGTTATCGTGCTGCACTTCTGGGATTGTGAGCCTCTGAATGGGACAATCTCCGTATTGAGCCAGGTCAACGTCCTTTCTGGTGAAACCGTCTACGTCACAGGCCTTGTTTATCCACATGTTTGAAAGTGATTCAGCTAAGTGCCTAGTTTTAGCCAAAATATGTACACGAGAGTTTCTAATTGTTAAGCCTAGTGGGTATTAAACCTGTATTTTTAATCACTTAGTTATCTGAGCAAAGTTTCCTTTTCGATTACCTAGAGGGCTAACAGGTAAGGGATTCTTGTGTACACGATTTTGAACCTTTTTAATTAATAGACTTTAAATATTTGGACTTTAATATTTTCTAATGATATTTATCTTTTGCTAAATTTACCATATCACTTAACCTTTGCGGCGAACCAGTAAACTTTGTAAAGTGAAACGGAGTCGACTCCGTGGCGCTACAACCTCAAATTTAAATGTTTTATTTTGCGATAACCTACTGTTTTTGAGTTTTTTTTTATTATGGTTCCCTTTTAGAGTCCTAGAGTGGCCAATTAACCATTTAATAGTTGTTTAAAGTAATGAATAATATAATGATAAATTTATTGAAAATTTTAATTGCTTAACAATTCAATATTTTGGAAACTAGTTATTTTGTACAAAATTGTAACATACTTTTCAGCAAAATTTTGTTAAGATTTTAACCACTTGAGCGACAGTTTTAAGTTGATTTCTATGATCTAATTTTTGTAATTATCTATCACTTTTTTGTGTAATTATCTATTGCTTATATTTCTGTTAACTATCACTTAAACACTCATTTTCTCTTACATTATCAATTTTCTAATTCTTTCTCTTTGCAGAAATTTTTGTAGTTTTTTTTTTTTTGATATTGCTTATTTTTTTATTACTGCAAAGTTGATTGTCTCCTGCATTGTTGAGTTTATGGAACTTCATAGTCTAGTTTAAGATGGAGAGTGTTTTTATCTTCTATGACTAGGCTATGTCGACGTAAACCTTCCAAGTATAGTAATTGATTTGTTTACTTTTTGGATCGGTTTGCCGTTCACTGTGAAGGACACTGCCAAGTTTAACTTACTATCTTTTGTTTTAATTTTCACTTTTTCTACGCCATAGAAAGTCAATAACTTTCGACTAAGTGTTAACAAATTTTTGTTTATTTATTGCAATTTACCAATTTTAATCGCATTTCTATCAGATAGCCCCATTAGAGGAGCTTGCAATAATTCACACTGGTGATAACTTTTTCCAGGGGTTGTACTTATTTACTGGGATATACCATGAGGAATAAATGTATTGGCCTCTATTTAATTGGTTTTATTTCCTATAATCTTAAATTAGAATACTATTAATCAGTTAAACTCAGCGATTAATTTACCCGGTTATGACATATTAAATATTTGTTCTTTTCCAAGTTTTCTCTACTACAAGTGCTCGTAGTATAATCATTAGGGCTCATTTTAAAGTAAAATTTGGTGGCGCCTTTTTCCTGAATTAGACATTTATAAAACTTGCGCAGGCAATATATTAAAAATAGTGGAAAAATATAAAAATAACGAATCTACCCTGAGATGAGCTAGCGTATAGGTAGACTCCAGTCAGCACTAGGATAATCATTAGGTAAGTTTAAACTGAAGTACCTTACAGGGTGTAGCCAGAATTTGGTAAGGCGTATATAGTTTGTAATATTATATATTAAATTATGCATCGTAAAATTTTATTATTCCATTATAGGAAAAATTCAAGATTTCAAGAGTGCTGTCAAAAGGTTTGTCTCTCAGAATATTTCGAATATGTGATCCAACAAAAACACCTCCTTTAATTTTTGCTTCACTTAGCCTTGTGAATTTCTGACGCAGATACTGAAAAGCTGGCCCATCTGTATTCAGTGCCTTAACAAAGTTTTTTATTAGACTCAATTTGATATGCAGTGGTGGCAACAGTGGTGGCAACACAGTCTTTTTGGGGTCTACCAATGGTATATGTCATACATTATTTTCACCTGGCCCTAATGATTGTCAAACGGGCCAATCTTTTCTCTTGAAATGAAGTGCCTTTGGCCGACAGCAAAATCTGGTGTAGGCTTGCTACAACTTAAGTAAAAGTGCAATCATCTTTAATTCACCCCAGATATGCTATTGTTGCTCATAATTATTATACTTGTCAATAGGTACTTCATATTATCGTCTGATTCTTTCATATGAAAAGACGGGAAATTATTTCCCATATGCTATAGTACTGCTTTTAAACTCAATGTTGAACCGGGTTTAGTGTCTAGTTTATATTTAAAACTGCCAATATACCGCTAATGTTATTGCAGAAAACCAAGTTCTTTTCCATTTTAAAAAATGGTGCTTTATGGTGTTTACGAAAAACACATACTGAAACATCGTTCTCTAATAAGGTCCACTGCTGCAATCGTGATCCTAGCAATTCTGCTTCTTTTGAAAGTTCTAAGTCTCTAACAAGATCGTTTAATTCTGATTGGGTTATTTTGTATGGTTGACGGTATAACGTGCTGGGTGTGAAATCAGGATCTCTTGAAGTTGATGGCATATCTTTTGCTTAAGAAATCGTTGTATTGTTATTATCTGATTCGTAATTCAATGTTTCTGGGTGTCTTGGAATAGGAAGTTCATCACTATGGGGCACAGGTTTTATAGCAGATGGTATATTTGGATAGTTGATAATCGAGTTTTCTTCATTTGTTTAACTTATAGTTTCTCTTCAACAGGCATCATTTTTACCATCATCACTGGTACCATCCTCACCAGATTTCCTGACAGTGCCAAATTTGACGACATTTTTTGTGGACGTGATTGACTATTTCATGAATATCCACAAAAAAAGTGACGAACTGTTGGAATTTGCAAAAATAGAAAAAAAAATTCATTAGTAATAAAACTCACAATTAGCACGTTGTTTTGATAGACCTTGACCCTGGAGAACGGATAAAAATATCAACTGCCATTGAACGTAGATATTTAAATTATCTTGGACCATATTAGCCTAAACTTGACATTTATCCCACCAATGCAGATATACTCTCAAACAAGCAATGTCTGTGTATTCTAAGTTCCCTTTTTGAAATATAGTCCGGAATGGATATCGGTAGATATTCGTCAGTGGCATAAAATGAAGCGCAGAGGTCAAATAAAAAAGGAAAAGGTATTTAACATTTGATTTCTAAATCTCATGGAACAGTATATAAACTGTTTTCCCATTTTTTTTAGGTCATTATTTTTGTTTTGGTTACAGTTGTTAGGCTCAGCTTTAACTTTTTTATATGTGTTGGTGTCATTGAGTAATTGAATGATTTTTGCATCGTAATTCGAATTTTTCATAACAAATGTTTTATTTAATTTATCGGGTTGTAAAACAATTAGATCTTAATTGTCTCTTAGAAATTTTTTGGTTTTGTTAACTTTTTTCTTGATAATGTTGTTGTTAGTGTTATTTTCATTGGAATTATGGGAATTGTTATTTTTAGCCTTAAAATTTGTTAATATGTTATAGCACACTGCCCTGATTTCATTTTTGACTTCGATATTTTTATTGTTAATAGCCATTTCAAAATCTGTAATAATTTCTGGAATAAGCACGTGTTTTGGGTCGGTAATTGGTGTGGCAAAATTTGGCCCTAGGGAGAGAATTTCACGAACATAATTAGGAAGTTCGATATGAGTCAAATTTTCAATCCAGTTTTTTGTGTCAATTAGTGCATGTTCCACAATTGGTTTCTGTTTTTTTATTAGTGATGTTATTTTTTTATATTATTTTTTTGGATATTTATGAATCTTTTTTCAAATTTACGTTTTTCTTTGTTTAAAAATGTGTTGAATAAATCTGGTGTAAGAATTCCTTTTATGTTATTAGAAGAGGTAAATATTTCCTTATCTAGGTTTTTAATTTGGCAAATAGTACCGCAAATCAATATATTTAAAGGATTTTTGTAAAACTTTATTTGCGAATGTGTTGCAATTAATTTTTTGCATAAAACAAAAATCTCCGTTCTTAATGGTAAGTTTTTATCCTGAACATCATGGTTCTTGGATTTACATCGTGTCAAATTGGAATACTTATCCGACGTTTCGCCTACGATTGCACGAGGTATCTTCAGGGATCTTTACTTCCCGAGATTAAAACACTGAAGGACTATCGAGGAGCAACAGCCCGGTATTTATACCCGACTAGTACTCAGCGAACCGTGATCCAGCATTATCATCGATTTCCACTTGTGATGTAGACTGTAACCCGCATCTCTATAAATGTTATTTGGATATTTACAAATTTCGATTGATTCTCTAATTTTACGTTTAAAGAAACCAGGCGCTGATGCTAGCACCTAGGTTCTTTCACATTAAAAATGTGACCTGAGCAATGCTGGTGTTCAGCTACTGCGAACGTATCAGCTACATATCTGCACCAAAATTTAGGTTTTAGAGGAGCAGAAGACAAGGCGTTTTCTTGATGTACTAGTGCAAAGAAAAGAGAATGGCACAATAGGACAGTCTGTGTACAGAAAATCAACACATACAAATCGATATCTCAACATCGCAATGCACACCATCATCCTTCTCGAAAACAATCCATCATAAACTCTTTGGTACATAGAGCACTTTCAATATGTGCCGAATAATCACTGAAATCAGAAACAAAAAAACTGACTAACGCTCTGAGAGCCAATGGATATTGCGCTGAAGGTATAAGACGTTCTATTAATAAATATAATAATCCAACTCCTCAACAAAATGTCTTAAATGAACCGCCTAGGTACAGTGTTGTCTTACCTTGCAAACACGAAACCACCGACAAACATACGTTCAATTTTCAACACATGTAAGAAAGTTGGACAATGTTTGAAGTCTCCAAAATTCGCAATTCGATTTCAAACAGAAAGCGTTTACAAGATACCTTGCTCTTGTGGTAAAATGTATGTAGGTGAAACAGGACGGTGTATAACCACTAGGCTTATGGAAGATGAAAGATGTATAAAAAAGAAACAAATTGTACAATCTACCGTAGCTGAACACCAGCATTGCTCAGGTCACACTTTTAATGTGGTGCTAGCATCAGTGCCTGGTTTCTATAAACGTAAAATTAGAAAATCAATCAAAAATTGTAAATATCCAAATAATATTAATAGAGATGCGGGTTACGTTTACATAACACGTGGAAATCGATTGTAACGCTGGATCATGGTTCGCTAAGCACCAGTCGGGTATAAATACCGGGCTGTTGCTCCTCGACAGTCCTTCAGTATTCTAATCTGGTGAAATAAAGATCCCTGAAGATGCCTCGTGCAATCGTAGGCGAAACGTTTGATAATAATTCCGATTTGACACGGTCTGGACCCAAGAAACATGATTTTCAACTTGGCCAAAGCCGTGAAAGCTTTCGTTCTTTATTAAGTTTTTAACCTGTTATTCCGTATATAATAATATTAAAAATATACATTTTTGAAGAATCCTCCAATATACTCAGTTCAAAAAGATTCGTAAGGATCGAAACGTCCTGAAGTATAAAATATATATAATAATTATGATTATATGATATATAATAAGTATGTAGTTTTAATATAAAAATGAACCATATTCCCTAGAAAATAACCAACTAAAAACAAATTTAAAGGTTCAAGAAAAATTGATTATATATATATATATATATATATATATATATATATATATATATATATATATATATATATATATATATATATATTTTCAATACAACAAATATTTTTGTATATCTTGGTACATGCATTTATAAATGCGTACCTTATTTCGGTACTAAAATCCTAAGGTTTATGTAATTTATAATAATATTTATTCAAAAACTCTTTTTAAAGTGCAGTTGAAAGTTTTTGTTTAAGTAACAAAGTAAGAAAAATACTCTAACAGGTAAACGGAACTTTGCAAGACAGCTTGGGAATACTATGTGTCTTAATCATAAAATGGTGGTAGTGATAGAAGATTCTTTAGATCAAGTATTTCTAGTGTATATTTGTTTCCATAATTTTACATTAAATTTTCCGGTAACATCTCGGAAAGTTCAATATGTAATTTTTTTAAATTTGGTTATTATTGTGACTAATGATTTAATCAGTTTTCTAAATTTGAAATCATATAGTGTATGTATAGTACAGAAAAGTCTAAAAGTTATTATGGGAAGGTCAAAATATTAAAAGAATCTCTGTAATTGTAATGATTTGTTCCGTGTTCAAAGTTTTTAACTCCTTCCCCTATTCCTAAAATCCTGAATTAGTTACAATCTTGTCACGCTCAGTTGCAAGTGTGACTAGAGACGTATAGAAATCGGTAACTTTAGTCTGCAGAGATTAAATTGTAAACTACTTCTTCGATTTTGGTTTATTAAAAAATGAGCTTTAAACATCGACTAACAATCCTGCCATATTGGGCTGTAAATTATTGAAATTTGGCTTTTAACTTTTTTTGAGACTGATTAACTAAATCTTATTTCAAGCGTGTCCGTCCTTTTATCATTCTCTTGTTTTTTTCTGTCCATCAAGTCAATAATTCGCATCCTTTAGCAAACCGTGGCTTATCATGATCGACCTCGCTGACTTGGTGAATTTGCACCATCGACGACTAGTAAATAAACATAATATTTCATAATTGGAAGGTTATAAAATTATTGAAGGTAACACAGTTTATTTTTGTTTCATTTTAAAATGAAGTTTGAATTAAATTTGGAAACGTCAATTTATGAAATATTATATTTTTATATTTTTCCCTGTGTGACTATATGACTGTAGTAAAAATTATGTTTTTTTTTTCAGGCTCCGATAACAGTTTGTATCTTCGTCTGCGATATCACCAAAAGGGAGAAGGATAACCTTACCGCCACATGTCTGAAAGTTAAAGAATATTTTCATGAAAAATCTCGGTATTATCAAGCAATGGATTGTTTGTGTTTCAAAATTGCTTCGTTAAAAAACGAATTTACCGCAGCTGGATTTTTTGTGATCGAGCGTGCCACTTTGATCGCGCTATTTAGTTGTTGCGCTACATATTTTATTACATTTGTAAATATTTCTATATAAGATTAAGTTAGATTTATGAAAAAGGGTTCAGTTAATCTAAGCCCAATAAAAAATATATAATGTGTTTGCAATTATATGTGGAAATATATGATAAATTGTAACTAAAAATTGATTTCGCCATCAGTTGCTTCAATAGGAAAAAATGTGGCACAAACATAAGCTCTTGTGTGGTGTTTCCATTTGAAAAATATTATTAAACATAAGCTAGTTTATATGCAAATTTGCACCTAAGTACTAATTAATATCGGCCATTTTTTTATGGTTTTGTTGGCCCTTTCCTGAAAATATTACTACACAATCAATAAATTTCAATTACGTATTTAATTCATATCAAGTGTCAAAGTTGTCAGGAATTTCTCCGCTTCCTTAGTATTTTTGTTGCTTTCTTAAGAAAAAATATGGCAGAAACATAAGCTCTTGTGTGGTGTTTCCATTTGAAAAATATTATTAAACATAAGCTAGTTTATATGCAAATTTACACCTAAGTACTAATTTATATCGACCATTTTTTTTATGGTTTTGTTGGCCCTTTCCTGAAAATATTACTACACAATCAATAAATTTCAATTACGTATTTAATTCAAATCAAGTGTCAAAGTTGTCAGGAATTTCTCCACTTCCTTAGTATTTTTGTTGCTTTAATAAGAAAAAAATATGACACAAACATAAGCTCTTGTGTGGTGTTTCCATTTGAAAAATATTATTAAACATAAGCTAGTTTATATGCAAATTTACACCTAAGTACTAATTTATATCGACCAATATTTTTACGGTTTTGTTGGCCCTTTCCTGAAAATATTACTACACAATCAATAAATTTCAATTAAGTATTTAATTCAAATCAAGTGTCAAAGTTGTCAGGAATTTCTCCGCTTCCTTAGTATTTTTGTTGCTTTATTAAGAAAAAATATGGCAGAAACATCAGCTCTTGTGTGGTGTTTCCATTTGAAAAATATTATTAAACATAAGCTAGTTTATATGCAAATTTACACCTAATTACTAATTTATATCGACCATTTTTTTATGGTTTTGTTGGCCCTTTCCTGAAAATATTACTACACAAATAATAAATTTCAATTACGTATTTAATTCAAATCAAGTGTCAAAGTTGTCAGGAATTTCTCCACTTCCTTAGTATTTTTGTTGCTTTAATAAGAAAAAAAAATATGGCACAAACATAAGCTCTTGTGTGGTGTTTCCATTTGAAAAATATTATTAAACATAAGCTAGTTTATATGCAAATTTACACCTAAGTACTAATTTATATCGACCAATATTTTTCGGTTTTGTTGGCCCTTTCCTGAAAATATTACTACACAATCAATAAATTTCAATTAAGTATTTAATTCAAATCAAGTGTCAAAGTTGTCAGGAATTTCTCCGCTTCCTTAGTATTTTTGTTGCTTTATTAAGAAAAAATATGGCAGAAACATAAGCTCTTGTGTGGTGTTTCCATTTGAAAAATATTATTAAACATATGCTAGTTTATATGCAAATTTACACCTAAGTACTAATTTATATCGACCATTTTTTTATGGTTTTGTTGGCCCTTTCCTGAAAATATTACTACACAAACAATAAATTTCAATTACGTATTTAATTCAAATCAAGTGTCAAAGTTGTCAGGAATTTCTCCACTTCCTTAGTATTTTCGTTGCTTTAATAAGAAAAAAAAATATGGCACAAACATAAGCTCTTGTGTGGTGTTTCCATTTGAAAAATATTATTAAACATAAGCTAGTTTATATGCAAATTTACACCTAAGTACTAATTTATATCGACCATTTTTTTATGGTTTTGTTGGCCCTTTCCTGAAACTATTACTACACAATCAATAAATTTCAATTACGTATTTAATTCAAATCAAGTGTCAAAGTCGTCAGGAATTTCTCCACCTCCTTAGTATTTTTGTTGCTTTAATAAGAAAAAATATGGCAGAAACATAAGCTCTTGTGTGGTGTTTCCATTTGAAAAATATTATTAAACATAAGCTAGTTTATATGCAAATTTACACCTAAGTACTAATTTATATCGACCATTTTTTTTATGGTTTTGTTGGCCCTTTCCTGAAAATATTACTACACAATCAATAAATTTCAATTACGTATTTAGTTCAAATCAAGTGTCAAAGTTGTCAGGAATTTCTCCACTTCCTTAGTATTTTACACAGCATTTTACTGTTTTGTTTTCCAACCAAAAATACTTAAATTAGAAAATTCTTAATCCATTGGGTCCTAGGAGTGAAAAAGTTAAAAAGTGGTAATTATTTTTATAAAACATTTATTAATTTGGTTTCATGTAAAAAATATGTTTTGAGATAACAAATTTATATTATTACTAAATAAAAAAATTAGGTTTTTCATATTGGCACTATTGTAAATTTTTATACAGGTTAGTTATATCCGATTTTGCTTCATTTAGGCGGTTGAAGACATCAACGTTTTAAGAAAATATTGATTTTTCCCAAACTTCTTAAAAACGTGATAACTGAATTTAATGATTTTTGGTGTGTGGTCTAACACACAAAGTGAAGTCACTTGTAAACGTCGCTTCTGATTTTTTATGTTATCAACGTTATGATAACCTAGATATTTTTATCGGATAACCGCAGATATTTAGAAGCTTTTTTACCTCTTGAAAGATTTTTGTTGGATGAGCGATTTTGTCAGGAAAAAATAATTTCAATTACATGCATTAAAACAAACAAATATTGGAAATATATTTTGCTGAATAAACTTAATAACACTTTTTAAAAAATGGAATTGGACTATATCTAATATCTCAAGATTATCAAAAAGTATACTTGCGTTGCAAATCAACATTAATAATTTTTTCCGGTTGTTCAACGGAGTAGTATTCTTCTGTTGAAAGAGCGCCCCATAACATGAAGTTACCCATATTTAACGCTGGAGAACGTGGTGGCCATCTTAGTGATGCCTCATAGCCTCTTCTAAGTCATCGGTTGCAACAAAAAATGGTATGGGGCACCATGATGCATGTAATATAGTTTTTACCGAAGTAAAATAGCTAGTTTTTCCAGAAGAACTGCTAATGTGTTTGGCAAAAAATTCAGATAAATACTTCTATTTATCCTGTCTGGGAACAATAAAGTAGCGATCAATAGTACTTGCCCATCTATTTATTTAAAAGTTATGCTGATGGTGTACAACTTTAATGGCATATGGATTTTCATCCGCATAAACATCGTCCTTGCGTAAGTTGGTTACTCCGTATCTTGTAAATTATAGCTCGTCAGTAAATTAAATTTTTCTACAAAAATTTGGATCACGAATTCTTTCGTTTCGAATAAATTCACAAAATGCAAGACGCATAGAGGGATCAATCGGTACAAGTTCCTGAACCTTTTGAGCGTGATATAGATATAACGACTGCCCTTTATCATTTACAATAGTTTTAGGGATACCGAAATTACATTCTAAGATGCTGGTACACTTGTTTATTCTTTAACTTTTTCCAAAATGTCCTCTTCTTTTTCAACTGTTCGAGTAATGATCTCTACTTTCAAATTTTTTCTCAAAGTTACCCGTTTCTCAACTTCAATATGAAAACCATCAAAATGGATGGGAATATTACTGAGTGGGTTAAATATCTGGGACTGACTCTAGATAATAAACTCCTCTGGAACAAATACGAAAAAGAAGTAATTAGCAACGCTACAAAAGTCCTGATGGTCTATAGAAACTTTGCGGGAAAAAGGTGGGGGTACAAATCCAAAAATCCTGCAGTGGATGTACATGGCAATAGTGAGACCAATCATCGCATATGGAGCAGTGATCTGGATCAAAAGAAGCAGTTTGGTTAATATGAGAGCTAACCTCTCAAAAGTTCAACCGGGACAATGAAAATCTGCCCAACGGCCACCATGAAAGTAATTCTGAAACCTCACACCTTTACAGATACTTGTAGAGAGTATGTCGAAGGGGACAATTTATAGGATGATGAGAGATGAGGTCGTAAAACGAAGGCCCAATCTTTTATCCAGAAATCAACAAATTTGGGACATTCCCCAAGATGAAATGAAAAAGAAATTAAACTTTGTGAAAAACTTCATTACTAAGTTGAGACGCAAAAGCGAGTGGGACAGAAACACCATTGAAAAACTTAACAAGAAATCCATTATATGGTACACAAATGGCTCCAAAACAACGGAGGAAACTGGTATAGGAGTGTATGGACGCGGCATCAGACACTACGAAAGCTTGGCTAAGTCAATTCAACAAAGAAACTATCATGGCCAAGAAATAATTATCATCTCGGATAGTCAAGCAACCATCAGTGCACTGAGCTCTCAAGTTATCAGTTCCAAGATGATCTGGGAATGCCAAGAGGAATTAAATGATTTGAGTAAGAATAATAAAGTCACTCTCATGTGGGTACCGGGACACACTGGGATAGAGGGGAACGAAATAGTAAACAGGCTCGCTGAGACACCATTTCAGGGGCCTGAGCCTTTCTGTCGAATCAGCAGCAGCGTAATGCTGGAAGAACTAAAAGTAGAAGAAGAAAGCAGGAAATTCAATTCTTGTACGGAGCTTCAAGGATTGAGACAAGCGAAGGTACTTCTTGGGAACTACGGCCAGAAGAGATTCGAAGAATTCTAAGTAAAAGCAAACCCTGACAGGGGTCCTGACGGGGCATTGCCCCCTGAAAAGATACCTCAAGAAACTCAGACTGGTAGAAAGAGAAGAGTGCAGATTGTGCGAGGAACAAGACGAAACCTCTATTCATATCTCCTCAGAGTACAGCGCTCTAGCAAACCCTAGGATGCAGTTCTTGGGGACACACCAAATCGAAAAAGGGAGCTAACCACCTCGAAGCTGTTGAACATCCCAAGGCTCTTTAGGGAAATAGAACTGGATGACCTACTTCAGCCGATAAGGCAACTCTTACGACTTGTCAGCAGTAGGGGAGCACAACAGATATACCAGGTCGCAGTGTATAGATCCCCAATTCTACGCACATATATACGTACATAATCGTTTCTCTGAGAGGACGCTCAATATTGGCAAATATTTAATTGTTTGGTAATGGGCAGTTAGGAAATCTCTCCATGTAAACCCTAACATTTCGATGCGCAATCCTTTCGCAAAACCCATAAACCAAGAGGACGCCAACCTTCTCGGAGTGGGTTTAGTTGTCCCTGTTTGTTAGTAAAATAAGCTTAGAAATTTAGAATCTTTATCTTACTTTTATTGAACTTTTTATAAAGTGACGGCAATTTGTGTAGAGTCAGTATTAAATGTCATAGCACCAAAGCCACTCGAAAAACAATTGTTACAGGTATTTTTTTGCTTTTAATTGATGTATGCATGTAATTGAAAAATTTGTTCCTGGCGAAACCGCTCACCCAATGAAAATTTTTCTGAAGGTTAAAAAAGTTTCAAATACATTCGATTATCTATAGAGGTATTTAGGTTGTCATAACGTTGACGACATGAAAAATCAGAAGCGATATTTACAACCTTTGATGACACACTCTGGACGTCAAAATAGGTCGATTTAGGCTAACTTAGTTAAATCCGATATTGAGTTGCCTTAAATTTCTTGAAAACGTGGTAAATACACTTAATGATTTTTGGTATGTGGTGTGACGTCACTTGTGAACATCGCTTCTGACTTTTTAGGTCATCAACGTTATGACCTATATATTTCCATTGGATATGGGGAAGCTTTTAGCCTCTTGAAAAATTTTCGTTGGATTTTATTCATACACAAATTAACTGTAACAATAAAGAATACCTGTCACGATAATTTTTCAAGTGACTTTGTTGCTATGATATTTAATAATTTCACTATTGACAAATCGCTATCATTATCTAAGAAGTCGCCTAGAGTAAGATCAACATTCTAAATTTCTAAGCCTATTTTATTATTAAACATGTACAACTACACTCATTTCGAGAAGGTTGACATGCTCTTGGTGTACGGATTTTGTGAAGGAAATCGGCAAGGAAGTGATACTGTTTACATCTAGAAATTTTCTAACCGCTGAATTCCAAACCATCAAAAATTTGCCAATATTGAGTGTCATTTTCGAAAAACGAGCAGCACTGATAAACAAAATTGAACGTACGGGTTGTATTCGAACAACTCGAACAGTCGAAAAATAATAAGGAATTTTGGAAAGAGTTGAAGAAGAACCAAGTACCCGCCACTTAGAACTTAGGTTAGATAACTATTGCATGATGGTGTCCCATCCAATTTTTTCTTTGCTGTTCGGCATGATTTACAAGACTAATATCCCAACCAATGGATTGAATGAGACACCAGATGGCTACCACGTTCTCCATAGTTAAGTATGTGTAACTTCTTTATGTGGAGCGCTCATAAAATAAAAGTATACAAGACTCCGGTGAAGATCCGCGAAGAATTATTGATCCGCATTTTAAACGCTGCCAACCTTTTTAATAATCCTGAGATATCAGAGTCTAATTTAATTTTTTTTTAAAGTAATAATAAGTGAATTCAGCTAAGTTGCGGCCATTTTGCATATTTGCTTAATTAAAGCTTTCTTTTTAGTTAGTTCTTTCTTTTTAAAATACATATATGTACTTCCACACCTATTTTAAAAGTTATTTTAATATTAGAGCAAATTGGTGTATGCACATAACTGCAAATATTTTTTTTCTGGCAAAACCACTAATTTAATGAACATTTTTTAAGATGCAAAAAGCTTCCAAATACATGCGGTTGTCCGATAGAAATATCTAGATTGTCAATGTTGTCATAACGTAGATGATATAAAAAATCACAGGGGATGTTTACCAGTGACGTCATTTTTATAACACTTGCACTACCTTATAGCCGATCGTCATACTACTAGAAAACGTTAAATTATATTGTTAGATCACACACCAAAAATCATTGAAATGAGTTAACAAATTTTCAAAAAATTGGGGAAAAATCCATATTTTCCTAAAACTTTGACGTCTTCTACCTCCTAAACGAAGTAGTATCTAATGTAAGTAAGTTGGCTTAAATCGACCTATTTTGACGTCAAGAGTCTGTCATCCAATGATGTACATGTGTTTACCGGACAGTCTGTATATTGTATGATTATGACATACTTCACACCAGAGGTTCCCGAACGTTTATGTCGCGTAGACTATGGGCTAATTTGTTCTGATTTTTGTGGACCATCTCTCTTCCTAATATTGAATTCTTACAATTTTAGCTTGTTAAACGTATTTTTGTCAACTAAAGTTTTAGTAGTGATCGAATGCATAACGCGGCTTTTCCAGAATAGTATGAGAAATGTAAACGTAACAACAAATATTATTAACGTTCTTCACAATATGTCTGATACGATGCCGCACAACGCGCACCTTCGCTTTGTGTGTTTTATTACCTGACTAAGGCGTGACACAGAGCTACGCAATTTGATAGGATTTATTAGAATATGGCGAAATATTAAAACAAAAAAAGTTGCAACTCATACATTTATCAGTTAAAATTACATTCTATTATATCTGGTAAAATTTTTAATATAAATTAAATACATAAAAAAATATTATCCTTTTGTTCTACTCGTCAAATTTTATGATACGTGGAAAACGACATGCAAAACGCAAAAGTCGTTGTAACTTCCATTTTGTTTTCGAGGCATTATTTTCCACCCGCCATGAGCGAATATTTTTAATGGATGGGATGGGCATGATGCTTTGAAAGCAAATTTTCAACATTTGGCTTCAAACTGGTTAAGTTAAATCTTACATGTACTCGCCGCTGGTTTTTATTCTGGCACTTTTCTTGGCAAGAAGATTGGCAACCCCGCTGAAACCCTTTTTCGCGAGGTATAAAGATGGAAAAACTATCAAAAATTTTCTTGCAATCGTTCGTAATGCAGGAAAAATAGCAGGTATGTGTATCTGAAGCCAAAATTGCTAACATTCCTTTCTACACTGCACCTTAAGTTATTCGTTACTACTTATTCTGATTAGTTCTTCTTGTAATATGATGTCCAAATCATCAATATCACCATATGAGTTAATAATCTACTGTGGTGTTTCCATGGTCACAATATTTTCAAATTTGATTTCAAAATTTCTATACAGGACATTTAAATGTTGAACGCCTAAAAATTTTCATTCAGTAAGCATGTTCGTGACAAATTTATTTAGGTATATTTTTTATTAGGTACATTAAAACATTTACTGAAGGGTTAAATTTTGAGTATAATTTGCTTCATCTGTAATTGGCAATACCACTGTCGAATCTTGAATCTTTTATACTGGGTCAGAATTTTGGGCTTTGGAACTTATATTTCCTTTTTTTTGGTCTTAGGATTTTACATAACTTAAAACACGAAACTTATACATATTACTGCCAACAATGGCATTATTGTCCGATATACAGGAGTTACTTTTGTATCACTGTCGTACAGAGAATGATATAATTCTAGTAATATATCCAAACATTCACCCATTTTGGTTTTAACACCTTCGAATTTTAAGTTGAACGGTCTAAACATTTTCTTTGGATGCAAAAGTTTCTATGTCTGACGAATATCATTCATCCTGCTTTTTTGCTGTTATAGACGAATTTGGTACACTGTAAAAAGGAAATTCATTAAATTTAAGGTAAATGTACTGGAAGCAAGTTTCATAAACGTTTATTAAGTGCGTTCAATGTAATGCATTATATTTAATACTTTACATTAATCTAAATTAATTTATTCCATTAAATATAATGTAATCATACATTAAATTTAAAGTTTTGATCATTACTTTTTAAGGTGACTATGTACGTTAAATATACAGCTAGTATTTATTGAATTTAAGACACGTTATTATATATTTAATGCACCAACATTAATATAAGGTCAAAAAATTGTGGTACCAGAAAAAGGTGGAAATTTTTCCCGTAGGTGATGTACCGTCACCTGTAGACCGGTTTCAAATTCATTGGTTTTCGTCAGTACCGGCAGACATGTATATCGCATTATAAAGAAATTGAGTCTTTTAATATCATAATAAATAAAAAGTTCAATACAAGTTGCGCCATCTCCCGGAATCTCATGCAGTGTACCATGAATATTAATGTAAATTTCTTTAATGTCAAGGTACATATGAATTAATTTTAATGCACAGAAAGTTAAAATTTCTTTTTAGTTATTTTATTGAAATTTAATATACTATTTAATCAAATTTAATGTACAACGAACTGATTTGAATGAGTTGCTTTAGATTTAACGTAAATGTAAATTATTCACTATTTTAGTTATACAATTATTAATCCGAATGTAGAATGGACATTAAATTTGTCTTAAATTTAAGGTTATTTTTAACAGTGTACATGTATCTCCTACTATATTAGATTGAAACTAATACTTTTATTCGAGTTAATGTGAACCTAGTAAGCAAATAATTGCTTACCAAATTATTTCTAAATTGTACCAATTAAACGAATGGTGTAGATGTGCGTCATTAAAGTTTTTAGCCGAATATTTTTATTTAAGTGTGAAATAATATGAGGTTATGTATTTGTATACTGGTGCTTTAAGATACTATATAAATATAAAAATAAACCTATTTTTTTTTGTATTTTGGAACACTGTTTTTCTGAAACAAAATTTTAAAGACTTAATTCTTAAATATTACTCTATGTTGAGGGCCAAATCATATTGTATATTTTTATGTTGTTCATACAACTAAGATTTTATGATATTGGTCTGTGTGCTTAATGTACTAAAATTTTTATATTTATATGAAAGAGCGTATGCGAACCAAATGGATTAGGTGAGCTCATTACAAAAAGGGACTCATAAGATCAAATTTTATTTTGCTTTTTTGTTTTATATATACAGTGTGTTTTAAAAAGATTTGCCATCAGATGGAGACTGTTGAATCAGAAATGGCACTAGAAATCACAACTACCGAATAATTCTAATTGAAATACAAATGCTATTTTTTTTCAATTTCTTTCAAAATTTATCCAAGCTTGAAATTAAATTTTTTATTACACACAAATCGCACAGATAATTATTTTAAGTTAGAAAATAATTCTGATAAAACCACCAAAATCGTATTTATAATGTTTTTATGGAAAAAAATACACCTCTTTAAATGTTTGCACCTTGACAAAGTATTTTATTCTTTGTTGATTTATATACAAATAATACTTATTAGCAATACGTCATGATTTCACATAAAAATTATTAAGAAAAAGATATTTTCTGATAACTAGTTACTTTGTTTCAATAGTTTTTTTCTTAAACTAGACCTTAAATAAAAAAAAAACAACGTTAAAAAACATACAACATCGACCCCTATAGTAACATTTGAAATGCTTCTTAAGTTTTATTGTATTTGAAACTTATTTGTAAGTGTGTTTTGGACCTAAAACATTTCTTTTAAAAACTTTTTTTCTACCAATCAGTCTTACATTACCATGCAGTTCCTCATTAGCACTTAGGTCAAAATACTAAAAATATTGATAAACTCGAACTCCCTAATTCACTAACATGGTTTAATTCTAAAACCGGTCTAGATTGATGGTAGAGAATTTAAATTGATAAGGATAACAATAAGTCAAGCAAGTTTTGAACCTTTAAAATACAATTAAAACAATATCATAAGAAAAATAAACTGGTCATCTAGAAAATCTAATTTCCAAGGCGACTAGATCGGGTCTAAGTCTTAAGCCTTCTTAGTGAATCTGGCTATTAATCTCTAACTTATAAGTAGTTCCACAAAAACCTGTTGACAAAATATGGGGTCTAGTCGCCACTGTTGTTTATAATTAACTGACATCGTCGAGGCATGCTGTTAACCTACTTCTCTGCATAATCCAATGATAAATTTTCCTATATTCTGAACCCCTCCGGGAAAAATTTCGATTTATATACGAAAAACTATATAGAGAAAAATTTTGAAAAATTGGCAGTATACTAATGTTGATGGAGGAAATCTAGCTAAAATATTCTCAAGATGGTGGCACTTCCGGTTATACTGGTTATAGGTGTCAAATTGCTTATTTTAAATGGAACATCCTATATATTATTGCAATTTTAGATTCTGCGCAAGACTCTGGCCACATCTTGTGTATCCTGCTCTATATCTACGTCTAAGCGTTTTTGATATATGTCAAAAATGACGTTTGCAATCCCCAAAATAATTATCAATTTTTCCTTTTATATTTAATTTGAGTTTCATCCCTTGTTAAAAAGGGCCTACTTTATTAGATTTTTATGTCATTTTGATAATCAATAATACAGGGTGTACAAAAACTAATATTAAATACTAAATTAAAAGAATCTTCAAAAGTCAATATTTTCAAATAGAAACCCCCAAATTTTATTTTATTTAGTATTAAAGATAAGTATAAGGGTAAATTTGTTTGAAGTTGTCTATGCCGAAAATTTTTAATTTTCGAAATATTACCAATTTAATATTTTTATATGGCGATTTTACTACGGAAAAACAATCAAAGCTCTCACGATTTGAAAGGTATGAAAGAATGTGATAAATTTGCACTAAGAACATGTGACACATTTACCATTCGCTATTCGCAAAAACAGAAGCCATCACAATGTGCTGTTGAACAAATTATCGAAAATTTTAAGCACTTCGGATACGTCAAAATAACAGTGCATGCTTAATTTAGAAAGAAAATAACTTAAATTAGAGAACAGTAAATGTTCGAACTGACGTCATTGAACTTCCAGACATTTTTCGCATCTCAGCAGCACTTGCTCATAGATCGCTTTTCTTATTGACTCAAGACTTAAACTTGTAAATTCATTTCTCACTTACTCCATGCAATCCATAGTTGTTATAGGAATGTTATATATTCAATTTCAATTTCAATTGTACCCCAAATAAAAAAATCCAGCACTGAAAGATCTGGGGACTAGGGTGGCCGAAGGAAAGAACCTTTGTTGGCTATCCATTGATCATCAAAAATATTTTGCAAAAAATTATCGATTAGGTAGCCCTCATGTGGAGGTGCGCCATTTCGCTGAAAAACAACATTCTGTGAACAGCGAGCGGCAAATTGTCAAAATAGTCGTTTTCAAAATTATCTAAAATGTTCATCTAAAAGTTATTAAGCGCACTAGAATAATTCAGAAACATCTAACTTATCATTTATATTTTCTTGATAAAATGTTAGTGACAGGACAGGATCATTTCGTATTGCACAATAAATATTAAACTGCCAGTATTCTTGAAAATTTTGCTTTCTAAACACATGCAAATTTGAATCATTCCAATACTGAGAGTTGTGTTGATTAAAGACATTATTTTTTGTTAATTTAGCTTCTTCTGTCCATATGATGTTGTCTAGAAAAAATTGTTTCCGTACGTCCAGGTTATGATAAATTCACAGATTGGAAAATCAGTTGCTTTTAGATGTTGGACCTGCCACAGTTAAAATTTCATCTTAAGCTTATTATGGTTAACTTGGTTAATTTTACATTAACTTTAGCAAATGTTCACGTTTTGGGCAACATAACATCATTTTCAATAAGCATATCTCAGATATCCTTCGTATAATAGCATACTATTCGTAGTATTTTTGGGTTTTTCTATATTTTGAGCCATCCCAATTTCACTTCCTTGCAAATTTTTTTCCAACTCGATTATTATAAGAAATACAGCCTAAATTTATATATTATTTTTAACTTGATTCATAAGTCGTTGACTACGTCACTGCACTATATTATTTATATTTAAATAAGGAATTGGTATATACCTTTTTTGTTAGATATTGTTTTCTTGTCGGTTATCCAAGAAAAATTCTTACATTTATCCAAATTTTTATAGCAGTTTTTCCTGATTTTCATTTTAAATAATTTTATAGGTTTTTGTTTATATTTTTATTGAGGTTATTTGTCATTGTCCAGTTCAAGTTTAGGCAATTCGTTTTCTTTTAAGCAGTTACATGTTGGGTTGCTATTTTTGTTGTAATTTCTGGGAAAGAAGTTTGGATGGGCAACTAATACCGAGTTGCTAATGGTTGACAGAAAATACACATTTCTTAATTTAGAAATAAAAAATAATGATTTCCTATTTGATTTAGAGCCGAAAATGTAGACGATTAATTAGTTAACAAATCTGTTAAAGCTCACCATTTTGAACTGTCATTTCTTCTGTAGGGTTGCTACTCGTTTAAAGTTCCTTTTGACTCGCTACCTTATGTTTGAAAAAAAGAAGCTACATACAGCGCTAGCTTCAGGTCTCATTATAAAATGGCGGGAATTTGTCTGTCACTTTCACTTTTTCCTGTTAGAATCAACAATAGAAGACTGAATTTACAGCCATCCTGCTGGATCTGGAACTGGAATTTTATTTGGCGTGTCGCGATAGCAGTATAGTGTTGTTTCGTTTGAGTATTTTTTTTTGCCTGCTTGGCGTTTTTTTTTTGATGTTTTATCGAAACACAACCTAGAGACAGGGATTTTATCAGTCTTAAGCAGGTTTTTAACCAGGAATCAGGCTAGATCCCAGGAAATCGGATAAGGAATATTAATTTAACAATTGTTAAAATCATCCTGTATGGATTTCTAAATTTTAAAAGATTTCAGCTCAAAATTGATTTTTTCCTAGTGGAGTTAAAGCATAATTTATAACCAACCATAGTATACTGTTCTAGGTGTCATTTGGACCCAAAATTAACCACTTTAGAATATTATTAAGATGTATTTTGAGGTTTTAGGGCCAACTGTTGTTTTTTTATGATTATCGATTAATAATTTTTGCAATTTTTTAGTTTTTCAATATCTGATACCTTGCAGTGCCTAAATTTTTCTTTTGTTTTGTTGCTAGCGAATTTTAAACAGTAAAGTTGAAAACTTGGTCTAGACAATATCATAGAAGATTTCTGCGATTCACCTGGCTCTGATGCAGTGACGCCGTTAATTTCCCACCCTTACTCTCCAGCATAGGGGTTAGCTCGGAATTTTGCTGGTGCTCTTGCTATCCTTGAAGTATACTCTAGTGATTTTCTTTACCTTTCTTGTATTGAATTAAATCTATCTTTCACCTCATTGTGAGCGCCTCTTGCGCCTTTCTAGTAAAAAACCAGTATAGCAAACCGTTGAAAATGTGTATGGATAAAATTTATGTTTGCGTAATGTTCTACGAAATGTTGATTTGGATAATCCTAACTCTAAAGCAACTTGTCTTACAGACATTGTTTAATTTGCAGCGAAATATTCCAAAATAGCAATTTTAATATATTCATTATTAATAATGTGTTTGTTTCCTTGCACTTTGCACCTTGACAGATTTAAAGTTTTTAAAGTTTTCGATAATTTGTTTAACAGCATACTATGATGGTTCCTGTTTTTACGAATATCGAATGGTAAATGTATCACATGTACTTGATATAAATTTATCACATTCTCCATAAATAATAAATAAGTTTAAATAATCTTCCTTTGTATAATTTAAGCCCTCCAGCCTTTCAAATGATAACAGCTTCCTACATTTCTTTAGTATTTGATTGTTTTTCAATGTCGTCATAGCCAGCTATGAGTAAAGCGTCATAGCCAACTAAGATTATAATTGAACTAAAAATCCGCAGCAAAATCTCCATATAGAAATTTTAAATTGGCAATATTTCGAAAACTAAAAATTTTCGGCATAGATAACCTTAAACATACTTATCCTTATTTCGAGATTAAATGAAAAAGGCTTGTTTATAGGAAAAATTGATAATTATTTTATGGCCTGCAAATGTCATTTTTGACATAAAAACTTAAATATGTCAGAAATGTTGAGACTTAGGTATAAGACATAATACACAAAATGGGCTTTGAATCTTGGGCAGAATCCAAGAATGAAATAATATATGGTATCTTATTTAAAATAAGCAAGTTGACACCTACTTCCGATATAACCAGAAAATATTTTAGCCGAGTTGCACTACAGACATTAGTATACTGTCAAATTTCCAAAATTGTCCTATATACAGTTTTCCATATACAGAGTTTTTATTAAACATACGACAAAAATTGAAAGGGTTATTCCCTGGACTATTCTAAGGATATTTTATCCTTTGATAATTTGTGAATAGGCGCTTTTTTCGAAGATACAGGGCAAAACAAATTTTCGACAATAAAAACAATTTATTACCAAAAATTACATGTAACGTTTCTTAATCTACAAGAGCTGTTCAAAATAACTACCTCCAGCTTCGATGCATGAATCCAATATTTTTTGAAGTGAGTTCCGAACTCGTTCAAAAATACCAGGGTCGTTTTATTTACACCTAGCAATTATCCGATTTCTTAAATCTTCCACATCTTCTACTGGAGTAGTATAAACTTATAACTTTAGATGGTTCCGTATGAAATAATCCAGGGGTTTTAAGTCTGGGGATCGAGCAGGCCATAAGTGAGATCCACCTCGACTAATCCATCGATCTCCATATGTTATTATTCAAAACTCTCGAGCAACCACACTAAAAGGCGCTGGTACACTATCGTCCATAAACCACATTGCATGTTTTGTAGCCAATGATACCTCCTCTATTAGGTAAGCTAGCGTTTGTATCGAAAAGTTGCGGATCCCTCGCTGGTAAGTCTTTCTGGTAGAAATACCGGCCCAATTAACGACTCACCCACAATTCCAACCCAAACGTTCAACGAGCACTGATGTTGAAAACGATCTTCAAATACTTCATGTGAAATTTCCTTATTACATTTTTTGAGAAACTGGCTATTTCGGTAAAAAGAATCAGTGTCAGTAGTTCATGAATTTGAACCAATATGTGCAAAAGCCATTGACAGAATGCAATATATGGAGGAAAACCAGCAGAAGTAAGTGCTTGAACTCATTGTACTTGGTATGGGTACAATAAATAGTCTAGTCCCTGAGAATGTTCCAAACTGTCCCATTACTTACATTCAAAGTATTTGCAATTTTTCGAGTAGATGTACCTGGATCTTCGTCTATCATGTCCAGCACATTCTTTTCTACTTCTACCGTTCTTACTGTCATTGGCCTTCCTGGTCCTTCACTTCGCTCCAATGTTCCTGTTTCACGAAGGCGCTGATGAATACATAGAAAAGTTTTTTCTATCAGGAACATTACGGTTAGGAAATCGTTCAATGTACAGCCGCCTACCTTCTAATGAATTGCCAGCAATTCCATAAATGAAAGGCATGTCAGCCATCTTGGGATTCGTATAGTGATTCATAATAGAAGACTTCAGCAACAAGAGTTTCAGTATTAAAAACAGAACATACATGTCAAATAACCAAACGTCAATCAATCTCAACAAATTCGATACATACAAAATGATCAATCACGTATTCAAATATAAAGTCTGCAGTCGCTCGCAGTAATTGGAATGTTTTTAAAAGATAACAACGCATTTTTATAAATTTTTTACTTGGTAAGTCTAATATAGTACGCCATACTTTTATTTCGGCTACATTCGTAATTTGAAAAATACCAAAATTAGATTTAACGAAAATTTGTTTCGCCCTGTATCTTCGAAACCGAGCGCCTTTTCACAAGTCATCAAAGGACAGAATATCTTTAAAATAGTCAAGGAAATAACTCTTTATAGATCGAACTGGTTCCCTGTGGAAAACCCTACATATTTCTACACTTAGTTGCTTTCGAGTGCATATACCTGTTTTATGAAGGCGAAGAAGCAGGCCGCTCCATGGTAGTAAAGCCTTTTTCTCTTTTCTATTTCTGATAAAGGCCACTATGGGATTTCATTTTCTTCTTGGAGTATCCATTAGTGATAATTAGGTCCAAACTAACCGTCAGCAGACTTTATAAAACACATTTTATAATTTTTTTTTATTCAAGCTGCATTCATCTTTTCAGTAAAATGACACGATGACCAATATATATATATATATATATATATATATATATATATATATATATATATATATATATATGCATTTTCACAGGGTTTTTAGCTGTTATCTGGATAATTCAGTTTTGTGTGGTAGACCAAGCTTTCGTAATAGATCACCGGGCCCAAAATAAAAATTAATCAGTAAAAATAATGTTTAACCAACCTCAATTGATGTTCTCTTGTGCCCAGGCTAAACCTTCTTGGATGTGCTTTTCAGATAAAGAAGATTATTGCTTCTTTGTTGTATAATTAATGACATTTTCATCAAGTCGCTATCGAATAGTAGTTGGGCTGAAAGGTATTTCCTTTCGAGCTAAAATACTTTTTCCCTGTCGCAGATTAAGATGTTAACTATTTTGGAACAATTGCACAATTACCGTAACTTGATTTTTTGCAGACACGCTCATTAAATCTTGATCTGAAAGATCATCGACATTTTTTCTCGATCATGCTCTTTTACAAATTTTTTTATGTATTTTGCAGCGATAATTTAAGTCATTTTTAGATCTTTTTCGTGTCTACATAGAAAAACTACTTCAAACCTTTTATGAATTTCGCACTCATTATGAATATGATAGATTTCACGAATATCAAGCAACTGACTAACAGTGCATAGCGCAGGGCAATTTAGTGCCTCGAGTATTGGATATACCAAGTAAACAGGCCCAAACAAGTAAGGTATTGAAATTCGCAGTAACGAGTTTTTGTGGAACTAACAAGGAAGGTATCCCAACTAGACGGCTCTGAAATAAGATTTATGCTTTTTTATTTGCGGAAAAACACTTTAGGGGAATGAAATCTGTCCTCAAAGTTTACCCTCGAAAATGGACTTTCCAATATACATCAGATTCTAATTGAAATATTACAATGAAACAATACGTGTTACTTTTAATATTAATGTGCAACTAACTGATGTAGTTTCGACCAAAAGGGTTGCGACCCCTATTTTCTGCTTTTTTTTCAGTTTATTTGGTTAAAAAAATTCAAAATGAGCTAAAGATAATTAGAGGAAATATATATTAAATACAAAAATAAAGTTAACCACTTCTCGGTTATTTACTTAAATCACCCATAAACGAAAAATGACTCTCCAAAAAAAGCTTCAACTTCTAACTGATTTTTTGCAAATAATAAAATTGCATGTTATTTTTAATACAAAACTGAACAATATGATAAAATTTGAATCATAAGAGTTGCAACCCCTAATTTTTATTTTAAAAATTCAAACTTATTTGTATAAAAAAATCAAAATGAGCTCTAAATGGTTTAAACAAATATTTTTACAGAATGAGTAAACAGACGAAGTTAACTTTTTCAAAATAATTGTTTGTAATCATCCAAGAACTGAAATTTCATCCCCTAGAAAAGTTCGTTAACAGAACCTTCAGGTTCTAATTGATGTTTTGTCAATAACCAAATAGTACGTTAGTTTGAATGCAAAAAGCAAACTGGACGAAGCAATTTCGATCGTAAATGTAGCAACTCTTATTTCTTTATTTAATTACCTTCTTGCTGGTCTATTCATATAAAAACATATCAAAATGCGGTAGAAATAATTGAAAAAAGTACTCTTATTATTTGAATACATAAACAAAATTGACCCTATATATGTAATATTTTAGAACCATCCTTCAACGAAAACCTTATTTCTAAAAATGTATTTTGAAATAAATATTAGGTCCTAATTGCTATTAAAGAAGTTCCATGCTACTTACATATATAAACATTAAACTATTTCATACGGTTTCGATTATGAAGGTTGTTATCTTTATGTCTTACGTTTAAAATTCGCTCATTTCTGGCCCGTTTTCATAAATAAATAAAAAAGAACTGATTTTTTTTACAAATATGCTTGTTGATTAAGTAAACATACGAATTTGTAGTTTTTTTAATGTTTTTCTTTTCGTTTAGACGATCTTTATTAGAAAGTTTACCAATAAGATCAATTTTCTGAATATATTTAATATTCTTATCGATATTGTGCAGGCAATCTAGTTGTAAAGTTATTTTTATAAATCAATCGAATTGAACCTCTACTTCTACAATTCGGTTTTTATCAGTGTGATATTTTACCCTTCAATTCAATTGATTCATAAAAATAAATTTAAAACCAGTTTAGTTGCATAATATCAATAAGAATATGAAATATATTCAGAAAACTGTTCTTTTGGTGATTGATGAACTTGCCAATAAAGGTCGTCTAAACGAAAAAAACATTAAAAAACAGCAAATTCGTTTGTTTATTTAATTAAAAAATATATTTGTCAAAAACGTGGGCAAACATAAGGGTAGCAACCCTCATAATCGAAAGTGTTTGAAGCAGTTTAGTGTTAAGAACCAAATATTTATTTCAAATCTATTTTCAGGAATATGGTTTTTGTTGAAGGGTGGTTCCATAATAAAATCTAAATAAGCCCAACTTTGTTAATGCATTCAAATAATGAGAGTATGTTTTCCAAAAAATTACTTACTTATTTTAAAATTTTGTTGTAGAAATTGCACAAACAAGGAGAAATTTTAAAAATAAAAATTAAGAGTTGCAACCTTTACGGTCAAATATGCATTGGCCAGTATACTTTTGACATTTAAAATAATATGCTATTTAGTTATTGGCTAAATATAAGTTAAAACCTGGAGTGTCTTAATAAACCGTTTTTAGGGGATGAAATTTTTGTCCGCTTTCATTTTTGTATTCACTCAATTGTTCAAACCATTTGGGAGTCCTTTTGAAATTTATTTTATAGAAATAAACATAAACGAGTTTGAATTAAAAAAAAAAATTAGAGGTTGCAATTCTTATGGTTCAAAGTGCATTAGATATATTAAAAGTAACATGCAATTTGATTGTTTGTAAAATATTAGTCAGAAGGTGGTGCATACTGACGAATCTTTTTGGAGTTTATTTTTTCGTTTAAGGATGGTTTAAGAAAATAGTATAGACGCGGTCAACTTAATTTTTGAATTCAATCAACGAATATATTTTTTCTAATTTTCTTTAGCTCATTTTGAATTTTGTCACCCAAATAGACACAAAAAAAAGATTTTTCCATGCAAAAAATAGGGATTGCAACCCTTGTGGTCGAACCAGCATCATTTGGTTGCATCTTAACATCAGAGGTATCAAGATTTAACCCCTTAAAGTGTCTCTTATTTCATCGTAGCGTAAAACATATCAAAAAATTACTGAAATCACAGGCGTCGAGTTGGGATACCTTTCTTGTAAGTGTACTGCAGGCATACAGTTTTTATCCAACTAGTTACATATTTTACATCATAAATATATAATGTATTAATTTATTTTTAGTATTTAATAACTAAACTGATGTTAAGTGTTCTTCTCTGTAATATATTTGTTTAAATCAAGAAATAGCCTATTATTTTAAACTAGAAGTAAAGTAAAGCATTTTTACTATAATATTTTAGACAATATGTTGGAGAATGAGATTAAAAAATTTCAGTCTAATAGTCTAATAAAGAAAACAAGAAAATTATGACATAAATATAGAGTAAGGACGGGAGAGTTGTATTAACTCAAAATATTAGCAGACTTGTTTAGGAGGCTAACTTAACAGAATGGCTGTAAATCTATGGTGAGTACAATAGACCTATATTGATTACAGTGCATCCGGATTCAGGACGGTCCCATGAAGGACAAAAAAAAAATGTTCGGAGTGATATGTTATATCATCTATAGTAACCCCCTTTTGCCGGCTGGAGTAACCAACAAGATGAACAATGGGTACGCCAGCTCTTATTTGTGGAGGCGAGAGTCGTGTGTCTAATCTGTTCAAACTTTGGTTGTTATGTTGGAAACTCAAATAAAACACAAATTCCTGCTATGTAAATTAAGCTGCTACAGGCAGATTATTGTTTATTAAAAATATTATAAACTTCTAGATCGCTTACCCAAATAGCCCCATAATGAGAGCTTAAAAAATATGCATAATGTAAATTTAACCAAGGGAAACGTTATATTACGTCATGGTCATCTTATGTTAATAATGGTTACGTTAAGTAAAGAATGTATTAATGTGCGTAGAATTGGGGTCTGTACAATGCGACCTAGTAGATCTATTATGCCCTTCTTCTGCTGCCAAGTTGTAAGAGTTGCCTTATCGCCTAGAGCAGGTCTTCCGGTCCTATTTCCCTAAGGAACTTTAGTATGTTGAACGGCTTCAAGGTGGGTAGGCCCCCTTCTTCGATTTGGTGTGTTTCCAAAAACTGCATCGTCGGGTTTTCTAGAGCGCTGCACTCTGCAAGAATATGAATAGAAGTTTCGTCTTCCCCCTCACAGAATCTGCACTTTTCTCCTTCTACCAGTACGAGTCTCTTAAGGTGTCTCTTCAGGTAGCAATGCCTCTTCAGGATCCCTGTCAGAAATCTGATTTGGTTTTTACTTAAGCTTATGCATCTTCGAATTTCTTCTGGTCGTAGTTCCCAAGAAGTATCTTCGCTTGTCTCAATCCTTGCAGCTCGGTCCAATAATTGGATCTCCTGCTTTACTCTTCTATCTTTACTTCTTCCAGCATTACGCTGCTACTGATTCCACAGAAAGGCTCTGGCCCCAGAAATGGTGTCTCAGCCTCTTTCCTCGCGAGCCTGTTTACTATTTCATTCCCTTCTCTCCCGGTTTGTCCCAGTACTCAGATGAGGGTAACTTTATTATTCTTATTCAAATCATTTAATTCCTCTAAGCATTCCCCGATCATCCTGGAGCTGATAACGTGAGAGCTCAGCGCATTGATGGCTGCTTGACTATCTGACGTGATAATAATCTCTTGACTGTGATAGTTTTCTTCTTTGTTGAATTGAGTACATTTCTTAATGACATATATTTCTGTCTGGAAAATGCTTGGTGACTTACCCAAGCTTTCGTAGTGTTTGGTGCCGGGTCCATACATCCTTATGTCAGTTCCCTCCTTTGTTTTGGAGCCATCTGTATACCATAAAATGGATTTCTTGTTGAGTTTTTCAATGGTGTTTCTGTCTACTCGCTTTTGGATTCAACTTTGTGCTGAAGTTTTTCACAAAGTCGAATTTCTTTTTCATCTTATCTCGGGGCATGTTCCCGATTTGTGAATTTGTGGATAACAGATTTTATACCCTCATCTCTCATCGGTAAAAAATGGGTACAGCATATTATGTTGTATCTAAATTTAAATAAAATAATAAACTGATACAGGCCTTAAACTTAAACAATTAAGTGGCTTAAATGTTTTCTCCAAGTATCAGATACTAATCGCAAAAAATATAAGACAGTATCTTTAATAATTCCAAATAAAATCAAATAATATACCGAGACCAAAAAATCAGTTAAATAGCTGTACTTTCATTAAAGGACCATGTATATTAGCATAAAATGTTCCAAATAACTATGGCAAACTTTGTCACATTTCTATACTGAAATCAACCAAAAAAAAATTAAATATAAAATTTAACTTTTAGGACCACTAGTATATTAATGACAAAATGTGCTTATGACAACGTCTCCTTTATTTTGTAACGTTTAAAATTCACAAAATGAATAAAACTATTAAATTTAACAAAATTAAATTGTCAGATTTTGGGACACTCAGTATACTACTTTCCAAATAAGTAATGAACTACGGTTATTGGATGGAACGGAAGTGACATAATGTAATATTTATTATTTGGACTTTCTGACGGATCTTATTTCAAATTCGGAATTTTTCTCGAATATATCGTTATATGTGGTATAAATCCTGTAACTGTTTTACTAAAAGAAGAAAATTTCATTCTTATGAGCCTTATTCAAAAGCTGGGGATTTAGGTTTTCTTTTTTGCAGCAATCTAATAAATATTTTGTTTTGTAGGGCTCGATAAAATTGCCACATTTCTGCGTTACCTGATAATCATTAAAATCGTTTTCTTCTTCGGAAGAATATGTTGTTTCGTTTCAGTTTAATCGTTTGATGTAAAGACTTTTATTTTTGATTGAAGGTTTGTTCACTCCTGAAAATGGTTCATATATATTTTGGAAAAAACATCAGTTTATTTATTTATATAACCCGGATTCTATTCGATTTTGTTTTTATATTCTCCTATTTTTAAGAGCCACTTTGCTAGTCTATTTCAGTCGCGGATGTCCTAGAAGCAAGAGCAATAAGGAAGCCCCTTTTTAGTGTCGCCGGAATAAATGGTACTAGTTGCAAACGCAATTGCATCTGTTTTAAGGAGAAATGACTCTTCGAAATCTGAATTGAAATTGAATTCATCATCATCATCATCATCTTTTTAAAAAAGTGTAACAGGTTTAAAGGTTTTGGAAAAATTAAGCATGAAGGTAGTTGCAAGCCAGTATAAGAAGAGATTTTATTTCTTTTGAGTTTTAGATTTAAGAAACTATTGTATACACCCTATCTTAGAGGGACAGAGTTTTACATCATTTTTAGTGACAGGGTGTCTAGGATAGGTGACTCCTTTTCATAAGAATTCACACTTGTAAGCCTGGATTTTGAGATTTGGCCAAAGGAGTTCTTTAAAATTATTTCTGAGCTGGTCCATATGTTCACGGATGACACCATCCCTGTTAACAAAACAACGCCAGGTTAGATTGTCTAATAAGCGATTACCAATAACTCTGGAAGGTAGATGGATAATTTTTTAAGTCAAAAACGTACAAATGAGTTTGTAGTCGTCATTCCGGCAGAAAAGTTAGTTTTAGGAATACCGTCGGAGCTCATTTCGATTTGATGAAATCCAAACCAAGATGAAGTGTAGAGAAGTACTGACACTTCCCAAGTTGATCTAATAGGTCAGAAATATTTGAAAGTGGATAGTTATCGTTTACTATTAATTTGTCTAGCTAGCGAAAGTCTACGACTATACGCGATTTTTGTTTTTCAGATTCATCCAGATTCGTCGATACAACCTATACAGGGGAAAACATTGGCGACGCAATGTTTGCTCCAACATTTTTGCAATTTGCGTTGTCATTTATTCTTTGTGCACTTGTGGGTAAAACGTAGTGAACTCAAGCGTGACATTATTAGTGTTGATTTTATGTTTGACTTCATTAGTGAAAGTTAATTTGTCGCCCTCCATGTAAAATAGGTAAAACAGAGTTATGTTACATCTTCTTCCACTTCTTTGTATAGATTTTTATTTCTCAGCTGATTTAGTAGTATTTTTATTTTATCTATTGTTTCCGTATTCCGCTATAATAGAAAATTTTTATACCAATCGACTTAATAAAATTTATTTTTGCCATTATATTTCTTAATAAAGTTTTATATTGCTACAGTAACTGAAATATTTCTATTTACGATCTACATTCAAGTTTCATATTTATATTCTCGCCCGGATTTATTTTATTTATTATACATTTGACAAGGAACTATTCCTAGTAACTATGTCATGTATAGAAGAGATCGTGATTCTGATTCTATCAATAAAATGGAGGCGGAGGTGTGATGATCGGAGTCAAGTCATATTACACTTCCACGTCATACTTAATACTTAGTATTAAGGTCGAGGAGATTTGGGTTGGAGTAATTCTGGGAAGAGTGCATTTCTTATTTTGTGCATTAGATATTTCACCTGTTTCTCCCATTGCTCTTTACGATGATTATATTAGGTCAATAAATTATATTATGGATAAAATGCGAAACTCAAATGTAATAATCATAGGCGACTATAATTTGCCCCAATTTACGACATCTTTTCAAATCATCGAGTCAAATGAGAGCCACAACTTCGACTGTTCCACTCAATATCAAAATCTTCTTAACAGTCATGATCTTGCATTTGTTTTTGTCTCAAATAATGAATGCGAGTTGACATTGTTTGATTGTATCTGTTTTCAGGACAAATAAATATAATTCACAATATGAATGGAAAAATTTTATATCTTTTCATTTCTAATTGTCGAACCGTTGTTATTACTGAGAGTACTGCGACACTGTCAGCACTTGATGGATATCATCCGCCGCTGGATATAACCCTTGAAATTGACAGTGCGTTGGTAGCATTTACCGTGGAATCATATCATAAGAACTTCTTTAAGGCAAACTGTAACTTGATCAAAGACTATTTTGAGGCAACCGACTAGAATTTTTTGGGATTAGCTGAATTGTGTTTTGATGCTACGATGGAAGTTTTCTATTCTATCATATGTTCTGCTGTCGACCTTTACATGCCTAATAAATTAATTAGCAACCTGAAATTTCCTGCATACTATTCGCAGATGACCATCGAGATAATTAAAGATAAAAATAGGGTCCTTAGTAAACTAAGAAGAAGTGATATTTGTCAAACAAAACTTAGAGACCGTTTTAAATACTTAAGGGCACAAGCCAAAATCTTTACTAATAATGACTATCAAGCCTTTATTACGTCCTCGCAATGGATCATTAGGTAAAATGTGTAATCATTTGGGAGGTATTTAAGCTCTAAACGAACTACGATTGACTATAAAAAATATATGAGCTACTTAAATAAAAGTTATCGGGACCCAAAGGAGATTGCTGATATCTTCGCGGAATTTTTCCAGTCCGTGTATGTGGGAATAATGGTGATTTTCAGACTGTAAAATATACACATCACTTGCCTTTAAACAACATAAATATGTGCACTGTGCTGGTGGACAGCGATATTGTATTCAAAAAACTAGTGGACCCTTATGTTGGCATGGGTGCTCTCCCTGATGGGATTCGTCCAGTATTCATGAGAAACTGTTTTCTCGATTCAGGAGTCTTTCCTTCAGTGTAGAAGTCTGCTTTTGTGACACTTTTGTTCAAAGGTGAAAATCGTTCTGATATACTTAAATACTGCCCTATATCTGGCTAGTCGTGCTTTGGTAAGGTCTTGGAGTCGCTAGTTACAGATGATATTTTTTCGCGGTTCGATTCCATGGAATATCAGCATGGATTTAAGTCTGGTAAGTTATATCAGACGAATTTTGCAGTTTATTCTAACTTTCTGAGTGCCACCCTTGATTTTTCATTGTATGTCGACTCGATTTACTTCGACTTCAGAAAGCCACTGGACTCAGGAAATCATCGCATTTTATTAAACAAATTAGAGCGATGTGGAGTCGGACCACCTATAGCTTTCTGGATTGCTAGCTATCTAACTGGTCAAACGCAAGTTGTCAAGTTTTGCGGTAGATTATCGCAAGAAATAATGGTGCATTCTGGGGTTGTGCAGGGGTCCCATCTGGGCCCTGTTCTGTTTTTGCTTTTCATTAATAACCTTTCCTACATTTTCCGGGAGTGTTCTTACCTTTTTTTTGCGGATGACTTAAAGATTTTCAGCCACGTGACGTATCTCGGGAATGATTGAAATTTTTCTTAATACATCGAAATACAAGATGATTTCCTTTCCTAGGAAGAGAAAATCCACCCTTTCAGCTTATCGAATTGGTGACACTGAGCTCATTAGAGTAATTCTTTGGTCTTTTTTGTAGCAGCTGCTTCTTTTTCTTCTAAAGCCTTCTTGGCTTTCTTCAGTTGAGTCAGCTTCTTCTTGGCTTCTTTTATTCGCTTATACATACGTTTTTTAACGTGTAATACTCATTCCTTTTTTTCGACTGTCAAATCGTCGCCGTACGGTTGCACGTCTTGAAGCGATTTGAAAATTTTTGTATCTCCGTCTTCGATATAGTACTTTAAGTATACTTTGAATTTTTCTACAGATTTTTGAAACATTTCTATAATACTATCAACCTCCATGAGCCCAGCACTTCCTGACTGATTTACAGTACATTTGTCGACATGAGTCTCATACCAAGCAGTGTACTCGACAGTTCTTCTTTCCCACCCCATTGCTCACATGATTTACATACACTAGACTTTACAATAATATCAATTATTTTACCTGAAAACTTTCCAATCAATGACGTTACACCGATGAGTGAGGAAAATCCTCTCATGGTCCACGAACCATCACCCGAAGTAATGAACATAACCCGATCCTCTCCATCCCCCCACTCCTCGACCTTGACCTTGACCTTGCCCCAACCCTCTTTGGCCCCGCCCACATGCCCTTGTCATTGACCTTGAAAGTGCACGCGTGCTTTGGGCTTGACCTTGTGTTCAAGGTTGTGTGTGTGACCTTGACCTCGGCCTTGGTCGAGACGACCTTGACTTTGTTGGAGGTCATCTTGGGTGTGTGACCTTGAAGATATGTTGCATGGTTTGAGGTGACCTTGAATGGTTTTATATAAGGTATGGGGCAGTTTCATTCATCAGTTGGCCCTGACTTGTATAGGTAGTACATGTGTTAATATTTGACAATCATGGCATATGTTTGTGAAAATTGCGGTTCTAAGTTTACTAATAGTTATAATATGAGACGTCATAAAAGAGAATCGTGTGCGGCGAGATTTAATGAAGTGCCTGGAGGAAAACGTCTCCGAATTGAAGAGTATACATCGACGATTCCGGTAATTAATTGCGCTACATGTAATGTAGATGTTTCAATAAATCATATGTCAGCGCATAAACGAACACAACAACATAAAAATAATTCATGTTTGCCGGTATGTCATGGTGTGCAACTCGTTGAATGCGCCTTCAAAAGGAGAATTGCAACCTATCGGGTTAGCAGTGATATGGAGCATTCCGATTACGTAATGTTCTTTGCAGACATTAAATCCAAGGTGGTGAAACTTGTTAATAATTTATTACGTGTGCATCATGCTTTAAAAGTTAACATGACAGCTGTTGGCGAGTACACGCTTCCATCACAAGAAATATTCAGTGAAAAATCCTTCAACACTGCTAATTAAATAATTAGTGTAGAAAGTGATTTGGATGCCGTTTACCATTCTTTCACCGAATTAATAAAAACGAGTAGTGAACATAACCCGATTCGCTCGATCCCCCCACTCCTCGACCTTGACCTTGACCTTGCTTCACCCCTCTTTGACCCCGCCCACATGTCCTTGTCATTGACCTTGAAAGTGCACGTGTGCTTTGGCCTTGGCCTTGTGTTCAAGGTTGTGTGTGTGACCTTGACCTTGACCTTGGTCGAGACGACCTTGACTTTGTTGAAGGTCATCTTGGGTGTGTGACCTTGAAGTAGTTATTTGTGCATTGTAATAGTGTGGGATGATCTTGAAATGATTTTGACCTTGCAAATTGTTCTATAAATTGTGTGAGTCTACTTGCATTCATTCAGTGTGAAATGTCAGATACGGAAGTATCTAAAGAAAAAATTATAGAGCAAGTCGGCAGAGTAATTTGTTTATATCAGAGTAATTTAAAAAGTTTGTGTGATTTTGAAGAGAAGGATCTAGCATTTTTTCCTCTCGAATATTTAAAAACTTGCGTTGATACGCTGAGTTTACGGCAAATTTGGGATAAGCTGCCAGCGTCATATCGGTGTAACAAGGAACTACAGTTATGCTTACCCTGTTACATTCACTATGAACAAATATATCGTCATCATATAGATGAGCCACCACCAGCAATAAAAAAGTGTCGTGAATGTAAAAATGAGTGAATAATATGAATAGTGCTTTGCAAGAGACAGTAAAAAAATTGGGCGATGAGTTCACTGAAACGGCTAGTAATTATTTCAATGATGCAATGAAAAGTCGAGCAGAATGGGCGTCGCGCTATTGTGATTTGGCTTATGAATATGAAAAGGCTGCGAATGCATGTCGTAAATATTGCAGCAAAACAATAAATTTACAAGACTTTGTTCGCGAGATAAAAAAGTTGGGGTTTAGTGACTGTTTGGAAAAACTGATTAGGTTCATTGCAGATCCGGTTGTGTTAGATGAAATTAGAGTGTAGGACTTAAGTTTAACGTAGTAGTAGTTAATATGGAAAGTTTAGTGCGAGAAATGTACGAAGAATTTCTAATTTCTGCAGCCTGTTCGGAATTTTACGCATATGAAATGCAAGATTCGGAGGCTCAGGACTTTAGTGTATTTTTTAAGTATATGGACCATGCCGAAGTGTGTCTTTTAGCTAGTATAGTTTGTAAGAATTTTCTTAGATATAAAAACAAACAATTATTATTGAACAAATTAAGGAAATTAGGTTTAGGTGATAATGTTAAACGCATAGAAGAATGGCAGAAAAAAATCAATGAATAAAGTACATAAAATGTAGTTATTTGTTTCATTATATTTTGTCCTTGAAGTTATCCTTATACCAATTTAAATGTGTGACGTCATTTGACCTTCAATACTCCTCCCACTATTTCTATCGTTAAGCTACCCCCACCATTGTTACAATTCGACCTTGAAACCCCGCTATAAAGGTTCGTGGGAGAAGAAGTGACTTCAAACAGTCGCAGATATCAGTGGCATAAACATCAAATATTGTGTTCGTGTAGTGTTCTGAAAGTGCTTTTATATTCACGGTAATTTTTGGATTTATATACCATTTTTTTTCAATAATGAGTATTGCAAAAGAAACTCAAGATGAAATTAATGAAATGTTTAGCAAAGATTTCGAGGTTTTAGAGAGAAAAAAGGTTACCGAAATGATTGTAGGCAAAGTGTATAAAATTGTAAAGATGGTTTCAATGACTACACGATTTGGTAAAACTCTTTTAGTGGCTTTACACGATGACGGTGATAATAGCACATTTGAGACTTTTTTACCAAAACGTGTGGCCGAAACACTACCTGACGATATTGTAGATATTATGAGTAAAACTAAAGATAAATACACTCTAACTTATTTGGGGCAGGGCACTAGAGTTTTTGGAAACAATACTCGAACATTATTACGTTTTGGCTCATTGGAGTAAATTGTATGTAAATTGTTTGAAAAAAAGGATGTAATTAAATTTAAAATATAGTTGCACATGTCAGAATACTTACACGTGTTCATTATTTCTGTTAAAGATGTCTGCTGATGCGACGACGACGGCCAACGAATGTGTAGATAGATACATATTTTGGTTGGGGAGAGAATTAAGAAATAGGGCTCACGATATGTTAGATAGCGTAAATGATTGGTCGCATATTGATGTAAAGATCAATATAAGAACGAGATCAGGGATACAATCAATTTTATATCTGGGGCACACTTGTGCGACAAATTTTTATATGGTTCCATAGACATGGATACATTTTGTGCTGAAATGGTTGAAGAAGAATTAAAAGAATACCTCGTCAATATTCCACATTTACCATTTGAGCTTGCTGCAAAATATGAATTGGTTTCTGCAACAGCAACAGCCCAAGACGTTGACGATCGAAATAGTGTCGGATGGGATAGAATTTTGAGCAACGAAAACGAAGACATGGAAAACTAATTTTTTATAATTTTTGTATTTGTGCAATTAAATAACTGTAAATAAATATCTGTTACAATCACAGTTTTATTTTATTTCTTTTATAAACATACCAACCCAGTAGATCATAGTCAGTGTTTCTTTTTCTCAGCTGAAATATTTAATATAAGTAGAGCAAATAAAAATAAAATAGTTTAGTAAAGATTGAAAATGAGTCGAGGAAACAACACAATTGATAAATTTGGTCGTCAGAAATATAATGAAAAATATCATATATTATCTGGGCCACAAGGGATTGGTTTTAAACTTACAGCTGATGGGCAGTATGATATGGGTGGAAAAATCATAACCAACTTAGGCGAACCTAAAGATGATGACGATGCTGTGACAAAACACTTTGTTAATAGAAAGTTTTACAATTTTGCAGTTGTAATATGTGACATATTTAACAAGGATGTCCTCCCCATGATATACAAAAATAATAGTGAGCTTAAAACAAAAATTGAAGTTATGCAGAAAATACTCTATCATCAGCCTTTAAATGACTCATTAAGCGCACTGTCGTACGACTCGACTTCAAAAAAAATCTAAAAAAAGCAGTTTAAAGAATAGGAGAACGCACTCCGAGTGGCATAGCCTTGAAGATAACGTCGTAGTCGTCGGTGAATTGGACCTTCCCTCCAAGAATATTGAAATGTTATGTATGATGTTTTATTGTCATTGTTTTTAATAATGAAGATTGAAATAAAAAACTTTATTTTACAATATATTGTTTATTTATTTTACATTTTAAATAAAAAATATAGTCATACAATATGTTATTTAAACAATATTAGCTTTATCTATCCAAGAGTTGAAGTGGTTGGGAAATCCTAGCCATTTGACAAATAATTGTTCGATGTGATTTTTCTTGCGTTGTCTAAGGACCTTTTCTACTAGATAAACGTCAGGACTGCTTGTTTTTTGTAGTTCTGATTCGTAAAAACACCCTCTTATAGGCTGACCTTCTAACGATTCCAACAAGTAAGTAGGTGGATTTGTAACGTTAACTTTTACAACTTTAAACAATTCGGTTGACCAAGAGGGCGTATATCCTTTCTCGAATAAGCTTTTGTACTTGCTAATACGCACAATGTCACCCATGGAAAACTTAAATTTTTTAGGTACAATTTTTAAATAATCATATGCTTTAATATGTGTTTTTTCTTGCACGTCTGCAGGCTTCATTCCAATGGTGCGATGTTTCGAATGGTTATAGGTTTTTGTTACTGCCGATAATATATGTATCCATTTGTAAGATCCTCTTGTCGAGAATTGTTTATATAAATTATTTTTTAAAGTCCTTATGACTCGCTCAACAATTGCAGCTTTCTTTGTGCTGTAAGTGGAATAATGATTTATATTATATTTTTTCATCAGGGCTTGAAAGTTTGTATTATAGAACTCCTTTCCTTGATCACTTTGCAGATTTGTTGGTGTATATGATGCCTCTTCAATGATGCTTTTCATCGCATTAGTAACTTCTATACCAGTCTTGTTTTTTATGGCTTTGGTATAGACAAATTTCGAGTAACAATTTATACAGACCAAAATATAATGATAACCATCGTTTTCATCAGCATACTGTTGCATTTCAGCCAAATCAATTTGCCACAAATCTCTGTATCCTTTTATTATCGTGCGCCGTCTTACAAAATTTTTTCTAGCCGTTCTATGTAGTTCATTAACAATCTTGATTTTTTCTAGACTGGGCTCCATATTATTAGTAATACTAAAGGTTTCAGATCGAAGGAAGAACTGAATAATATCATTAAATATTGAGCTTAATATATTATATCTTCTTCTCGTAATTCCTCTATGATTGACATAATTTCATTTTCGTGTCCAGTATGACCGGCCATTTTGGAACTCCACAACAAACGTAAACGATCCACCAACTCTTTAGCTGTGTTCCAGTGGACATATTGAAATTTTTTCGAAGATAATTTCTTTTTTGTGGGTAACTGTAGTTTTTCCGAGAGATTTTTTCTTGTAATAGTACCACCTAATTTTGTGCCCATTATCAGAGGTTTAATAATTCGTAAATATTTGTTCCATCTGGTCTCCCGTAAACCATCACTTTTTTTAAAATTGTTGTAGACAGCATTCGTTGATTCCAAAATTTCCTTGTACGTTGAAAGTACATTATCACTTAATTGTTGTTGTTCCTTGCCTACACTTGGGGGTGTTTTAAGAAATAACAAATCATAAAGTGCCGGTGATCCACCATATTCTGCAATATTTTTCCCTTTTTTGTATAAGACAATATTTCCATTTCGAAAACGCACCTCTAAATTACCAATAAAATTTTTGTTATGATCTGTTTTTGAACCAAAACGTACACCATATACAGTATCGTATAGAGATGGTTTCGAACGTAATCCTTTCAGGTGTGCGTTTAAAGTATCGGAAGTTGTGGTGTCAGCGGATGCGAGAGATGTATTAGTTGATGTCGAGGGTGTATCAAACACCGATTGGCTAATATCTTCTTTTGAAATGCGATGCTGCTGCTGCTGCTGCTGCTGAATAGGTGTGGAGGTTTGAAAGGAATGTGTAGGTTGGGGAAAACCTGATATTTGAGTCGACTGCACTGATGTACTGAGACTATGTGACTTTGTAGCTGGATAATGTTGTTGCTGTTGTTGTTGCTGCTGCTGCTGCTGCTGACGTTGCTTAACCACATCAGATATAGTTGTCAACGGCTTAGAAATGGGTTCGTAAAACTTTTCCAATTCCACAACATTAAACTCTTTAGCCGCTTTAATTTGTTTAAATTTTTTTCTGACGGCATTGGTAGCTTCCACTAGTTTACGTTTTAAGTCGATCGCGTTATTCATGATGTTAACAAAGGACGTTTCAACAATCAAATGAGCGTTTTCTCTTATTATTACAGTAATATATAGCTATCAAATCCTTTGCGGTATCTTCCCGATTTTACATCACTGTCTTTATCAATTACTAAAAATCCATACTTATTATCCCAACATTTTGAGCACATTTCTTGAAATTGAGTAAAAGTTAGATCCGGTGAAACGTGGTCGGAAAATATGTGTTTCATATTCAACTCATCTTGTTTAAACATAATAATAAAATTGGCGTTGTCTCGCACAAGCTGTTTAGGCACTCGCGAATATGTTTGCGCTAGGTAAAAGGAGTCGATATTTTTATGACGTCCCATGCTAAAGTACGATCTTATAACATCTTGTTTTTCACATATAACATCATCAAAGATAAATATAGAGTTTGGTTTTGCATCGGACGGTTCCACAATATTACTGGAATCACTAAAGGCATAGTAGCCTAAACCTTTGATGGGCGCTAAAATTTTCCTTAAATACTCATATTTCGGTTGATACAGAGATTTCGAGTAAATATAGACATTTTCGAAACGTAGCCCAAGGGGGTGTGTAAGCAGCGAAATCATGACATTAGTTTTTCCACAATTGGATGGACCAATTAACAGGCCGCGAATAGAGGAAGGAAGTAAAGGACCGTGTCTCTTCATTATCTTCTTTTCAAATCCAAGTCCGACTTTTTCATCGAGATTGTCAATAGGAAGTTTTTGTTTAAGATCGATAACGCGCATCTTAGGAAAATTTGATATTTTATAGGCAATTTTTCACAAAAACTGTCATTCAGATGCCGAGCGTCAAACGAAGTGGACGGTCTCACGTTTCCAACAAAACTGGATACGGTATTGTGAATTCGTTAATAAATAAATTACCATTCGAGGTACACATTCCTGGTTATCAATATTGCGGACCCGGAACAAAAGTAATAAAACGTGTAACAAGAGGTGATCCAGGCATTAATCCTTTGGATGCCGCATGCAAAAAACACGATTTAGCCTATTTACATAATAAAGACAACATAAGTGCGAGACATCGAGCGGATTACGAGCTCGAACAAAGTGCTTGGAATAGAGTAAAATCGAAAGATTCCAGTTTAGGTGAAAAAACAGCAGCTTGGTTAGTTACAAACATTATGAAAGGAAAACAACGTTTTGGTATGGGTGTACCATCATCATTATCAACAAAAAAAACATCTAGTAAAGGCACGCGTCATACAAAAAGGAAAGGTGTTAATAAAAATCGACATGTTCGGAAAGCCAGTTTCGGAACAGCTATTCGACAAGCAGTTCGAAGGGAATTATTAAAAGCCGGAAGTAAAAATGTGTTGGAAAAAAATGTCATGAATGCATCTAAAATAGCTCTGTCGGCAGCACGTAGATCGGTAAAAGCGGCAGGTGGCAAAAGGAAGGTTCGTACACCGAGAATAATACCGATTCCTAAAACTGGTGGAATATTACCATTAATACCAATTTTTGCCGGGTTATCAGCTTTGGGTTCATTAGCCGGTGGGGCAGCGGGAATTGTGCGCGCCATAAAAGCAGTAAAAAAAAGCAGCGAAGATAAAACCGGTGCCGGCCTGTATTTAAAATCGAAAGGAAATGGTTTGTTTCTAAAGCCATATCGTAAAGGTATGGGATTATTTTTAAATCGTAGATCAAAAAACTAATTGAATCCCTACCTCGAAGACCACTATCTAACATCGATATAGAAAAATATGCCAAAAAGAAAAGAATAGGACACTTTCGAGGCGTTTATATGAGGGATTTATTACCTAGACAAGGTCCTCGACGTTACGAAGCAGCAATAGTGAATTTGGATAGTACGCGTGGTGCAGGGACTCATTGGGTAGCTTATAGAAAAAATAATTCTAAAGTAACATATTATGACAGCTTCGGCGATTTACCCCCACCGATCGAATTGGTACGATATCTACAAACGGGATCGGAACCATCAAAAATTATTTACTATACATACGATCGTCAGCAGGATTTTGGAACAGTCTGTTGTGGACATTTGTGCTTAAAGTTTCTTGTCGAATCATCAGCGTAAAAGATGTCATCATCATCATCGTCACCATTAACACCGCAAATGGATCGCAATAACTATACTAAAATGTTGCAATCACTGAAAGCATTTCATCTAGCCGGTGGATTAAGGAAAATGACCGTGAAACAGTTAGAAAACATGCCCAAGGAAGTGATGATTGCATTAGCCCCAAATGAAATTCCATTCGTTTGGGAAAAGTTGCCCGAGCACCTTAAAAGCGATATCGATATATTAAAATATCAGTGCGGTTGCAAACATTATTTCAGCAGCAGCAGCAATTTAAACGAGGTTACATCTGATGAGGATCTTACAGCTAGAAAAATATTTTGTTGTTATTGCAAAATCAGCGTTGTGCGCATAAAAGCAGAAAATAGCATAAAAACATCACTATCTAATGCAGTGAGAAAAGGTGTGAAGATGAATCTTTTTAAATGTTGCCGCTAAGAATAAAACCGAGATGTGTGATGTTTTAATGGTTAGTCATGTCTTATACGTTCACACTAACAGGACACTCGAGCGTCTTAAGCGCCGATTTTTATCCACCAGTCGAATTAAATAGAGAAAACAAATATGGTCTGGCATTGCTGGGATTTTACACATACAATTCAATTTTTAATGTGGACGAAAGCAACAATAAGTTTGCCTACATGAAGGAGGGTTACAACACCGAGTCGATACAATTGCAGATTCCACCTGGGGCCTATGAAATAGATGAGATAGGTAAAGCTATGTCGGAGGCTTTGAGGATTTCAACTGAAGAAAAGAACGATGGAATCTTTTACTTGGTCGCTAATAATAATACGCTGAAATGTGAACTGAAATCCCAATATACTATAGATTTCCGGGGAGAGGCGAGTATCGGTAAAATGTTAGGATTTAATCATACAGTGTTAAAAAGAGAGAAAAAGCACGAATCAATCGAGATGGTGGAAATAATGAAAGTACGCATCATACGCGTAGATTGTAATATAATTTCCGGAGCATATATGAATTCGGTGGAAGGTCATACCTTGTTCGAATTCGATATCGACGTGGAGCCCGGTTACAAAATCAGTAAAGAACCACAAAATAATATTTATATGCCGTTAATGCCGGGAGGACGTCAGTTTATCGACAACATTACTCTTCGCATCTTGGACGATAGCGGTGATCTAATCAATTTTCAAGGCGAGAAAATAATCGTGAAATTGGAACTGAAGAAACTTTCATAAAAATGGGTTTTTGCTTCAATCGTCAATTGTGTGTGCTGTCGACTAAGATGGGGGAACCGCCGAAACATAATAAAAGTAAAAGAAGAGTTAACGTCAAGGTTAGTCGTCGTCCAGACGTTAGATCACAAACATCTCAACAGTTATCTGCCGAAGACTATAAATTTTTAAAATCAATCGGTCTTAAAGTGCGAAAATGATTTCCACCACCAGCGATAAAATAGAGGTTTTCTCCGAGCCCATCTTGGACAATTCCATTATTAGTCTAGAAGAGCATACGTATAAACCATACGGATCTCCATCATTCAACAATTCGGATGAAGTCCGTATCCCCATTAATTTTCAAGATATTATACTGGATATCGCCGAAAGTTACATATATATCGAAGGAAAATTTAAACCCATAGACGCAACGAAAAGATGTTTTTTATCAAATAATGCCCTCGCATTTTTGTTCGATGAAATTCGCTACGAGATGGGAGGTGAGCAGGTCGCCGTGGTTCGTAAACCTGGAGTTACGACGACATTAAAAACCATGGTTTCATTCGGAAGTCTGCAACAAAGATCTCTCATGACGTGCGGATGGGGTCTCGACGAAGCAAACCAAGATATCGTAGACACGGCAAGTAACGTATTCTCCGGGAAATTACCCTTAAAATATCTTATGGGATTCGCCGAAGATTACGCAAAAGGTGTTTTCAACGTAAAACAAGAGCTTATTATGATTATAGCTCGCACTTTTACCAATTGTTACGTCGGCGAAGTAGAGGCAGAAATTAGTATCGACAAAATCGAATGGAAAATTCGTCACATCATTCCAGACGACAAGCAAAAATTGAAAATACTGTCTCGCATTAATAAAGGAGGAAACAATGCCAGTATTCAAATGGCATATCGTAAATGGGATCTGTACGAATTACCAGCTTTAAGGCAAACATCTTCCGACGTGTGGGCCTTGAGAACGAGTACAAGTCTGGAAAGACCGTGCTATATAATCGTCGGGTTTCAAGACAGCAATAATTGCGACAAGAAAGAAAAAAACGCAACCCAGTTTACCCACGCCGACGTATGCGACATTAGACTGTATCTGAATTCAACCGTTTATCCATACGAAAGATGGAATTTAGATTTCGCCAAGAAACTGTACGCAGCAGCCTATTACAATTACGAAAACTTCCAAAGCAGCTACTACGGGCGCGAAATAAACGATCCGATGATAACGTTCGCGGAATATATGAAAAACCCCGTTTTTATTATCAATTGCAGTCATCAACCAGAGGCGATTAACTCATCGACAGTGGATGTAAAATTGGAGTTCCAAACGAGAAAGAATAAATTACCCAAAGACACTAAAGTGTACGCATTAGTTATTCACGACTCATTTTTTTGTTATAATGTATTAAACGGTTCGGTGACCAATAAATCTATATTTTAATGTATCTATTATATGTAACACAAAATAATGTTCTTGAATCAATAAATTTGTAATGAGTGAAGTAGTAGTTTTATATTTATTTAAAACCCAACCAAAAAAAAAAAGCTGGCGGAAAAGCCCGCTCTTTAAGAAAAGAGTACGGGAATTTAGAAAATGGTGGTTTATTAAGTGGAAAAAAGAGCTTAAATAACACAAGAAAAAATTTTTAAGGCAAAATATGAAAACAACGATTTAGAAAATTTGTAGGAAAGTAACGGTTAGGAATAGGGAAAAAAGTTATAAGAAAAAATTATAGAGGAAATCGAGTACTATAAGCAAGCATTTTTCTCGATAGTAAAAACGTAAAAAAAATTTTTTTCAAAAAAAAATTGAAAAATGGTGAATGCGCGCCAAAGTTGAAGTTTTGGAGCAAAATGATATTAGGAAATTAGAAAGAGAATTTTTTTCTACATATGGTAGTACTTTTCAAAATTCGGAAAGATGAAATTTTAAGAAAAGGGTTATAATAAGTTAGTAATTTGGATTTTTTAAAGCGCTGTAGCTCGGGAACCGTTCAAGATAGAAAAAAAATAAAAGCACTTTGATAGCCCAAAATTTTGAGAAGAATGCGATGGTGTAAAAAAATTATAATTTTTTTTTTTTTGAAAATGCTGAATACGCGCTAAAGTTGAAGATTTAGAGAAAAACGGTATTGAGAAATTAAAGAGAGAATTTTTTTCTACATATTGTAGTATTTTTGAAAATTCGAAAAAATGAAATTTGAAAAAAAGGGTTATAGAAAGTTAGTAATTTGAATTCTTTAAAGCGCTGTAGCTCGGGAACCGTTCAAGATAGAGAAAAAATAAAAGCACTTTAATTACCTAGAATTTTGAGTAGAATACAATGGTGAAAAAAAAATTTGGAAAATCTTAAAAATTACAAAAAATTTAGATGAAAAAATTGAAATTCTCGAGTTAGGAGGCTAGAGCCGCCGAACGGGAGTATGTAGAAGTTGTAGGGGAGGTTTTTTTTTTTTTTTTTTTTTTTTTTCTAAGTCCAAAATTTTCCTTACCTTGCCTGAAAATAATTAAAATATATGCATAATTTCCATTTTTTGTAAATATGTAGCAAAGTAATGGTTAGAAATATCAAAAAAATTTATTTGAAAAAAATGTAGAGAAAGTCTAGTACTATATGCTAGAAAAGTGGAGGGGGGTAGTTTGTGTCCATAACAGAGATACGGTGAGTTATAAAATCATATTATTCTCAAACTTATATAATGCATATATGCACTCCACCTTACCCCCTCCAACTTTTTGAATGTATATAGAGGCCGGTATTAGAATTATTTCATCATTACACATTCGATCGGCAAGATGGAAGATATACCAAAAAGGATCATTGGCATTGTCAGGCCATTCGTGCCCGGCAAAATATGCAAGTGTGAGGAGTGCGGGGGTACCGCACCAGGAGCGGCACCTTCGGCACCGCCTGCAACGCCGACACCACCAGCGACGACGACGGTGCCGCCAATGAGAAGACCAAGGGCTGCACCTAGGTCGGTGTTAATATCGTTGGGTATTACTCCACGGTAGGCACCCCACCCTCCCCCCTGGTCCTTTTAGGGCCACAAAAACGGTCCTTTTCAGGACCACATTATATTTTGATCGTAGTTTAGTAATCGTCACTTATGGGGCGAGATATTCGTTTAACGACGATTTGTCTCGTAGCTTAAGTGCCAAGTTATATGCTTGAGAGCCTATGAAAATGTTAACAGTTCAAACAAGGTTTCTATTATTTTTTTTTGTAATGTATTCTTCACAAAATATTAAGAATAAGTCTTATTGTCTAAACAAATCTAATTCCTTATTTAAAGTTTTTGAAAAAATCAATAATTCTATAAGCTCTCACCAATACATAACATTTAGAATCCGTTGGTGGAGTGGGGGTAGTTCTATATATATGAGACTGGGCCAGTTACACGGTCATATATTCATCAACCCTCATACGATGAACATGGAGGAAGAAAGACCCGCCAGCCGAGGCTCATCCATCTTTAGTGATGACACCGTAGCCGACAACGTTGGAGACCTGCAAGTCTTCGACGACGACGACGAGGTGGATTTTGAAATTGACGTCCTACGTTGGGACGACTTGGATGAGCCGATTCCGCTAGTATATGACCATGATCCGGGTCTAGTGGAATTAGACGATGCGGGCGATTGGGTCTTACAAAGACTCGAAACTCCGTCGCCGCAGCCAGAGCCGGACTCAACGGAAGATGCGGTGCTGGAAATTCCAGCATCACCAACACCCGACGACCCACAAGGCCCCTGCGATTCGTCAAGCTGGTGGTCGACCAGCGAGGATGGGGCACCATAAGCCCCACACTCTCCCTGGCCCTTTTTAAGGGCACACAACAACGGTCCTTTTCAGGACCACAAAATACTTTGATCGTAGTTTTAGTACATATTAGTACTTTGTTACTAATATTGTATGTATAGAATATACAATATTAGATACAAAGTATTAAAACTTTAAGTGCTGGTGGAACCCAGCTAAATCGTTCGTTCGTATTTGAGACCACAAACAACTTTTGGTCTCAATACGTAATACGACATTTGTTTTCACGCCCCACCATTAATTTGTCTCTATATATACGACCACCAATACTTATTACAATCATTTTAGTTCAACATGTCAGCGACTCAACAACAACAACAACAACAACCCATCCAATGCCCTGTGGTAGATTCTACCACAGAGAATTGTTTGGAGTGGGAGCCGAACGATCCTAGATGGGATGAACTTTGGCGGTTCATCATCGAGTATACAGAGGACAACACCACCACCCCCGCTGATGATGACGGGCCGTGCGACTCCACAACTCAATAAAAGAGTCGCATGTTTTACAACCAAACGGTCCTTTTCAGGACCACAAAATAATTTGATCGTAGTTTTAGTTGGTTATAATACTTTGTAACCAATATTTTATGTTTTTTTCATAAAAACATACAATATTGAGATACAAAGTATTAGAAGTTCTGGCGACAGAACCTTAACTTCATAAACCGAACCACGTTTTAGCATACTTGTAAATATTATCAGAAAATATTTACAACTATTGCTATTGCGTAGTTTTAGTGGATTATTCACTCTTTTTTTTTTATTACCTAATATTATGTGGGACAGGGCCTATATGAAATAACACACAAAAATAAATTTTCAAGTCATTTTTATTCTCATTATAAAATATAAAAATTTGATCAAACACTTTTTTTTATTAACTACAATATATATATATTTACAAACTTAATACTATAAATTAAAAGCTAATATCTACAACTACCTAACACCTACTACATAATTTATTAAAGTCCTCTAATTGTCTTTTTAACCGCGCAGATTTCACCTTTTTTATCTCTAATTGTTTTTCAAGTTCTATAATGTCACTGTCACACTCGTCCACTTCTTTCACTAAGCGTTTTTTCATTTCGTAAATGTCTGTCAATTTGGTCTTCTGAGAGTTGGTGAAGTCTTCGACCCACTCCGGTTGTGATGGCTCGGAAGAAGACGCGGTTTTATTTGGTGAAGACGATGACGACGACGACGACGACGACGATGAAGCAGCGGAAACTTCATCGCCTTCAAAACAACGCTTAAACCGCTTCTTCATGGGTTTCCGGCACCCCAATATCGGCGACAGTGGCGCTGGCGCTGGGGAAGACTTCACCTCCGACACTATTTCATTCTCTACGCTGGCCGGTGTTGGTGGCGTTGGTGGTGTTGGTCCATCGGGGCCTTCTATGACTTCCACTTCTACTGACAATGGCTCTTTTGGTGCTGTTTTTAGGAAGTCGGGTAATGGAACAGGGGTGGAGGGACGCTTAAAGTTAAACTTTTTCTTCTTCCCTTGTCCCACACCTTTAATCGCCGAATAAAATGTTTTTTTATCGGCGATTTCCGACTTCCGCATAGTCAAGAGCTTTTTCAGTTTCGAAGCTTTCGGAGAAGATTCCCTAGGCCGCGATGCTTTTCGCACAACCACATCACTAATCACATTTATATTTGGCTCCTTCTCCTCCGTCCAGCATTCCAGGAATTGCGCTGCCGACTGAACTAACTCTTCGTCGCGACCATCGTTGAGGGCTCGGTCTTCGGCATCTTCATGCTCCACGCCATTCCAGTTCTCGAACACCCCCGGACTTAACACTTCTAAACCACTCATGTTATCCAGCATGCCTTGCTGTGAACCGCAGCTCACGTCAAGAGCATCTAAAAGAGACCGTACACTAGACATTTTCGATATTCAAACTCACACAATTAACTTTTTCTTAGCACTGTACTGTTTGCTGTTCTGACGAACTGTGAAGAGCTCGAGCCAGCAAGTCTGCTTTTATGCCCATTTCCCCCACTACACCGCCTTTATTCCTTTTGTTCGATGCATTAAGTATAATATTTAAACTTGTCAGATGCAAGGCCAAGGCCAAGGCCGACGTAACCGGCAATACCAGGGTCGTTTTCAGGGCTGTAATTTTCATGGATTTTTTTTTTGTCCCTGTCAAGGTTATTTTAAAGAAGCATATAAATATAGTACTAAACTTGTTAGATGCGAGGCCAAGGCCAAGGTCAAAGTACCCGTCAATGTCAGGGTCGTTTTCGAGGTTGTAATTTTCAAGGATTTTTTTTGGTCCTGTCAAGGTTATTTTAAAAAGTAATACATAATTAGAGTACCGCGATTGAAAAGTACAACATATTCAAACATCATGTTGCCAACCGATGAACAACCTAGTGAAGCAGCCAAAACATACAGTCATATACCAAAAGCTTTTTATTTAACTTGTCATCATTGTAAAAGACTAGGTATCTGCTGGCGAAATGATCTTACGTACGACTTCAACTACATTGACCTTTTCAGGGTTAAATTTGTACAATGCGGCTTTTGTGGACTAGTTTACTACCAGTTCAAGGACATTAATGAACGTGCCATCCAGAGAAGAAATTGGGTCATAGAAGAAGCTTACCTGTACAGAAGAAATTAACATGTATTTTATTTCTTAATTTTTTTTATTTTTTTAATAATAAAAAGTAAACTCAATCTTTTGTTATATTTTAATTTTTTTCAATAAAACAATAGTAAAATGAATCTGTATGTGTATTTATTAAACATCACCTAAAATACGTTTTGCAATCCATATTTTTCTGCAGAGTCCGTTTATTAATGAAATAGAACCATATATTAGGGTGAAATCTAATGGTTTCAAATCAGTCTCACATAACAATGTCAGAAGTAAACACTATTGATAAGTTCGGTCGCAAAAGAAAATTTAAGGATTTTAACTTTATGCGAGGTCCTTCAGGAATAGGTTTTAAACTTACACCTAATGGAGATTACGACATGGGAAGCAAAAGATTGTGCTATTTAGCAGAACCTCTTGAAGGAGACGATGCGACCACACGAAATTATGTTGATAATAACCTTGCTCAGTGTGTGCAAGATACGCAGAAAGCTTTACATGACTCAACAATTGTTATTAAAGATATATTCAGAAACCAACTTGAAGGTTACGTACGCAAGAAATTAATTGAAACCGGTCAAGAACTTAGAGGATACATTGATGATACTGTTATTGCAATATATGAACTTAGGCAAGACGAACTGCGTGATGAACTTAACTCTAGAATGTTGAAAATTGAAAAGACTATGGAGGATCTTGTCAGCAAACCTGTTTCACATTAAACATTTACTCGTAGACCTGTGCATTTAATTTACTATTAGACAAATTTTTCAACAATAACTTTTACAGTTTGTTATTTGTCGACACTTCATTATATTTATAATTTTAAAATAAAGGTTCAATAAAAAAGCAATCAACTAATGAATACATGTTTTTATTTAAAAAAAAAAAATTACAATACTATCGTTACCTATTAATGTTGTATGTTTAATAGAAATAATAAAAACAATACAAATAATGAAATATGGATTTTCCAGATTACGTGATGTCCTGACTTAGAAATGATTCCAACACGGTGACTAAATTTGCTAAGTTTTCTTCCGGGTCTGTTTTGTAAAATCTATGTCTGCATGCCCCCAAGGTAGAGTTTTGGTTGAACTGGGAATTACATAACGTTTATCATCGCTATGTGACAATGCTACTTTATTTATTATGTTGGTATAAATGTTATGTAATTCACTTCTAAATGTCTTCATCTTTCTTAATATCAAACCACCCCGTTCAACAATTCTTTGGTAGTCTTCCTGATGAAGGTCTTTCTCGATAACACATTTTTTGATACCTTTGGCTTTTTTTAATTCATTATTAATGGACTTTACATAATAAGCCTTCGCGCCGGTACCATAAAAACTTATTATCGGATCACCAGGAAACTCATCTTTCATTCTACCAACTACAGAATTACTTTTAATTATGTTGAAATTATTAATTTCGGGGTAATTTGATGTATCGAATTTTTCGGGGTTTTCTGATATAGTTTGATAAAAGTTTTCCGTATACACTTTTAATATAAGCGAGTCAGTATCGGTGTAAAGTAACGAAGCATCATCGCCAAACTTGGATTTAATAAAATTATAATAAAAATCGTATATTACAGTCTTTGATATATCTAATATGGAAAAACCGATATAAATTGGTTTATTGTACAATATTTTAACTTTATTCATATGTATAGCAACAAAGTTCTCGGTAAATATCGAGCTACTATTGAAATTGGGGCGGGATATTAGTGCTCTAGCTCCATTTCTGCCTACACTGTTCTCCCAATGTGTTACTAATTTTATATCCTTTCGATTTTCCACATTTTCCATAGTTTTACCAAATATCGCGTTATTTTTTAATTTAAAAGTGTCCTTCGCAAATTTTGTGGTGGCCTTGTTACGTAAATTGGTATTAAAATCAATATACGATTTTAGCCATTTTGATTGCTCAAACTGTAATACTCGATGGGTTTGCATTACCACTAAGCCGTTGGTGATGGCTTGTTTTAAAGTTCTATAGTGTACAATGTATTTTTTTTTATCTTGTAAATTAGGAATTAATTTCGGTAATTTAGCGTTTTCTGTTGGCGGTATGATATTTTCTACTAGAAATGGAAGATCAGAATGTGCATCATGCAACTCAGTCAGATAATGCACATCCACTTCCAAAACGTAGCCATGTAAACTATCATCACCAACAGCCATAATATTTAAATCCAGAATTTCGCGCTCGCTTAACCATCGAAAACCACCATATGGTAATGCTTGTGACATACTATGACCATATAGATTTGTAGCATCAAGGTATGTTATAAATGAAGAAGGTTTTGTTGGGTCATAGTCTGGTAAAAAAATATTATTAGCGATGTGCTTCCTTTCTGTACACTGGCTTATGCCGCCGCGTATACCTTTCTTAAAAAAATGTATCATGTCTATATCAGTTAAGAGCTCTAACTCTACCTTAGTCATACGTAGCATACAATCAAATGATAAACTTGGAAGGGTATAGTAATGTGCTGGATCAAGTTTATCGAATTTTAAACAATTATTCCGAAATTGCTCAAAAACATCACACAATAGCAACACATCTGATTTTAAATACACGTCCGAATAGTCCCCCAAAGTTTTACACCCAAACAAGCGCCATACTTCTTTTGCTCTTCTATAGCTTTCATCGCTAATATGTTCTTCCCGTAAATTATCATAAAATTCATCTTTACTTGGAAGACATGTATTTTCCATTTTTTCTATAGAGTCAATAAAGCTATAGGGAAAAACACCCTTTTGACGCATCAAATTAAATTGGTTGATATTTGAAAAATGTTTCCGCGTTTCAATAAAATCGTCGTCGTTTAAACCGCTGCCTAAATTTTCCAAAGACGTTGACAGAAATTTAAAACTGTCAATAAATCGCAACTTTAAATATTTCCTCTTGACTTTTCCACATTTACTGTCAAAATAATCGTGCACATAAATGCTTTTGGTAAATGATATGTACTTTTCCTTACTTTGAGCCAAAACACCAATTTTATCCCCATATTTACATAACTCTTTTATAAATAAATGGCTGTCGTAGCCGCTTAAGTTATGAAATATGATAGGGATAAAAGAGGGTAATTTATAATTTAAATTACAAACGGAATGTGCAGCACCAAATCTTTTTGCACCAGTTATGTGACAGTGGTCTCGTACTTTAATCTCACCCTCTTCAAAAGGGCCTTCACATATACCACATATTTTAGCATCATTAAACTCCCTTTTTTCTTCAGGCGTTAACGGTTTCATAGGCTTAATGTCTTTTAAATATGTGTTGTATAGACCCCTTAAATCACACTCGATACGATCCACAAAGACTTGAGCTGCATTATTCCCCCGAAATAGCTCAAATTTCGAAAGTGAGTCGTCAAAAGAGCATTTAATTAAATAAGCAAAAGAATATGGTTCATGTTTAAAACTTTTTACAGTGTAAGAATTTTGTGGGTTTGGTTGTACCGTTTCAACGGGTTTTAAAACAGATTCGAAATCTGCATAAACCACGAATGGAACGCGCATTTGCTTTTCTATACCCTCGAATTTTAAAATATTTTCCGGCACACTCTTTCCAAATTTATCGATTTTTAAATCCACTGAGGGTGTTTGCGTGAAAATGTGGTTACAATCGTAGCTTTGATGTAAAGTTAAAGCTGACGGTGTACTAAAATAAATGAGGCAACCATCACAGAAATATATTTTATGTTGTTGACAACTAATTTGACTTGAAACTAAACGTGATAAATCCCGAATCCAACAATAATGACTCTTTGAACAAGTCGTATCACAAAAATGTTCACCGCCATCTTTACTACTACAGTCTTTTGTAATTAACAATAAATTTACATGCCTATCCAACTTTTTTGACGCATACCTCAGTGGACCAATAACTTCATGTATTACTTCATTATTTTCATATTAAGATTCCAGACCGTATACGTTAATTGATATGTTGTTCATTTCCTCAAATTTTTTAATGTCACGTAATTTTACTGGAAAATCCATACCTGTTAAATTTAGCACTCTAGAAAAATGGGGGTAGGATGTCTTCTGTGAAGGCTCTGCTGTTGGAGGAAACAATGCTGATGTTACAGCCCACGCAAAGCAAAATTCGTCCTGGTTAATCACATTGACGACAGCTCCTTTCTTTTCAATAGAACACGGCAACTTGATGTATGATGAGCCACCCATAGGCATATACTTGTTGATACTAACTTCCAAGTATAAAATTCGCACAAGAGCCCATCCTATAACAAGAAAAATAATATATAAAAATCAGTTTAATATATCGGGTTTTGATTTTTCCATACCTGAATCTTTCTCCTGGAACTCTGTCGCCTGCGTTTTTATTAATTCGGTGAAAGAATGGTAAACGGCATCCAAATCACTTTCTACACTAATTATTTGATTAGCAGTGTTGAAGGATTTTTCACTGAATATTTCTTGTGATGGAAGCATGTACTCGCCAACAGCTGTCATGTTAACTTTTAAAGCATGATGCACACGCAATAAATTATTAACAAGTTCCACCACCTTGGATTTAATGTCTGCAAAGAACATTACGTAATCGGAATGCTCCATATCACTGCTAACCCGATAGGTTGCAATTCTCCTTTTGAAGGCACATTCAACGAGTTGCACACCATGACATACCGGCAAACATGAATTATTTTTATGTTGTTGTGTTCGTTTATGCACCGACATATGATTTATTGGAACATCTACATTACATGTAGCGCAATTAATTAGCGGAATCGTCGATGTATACTCTTCAATTCGGAGCCGTTTTCCTCCAGGCACTTCATTAAATCTCGCCGCACACGATTCTCTTTGATGACGTCTCATATTATAAATATTAGTAAACTTAGAACCGCAATTTTCACAAACATATGCCATGATTTGTCAAATATTAACACATGTACTACCTATACAAGTCAGAGCCAACTGATGAATGAAACTGCCCCATACCTTATATAAAACCGTTCAAGGTCACCCCCAACCACGTAACATATCTTCAAGGTCACACACCCAAGATGACCTTCAACAAAGTCAAGGTCGTCTCGACCAAGGTCAAGGTCAAGGTCACACACACAACCTTGAACACAAGGCCAAGGCCAAAGCACACGTGCACTTTCAAGGTCAATGGCAAGGACATGTGGGCGGGGCCAAAGAGGGGTGAAGCAAGGTCAAGGTCAAGGTCGAGGAGTGGGGGGGATCGAGCGAATCGGGTTATGTTCACTACTAAAACGCAGGCGACAGAGTTCCAGGAGAAAGATTCAGGTATGGAAAAATCAAAACCCGATATATTAAACTGATTTTTATATATTATTTTTCTTGTTATAGGATGGGCTCTTGTGCGAATTTTATACTTGGAAGTTAGTATCAACAAGTATATGCCTATGGGTGGCTCATCATACATCAAGTTGCCGTGTTCTATTGAAAAGAATGGAGCTGTCGTCAATGTGATTAACCAGGACGAATTTTGCTTTGCGTGGGCTGTAACATCAGCATTGTTTCCTCCAACAGCAGAGCCTTCACAGAAGACATCCTACCCCCATTTTTCTAGAGTGCTAAATTTAACAGGTATGGATTTTCCAGTAAAATTACGTGACATTAAAAAATTTGAGGAAATGAACAACATATCAATTAACGTATACGGTCTGGAATCTTAATATGAAAATAATGAAGTAATACATGAAGTTATTGGTCCACTGAGGTATGCGTCAAAAAAGTTGGATAGGCATGTAAATTTATTGTTAATTACAAAAGACTGTAGTAGTAAAGATGGCGGTGAACATTTTTGTGATACGACTTGTTCAAAGAGTCATTATTGTTGGATTCGGGATTTATCACGTTTAGTTTCAAGTCAAATTAGTTGTCAACAACATAAAATATATTTCTGTGATGGTTGCCTCATTTATTTTAGTACACCGTCAGCTTTAACTTTACATCAAAGCTACGATTGTAACCACATTTTCACGCAAACACCCTCAGTGGATTTAAAAATCGATAAATTTGGAAAGAGTGTGCCGGAAAATATTTTAAAATTCGAGGGTATAGAAAAGCAAATGCGCGTTCCATTCGTGGTTTATGCAGATTTCGAATCTGTTTTAAAACCCATTGAAACGGTACAACCAAACCCACAAAATTCTTACACTGTAAAAAGTTTTAAACATGAACCATATTCTTTTGCTTATTTAGTTAAATGCTCTTTTGACGACTCACTTTCGAAATTTGAGCTATTTCGGGGGAATAATGCAGCTCAAGTCTTTGTGGATCGTATCGAGTGTGATTTAAGGGCTCTATACAACACATATTTAAAAGACATTAAGCCTATGAAACCGTTAACGCCTGAAGAAAAAAGGGAGTTTAATGATGCTAAAATATGTGGTATATGTGAAGGTCCTTTTGAAGAGGGTGAGATTAAAGTACCAGACCACTGTCACATAACTGATGCAAAAAGATTTGGTGCTGCACATTCCGTTTGTAATTTAAATTATAAATTACCCTCTTTTATCTCTATCATATTTCATAACTTAAGCGGCTACGACAGCCATTTATTTATAAAAGAGTTATGTAAATATGGGGATAAAATTGGTGTTTTGGCTCAAAGTAAGGAAAAGTACATATCATTTACCAAAAGCATTTATGTGCACGATTATTTTGATAGTAAATGTGGAAAAGTCAAGAGGAAATATTTAAAGTTGCGATTTATTGACAGTTTTAAATTTCTGTCAACGTCTTTGGAAAATTTAGGCAGCGGTTTAAACGACGACGATTTTATTGAAACGCGGAAACATTTTTCAAATATCAACCAATTTAATTTAATGCGCCAAAAGGGTGTTTTTCCCTATAGCTTTATTGACTCTATAGAAAAAATGGAAAATACATGTCTTCCAAGTAAAGATGAATTTTATGATAATTTACGGGAAGAACATATTAGCGATGAAAGCTATAGAAGAGCAAAAGGAGTATGGCGCTTGCTTGGGTGTAAAACTTTGGGGGACTATTCGGACGTGTATTTAAAATCAGATGTGTTGCTATTGTGTGATGTTTTTGAGCAATTTCGGAATAATTGTTTAAAATTCGATAAACTTGATCCAGCACATTACTATACCCTTCCAAGTTTATCATTTGATTGTATGCTACGTGTGACTAAGGTAGAGTTAGAGCTCTTAACTGATATAGACATGATACATTTTTTTAAGAAAGGTATATGCGGCGGCATAAGCCAGTGTACAGAAAGGAAGCACATCGCTAATAATATTTTTTTACCAGACTATGACCCAACAAAACCTTCTTCATTTATAACATACCTTGATGCTACAAATCTATATGGTCATAGTATGTCACAAGCATTACCATATGGTGGTTTTCGATGGTTAAGCGAGCGCGAAATTCTGGATTTAAATATTATGGCTGTTGGTGATGATAGTTTACATGGCTACGTTTTGGAAGTGGATGTGCATTATCCGACTGAGTTGCATGATGCACATTCTGATCTTCTATTTCTAGTAGAAAATATCATACCGCCAACAGAAAACGCTAAATTACCGAAATTAATTCCTAATTTACAAGATAAAAAAAATACATTGTACACTATAGAACTTTAAAACAAGTCATCGCCAACGGCTTAGTGGTAATGCAAACCCATCGAGTATTACAGTTTAAGCAATCAAAATGGCTAAAATCGTATATTGATTTTAATACCAATTTTCGTAACAAGGCCACCACAAAATTTGCGAAGGACACTTTTAAATTAAAAAATAACGCGATATTTGGTAAAACTATGGAAAATGTGGAAAATCGAAAGGATATAAAATTAGTAACACATTGGGATAACAGTGTAGGCAGAAATGGAGCTAGAGCACTAATATCCCGCCCCAATTTCAATAGTAGCTCGATATTTACCGAGAACTTTGTTGCTATACATATGAATAAAGTTAAAATATTGTACAATAAACCAATTTATATCGGTTTTTCCATATTAGATATATCAAAGACTGTAATATACGATTTTTATTATAATTTTATTAAATCCAAGTTTGGCGATGATGCTTCGTTACTTTACACCGATACTGACTCGCTTATATTAAAAGTGTATACGGAAAACTTTTATCAAACTATATCAGAAAACCCCGAAAAATTTGATACATCAAATTACTCCGAAATTAATAATTTCAACATAATTAAAAGTAATTCTGTAGTTGGTAGAATGAAAGATGAAATGAAATGAAATGATATGAAATGAAATGAAATGAAATGAAATAATTTATTAGCCATAAAACTGATACTTCAGCATTGGTTTCGTCTATACAATTAAATAAAAAATATATACATAGCATACCTTAATGCTAGAAAAAACAAGAAACAGTTAAATTGGTTAGTATCATTAGATACTTGTTATAATATAAAAAATGTAAAAATAACTTAATCTAATATTTAATAATAAAAACCACAGATTAAAATCCTACAACATCTAACGGGAAAAAAAAATAAAACGACAAGAACACAATTCGTAGCACTGATCAGCGAAGGACGCAACGAAACAATCACACACAGTAAAAGAGTCAGTACATCCTACAGGCTTAAGTATTCGTTAAAAGAATAAAATGACCCCTGAACAAGAAATTTTTTTATTTCTGTTTTGAATTTATTAATGTTTGGTATGTTTTTTAATTTTACAGGCAATTTGTTAAACAGAATAATGCAATTATAAATTGGGGATTTCTCAAAGAATGCCGTTCTATGTTTAGGTATGCTAAGAATGTCACTATTTCGTGTATCATATCTGTGACCCTGGCCAAGAGTTTTAAACTCTGAGTAATTTTGTTTTACATATAAAACGCATTTTAGAATATAAATTGAGTAAAAAGTTAAAATGCTGTTTTCCTTAAAAATGGGTCTACACGAATCCATCGGCTTAAGACCAAATATCAACCTCACTATTCTTTTCTGAGCCAGAAACACTCTATTCACTTCACATTTTCTTCCCCAAGACATGACATTGCTTGACAGATGACTGTATGCCAAAGAATAATACACAGTCAGCAATCCAGCCCGGTCTAGAGATGACCTCATCTGCAAAATAGCAAAGAAGGCAGAATTCAATTTTTTACAAACATGTTCGATATGGGAAAAGAAATGCAGCGACTCATCAAGCCACGTGCCTAAAAATTTAGTATAAGCTGAGGTTTCAATATTATATGTTTCTTTATCCTCTACCAGCAATGGTTTTTTAATATTGAAATTTAAATATACAGTCTTTGTTGGGTTAAGTATTAACTGATTACGCTGACACCAAATCTCCAGCTCCTCACATACCCCTCCCGCTGTACGCAACAGCTCCTCTGGGGCATCCGCAGATATAGCTATCGTGGTATCATCAGCAAACATAACCAACTTTCCCCTACTGATGAATCTAGGTAGGTCGTTAACATAAATCATAAACAAGAGCGGCCCCAAAACTGACCCCTGCGGCACACCCAAGGCGACTTTTTTGCAATCTGATTTACTTTTTTGGTATCGAACAAATATACTCCTATCAGACATATACGAGTTGATGAGTTTTAGGATATTTCCTCTTATACCCGAAGCAAAGAGCTTTCTCAATAAGAACTCTCTACTCACAGTATCAAACGCACTTGTTAAGTCAAACATTAGGCACATCACATACTTGCCCCTGTCGAGCTCAGCATATACAAAATTAAGTAAATCACAGCATGCTGTCTCGATGGATTTGTTCTGTCTGAAACCATGTTGGCAAGGAGTAATAATTGAATTCTGGTTAAAAAAATTCATCAAATTTTCGTATATTATTTTTTCAAAAACTTTAGAAAATACACTCAGTATAGATATTTGCCTGTAATTGGCCGGGTTGTGAGGATCATCCTTTTTATATATTGGCGTAACTGCCGCCTGCTTTAGTATTTGAGGGAAAATGCCCTCTGAAAGTGATCTGTTTATTAAATATGTCAAGGGAAGTGCGACAGATTCTGAAATTAATTTTAAAATTTGCGGACTTATACTATCGGAACCCGAGGAGCGTTTGTTCTTTAACGAATTAATAGTCGATACTATCCTTTCCTGAACCACCGCAAAAACTACTATTGTTTGAGGAATTGATTCTATAGTTGTTGCTGGTAAAGACATGTTTCGACCATAGGCCTCAAACAACTTCAACTTGGTAACAGAGCTGAAATATTCAGCGAAGTGGTTAGAAACTTCCTGAGGGTCATCGCTTTCACCATTGCTGAAGCGCAAAACGATGTTGTGGTCTGTTACCCTTTTCCGTCTATTTAGATTTTGGTTAATACAATTCCATATTTCTTTCGTTTTGTTGGTTGCATTATTTATTTTGTCTCTATAATAAGTTTTTTTTGCGTTTTGTATACTTCGCCTATAATCTTTTTTTTTGTTGCAATAAAGCATCCTATGTTCGGCACTGGCTATATATCTTTGTAAGAAATAAAGATTATCCAGTTCCTTTCTTTGTCTTGCCAAAAAAGGACCATACCACGCATTAGTTTTTGTCATCGATTTTTGGTAACTTCGTCTCACTCCCAACGGACAACTCAAATCCAAGTAATGGCCCACAGTAGATGAAAACTCCGACCAGGCAACATCCGCGCCTGGAAGTTCCAATAGAAAAGACCAATCAACCCGCTCTAAAAGATATGAAAAGTGAGATAAGTTAGCTGGGGTTAAATTTCTGCCCACCCTTTCTTCCGCTGTGCTATGATTGGTGGTTATATTAAGATCATAAGAAACGCTAATTATATGAGCAAAGTGGTCTGCCAAGTGAGGATTTATTAACTTGCAGCTATAATTAGACCTTGGCAGATTGGTGCAAACATAATCAATGACACTCCCACACAGATTACCAAATCGATTTAATGCAATTCTAGTAGGCAAGTATGTAGTTATTTCCAGATTAAAAGAATTAAGAATATCACATAGAATTGCTTTTTTGCTTGTATCCTCAGAATAGTCTATATTTAAATCACCAGAGACAATTACATACTGTGAATATCCTAACAGTAACTCTATGGCCTTAGAGAAAACATCAGAGAACAACTCGACATCACCCGCTGGTGGTCTGTATACACAAAGGACAGACAGTTTGTCAGAAATCAACAAACCACACATCTCCACGCAGCATTCCACAGATAAGTCATTTAGCCGTTTTATGGGTTTTAGGTTTCCCAGGGTGCCATTCTTAGCAAAAATTGCACACCCACCATGCTGATGGTCAGTCCGAGAGAAGCGGGATATTAATGAGAAATGAGGAATATTCACCTGAATTACATCATCGTTCGCCAACCAGTGCTCAGTCACACACAACACATCAATATCCTCAGTATCAGTAAACACAATAATTTCGTCAAGTTTGTTGAGAATACTCCGAACATTCACATGGCTGACCGTGACATTATAAGCAGAGGCTTTACGAGCAATGCCCAAATTAGCACCAGTTGATTTTACTCCAGCAGATCTAGCTGGGATAGTCGCGGATACAAAAAATTTGAGGTTACCCCACTGTCTGAAGGAATTTGCGAAGCCAAGTAGTTTTCCTTAACGCTTGAAGTATTTACAACGTTTGAAACTATTTCATTTATTATTTCACTTATTACCTCTGATTTATTTAATAAGTTATTTTCATTTTGATCGGTACCAATTAAGACATTACTCACATTACAATCTAAGCCTTTTGAAACATTATAAAAAAGACTATTGTCATTATATTCTAGGAGCGATTTTAAAACTATTCGATTATCCAGACAATCATACGAGATGTACTTCGCTAACAACTTACAAAGTGTATATGTACTAAACCTATAGTGTCTTGCTTTTCTGAAATTAGTAATTATTCGAATTGATATATTTTTTTTTAATGTAAAAGTTTGTAAACACTGCAAGAAACGATGACACACGTTAGACCTTGAAAAATCACACTTAATACAAACTAATAAATTTGTATATCTACCCACAGAAAATAAAGTATCCAAATATTGTTCCTGGATACATATCACTTTATTCAGGTTCAGAGATAGTACAACGGTATCCTTCGCATTGCAATGTCTCGTCCTGTCAAATATACACTTTGACAACTCTTCAAGGTCCGCACCAGGCTTCACCCACCCCTCGACAGAGTATGAGTTGTTACATAGAATATTTTTTAGCACTGGGGAACAATTTTGTGCAGATCCATCTCCAACTATTATAACCTTCTTCACCGCTATACTCTTGACAGGAGGCACTACCGCATCGCGAGATGATCTCTCGGGGATCAACTTGTCCAATCTGTAATTTGTAGCATTACACGTCTGCGATCCCTCTGCCGAGACGACAGGTTCCGTTGCTTCCAAGCACCGGGTATCAATCATACACCGTCTCACCTCAGTCTGCGTACCGGAAGAAGATTGAAGAAGTTCGGTCTGTATACTTGCAGATACAAATGTTGGAAGACCCTTCGTTTGCGTTGATACAGAATTTATTTCTGGCCTTTTTTTAGGTTCAGCTACCTCCGACTTGAAAGATTCGATAATTTTGGTTAAGTTTTTTATTTCATTTTTTTTATTTTTAAGTTCTTGAAGTAGAAAGTCAATCTTTTTTTTGTTTAAGAGGCATTTAGACTCAAGATTTTCATTTTTAACCAACTGATCCGCCAGTTTATTTCTTAAATCAGATATTAAATTTTCTGATGTGTCATGGTTCTTCTCACCTTCTTCTCCACAGATTATATTTGTATAACTAATATTAGGTGTCCTGTTTACTATTACTTCCTTAACCTTCGAAATACCGGCGGTATTTGATCTTAATAATCTTTTAAACAGTTTACCAGGATCAGCATCTGCCATCTTGAGATATTTTAAAAATAAATATAAATGTGTGCTGTACTGAGTGAAAAGGTAATATCAGTTCGTATATGGTCTCCCTTAGAATTTGCACGTTTTTGCGCCAATTGTTAAGGTGATAAGGAATGACAACTATTAATAATAATGTTCGTTATAATTTGAGTTGTTGTTCGCTTTATTAAGACTATGCGTAAATTATGAAGATTTTTTATATGTGCGTACATGTTTGTATGAGTAATTCCAAATGGCACACGTCACTCTATTTATTTCACCAGTCATTTCACACAAAACACAAAACTTTGAGCAACAATATTTCAGAACGTCCGAACGATATCGGCGACCACACACATGAGTTTCCTGGTGATCCGATAATAAGTTTTTATGGTACCGGCGCGAAGGCTTATTATGTAAAGTCCATTAGTAATGAATTAAAAAAAGCCAAAGGTATCAAAAAATGTGTTATCGAGAAAGACCTTCATCAGGAAGACTACCAAAGAATTGTTGAACGGGGTGGTTTGATATTAAGAAAGATGAAGACATTTAGAAGTGAATTACATAACATTTATACCAACATAATAAATAAAGTAGCATTGTCACATAGCGATGATAAACGTTATGTAATTCCCAGTTCAACCAAAACTCTACCTTGGGGGCATGCAGACATAGATTTTTACAAAACAGACCCGGAAGAAAACTTAGCAAATTTAGTCACCGTGTTGGAATCATTTCTAAGTCAGGACAGCACGTAATCTGGAAAATCCATATTTCATTATTTGTATTGTTTTTATTATTTCTATTAAACATACAACATTAATATGTAAGGATAGTATTGTAATTTTTTTTTTTTAAATAAAAAACATGTATTCATTACTTGATTGCTTTTTTATTGAACCTTTATTTTAAAATTATAAATATAATGAAGTGTCGACAAATAACAAACTGTAAAAGTTATTGTTGAAAAATTTGTCTAATAGTAAATTAAACGCACAGGTCTACGAGTAAATGTTTAATGTGAAACAGGTTTGCTGACAAGATCCTCCATAGTCTTTTCAATTTTCAACATTCTAGAGTTAAGTTCATCACGCAGTTCGTCTTGCCTAAGTTCATATATTGCAATAACAGTATCATCAATGTATCCTCTAAGTTCTTGACCGGTTTCAATTAATTTCTTGCGTACGTAACCTTCAAGTTGGTTTCTGAATATATCTTTAATAACAATTGTTGAGTCATGTAAAGCTTTCTGCGTATCTTGCACACACTGAGCAAGGTTATTATCAACATAATTTCGTGTGGTCGCATCGTCTCCTTCAAGAGGTTCTGCTAAATAGCACAATCTTTTGCTTTCCATGTCGTAATCTCCATTAGGTGTAAGTTTAAAACCTATTCCTGAAGGACCTCGCATAAAGTTAAAATCCTTACATTTTCTTTTGCTACCGAACTTATCAATAGTGTTTACTTCTGACATTGTTATGTGAGACTGATTTGAAACCATTAGATTTCACCCTAATATATGGTTCTATTTCATTAATAAACGGACTCTGCAGAAAAATATGGATTGCAAAACGTATTTTAGGTGATGTTTAATAAATACACATACAGATTCATTTTACTATTGTTTTATTGAAAAAAAAAATTAAAATATAACAAAAGATTGAGTTTACTTTTTATTATTAAAAAATAAAAAATATAACAAACAAAAAAATTAAAAATTAAGAAATAAAATACATGTTAATTTCTTCTGTACAGGTAAGCTTCTTCTATGACCCAATTTCTTCTCTGGATGGCACGTTCATTAATGTCCTTGAACTGGTAGTAAACTAGTCCACAAAAGCCGCATTGTACAAATTTAACCCTGAAAAGGTCAATGTAGTTGAAGTCGTACGTAAGATCATTTCGCCAGCAGATACCTAGTCTTTTACAATGATGACAAGTTAAATAAAAAGCTTTTGGTATATGACTGTATGTTTTGGCTGCTTCAGTAGGTTGTTCATCAGTTGGCAACATGATGTTTGAATATGTTGTACTTTTCAATCGCTGTACTCTATTTATGTATTACTTTTTAAAATAACCTTGACAGGACCAAAAAAAAAATCCTTGAAAATTACAACCTCGAAAACGACCCTGACATTGACGGGTACTTTGACCTTGGCCTTGGCCTCGCATCTGACAAGTTTAGTACTATATTTATATGTTTCTTTAAAATAACCTTGACAGGGACAAAAAAAAATCCATGAAAATTACAACCTTGAAAACGACCCTGGTATTGCCGGTTACGTCGGCCTTGGTCTTGGCCTTGCTTCTGACAAGTTTAAATATTATACTTAATGCATCGAACAAAAGGAATAAAGGTGGTGTAGTGGGGGAAATGGGCATAAAAGCAGACTTGCTGGCTCGAGTTCTTCACAGTTCGTCAGAACACCAAACAGTACAGTACTAAGATAAAGTTAATAGTGTGAGTTTTAATATCGAAGATGTCGAGTGTACGGTCTCTTTTAGATGCTCTTGACGTGAGCTGCGGTTCGCAACAACGCATGTTGGAATTGGAATGGCATGGAGCAAGAAGATGCCGAAGACAGAGCTCTGAATGATGGTCACGACGAAGAGTTAGTTCAGTCGGCAGCGCAATTCCTCGAATGTTGGACGGAGGAGAAGGAGCCAAGGATCAACGTGATAAGTGATGTGGTTGTGCGAAAAGCATCGCGGCCTAACAGGGAATCTTCTCCGAAAGCTTCTAAATTAAAAAAGCTCTTGACTATGCGGAAGTCGGAAATCGTCGATAAAAAAACATTTTATTCGGCGATTAAAGGTGTGGGACAAGGAAAGAAGCAGAAGTTTAACTTTAAGCGTCCCTCCACCCCTGTTCCATTACCCGACTTCCTGAAAACAGCACCACAAGAGCCATTGTCGTTAGAAGTGCAAGTGATAGAAGACCCTGATGGACCAACACCACCAACGCCACCAACACCGGCCAGCGTAGAGCAGGAAATAGTGTCGGAGGTGAAGTCTTCCCCAGCGCCACTGTCGCCGATATTGGGGTGCCGGAAACCTATGAAGAAGCGGTTTAAGCGGTGTTTTAAAGGCGATGAAGTTTCCGCTGCTTCGTCGTCGTCGTCGTCGTCGTCATCGTCGTCTTCACCAAACGAAACCGCTTCTTCTTCTTTAATATATTCCGAGCCATCGCAACCGGAGTGGGTTGAAGACTTCACCAACTCTCAGAAGAGCAAATTAACAGACATTTATCGAATGAAAAAACACTTAGTGAAAAAAGTGAGTGCGTGTGACAGTGACATTTTAGAACTTGAAAGACAATTAGAGTTAAAAAAGGTGGAATCTGCGTGGTTAAAAAGACAATTAGAGGACTTTAATAAATTATGTAGTAGGTGTTAGGTAATTGTAGGTATTAGCTTTTAATTTATAGTATTAAATTTGTAAATATATATATATATATATATATATATATATATATATATATATATATATATATATATATATATATATATATGTTATCTTGATTAATTCACTTAAAACTTTTTAAAAACTTTTTATTTTACTTTTACATTTATTTCTCTTAAAATACAATTCTTGTTTCCAACTAACATTACGACGACTTACAACTCGAATTATAAGTGTCGTTCTACAAAAAATAATAACTATTTATACTTAAAAATAAAGCAGCGTCTGCATGTTGCATCATGTTGCATCATGTTGCGTCATGTTGCATCATCCTAGTCACGTAAACCGTGCTACAATGTTGCTTTTGCTGATACTGCTTTAGTTGGCGGATTTGTTAATGCGACACAAGATATCTAATTCAAGGAATAAACTATTAATAATTATTAATTATAATATTATTGTAGAATCGCATATAACAACTCCCCCTTTTAGAAAAAAGTTAATGCCATGCATTAATTTTTTAAGAGCTCTCCCTGAGCTCGAAGATTTCATTTTCTGGGACTTCTTGGGGACGAATAGAGGGTCTTCTTCTTCCTAGCGTGCTGAGGATTCGTAGCCTAGGTTTCCGTGGTGCTGGTCCAGGTGGGTAGGATTGGTCTTCATTTGCTGTAAGCCTGGGCAATCTCTTCTTACGACATTTGCAGAAAATATAAATAAGTAATAGGGCAGATACTAACACAATGGTGAAGATTGTGAACCACGACAAATGTTTGTGTATGAATGGCTGGTTCATTAATTGGTCGAGTTCTTCAGAGTATTGGTTCAATCTTTGTTGGGCCACATTAAGATCTTCCATATCGATCTTATTGAGCTTGAGAGGCTTGAGGTCAGGAATATGATTTCTTGACGAAATTTTTTCGCAGCAAACGAATGGAATTTTTATTTGATGATTTTTGTAGGTGATGTTTTGATATCTTTCTACAAGATATTTTGACTGGACTCTAGTGCTTCCTATAAAGGCGTTACATCCTGGCTGGAGTTTTAGCAGTGAGTTTTTGTTTATTATTTTGGTTTTCATTTCTTTACCTTCGCATTTCACTGTTACTGGTAACGGGTCGGAAACTGTGATTAACCAAAAATTTTGGTCGATTTCCTTGACATTGTATTCTTTAGCAGAGAGGATTATAACTTGGCAGGTCTTCGGAAGATAGGTTTTGGGTTTCAGAAGTTGGGCTTCACACCTGGCTTCACTGTCAATGGGATATGGTAAGATTTCGGAGCATATCTTCTTGTTTTGTTTCAGAGACTTGCATTTCTCCAAGTTTTGAAAAGATACATATAGCATTGAATCGTCATCTCTCGCGATATATTTATGAGAAACAGGAATAATATGATAGAGACCTGTTCGATTATCGAGTACTGGTATAGGGTACAAGTGATAAAGAGTATAAGATTCGGGTTCGACTAATGGTATTTTAAGAACAAAAACTACCTTCGAATCAGATTGATATGCATCTAATTCAATTATATTAATGTATTCTGCTAGACTGGAAGAAAAAACAGGCAAGGGAAGATTGTTTTTCTTTAATGATTGAGAAATTTGTTGTAGGGACGAGACCAAATCTATCGGGGTAATTATTGAGCTGTGCAAAATGTTAAGTCGTGCAAAGGAAATAGCATTTAGAGCGTCATTGAGAAAGTTCTCAATGAAGGTATAGCTTTCCATTAGTGATTCACAGTATTCTAAAGTTCTTACTTGGGCGTGGTAGAAAGCTAGGTCATCTGATAGATTTAGGATAGATTGATTAATTTCGTTTAGATCTCTATTAAAGGTTTCCTCGTCTATCTGTAACTTTTGTATCGTAGTATTAAAATTTCTAATTACCGATGTCGTTACCGAAATTTGACTTTTCAAAAGACTTTCTATCTGTCGTTCATCTTGTGATACCCTGTTGATGCATTCATTAAAATATTCTCCGTCTGAAGCATCAAGATTTCCCGTGATTGATTTCCAAACGGTACCTATTCCGTTAAAAACTCCTCGTTTCTCCCTATAAATATAATTTTGCGTATCTGCAAATATTTCCTTATATTTTAGATTTACGGATTCAGAAATCTGATTAAGGAGGCTAATATGAGTTTGTACGTCCTTTTTGAAAGCTATTATTCGGGGTGTTTCCGCGTGTATGAAGGCATCTAAAAGTTGGTCTAAATTTTATCGTTATTAACAATACTTTCTTTAATGTGTGCGAGGTCTTTGTATACGAGAAGTGTCCATTTATCATTTGATATTTTCAAGTTTCCAGCTTCATGGAAGAAGATTCCTATGGTGTTTTCAATAGGTTTGAGAGTGAATTGGGCGAGGGCAACCGAGGATAGCCCGCAATATCTGTAAATAAGAAAAGAACGCTAGTCATAATAGGGCTTTAACCTATCGAAATTGACTTTTGTATTTTGTTTGGTTCGGGGGTTAAAGAGAAGGGCTGAATTTTGGAAAATTTCTTTTATTTCAAAGGGTCCATTAAATTTATTTTTATCTTTTGTTTTGATTTGAGATTCTTTAAGATAAACTTTGTCGCCAATTTTATAGTCATGAATATGAGGGGTTGTCTTTTGGTCAAATCTAGCTTTGGCTTTTTCTTTTTGGGTCTGCGTTCTTCCTCTGGCGAGTTTGTAATAATGTTCCATACGGTTATTTAAGTCTCTCACGTATTTTGAAATTAGTTTTTGTTGGTTGTATAAAGTCTCCGGGGGTCTACTAGACGTATGTCCGAAAAGAAGTTCATAGGGTGTAAATCCATGGGTCTTATTTTGTGTATTATTATAACATATAGTAGCATAAGGTAATACATTGAAGGGGTGTTCATGAGGGTTTTCTGTCATGTTAGCTCTGATCATTTCAGAAAGGGTTGCATGAAATCGTTCAACTGAACCGTTTGACTGTGGATGGCCTACGCTTGAAAATGTTATTTTGATATCAAAAAGTTCGCATAGGTCTTTCATGAGGGTGTTATCGAACTCACGACCATAGTCACAATGAATCCTTTGTGGAGTTCCATAGTGTTGAAAGAATACTAATAGGGTATTTACAATAGTATTTGCTTTTTTGTCTTTTAAGGGATAGGCCTGGGTGAATTTTGTAAGTTCGTCTCGTATAGTAAGGGCATAATTTCTTTCGGGATATTCGTAAATGTCGATGTTAATTCTTTCAAAAGGGGTCTTTGTTGTTTCTGTTATGACAAGAGGGGTACTTAGATTTCTCCTACAAACTTTTACTTTTTGGCATATTTCGCACTTTTTTATAAATTTTTCAACATCTTTGGCTAAGTTTGGCCAGTTGTACTTTTCTTTTATTCGCCTAACGGTTTCATTTATACCACGGTGTAAATTATTTTTACCTGAATGGTAATGGTCTAAAATTTGAGGTATTTCATCATCTTCCGGGGTTTTGACAATATTTTGGCAAATTTTTAATTTTATGTCTTTATCTGCGAAAATAAATGAAAAAATCTCGAGGATGGGTAACTCTACGTTATTTTCCACACAATAAGTTTTTCAGGTTGAAATTCATTTTGGTTCTTGAATAGGATATAGAATAAGTGTTCTATTACAGATTCAGGGTCAAAGGGTAGAGGGATAATGAAATATGTGCGATCTTTAACTGTTTTACTGGAAGTTATATTGACTTTATTATGATCGAGTTTGAGGTTCTCCTCGAAAATGTCATCAATTATTTTATGGTGAATATCTCCCAATTTGTTTTGCCAAAGGAAAGTTACTATATTTTTGTTAGATTTGTCTAGAAGTTGGGAATTTATTATTTCGATTTTAGAATAGTCTATTAGAGACTTAGTATTATATAGTTCGACAAATCTATTATATTCCGTAGTGAGGGTTTCGTCGTCTATTTCAGGATTTTCTATATCTTCGTTTTCAGATTCAGTTTCTTCGTTCGCGGCATAAACTGACATTTTTGATTGAAATTTTGCGCATTCTTGAAAATGGTTAATGCGTATTCTAGATAAAGCGTCCGCGTTTTTGTTTATTTTTCCCGCTTTATATTCAATTTTGTAATCGTATTCCTCAAGTTTGAGGCGCCACCGAGCCAATCTACTACCGGGGTCTTTAATAGAAAAGAGCCAGGTAAGGGGCCTATGATCAGTTATGAGGGTGAATTTTCTTCCAAATAAATAGGGGCGAAAGTGTTTTACTGCCCAGACAATGGCAAGTAGCTCTCTTTCAATGGTGGAATATTTAGTTTCTGCGCTACAGAGGGTTCTGGACGCGAAAGCTATCGGGAGGTCTCTACCAATGGGACCTTGAGAAAGAACTGCACCTATTGCAAATGCGCTTGCATCTGTGGTTAGAAGAAAGGGTTCATCGAAATTGGGGTAGGTAAGAACGGGATCTGAGATAAGAGCATTTTTTAGTTCTTCAAATGCAGACTTGCATTCAGTGTCGAAGAAAAATTGGACGTCTTTCTTTAAAAGCTTAGTCAGCGGTTTCGATGTTTTGGCGAATTAAGGAATAAATCGCCTATAATAACCTACCAAACCTAAAAAGGATTTGATTTCTTTAGGGTTTTTTGGCTCAGGAAAGTTTTTGATACAGTCAACCTTAGAAGGATTAGGTTTGACTCCATCTTTGGTTACTATGTGACCAAGATAGGCGACTTCTTTTCTAAGAAACTCGCACTTATCAGGCTGGATTTTTAAGTTGGCTTTTCGGAGACGTGCGAACACTTCTTTAAGTCGTTGCATGTGTTCGTGTATTGTGGCAGAATAGACGATAATGTCGTCCATGTAGACAAGACATCTTTCATTCTGAAGGCCAAGGAGTATATTGTCCATGACATGGAAGGTGGACGGTGCGTTTTTCAGGCCAAATGGCATACGAACGAATTCGTAATGACCGTTTTCGATTGAGAAGGCTGTCTTAGGAATGTCATCGGGACTGATCTCTATTTGATGAAATCCTGACGCGAGATCAAGCGTAGTAAAATATTGGCATTTGCCAAGCTGATCGAGCAAATCGGAGATATTTGGAAGGGGATAGCGGTCATCAATACTGACCTCGTTTAATTTTCGGTAATCTATTACAATGCGCCATTTTTGCTTGCCAGAGGCATCCAATTTCTTGGGTACTACCCAAACAGGGGAAGACCAGGGTGAAATAGATGGTCGAATAATTCCTTGTTCGAGCATTTTGGCAGTTTGGGCTTTTACTTCCTCTTTATGTACCTGAGGATACCTATATGACTTTGTAAAAATAGGACGTGCATTATTTGTTTCTATAGAATGCTTGATTTCATTAGTAAAAGTTAAAACATCGCCTTCAAGGTAAAATATGTCGGGGTATTCTAAACAAAGATCAGTAATTAATTCTTTTTCTTCCGAGTTCAAGTGTTCGGTTCTTAATTGACCTCTAATAATTTGATTTCTGTCAGTTTGAATAGGATTAAGTTCATTTCCGAAATTAAAATTGAGTAATGTTTCGCTAGGGGTAAACGGTTCGATAGAAATATCCGAGAAATCAATATTTTTGGGAATTACATTAGCATTTATGATAGTTGTTAAGAATTCTCCGTTTTCATTAACATGTACAAGGGCGTTTGGTAACCTAACCTTTTCTTTTTCTTGAGAATGAAGGACTGCGTCCGTATTTTTTAAATTGCATGTTAATTTAAAAATTTTCTCAGTGCGACCTTCTATAGAGATATTATTTTTATTTTGTTGTGACTTAGAAGGGGTCGTATTTGAGGTATGCACCTTATGTAGGGGTACGGTTTTAAAATTTGTGATGAGATTTTTTGATTTTAAATCTATAATACATTCGTAGTGTTCTAAGAAATCGAGACCAAGGATGCCATCGAAATCAATGTCTAAGTCGTAAATAAACACCTTGTGGGGATCGCCAATGTTAAAGGGTATAAGGGTGGATTGTGAGACGTGAAGTTTTTGATTTGTTATCCCTTTTATTGTTAAATTTTCAGGACAACGATTAGGGAAATTTTTCGCTGTATTTTCTTTAAAGATAGAAATTCCAGCACCGGTATCAATAAGTAATTTGAAGGTATTAGTAGAGTCGTAAATGTAATACAGATTTTTCGGATTTACTGTAAGTAAGGGATTTAAATGAAGATTTGTTCCGGGAAGTTCAGATTTGGGTTCAGATCGTCCAAATTCAGGGTTTGAATTTGTTCTTGAAGTGCTGTGACATGATTTGTCTGTCTGTCGGGCGGTTGGTCTGGTTGCGGAAGTAAATGAAAATTTTGGTAATCATAAGAGTCGATTACCGGGTCACAATTTTCATCAACGTTTTGAAAATTTTTGTCATAGTCAGGATAATCATAACTGTCTTCTGCGTAATATCCGCAGTAGTCAAAACTTTCGTCGTAATTTGGATAGTCCAAATTAACATGGTGTGTCCTTTGTTGATTAGAGGGGTGGTATGGGTTTCTTTGAATTATGCTAGGACGAGCTTGGGTATTAGTTGGTTGTATTACAGAGGGCCTGTTTTGATTTGGAATCATACTGGGTCTCGGCTGTTGTTGAGGGGTTTGGTTTTGCATAGGGGCTTGCCTTTGAAAATTTGTATTATAATTTTGGAAATTATTAGGACGTGATTGCATTTGGGAACGGCAATTAGCGGCTAAATGTCCCATACGTCCACGATTAAAACAACGGCTAATTTGCACCGGGGGTTTCCTTATAGATTGAGGTGGTTTTTGAACTATGGGTTTAGAAGACTTTTGGTTTTCAAAATAGGATAGCTGCAGTTCTCGTCTGATGCGAGATTGAGCTTCAAGGAGATCCTTAGGATTTCCTGCACGAATTATTTGTCCTAGTCTTGGTTCAAGTCCTGTCAGGAGGGTATTTAGAGACATCGTATCAATTAAGGTAGATTGAGCTGCCTTTTGTTCGTTTGTCAGAGTTGACTTTTGGACATTCGCCAACATTTTGGCGTTCAGGGTTTGTAACCGATTTACGAAAGTTAATGGTGACTCGTTGGAAAGTTGCCTTAATCGTTGTAGATCTTGAATAAGGGACGAAAGATCTCTAGAATCACCGAAGTGGAGATTTAAAAGTTGTTTTATTTCGCTATAGTTAGACGGGTTTCGCGAGTTTATCAGCTGTGCTGCGCGGCCTTTTAATTTATTCTTAATATGAATCACTAACAGAATTCTCTGGTCTTCTGTTGCCATTTTGTATCCGCAATCACAGGCATTTAAAAACGTACCGAGAGAGATTTGGTCTCCCTCGAATTCTGGAATGATTGAGAAAATTTCGGAGAGCTTATAAGGCTCAATATCAGTATTTGTTCTTTGGGATCTTGTTTCCAGCATGATTTTGTTTTTTTAAGGATTATTATTACTTAAATTTATTTAACTTATTTAAAATGACTAGTTTTTTCGTTTAAGAAAAAGTATAAAGTACCTTTTTCGAAAATCGAACAGTAATGGAAATTAAAATCGTGACAAATTTGCAAAAATCGTGACGATCAATGTTACTTACTTTACTAGAAGAAGCTGCATCGGCACTTGTTCTCTCCGTCTGTTGTCAGGGGCTTCACCAGGTGTTCCTAATCCACAACTTCCGGGAGTGAGGACGCCGTTGAGGTTCTTTTCTCTGTTGAGGGATTAGAATCCGCCGCCAACAATTAGAATTCTCGTGTTTTGCTGACGTTGACAGATCCTACCACGACTGCGCCAATTTGGTATCTTGATTAATTCACTTAAAACTTTTTATTTTACTTTTAAATTTATTTCTCTTAAAATACAATTCTTGTTTCCAACTAACATTACGACGACTTACAACTCGAATTATAAGTGTCGTTCTACAAAAAATAATAACTATTTATACTTAAAAATAAAGCAGCGTCTGCATGTTGCATCATGTTGCATCATGTTGCGTCATGTTGCATCATCCTAGTCACGTAAACCGTGCTACAATGTTGCTTTTGCTGATACTGCTTTAGTTGGCGGATTTGTTAATGCGACACAAGATATCTAATTCAAGGAATAAACTATTAATAATTATTAATTATAATATTATTGTAGAATCGCATATAACATATATATATATATATATATATATATATATATATATATATATATATATATATATATATATATATATATATATATATATATATATATATATATATATATATATATATTGTAGTTAATAAAAAAAAGTCTTTGATCAGATTTTTATATTTTATAAAGAGAATAAAAATGACTTGAAAATTTATTTTTGTGTGTTATTTCATATAGGCCCTGTCCCACATAATATTAGGTAATAAAAAAAAGAGTGAATAATCCACTAAAACTACGCAATAGAAATAGTTGTAAATATTTTTTTTGATAATATTTACAAGTATGCTAAAACATGGTTCGGTTTAAGAAGTTAAGGTTCTGTCGCCAGAACTTCTAATACTTTGTATCTCAATATTGTATGTTTTTATGAAAAAAAACATAAAATATTGGTTACAAAGTATTATAACCAACTAAAACTACGATCAAATTATTTTGTGGTCCTGAAAAGGACCGTTTGGTTGTAAAACATGCGACTCTTTATTGTGTTGTGGAGTCGCACGGCCCGTCATCATCAACAGGGGTGGTGGCGGTGCTGTCCTCTGCATATTCGGTGATGAACCGCCAAAGTTCATCCCATCTGGGATCGTCCAACTCCCACTCGAGACAATTCTCTGTGGTAGAATCTACCACAGGGCATTGGATGGGTTGTTGTTGTTGTTCACTCGCAGACATGTTGAACTAAAATGATTGTAATAAGTATTGGTGGTCGTATATATAGAGACAAATTAATGGTGGGGGGTGAAAACAAATGTCGTATTACGTATTGAGACCAAAAGTTGTTTGTGCTCTCAAATACGAACGAACGATTTAGCTGGGTTCCACCAGCACCTAAACTTTTAATAATTTGTATCTAATATTGTATATTTTATACATACAATATAAGTAATAAAGTACTAATATGTAAAAAGGGCCAGGGAGAGTGTGGGGCTTATGGTGCCCCATCCTCACAGGTCGACCACCAGCTTGACAAATCGCAGGGGCCTTGCGGGTCGTCGGGTGTTGGTGATGCTGGAATTTCCAGCACCGCATCTTCCGTCGAGTCCGGCTCTGGCTGCGGCGACGGAGTTTCGAGTCTTTGTAAGACCCAGTCGCCCGCATCGTCTAATTCCACTAGACCCGGATCGTGGTCATACACTAGCGGAATCGGCTCATCCAGGTCGTCCCAACGTAGGACGTCAATTTCAAAATCCACCTCTTCGTCGTCGTCGAAGACTTGCAGGTCTCCAACGTTGTCGGCGACGGTGTCATCACTAAAGATGGATGAGCCTCGGCTGGCGGGTCTTTCTTCCTCCATGTTCATCGTATGAGGTTTGATGAATATATGACTGTGTAACTGGCCCAGTCTCATATATATAGAACTACCCCCACCCCACCAACGGATTCTAAATATTGTGTATTGGTGAGAGCTTATAGAATTATTGATTTTTTCAAAAACTTTAAATAAGGAATTAGATTTGTTTTTTTTTGTTTAGACAATAAGTTTTATTCTTAATATTTTGTAAAGAATACATTACAAAAAAAATAATAGAAACCTTGTTTGGACTGTTAACATTTTCATAGGTTCTCAAGCATATAACTTGGCACTTAAGCTACGAGACAAATCGTCGTTAAACGAATATCTCGCCCCATAAGTGACGATTACTAAACTACGATCAAAATATAATATGGTCCTGAAAAGGACCGTTTTTGTGGCCCTAAAAGGACCTGGGGGGAGGGTGGGGTGCCTACCGTGGAGTAATACCCAACGATATTAACACCGACCTAGGTGCAGCCCTTGGTCTTCTCATTGGCGGCAACGTCGCCGTCGCTGGTGGTGTCGGCGTTGCAGGCGGTGCCGAAGGTGCCGCTCCTGGTGCGGTACCCCCGCACTCCTCACACTTGCATATTTTGCCGGGCACGAATGGCCTGACAATGCCAATGATCCTTTTTGGTGTATCTTCCATCTTGCCGATCGAATGTGTAATGATGAAATAATTCTAATACCGGCCTCTATATACATTCAAAAAGTTGGAGGGGGTAAGGTGGAGTGCATATATGCATTATATAAGTTTGAGAATAATATGATTTTATAACTCACCGTATCTCTGTTATGGACACAAACTACCCCCCCTCCACTTTTCTAGCATATAGTACTAGACTTTCTCTACATTTTTTTCAAATAATTTTTTTTTGATATTTCTAACCATTACTTTGCTACATATTTACAAAAAATGCAAATTATGCATATATTTTAATTATTTTCAGACAAGGTAAGGAAAATTTTGAAAATGTTTTGACGGAATCGTAATAAGGAAGAGTTGAAGTATATCACACTATTTTTCCCGATTCGCTAATATAAAAAAAATTTTTTCATCTCATTTTGGATGGGCTCTGGCGTCGTAACGGCTGACGATAAAAAATTGGAAAAATACATATTTTGGAGGAAATTTTCTCTAGAATCCAGGCCCACTTAAAAAAAAAAAAAAAAAAAAAAAAAAAAAAAAAAAAAAACCTACAATTTCCACATACTCCCGTTCGGCGCTCTAGCCTCCTAACCCGAGAATTTCAATTTTTTCGTCTAAATTTCTTTCATTTTTAAGATTTTTCAAATTTTTTTTCACCATTGTATTCTACTCAAAATTCTAGGTAATTAAAGTGCTTTTATTTTTTTCTATCTTGAACGGTTCCCGAGCTACAGCGCTTTAAAAAATCCAAATTACTAACTTACTATAACCCTTTTTTCAAATTTCATTTTTTCGAATTTTCAAAAATACTACAACATGTAGAAAAAAATTATCTCTTTAATTTCCCAATACCGTTTTTCTCTAAATCTTCAACTTTAGCGCGTATTCAGCATTTTCGAAAAAAAAAATTAAAATTTTTTTAACACCATCGCATTCTCCTCAAAATTTTGGGCTATCGAAGTGCTTTTATTTTTTTTTCTATCTTGAATGGTTCCCGAGCTACAGCGCCTTAAAAAATCCAAATTACTAACTTACTATAACTCTTTTCTTGAAATTTCATCTTTTCGAATTTTGAAAAATACTACCATATGTAGAAAAAAATTCTCTTTCTAATTTCCTAATATCATTTTGCTCCAAAACTTCAATTTTGACGCGCATTCACCATTTTTCAATTTTTTTTGAAAATAATTGTTTTTTTACGTTTTTACTATCGGGAAAAATGCCTAATGATAGTACTCGATTTCCTCTATAATTTTTTATCATAACTTTTTTCCCTATTCCTAACCGTTACTTTCCTACAAATTTTCTAAATCGTTGTTTTCATATTTTGCCTTAAAAATTTTTTCTTGTGTTATTTAAGCTCTTTTTTCCACTTAATAAACCACCATTATCTAAACTCCTGTACTCCTTTCTTAAAGAGCGGGCTTTTCCGTCAGCTTTTTTTTTTTTGTTGGGTTTCAAATAAATATAAAACTACTACTTCACTCATTACAAATTTGTTGATTCAAGTACCTTATTTTAACATTATTTTGTGTTACATATAATAGATACATTAAAATATAGATTTATTGGTCACCGAACCGTTTAATACATTATAACTAAAAAATGAGTCGTGAATAACTAATGCGTACACTTTAGTGTCTTTGGGGAATTTATTCTTTCTCGTTTGGAACTCCAATTTTACATTCACTGTCGATGAGTTAATCGCCTCTGGTTGATGACTGCAATTGATAATAAAAACGGGGTTTTTCATATATTCCGCGAACGTTATCATCGGATCGTTTATTTCGCGCCCGTAGTAGCTGCTTTGGAAGTTTTCGTAATTGTAATAGGCTGCTGCGTACAGTTTCTTGGCAAAATCTAAATTCCATCTTTCGTATGGATAAACGGTTGAATTCAGATACAGTCTAATGTCGCATACGTCGGCGTAGGTAAACTGGGTTGCGTTTTTTTCTTTCTTGTCGCAATTATTGCTGTCTTGAAACCCGACGATTATATAGCGCGGTCTTTCCAGACTTGTACTCGTTCTCAAGGCCCACACGTCGGAAGATGTTTGCCTTAAAGCTGGTAATTCGTACAGATCCCATTTACGATATGCCATTTGAATACTGGCATTGTTTCCTCCTTTATTAATGCGAGACAGTATTTTCAATTTTTGCTTGTCGTCTGGAATGATGTGACGAATTTTCCATTCGATTTTGTCGATACTAATTTCTGCCTCTACTTCGCCGACGTAACAATTGGTAAAAGTGCGAGCTATAATCATAATAAGCTCTTGTTTTACGTTGAAAACACCTTTTGTGTAATCTTCGGCGAATCCCATAATTTATTTTAAGGGTAATTTCCCGGAGAATACGTTACTTGCCGTGTCTACGATATCTTGGTTTGCTTCGTCGAGACCCCATCCGCACGTCATGAGAGATCTTTGTTGCAAACTTCCGAATGAAACCATGGTTTTTAATGTCGTCGTAACTCCAGGTTTACGAACCACGGCGACCTGCTCACCTCCCATCTCGTAGCGAATTTCATCGAACAAAAATGCGAGGGCATTATTTGATAAAAAACATCTTTTCGTTGCGTCTATGGGTTTAAATTTTCTTTCGATATATATGTAACTTTCGGCGATATCCAGTATAATATCTTGAAAATTAATGGGGATACGGACTTCATCCGAATTGTTGAATGATGGAGATCCGTATGGTTTATACGTATGCTCTTCTAGACTAATAATGGAATTGTCCAAGATGGGCTCGGAGAAAACCTCTATTTTATCGCTGGTGGTGGAAATCATTTTCGCACTTTAAGACCGATTGATTTTAAAAATTTATAGTCTTCGGCAGATAACTGTTGAGATGTTTGTGATCTAACGTCTGGACGACGACTAACCTTGACGTTAACTCTTCTTTTACTTTTATTATGTTTCGGCGGTTCCCCCATCTTAGTCGACAGCACACACAATTGACGATTGAAGCAAAAACCCATTTTTATGAAAGTTTCTTCAGTTCCAATTTCACGATTATTTTCTCGCCTTGAAAATTGATTAGATCACCGCTATCGTCCAAGATGCGAAGAGTAATGTTGTCGATAAACTGACGTCCTGCCGGCATTAACGGCATATAAATATTATTTTGTGGTTCTTTACTGATTTTGTAACCGGGCTCCACGTCGATATCGAATTCGAACAAGGTATGACCTTCCACCGAATTCATATATGCTCCGGAAATTATATTACAATCTACGCGTATGATGCGTACTTTCATTATTTCCACCATCTCGGTTGATTCGTGCTTTTTGTCACTTTTTAACACTGTATGATTAAATCCTAACATTTTACCGATACTCGCCTCTCCCCAGAAATCTATAGTATATTGGGATTTCAGTTCACATTTCAGCGTATTATTATTAGCGACCAAGTAAAAGATTCCATCGTTCTTTTCTTCAGTTGAAATCCTCAAATCTTCCGACATAGCTTTACCTATCTCATCTATTTCATAGGCCCCAGGTGGAATCTGCAATTGTATCGGCTCGGTGGTGTGACCCTCCTTCATGTAGGCAAACTTATTGTTGCTTTCGTCCACATTAAAAATTGAATTGTATGTGTAAAATCCCAGCAATGCCAGACCATATTTGTTTTCTCTATTTAATTCGACTGGTGGATAAAAATCGGCGCTTAAGATGCTCGAGTGTCCTGTTAGTGTGAACGTATAAGACATGACTAACCATTAAAACATCACACATCTCGGTTTTATTCTTAGCGGCAACATTTAAAAAGATTCATCTTCACACCTTTTCTCACTGCATTAGATAGTGATGTTTTTATGCTATTTTCTGCTTTTATGCGCACATCGCTGATTTTGCAATAACAACAAAATATTTTTCTAGCCGTAAGATCCTCATCAGCCGTAACCTCGTTTAAATTGCTGCTGCTGAAATAATGTTTGCAACCGCACTGATATTTTAATATATCGATATCGCTTTTGAGGTGCTCGGGCAACTTTTCCCAAACGAATGGAATTTCATTTGGGGCTAATGCAATCATTACTTCCTTGGGCATGTTTTCTAACTGTTTCACGGTCATTTTCCTTAATCCAAGGGCTAGATGAAATGCTTTCAGTGATTGCAACATTTTAGTATAGTTATTGCGATCCATTTGCGGTGTTAATGGTGACGATGATGATGACATCTTTTACGCTGATGATTCGACAAGAAACTTTAAGCACAAATGTCCACAACAGACTGTTCCAAAATCCTGCTGACGATCGTATGTATAGTAAATAATTTTTGATGGTTCCGATCCCGTTTGTAGATATCGTACCAATTCGATCGGTGGGGGTAAATCGCCGAAGCTGTCATAATATGTTTCTTTAGAATTATTTTTTTTATAAGCTACCCAATGAGTCCCTGCACCACGCGTACTATCCAAATTCACTATTGCTGCTTCGTAACGTCGAGGACCTTGTCTAGGTAATAAATCCCTCATATAAACGCCTCGAAAGTGTCCTATTCTTTTCTTTTTGGCATATTTTTCTATATCGATGTTAGATAGTGGTCTTCGAGGTAGGGATTCAATTAGTTTCTTGATCTACGATTTAAAAATAATCCCATACCTTTACGATATGGCTTTAGAAACAAACCATTTCCTTTCGATTTTAAATACAGGCCGGCACCGGTTTTATCTTCGCTGCTTTTTTTTTACAGCTTTTATGGCGCGCACAATTCCCGCTGCCCCACCGGCTAATGAACCCAAAGCTGATAACCCGGCAAAAATTGGTATTAATGGTAATATTCCACCAGTTTTAGGAATCGGTATTATTCTCGGTGTACGAACCTTCCTTTTGCCACCTGCCGCTTTTACCGATCTACGTGCTGCCGACAGAGCTATTTTAGATGCATTCATGACATTTTTTTCCAACACATTTTTACTTCCGGCTTTTAATAATTCCCTTCGAACTGCTTGTCGAATAGCTGTTCCGAAACTGGTTTTCCGAACATGTCGATTTTTATTAACACCTTTCCTTTTTGTATGACGTGTGCCTTTACTAGATGTTTTTTTTGTTGATAATGATGATGGTACACCCATACCAAAACGTTGTTTTCCTTTCATAATGTTTGTAACTAACCAAGCTGCTGTTTTTTCACCTAAACTGGAATCTTTCGATTTTACTCTATTCCAAACACTTTGTTCGAGCTCGTAATCCGCTCGATGTCTCGCACTTATATTGTCTTTATTATGTAAATAGGCTAAATCGTGTTTTTTGCACGCGGCATCCAAAGGATTAATGCCTGGGTCACCTCTTGTTACACGTTTTATTACTTTTGTTCCGGGTCCGCAATATTGATAACCAGGAATGTGTACCTCGAATGGTAATTTATTTATTAACGAATTCACAATACCGTATCCAGTTTTGTTGGAAACGTGAGACCGTCCACTTCGTTTGACGCTCGGCATCTGAATGACAGTTTTTGTGAAAAATTGCCTATAAAATATCAAATTTTCCTAAGATGCGCGTTATCGATCTTAAACAAAAACTTCCTATTGACAATCTCGATGAAAAAGTCGGACTTGGATTTGAAAAGAAGATAATGAAGAGACACGGTCCTCTACTTCCTTCCTCTATTCGCGGCCTGTTAATTGGTCCATCCAATTGTGGAAAAACTAATGTCATGATTTCGCTGCTTACACACCCCCTTGGGCTACGTTTCGAAAATGTCTATATTTACTCGAAATCTCTGTATCAACCGAAATATGAGTATTTAAGGAAAATTTTAGCAACCATCAAAGGTTTAGGCTACTACGCTTTTAGTGATTCCAGTAATATTGTGGAACCGTCCGATGCAAAACCAAACTCTATATTTATCTTTGATGATGTTATATGTGAAAAACAAGATGTTATAAGATCGTACTTTAGCATGGGACGTCATAAAAATATCGACTCCTTTTACCTAGCGCAAACATATTCGCGAGTGCCTAAACAGCTTGTGCGAGACAACGCCAATTTTATTATTATGTTTAAACAAGATGAGTTGAATATGAAACACATATTTTCCGACCACGTTTCACCGGATCTAACGTTTACTCAATTTCAAGAAATGTGCTCAAAATGTTGGGATAATAAGTATGGATTTTTAGTAATTGATAAAGACAGTGATGTGAAATCGGGAAGATACCGCAAAGGATTTGATAGCTATATATTACTGTAATAATAAGAGAAAACGCTCATTTGATTGTTGAAACGTCCTTTGTTAACATCATGAATAACGCGATCGACTTAAAACGTAAACTAGTGGAAGCTACCAATGCCGTCAGAAAAAAATTTAAACAAATTAAAGCGGCTAAAGAGTTTAATGTTGTGGAATTGGAAAAGTTTTACGAACCCATTTCTAAGCCGTTGACAACTATATCTGATGTGGTTAAGCAACGTCAGCAGCAGCAGCAGCAGCAACAACAACAACAACAACAACAACAACAACAACAACAGCAACAACATTATCCAGCTACAAAGTCACATAGTCTCAGTACATCAGTGCAGTCGACTCAAATATCAGGTTTTCCCCAACCTACACATTCCTTTCAAACCTCCACACCTATTCAACAGCAGCAGCAGCATCGCATTTCAAAAGAAGATATTAGCCAATCGGTGTTTGATACACCCTCGACATCAACTAATACATCTCTCGCATCCGCTGACACCACAACTTCCGATACTTTAAACGCACACCTGAAAGGATTACGTTCGAAACCATCTCTATACGATACTGTATATGGTGTACGTTTTGGTTCAAAAACAGATTATAACAAAAATTTTATTGGTAATTTAGAGGTGCGTTTTCGAAATGGAAATATTGTCTTATACAAAAAAGGGAATAATATTGCAGAATATGATGGATCACCGGCACTTTATGATTTGTTATTTCTTAAAACACCCCCAAGTGTAGGCAAGGAACAACAATTAAGTGATAATGTACTTTCAACGTACAAGGAAATTTTGGAATCAACGAGTGCTGTCTACAACAATTTTAAAAAAAGTGATGGTTTACGGGAGACCAGATGGAACAAATATTTACGAATTATTAAACATCTGATAATGGGCACAAAATTAGGTGGTACTATTACAAGAAAAAATCTTTCGGAAAAACTACAGTTACCCACAAAAAAGAAATTATTTTCGAAAAAATTTCAATATGTCTACTGGAACAAAGCTAAAGAGTTGGTGGATCGTTTACGTTTGTTGTGGAGTTCCAAAATGGCCGGTCACACTGGACACGAAAATGAAATTATGTCAATCATAGAGGAATTACGAGAAGAAGATATAATATATTAAGCTCAATATTTAATGATATTATTCAGTTCTTTCTTCGATCTGAAACCTTTAATATTACTAATAATATGGAGCCCTGTCTAGAAAAAATCAAGATTGTTAATGAACTACATAGAACGGCTAGAAAAAATTTTGTAAGACGGCGCACGATAATAAAAGGATACAGAGATTTGTGGCAAATTGATTTGGCTGAAATGCAACAGTATGCTGATGAAAACGATGGTTATCGTTATATTTTGGTTTGTATAAATTGTTACTCGAAATTTGTCTATACCAAAGCCATAAAAAACAAGACTGGTATAGAAGTTACTAATGCGATGAAAAGCATCATTGAAGAGGCATCATATACACCAACAAATCTGCAAAGTGATCAAGGAAAGGAGTTCTATAATACAAACTTTCAAGCCCTGATGAAAAAATATAATATAAATCATTATTCCACTTACAGCACAAAGAAAGCTGCAATTGTTGAGCGAGTCATAAGGACTTTAAAAAATAATTTATATAAACAATTCTCGACAAGAGGATCTTACAAATAGATACATATATTATCGGCAGTAACAAAAACCTATAACCATTCGAAACATCGCACCATTGGAATGAAGCCTGCAGACGTGCAAGAAAAAACACAAATTAAAGCATACGATTATTTAAAAATTGTACCTAAAAAATTTAAGTTTTCCATGGGTGACATTGTGCGTATTAGCAAGTACAAAAGCTTATTCGGGAAAGGATATACGCCCTCTTGGTCAACCGAATTGTTTAAAGTTGTAAAAGTTAACGTCACAAATCCACCTACTTACTTGTTGGAATCGTAAGAAGGTCAGCCTATAAGAGGGTGTTTTTACGAATCAGAACTACAAAAAACAAGCAGTCCTGGCGTTTATCTAGTAGAAAAGGTCCTTAGGCAACGCAAGAAAAATCACATCGATCAATTATTTGTCAAATGGCTAGGATTTCCCAACCACTTCAACTCTTGGATAGATAAAGCTAATATTGTTTAAATAACATATTGTATGACTATATTTTTATTTTAAAATGTAAAATAAATAAACAATATATTGTAAAATAAAGTTTTTTATTTCAATCTTCATCATTAAAAACAATGACAATAAAACATCATACACATAAATAACTTTTCAATATTCTTGGAGGGAAGGTCCAATTCACCGACGACTACGACGTTATCTTCAAGGCTATGCCACTTGGAGTGCGTTCTCCTATTCTTTAACCTGCTTTCCCTTTTTTTAGATTTTTTTTGAAATCGAGCCGTACGACAGTGCGCTTAATGAGTCATTTAAAGGCTGATGATAGAGTATTTTCTGCATAACTTCAATTTTTGTTTTAAGCTCACTATTATTTTGGTATATCATGGGGAGGACATCCTTGTTAAATATGTCACATATTACAACTGCAAAATTGTAAAACTTTCTATTAACAAAGTGTTTTGTCACAGCGTCATCATCATCTTTAGGTTCGCCTAAGTTGGTTATGATTTTTCCACCCATATCATACTGCCCATCCGCTGTAAGTTTAAAACCAATCCCTTGTGGCCCAGATAATATATGATATTTTTCATTACATTTCTGACGACCAAATTTATCAATTGTGTTGTTTCCTCGACTCATTTTCAATCTTTACTAAACTATTTTATTTTTATTTGCCCTACTTATATTAAATATTTCAACTGAGAAGAAGAAACACTGACTATGATCTACTGGGTTGGTATGTTTATAAAAGAAATAAAACAAATCTGTGATTGTAACAGATATTTATTTACAGTTATTTAATTGTAAAAATACAAAAATTATAAAAAATTAATTTTCCATGTCTTCGTTTTCGTTGCTCAAAATTCTATCCCATCCGACACTATTTCGATCGTCAACGTCTTGGGCTGTTGCTGTTGTAGAAACCAATTCATATTTTGCAGCAAGCTCACCTGGTAAATGTGGAATATTGACGAGGTATTCTTTTAATTCTTCTTCAACCATTTCAGCACAAAATGTATCCATGTCTATGGAACCATATAAAAATTTGTCGCACAAGTGTGCCCCAGCCATAAAATTGATTGTATCTATGATCTCGTTCTTATATTGATCTTTGGTTACATCAATATGCGACCAATCATTTACGCTATCTAACATATCGTGAGCCATATTTCTTAATTCTCTCCCCAACCAAAATATGTATCTATCTACACATTCGTTGGCGGTCGTCGTCGTCGCATCAGCAGACATCTTTAACAGAAATAATGAACACGCGTAAGTATTCTGACATGTGCAACTATATTTTAAATTTAATTACATCCTTTTTTTCAAACAATTTACATACAATTTACTCCAATGAGCCAAAACGTAATAATGTTCGAGTATTGTTTCCAAAAACTCTAGTGCCCTGCCCCAAATAAGTTAGAGTGTATTTACCTTTAGTTTTACTCATAATATCTACAATATCGTCAGATAGTGTTTCGGCCACACGTTTTGGCAAAAAAGTCTCAAATGTGCTATTATCACCGTCATCGTGTAAAGCCACTAAAAGAGTTTTACCAAATCGTGTAGTCATTGAAACCATCTTTACAATTTTATACACTTTGCCTACAATCATTTCGGTAACCTTTTTTCTCTCTAAAACATCGAAATCTTTGCTGAACATTTCATTAATTTCATCTAAAGTTTCTTTTGCAATACTCATTATTGAAAAAATGGTATATAAATCCAAAAATTACCGTGAATATAAAAGCACTTTCAGAACACTACACGAACACAATATTTGATGTTTATGCCACTGATATCTGCGACTGTTTGAAGTCACTTCTTTTCCCACGAACCTTTATAGCGAGGTTTCAAGGTCGAATTGTAACAATGGTGGGGGTAGCTTAACAATAGAAATAGTGGGAGGAGTATTCAAGGTCAAATGACGTCACACATTTAAATTGGTATAAGGATAACTTCAAGGACAAAATATAATGAAACAAATAACTACATTTTATGTACTTTATTGATTGATTTTTTTCTGCCATTCTTCTATACGTGTAACATTATCACCTAAACCTAATTTTCTTAATTTGTTCAATAATAATTGTTTGTTTTTATTTCTTAGAAAATTCTTACAAACTATACTCGCTAAAAGACAAACTTCGGCATGGTCCATATACTTAAAAAATACACTAAAATCCTGAGCCTCCGAATCTTGCATTTCATATGCGTAAAATTCCGAACAGGCTGCAGAAATTAGAAATTCTTCGTACATTTCTCGCACTAAACTTTCCATATTAACTACTACTACGTTAAACTTAAGTCCTACACTCTAATTTCATCTAACACAACCGGATCTGCAATGAACCTAATCAGTTTTTCCAAACAGTCACTAAACCCCAACTTTTTTATCTCGCGAACAAAGTCTTGTAAATTTATTGTTTTGCTGCAATATTTACGACATGCATTCGCAGCCTTTTCATATTCATAAGCCAAATCACAATAGCGCGACGCCCATTCTGCTCGACTTTTCATTGCATCATTGAAATAATTACTAGCCGTTTCAGTGAACTCATCGCCCAATTTTTTTACTGTCTCTTGCAAAGCACTATTCATATTATTCACTCATTTTTACATTCACGACACTTTTTTATTGCTGGTGGTGGCCCATCTATATAATGACGATATATTTGTTCATAGTGAATGTAACAGGGTAAGCTTAACTGTAGTTCCTTGTCACACCGATATGGCGCTGGCAGCTTATCCCAAATTTGCCGTAAACTCAGCGTATCAACGCAAGTTTTTAAATATTCGAGAGGAAAAAATGCTAGATCCTTCTCTTCAAAATCACACAAACTTTTTAAATTACTCTGATATAAACAAATTACTCTGCCGACTTGCTCTATAATTTTTTCTTTAGATAGTTCCGTATCTGACATTTCACACTGAATGAATGCAAATAGACTCACACCATTTATAGAACAATTTGCAAGGTCAAAATCATTTCAAGATCATCCCAAACTATTACAATGCACAAATAACTACTTCAAGGTCACATACCCAAGATGACCTCCAACAAAGTCAAGGTCGTCTCGACCAAGGTCAAGGTCAAGGTCACACACAACCTTGAACACAAGGTCAAGGCCAAAGCACACGTGCACTTTCAAGGTCAATGACAAGGACATGTGGGCGGGGCCAAAGAGGGGTGGGGGCAAGGTCAAGGTCAAGGAGTGGGGGGATGGAGAGGATCGGGTTATGTTCACTACTACCCGACACTGACAAATGATTTTTCGATTCATTTTGATTTTTTTCTTGCTCTTCTTTTGCTGCTTTTCGAAAGACTAGTTGTGACACTTCTACTGCTATCCAAATATGATCAATTGTTTTATAATAACTGTTTCTGGTAAAACCTTTACCGATATCCATCAGTCCAAGAAAAGTTTTAATACCTTAAGTCCAACACCAAGCAAACGCATTACAAAAACGAACCTTGGATTGATTTCATACGTATGGTAAATTTGTTGACTGCTTGGAATGTAAGTTTCATCTTCGCATTTATATTGAACACTTAGTAGAAAACATAAACCTTTTTGTGAGCGTTTAGAAAAACGAACAGGCTGCCGGCAAGTTTTGCAAATCACAATTGACTGTCAAAAATATAGAAAAGTTTATTATATCGTAAGATATGCTTTGATCAACATTGCATAAAAAGTCCGTGTTTTTCTTTGAAATTTTTGCAGCCGATGCACTTGTTTTTGACGTATCATTTTCATCTGTTAATCTGTTACCGCTAAACTTTCTTTTTTCAATCCGATCTGCTCTATCAGTTGAAGATCTGGTCGATTTTCGATCAATTTTTCAAGTAAAATTCACACGACGCGTATAAATATTTCGGAGCCTCGTGGTATACACGTCCGTACTGTACAAAATTCTACAGCTAACTGACTACTTTGGCTCTAAAACAAAACACACACATACAGAACATTTCAAAAGGGTCCGGAACAGATATAAATTCGAGCGTGCGGCAGCTGTTCATTTGACGCTCGTAGTGTACCGTTCGACGCGCTCGAGACCCCTACATTGTAACGCGTTTTTTGACATGTTCTAGAAGTTTCTAGCCAAAATAATATTTACTACATCATTTCTACATATATTAGCTACAAGAATTTGTAATTTCTGGAAAATCGATTTTCTGAAAAAAAGATGGGGGACTACCGCCTTATACTAGTAATAAGAAAAAAGAACTAAATGTAGTATTGATTTTAAATTTTTGATTAAACGAATTTAGCGTTCATTTTTTCGTTATAAACAAATAGAATACCGTTTCGACAAATAACGACATCGAAACGCCGTTAACCTGATGTGATAGATATTTTTGCGCGAATTTTTTAAAAACAAAAAAGTCCCTTCGACTACCAGAAACCGAGATAGATTTTTTTTAAATCACTGTGGCGTTGTATATTAATATTCAGGAAATATTTCAGCGGTAATTCCAGGGCATTAAATTATCATTTGCGAAAGTTTTCGACCTGATTATTTGAAAATTATCTTGTGACAACAGGTTAAAGTTGTAGCGTTTCCGAAAGTCAATGTGGGTGCGATGGTGAGAGATGCCGGCAGCACGCAGACAAAAACGAGACTCTGAAGCTTCAAATTCTTTTCGCTGGGAAAATTTGGATTATCTCAAAAAATATTGGTCGATGAAACATGAAAAATGGAATATTTATTTTTCTAAATAAATTATTTTTAAGCTTAGAAATAAACAAATTGTAATTTCATATTTTATGCATAATATTGTGAAAAATCATTGATATTAGACAATAATATACTGATCAGAAACATTGAAGATCTGATTAATTTATAGTATACCACTAATACTTATCGAATGTAGCATGAAACAAATTGCGACAGTCATTTTCCGCCAAATAATTGATTTTACATGAAAAATACTTGAATACTTTTTTGTATATTTTACTGAAATGAACATTTTTGCACTTGAGGGAAAAACAACTTACGTTTTACTCCACATGTAATGTAAAACTGGTTCAAATGTCAAAGAAATTGATGTAAATATCGATATATATGAAAATTTGATCTCCGACTATGACGTTGTAAGTGCTAGTTGAATCATAACGACCGAGAATTCAGAATTTAATACTATTGAAGATTATTACGATATTACTGTAAACGACGATGAAAGTGATATTGAAAAAAAATGATAATAATGGTTATGATAATAATGATGATGCTGATAATGATGATAATGAAGATGATGATCATAACAGAATCGCTGAGCCTTTAGAAAATGAGGTTTTCTTTATCTCCAAGAAACGGACAATCAAATAAATATTTTATTTAGAATTAGCCGGAAAATATTAATATTATAAAAATATTTATAAAAAATTTTCATCTTAATAAAATATACAAGTTTTTTTTCTCGTAAAATCAATTATTTATCGGAAAATGACTGTCATAATTTGTTTCATGCTACATCTCGATAAGTATTAACGTAAATGATTTTTCGTAATCTCAAATGCACTAAAATATCTTTAATCGATTAATGACTTATTAAGTATGTATATACATTTATATATATATATATATATATATATATATATATATATATATATATATATATATATGTATATACACTGTAAAAGCAAAATACAGTAAATTTAATGTAAATGTGTTGGAAACAAATTTCACAAACGTTTATTAAATGCAAAGTTTTATAATTTACCTTAATCTAAATTAATTTATTCCATTAAATTTAATGTAATCATGCATTAAATTTAAAGTCTGATCATTACTCATTAAGCTGACTATATACATTAAATATACAGAATTTGAGATATGTTATTACATATTTAATTCATCAACGATAATATGAGTTTAAAAAGTTCTGAAAGTACCAGGAAAAGGTGGACGTGGGTAAAGTATAAAGCGAAGTCTTCTCAGCCTGAGATATAGAAATAGATTATTGCAAGCTGTGTGTGAATATAATAGTTACACATTTTGTAGTCCAATCTAGGATCGATTGGTACAAAATTTGAACAGCAGATAGCGAATCGCTCAAGAAATAAAAATTATATAGTCCCAATGTGTGCTTTTACTCTAGGGGTGGATGTAGCCCTTTTTCGGGAGTGAGAATTGCTACCCTCAAAATAACTATTGGAATTTTAAATGAAAATTATTCTATAAAGTTTTTTCGATAAAACAATATTTTTCGACTTATTCGTGATTGAAAAGGAATTTCACCTAAACAAGCATGTTTTCGAGCATCTTTTCCTCAATAATTGGAAAACCTTACATTTTATAAAAAAATCACGGATAGCAAAAATAAAGCTTTTAAAAAAGCAAATCGATTGGTTTTTGCCTTATTTCTATACATATAATATTAACGTAGCTATGGCTTCATGAAAGTGACTGTTAGATAGTTGACAAATGAATTCGAAAAATTTAATTTTAAATAATAGAAAAACGATGAATTTTTGGAGAAAAAGTTATAAAATCTTTACAAAGAAATTAAAAAAACATTTAAAAAAGTCTGTAGTATGAATACTAACGGAATTATGATAAAATAAAATGGTAGTATCGTTTTTTTCCAATCATACCAATGGCTTCACCACCAGAATTAAAATTAAACGTTATCCATTTACAGTGTACTGTATTAGGTACTAAAAATATGTGACCGGTTCAAAATATTTAGTTTTTTTAAAAAAAAGTTGGCTTTAGTTGTGAAATTATTTTTGAAATTTTCGAAAAAATTTCCTTTTTAATCCATAAATGCGAAAGGATACGTAAAAAATGCAGAAGTCGAAGAATGTAGCTTTTTTGCAAAAATTTTTTTTTCTTCGTTTCTATAGGATAAAAACTAACCGAGATATGACCGCTTGAAACTCACATTAGAGTGCGCAGATTATCTTTCCCGAGCCCTTTAAACTGTGTAATCTCAAAAATTACGATTTCAGGAAAGTTCAATTTCTCAGTTGTCGTGATTTTAAATTTAATGTAAATTTATGGTATATTCTACATTAAAGTAAATGATTTTGTACTTTAAAGCGTGAACAATTTAAATTTACTTTAAATTTAAAGCAAATTCATTGAAATATCAGTTCGTTGTACATTAAATTTGATTAATTGCTATCTTAAATTTTAATAAAGTAACTGAAAAGATATTTCAACTTTCTGTACATTAAAATTAATTTACATGTATTTTAACATTAAAGGAATCTACATTCATATTCATGGTACATTGCATGAGATTCCGGAAGATGGCGTAACTTGTATTGAACTTTTTATTCAATATGATGTAAATTGCTTAAAGGACTCAATTTTCTAATGATGAGGTGTACATGTCTGTGGTTACTGAATTTTTTGACCTCATATTAATGTTGGTTCATTAAATATGTGATAACATATCTTAAATTTATTGAACTTTGCCTCTATATTTAATGTACATAGCCACTTTAAAGAATAATGATCAAACTTTAAACTTAATGTATGATTACATTAAATTTAATGGAATACATTAATTTATATTAATGTAAAAATTATAAAATTTAATGCATTACATTAATTGAATTTAAGGAAATTTGTCTTCAGCGCAATTACCTTAAATTTAATGCATTTCCTTTTTACAGTGTAGTTTAAACCATAGATTTGCCACTTTTGTGCAAATTGTGACGATATATAACTATGCCAAAGTGTTAGAAGCATAAAAGCTCGACTTAAAAAACACAGAACGGCTATTTTAAATAATTTAAAAATTTCAAGAAGGTCTTCAAATAGTACAGATCATAACCATTCCATAGATTTAAATAACATATTATTTCATTTCGAAAATAAAATCAAAAGATTAAATTTAATTGAACAACTCGAAATAAAAAAAGTCTTTAAAATATAGCTCACATCTAGCTACTAACAATTCTAGATAAATTTGACATCCTCCTTCCTGGATTTACAGTAATAAATTTGTTTCTTCAGAATAGACAGTAGAATAGGGTATATACAGGGTGTCGGGAAAAATGTGAGAGATCTCTCGGATATGAAAAAAAAAAAACATACGAAAGGGATACTGAAAGTTCATTTAAACTTTTTTTGTATAGGCCTCCTCTTCGGAGATATGGGTTTCCAAAGAGCTGTAATGGAATCAAGTTTCTTACTCATAATTATTGAACCACCAGGTATATTTTAATTTTTTTTAATATGATGTATACCAGATAAGACCCTTTAAATTACTCTCTAAGAAAGTGTTGTGAATTACTTACAGCTGCAGGGAAGGACTAGCTGTGACACTCATGATCCCATTTTTTTACGCCCCGTAAAATAAGAACTTTGAACAACGTTTTTTACATACCTTTCACTATTGACTAAAAATTAGGTATTCTTTATTCATGTCGCTAATAGTAACCGTTTTCGATAAAACGTCATTTTATTTACATAGCTAATCTCCTAACTTCCGGCGGGTTGAATATGAAACAGATGAATTTTCCCCTGTCACCATAGTTTTAGTAAAAAATTAAACTAACTGCTTAGTTAAAAACTTCGTAAGAGGGTTCAACATGGGCTCCGTGAAGTCTGATACACTCGTACATTAATTCAGCATTGTTCCTTACTTGATCACGACGAAACGTGATTCTACGTAGAAGTCTCTCCTTACTGTCGACCGGAGTAGAATACATCAAGATTTTAAGGTGTCCCCATAGGTAAAAATCCAACGGAGTTAGGCCAGGAGATCGAGGAGGCCAGATAAAAGTCCTCCTTTACCAATACCACGATTTGGATAGACGTAATTCAAATGCTCCCGCACACCAACGTTGAAATGAGGTGGTATCCCATGGTGCATGTAGTACATGTTTCGACTGGTTTCAAATGGTAAGTGCTTTACTAAATCATGAAAATCATAATATTCAAGTAAAGAATCAGTGTGTCAGCAATTGGAAAGTTGACAAGTTTTAAAATGCAGGATATTTATTTCTTTCGTACCTAACAATATTTGCAATAACAATAATTTGTTTTTAGGTGTCGATAAAATAAAACGCACATTTGTTGCAAACCTAAGTCGAACTACAATTCACAGAATTAAACGTTTTTAACTAAAGAGTTAATCTGATCAAATTTTGGATCAAATTTTTTTATCATATAGTTGAAGGTTGAACATTTGATAGGAACAAATATGTATCTTTTATCGAAATATGCCAAATACATGATATAAATAAAATTACGATTTTTTTTTTAAACGGTTAGGACTAGCGACATGATTGGACAGTAATTTGAAAGATTTTACCTGGTATACATCATTTAAAAAAAATTGAAATAAACCTGGTGGTTTAATAATTATTTGTAAAAAACTGGATTCCATTGCAGCTATTTGGGGCTATATCTCCAAAGAGGCAGCCTATACGAAAAAAGTTTATATGAACTTGTAATATTCCTTTCACGTATTATTTCCATATCCGGGAGATTTCCCACATTTTCCCGGACACACTGTATAAATGTTAAAAATATTTTTAACTTTAGTATTACATGTATTCTTGAAAATGCGAAACATATATAGAGTTTACCTATACTAAATTACTGAAACATTTAAAAACAAACAGTGTATTATTTCCAAGTATTTAAAAAATGTTTCACAAGGAACCAACTCCAAAATCAACACAGTGTATAAAAATTATGAGATTTAAAGATAGTAAATTAAAAAGTTCTTCTATTGTTAATCTAAAAGTAGCAAATATTATAACTGAAATAATGGTTCAGCCACACCGTTTTTATTAAATTATTATATTAATGTAAATTGAGAGAGATTATATATATATATATATATATATATATATATATATATATATATATATATATATATATATATAAATATATATATATATATATATATATATATATATATATATATATATATATATATTCGGGATCCTTGGAGCATTATCATAAAAGTATTCAGTAAAGCTTTAGCTAATTTTGTGCCAACTTGCCATTTGATTGTGAAAGCAACATTTTTCTAGTTAAAAATTTTTTCAAAATATAACACAAACATTGTGAATTATAATACCGAACCATAGTGCTTGGTCATAATAAAATGAAATTAAATTCTAATGATTTATGAAAGAGATGTTAAAATCAACTGCCATGACACTATTAAATAAGAACATACATTACTGAATATAAAAATAAATAATGAATGATCTATTGGAAAAAATCCAGTTGCGGTTATTTTTTTTTTATTTCAATTGAAATGATTTAGAAGTGATAATCTGTAGCTGATTATACATTTCTCGTTGTTTTCTAGGATCTATTTTCTCCATGCTGTTGTAGCAAATATTTACTGTTCTGTTTAGTTCCCTTGATAATTCTTCTCCAATCGTTGCTAAGAATACGACGTTAATCTATAAAAAATGAAAAACTTTAATAGTTTAATCAATTTTCTTTAACTGAGGACCATTTTATACCGCGATGGTCCTGTTTATTCAGAAACAAATTGGAATTGGAATATTTATTTAACATCTGGTTAGACAAACAATCTTATGTAATTAAAAGTGACAAAGTGGTAGAGTATGAAATAACTGAGAGATATGAATCAATGATTAAACGTTATTGAAAATTTACGATTGTTTAAAAACTTGCCAGTTTTAAATGCCATATGTGAAAAATGCAATTTGTAAGTCACGTATGACGTTATAATATTGTTTTCTTCCTCATGGGTCCGTTCTAAAGCCCTGGCACTCCAAGAGCCCGTTCTGGACCAATATGTTGAGATGATGAGCACACCAGCTTTTTTATTTCCATGTATGCCTTTTTGTCCTGGTACCTACGTTAGCATAGCTATGTAGTCGTCTGCCAGAGTTGTAAGTTCACTTTGACATTCCCAAACCAATCTACATGATTCTTTTTGACCCCTAAGGACCTTCAGGGTAGCTTGGATGTCAAAATGAATGTATATCTGCTTCCCTTTGTAAGCTCTCTTTTTCATCACATGTGCACATCGTGAAATTATATATATATATATATATATATATATATATATATATATATATATATATATATATATCTGCTTGAAATACTGTTTGGTATTTTTCCAAGTGAGAAATAATTTCTCTTCTGGATTGCATCCCAAATATCCCAGCTCCGGTACCTTCATTGGTTTTTGAACCGTCAGTGTATCAGATAAGTGTTCCAGAAGATCGTTCCGGTTTAGCTTGTTTGCTTACCCTTCGATCCTCTCTAGCAGCGTTTCCCAAGGGATGATTCGTGAACCTCCAGGGCTTCGGCAGATTTATAAAGGCGGTGAACCAAAAAAAAATATTGTGATGGCGGAATTTTAAATTAAACATCACAACAGGCAACAACCTGTTGGCGATGCGAGTACATTCTCGAACAAGCCGGCAACTTCTACTTCTACGTACTCGACACAATGCCGCAGACACATTTAAGAAAGAATGTAGTCGAACTAAATAGTCAGTCGTTAACGCATAGTGTATACATAAATATTGGTAGTGTAAACCGGTTTAGTGATTTCTTCTTGTGTAAATAAATTACAACAAATCACACGTGCGCACGTCGAAACTGAGAGTAAATAATTATTGCTCAATAAATGTATGATGGATCATTGGTTAAAAATGGGTAGCTTTGTCAAGCCTGACGAAAAGATGGACGAGCAATCAATGCTTCTTCTACTTCAGTCTCTGATTTGGAACCAACATGGTTTCAGTTGTAGTTAGCCACTGTCTTGCCATACTTAAAGCAAAAAAATAATAGGCGAACATAATGAGAAAAAAGGAAAGAAACAAAAATATGACAGTGACTATTTACAAATCGGTTTTAATTTTACTGGAGAGAAGTCAGAACTTAGACCATTTTGTGTAACCTATAATGAAATTATAGCCAACAGCAGTTTAAAACCATCTTTTCTTCGTAGAGACCTTGAAACAAAAGAATAATACAGAATATTTTAAAAGAAAATTGACATTTATTAGATAGTTATATGGTTTTAGATGCATTATTTCGAGTTAGTTATAGAATGGCAAGATCTGGATAAGCACATACAGTGGCAGAAAACTTGATTGGACCATATGCTAAAGACATCACGAAATGAATGCTTGTTGAAAAAGTGGAAAAGAAAATGGACCTTATTCCCTCATCAAACAACACAGTGTCGTAGAAAATTAATAATTTGGCAAATGATGTAGAAAATGAACTTTTTAAAAATTAAATTAAATTGTTTCGCTATTCATCTAAATGAGTCGACCGATGTAGCAAACTTCGCAATGTTACTTGACTATGTTAAATATATTTTTAGGAATTCCATTCAAGAAGATATATTATTTGCCAAAACCATTGAAAACCTATACGACAGATGCAGCAATATTTGATATGACCAATGACTATTTTGAAAAGAAATGAAATAAATTGGTCTTTTTGTTTGGCTGTGCGCACTAATGGTGCAAAATCAGTGACCGGGACATTTTCTGGTCTTGTGGTATGAGTAAAGAAGATCAACGAGAATATTGAATGGATTCATTCCTGTAGTCATAGACAAGCACGGGCATATAAGAACATTCCTGCAGACTAATCCAGTACTTTAAGCGATGCTGTAAAAATTGTAAATTTTATAAAATCGCGTGCTACATTCTCTATTTCGTATGCTTTGTGAGGACTTTGGAAGCCTCCATGTTTCTTTCCTACATCATACAGAAATAAGATGGATATCCGGTGGCAAGGTTTTTGCTCGCTGGTTTAAATTGAAGTCCGAAGTTCAAAAATTTTTTCTTGACAATCCATTTCATTTGTCTGCAAAGAATTGTAATACCTATATACACTGCCTTGTAAAATGCAAGTTTTAAACATCGCGATGACCGCAATATCGTTTTGATCTTACGATCAACATTGGGTTCAAATCAAAAGAGATCATTAGAGCGTTTTTAGTTAAATTTATAATTGTGGAATAAAACTGCTTATTGAGGATGTCCTTAGTCACTGCGATTATAAAATAACGACTCTGTTTAGAACGTTGAGTTTGACTTTGACATTTAAAAATCTCTTACTGAACACACACATTCTTCTTCTTCTTCTTCTTCTTCTTCTTCTTCTTATTTTAAGACAACGACTTGTTGTAGCCTAAGTTGTGACTCCGATGTCCACCTTTCATGCCTTCCAAACGGAAGGTCTTCCAGGAGGTCTGCAGGTGTTCGGTTCCTTTTTTTTGCCAGTTTTGCAAAGAATAATTATCAGCCATTCTATCTAAGTGGCCTCTCTATGCTCTTCTTCTTGCTCTAGACCATATTATCACGTCTTGAATATCACATGGGGATCTGATAACGCTATTTCTCATTCTGTCTCTGAACGTTTTGCCCATAATGGTTCTTAGTGTCTTCATCTCTATTATTCTTAGCAGCTGTTTAATAACAGCAGTTTCTGCTCGCTTTTCAGTGACATAGGCCATGATTGGTCTTATATAGGTCTTGTAGATTCACGTTTTGCTTTCAATACTCATATATTTATTTCTCCATGTTACGTCCCGGAGAAATCCTAATACCCGAGCTGCTGTTATTGCTTGCTTTTATACTTCTTGTTTTAGGTTTCTATCACTTGTAATATTAACGCCTAGGCATTCCGGATCCATGTCCTTAACTAAACTCCACAATATGAGATAGGGCGCTCATAATCCATGAAACGAATTTGTCACTTTAAGAATGCCTTTAATTTTAAAAACTAATAGAGTGCTCGCGCTAACTGAAACGTCTAAAATATTTATGAAGTCCTGGATAAAAATAAAATTTTTCGTTTTAAAAGTACCCTAATATTATCAAATTTAATAATGTCAGAAATAATACTGTACGAAGTCCGTATTCTGTTTTTCTAACCTTAATTGGTTAGCACACAAACAAATAGTTATATGATTCGTATCAGAAAGAAGTTCACAAAACAGTACCGATGGAGTTCATAGTTGAGCATGCTATAGCTTATTACGCACAAAGGGCTGAAGTAAGTTTTGCTCTCGTTTGCTATATTCATTATACATATACTTAAGTGAAGTTTGACTCGCTCGATAATAAAACTTAGTGACAATTTTCCTCTAAGATGCTAACTAGTAAATAACTTTGGCCTTTTTGGTATTTTATACGATATAAAATATTAAGTAAAACAACATATATGATCAAAGTACTTTGAAATCGGATTATTTATTTTTATTTAATAAATCAATATCAGAAACAAACACTGTTCATTCGTTTTATAAATTTTGAGAAGAAAAATGTTAACCAAATATTTTTAAAAATAAAACTAGACTTAATATACAAGTTAAAGTGAATCTACCATTGTCTTTTTTGGAAGTTTGACAAGTACATAGTTTGCTGGTCAAATATTTTCACCTTCTTCATGCTCATTTATAGGTCTATTTTGCCTCTATTATCGCAATAATTTGACCATTCCGCATCTCAAATTCTTACGGTTGAATTTTTCCTTTAATTGTGTAAACTGCGGTATTTATTAAAGCCAAATAGCATTCCTACAGAGGCTCACTAAGGGCCCAGTCACTGGATGTTCTGCAGAAGGTTCTTTGGTATCACTCCAATTGTTGATAGTATTATGGGAATCGTATGGACGTTGTTCATTTCACACTGTCTGCGGATTTGCATCCCCAGATCTCTGTATTTGATGATCTTCTCATTATATTTTGGTCTTAAGTTGTTGATATTAGGTATAACCATGTCAATCAGTGTAGTTCGCCTAGAAATTTTATCTGTTAGTATAATGTCTGGTCTATTATGAGCAACTGTTTGATCTGTTAGAACCGTTCAGAACCAACATTACTTTAACTGGTTGTTTTCAAGAATAGGCTCTTTATATTATTTGTAGTAAGGCACTTTTCCTACCTGCAATAGTTTTAATTTATCCACTCACTCTTGGTGGAGTATTTTAGGGGCTGAGTCGTGTTTTTCCTTATACTTGGTTGCAGCAAACGCTTGGCGTCCTCCAGTTATGTGCTCGATTGTCTCTGATATTCGACAGCCATTTCTACAATGGTCATTTTCTATTGAGGGATCTTGATGATGTCGGAATAACCTGGTCTTGGATAGCTGACAAGAAGCTCTCCATTTCTGGAAACATATGTTTGAAATTAACCAGTAGTTCGACGCTGAGTTGTCGACATTGTCCTGGATGACCTCATTTGGATGCCGTCCATGAAGTGGCTTCTGTAGCCAGGCTTGTAACTCTCTTGGTCTGTTCGGTGGTGAGAAGCAATATCTAGTTCCCTCTGCTGTAGCGGCGCTGAATCGTCTGCCTCACATACTGCTCGATGTAGTGTGAAAGAGTCCGCCAACCTGTGTAAATAATTACGTAAGTTTATTATATGTTGGTCGAGCTGCTTGCCAATATCGACCAATCCACTTTTTCCTTGGTGTCTTGGAAGCATTGCAAGTTCAATAGCACTCCTCGGGTATTTGTGTGGTTTTCGGCCTGTTTCATACCTAGGTATTTGTATGTTTATTCTGCTCCCATTACAGCTATAATTTCACCGTTTTGCATCTTAAATGCTCCCGCTTATATCCTTCCTTTAATGATGGTCAAAATACGGAACTTGTCAAGTTCAAACTGCAGTCCTATCTCCCCAGAGAATTCCTCGACAATTTTGAACATTTGCTCTAGCTAGTTTTTGGTAGCAGCCATCAGTTTAAGATCATCCATATATAGAAAATGATTTAATCTTACTACCCCTTCGTTATTATTTCTAATACTAAAGCCGTATCTGGTGGAGTTCAAACGGCATGACAGTGGGTTCATTGAAAGGCAGAACCACAATGGGCTTAGTAAATCGCCTTGAAATATTCCCCTTCGTATTGGGATTGTATTAGTTTCGATGGTATCGCTGGATGGTACTTGCAATTAGATCCTAGTTCTCCAGGTTGCGTTCTAAAAAAGAAACAAAATGATTGTCGACCCTATATATTCTCAATATAGTTTTGAGTCATTCATGTGGCACTGAGTCGAAGGCCTGCTTATAATCCACGTAGGCAGCAAAGAGGTTTCTTCGGTTCGTATAGGCTTGGTTACATATAACAGAGTCAACCATCAATTTTTCCTTGCATCCAATTGCTCCCCTGGTGAAACCTCTCTGTTGAGTTGCGATAATGTTATTATTACTCTTGATATCAGTATTACCATGGTGCTATCGCAAACATAGGGGTGAGTGGTGAAATTTCACCAAAACCTCCCGACCAAACGAATCTCCGACTGTCTTACTTGTGGATCTCACCAGGGCATGGAATGGGTTTCAGTTATAAATCTTAAATTTTGGTTTAGTATTCTCAAGAATTATTTTTTTTCAGGGGTGCGCATGCGTGGCCCTATTCTTGATAAAGTATTTTTTCTGTGAAGATAATAAAGTATACTGTTTTTCAATGATTTATGACACTAAGCATACTTTTTGTAATTTCTTACTATCTGCATTAGTTTAGACTACGAAATATTTCGCAGATTCGCGTTATATTCTCAAATTAAATAATCACTCAAAGGCTGAATAATATTTGGTAAAGTTTATAAATTTTACGAGGATATAAAAATGTTGCTGGTTCGATTTTTATATCCATAACATTTGAAAACTTTACGACGAATTTTGTGATTTCACAATTAAGACATGTATACGTTATTTTAAAGTTCTTATGAAAGTTTTAGTGTTTTCACTTTCACGGAGTTAAACGCATATCACGGGCTTGTTTCTTAACTTTAAAATTATATGAAGTTTTTTGAATTTAAGTGCTTTCAAGGTATAATCACCTGTTAAAGTAATAAATAATGTTAGGATGAATATATATAAATAGTGTCAGTATTTATTTGTAAAAGTTTGAGTTTGGAAACTCGAGTAATGCCATCTAATAAGCAAACTATTATCCTACAGAGACAGTTTAGCTTTCGAGTAGCCTGCTAAGTGATTCTGAGGACCTCTAGTTAGGAAATTATCTGGAGACTTCGTAAGGAGAGAGTATCAAATCCTCACTTTCTTTCATCAAGGGAACTCCTCAGAACACTTAATTTAATGTCACGATCAGTGTTTGCTTTTCATCCGACGGGATGCAAATGTTGGAATACTCAGAGAGTGCAGAATAATTTTACGAACGGTTGGGGTTTTTGAAGAAGAACTTCCCAATTTACGAGCTTAACCAAATTTATTTTCATTTAAATTGAATTAAAGTGATTGAAGTTCTTTAAAAATTAAAGGACGAAACAAAAGACCTTGATGAACTTGTGTCTACAATGAGATTGAAATTTTTGACCAAGAATGAATACGAATAGTTTTAAGAAAAACAGAATCGAATTATGAAAACAACTTTTGATGAATACTAGTATAAAATCGGCAAAAGTATTTTTGTATTGATAAGCTGTTTTAAGAATGGAACAACCCGAATTCGTCGCATCTGATTCCTTTTTGGCCACATATACCAAACTATTCACAAGGAAATAGTAAGTCGTCCGTTCCTGGTTTTAAGTATAGTATTTGCCCGAGACTATCTATTGGGGACTGCAGCCAGAGAACTAGTACTTACACACAGATAAGTAGTCGTATTGTTTAAATTTGTAAATAAGAACGTCTTACTAATATTGTAAAAGAAATTGTGATTTTCGTCGAAAAACATTGTCATTTTAGTTTTATTATTTTCAGCTGCAGCTCCCATATATGTGTAATTTTTATTTTATTATTCTTAGCTACAGCTACTAAGTATTATTATCAAAGTAAATTTCATATTTTATTATAAGTATCTTGAGACTTATTTGGATACTTACTTTACTTTACTTTACTTTAAAATATTTTATTTATATTTACCCAGGGTTCAAGAATTCGCCATAAAATACCCTTGTATATAAACATTGACACAATGTAAACTTGAAAAATGCCTAAATTTAAAATAAAGGTACACAGCCTATTACCAGTGTTCGCAACATGAAATATAATTTTATATAAATGTTGACATATGTAAATTTGAAAATGTCCATATTTTAGACAAAAATAAACAACAGTAATTCAGTTTAATATATAAACATACACTTACAAATATGTTTAAATACATACATCAGTTTAAACAAAATTATAAGTTAAAAACATGTCAGATTTAGAGACTGATAGAAGAAAGTATCATATAATTTCAGAACTCCTGTAGAGAGTAAAATAATTTAAAAGATTATAATTTTTTTAGATCCTGCTGGAATTCACGCAGAGTTGATTTATTTTTTAACCGACTTCTAAAAGAAGGAGGTTCTCAATTCGTCGACTATATATGTTTTTTTTTATGTATGTACACCGATTACTCCGGAACGGCTACACAGATTTGAATGAAATTTTTTACGTTATATAAAGGAAGATGGCGCTGACAATATGGCGGCCAAAAAAATTAATTTTGTCCGATTTTCTCCAAAATTGGTGTGGTGAAATTTTCGGGTTTGTACACAATGAAAATGAAATTATTTTTAAAAAATTCAATATGGCGGATCCAATATGACGGACAAAAAATTTAATTTTATCCGATTTTTTTGAAAATTGGTATGGGAGAGTTTTCGGGATCGCACATAACGAATCCAAAATATTTTTAAAAAAATTAATATGGCGGATCCAATATGGCGGACAAAAAGTCAATTTTGTCCGATTTTCTCCAAAATTGGGACGGAGTTTTCGGGGTCGCAAATAACAAATCTAAAATTATTTTTAAAAAATTCAATATGGCGGAGCCAAGATGGCGGATGAAAAAAATCACCTTTGTCCGATTTTTTCGAAAATTAGTATAGAGGAATTTTCGGGGTCGCACATAACAAATCTGAAATTATTTTTAAAAAATTCAATATGGCGTATCCAATATGGCGGATAAATTTGATTTTGTCCGATTTTTTTCAAAATTGATATGAGGGAGTTGTTAGGATCGCACATTACGAATCTGAAATTATTAAAAAAAAATAAATATGGCAGATTCAAGATGGCGGATTAAAGATTCTACATCTCTCGATTTTGTCTAAAATTGAACCGACTTCTTAAAGTGCCCTAAAAAGTACTAAATAAATATAAATTTTTATAGGAACTTGAAATTTTTGAAGTCGGCGCCAAATTATTTCTAAATGAAATAAATAACTACTAATATATACAAATTATGGTAAGAAAACTATTACAAATAAAGTATTTTTAATCTGTTTATGCGAATCACATTTTGTCAGGTATTAGTTTAGCGCCGACTTCAAAAATTTCAATTTCATAAAAAAATTTATATTTATTTATCACTTTTTAGGGCACTTTAAGAAGTCGGTTCAATTTTTTTTTATAAAAATTTTATTAAATGCTTGTGGTAGCATATTGAAATAGTAAGAACTTGCCTATATAGGTGATTTCTTGAAGTAAACAGGACAGAATTGTTCAAAATGAAGCCGATCTCTATTTCTAGTGATGTACTCTTAATAATCACCATTAGTCACTGAACATTTTTTGTTCGCATAAATATACTTTAACTTTTAAGAAGCACACCCCCACCACCGTGAGCAATTTATGCTCTTTAAAGAAACGTCTACAGGAGTGAAGGTGCTGTAGCTTAAACATTTTTGACACATTAAGACTATATTCATCCCCCAATTTAACTTAGCGTCTATAAAGCTTCCTAAGAATTTCATATTTAAGCTAACGGGCTCATTTCCTGTATTATTTTGAATATATATTACTTTAGTTTTATTATAGTTAATTACTAAATTGTTTTATTGGTAGTTATTAGAAAACTGAAAGAAAATAATATTTATTCTTTGTAAAAGATCATTAAATCTAGCTGCAGAGACGATGCAGGACATGTAGTCTGCAAAAAGAAAGCAAGAGCCTCTTTTAAGGAAGCAGGCAGATCATTACTATACAACAGGAGCAAAAATGGACCCAACACATATCTTGAGATGTGCCGATGCTCTTCAGAAATTTGATTTGATATTTTGACAAAAACTTTTAGTTTGATAAATATCAGTTTATCCAGTCACTTAAAGGACCTCTAATTCCGAGAGCTGTAATTTTGTTAACAAGAAAGTCTACATTCAACATGTTAAAGGCACGTGTTAGGTCTAAGAATACCCCCGCCGTGAATTTACCCTTGCCCAGATTTCCTTTACTCTTGCTGAACAAAATCAACAGTGGCAGTTTCTGTTGAGTGCCATGTTGATACGGTCTCATAACATTAAAAAGAACAAATTTTTTCATTTTCTACAGATTCAATTATCTTTGAGAAAATGCTCAAAAGTGCAACTGAGTGGTAATTTTGTGTATCATGTGTGCCATTTCTCTTAAAAAATAAGGACTACTGAGGGTATCTTTAATCTACAGGGAAATTGTCCTTTTTTCACGCTCATGTTGATAAGATCGATAAGGAATTTTATTATATTTTTATTACATAATTTTAATAAAAATATGGGTACTTAGGCTATGCTTGTGTTATTTTTTACTTTTCACTTTATTTATGACTAACTCAAAGTTATCCTCTGCAATAGGTGAAAAGTACAGAAAATAAGAAACTGATTTAGGAATTCATTCAGGAAACGCTGGTCTAATTTTCTTTTATTATTATGGTTGAAAAGGAAGTTATATTCCTCGTCTAATTAATTATTTTTCAAAGCATTTCAGGTTTATTTGCAGAAGATTCTTTGATATTAGCATAGTAGTTGTTCTTTTCCTGTACAATCATATTATTAAGATTTTTTTTCTTTTTTGTTTGTAATATTCGTAAAATTGAAGACCGAGTGGGAATTGAAAGAAAACAACAATCATGGCTTCGAAACATTCGAGAATGGTGCAAAGTGCTATAGTGATTGCCAACGTCCGAGAGACCGGACAGGGCACTTGAAAAAAAGAAAAAGAATATTCGTTCAACTGTTCGTCATTAATTTGTTTTTTAGTTAAGTTTAATTCGCGCAATTGCTCAGATTTGTTAATCAGAGTATCCCTAAACTGATATCTTTAATTTTGCTACTTTTTAAATTTTACTGATTTTTTATGAAGTACCGCCTTAAAAGTTAAAAAAAAATGGTCCCAAAAAACATCAAATATTTCATCAACCTTGTATTTTAAGAAGTTTACGCTATCCAGAGCATAATGTTGTTCAAGTATTTTATTAAATTCATTTATAGCAGTGAAGTCAAAAATCCTGTGATAGTGACTGGCTGATCGAATCCACTCAGAAGACGTGGATCGTTTTAATTGAAATTCTACACTTACTGGATTGTGATCTTAAAAACCGGGGTCTATGTTTTCGCAGCAAACCAAATCAGGGATATTTGATAACATGTAGTCAAGCTGACTGCATCTAGTGCTTCCAATTCTGGTAGCACCCTCAGCCACCGACGTCAAGTTGTTTGATATCGAAACATTATGAAGCACATTTCATTTTAAAGAAATCCTCAAGCTGTCGATATTAAAATTACCACACACGGTAATATCCCTACACCTCCCACACAGTGCACTCTGCGGATATATTAACTTGCAGGTGCCGTATTCTTGAACTGGGAAACGTGAAGTGAACAGTGAAAAGGTGGCGAATGTGTATTCTTGACCCGTTCATCATTCATATCCTTGTTCGACCGGTGGACTGCAAGCGAATGGTGAAACATGCGCAAATGAAATGTCAACCGCTAAATGACATCTTTGACGATTAGTGTTAAAAAAATTTATTTTAGTTTTGGCTGTTTCGGCGTCCTTAAAATAAATATGTTGACGAACCGTTTCTTTAAGCTGTTTTATTTTTTGATTAAACAGTTGAAATGTTAATGTTTTTAAAATTTTCAAATTTTTAATTAAAATATCCTTAGAAAGTTGAATATGTCTCGCAAATTTTAAGTAAATTTGAGATTATGGACATATAAAATTATTTATTACAGGAGATTCTGTTCATAACTCAATTATATGAGCGTGTCATTACAAAATGTCTTTTTATGGCTAGTTCTGTTTATGGATTTAACGTAGATACTTGTGTCCATAACAGCCGAGCATCTTAGTTTTAAACAGTTAAGTCTAACATAATTCTTTTCACGACGCAACTTATAATAAATTTGGGAAATTACAATTTGTAAGCGATCTGAAACTTTTATTTAAATAAGAAACAAATTTTATATTTAAATAATTTAACTTAATAAGGCTGTATCAAACACTATAGTACACTATAATTAAATAAATATTATGATTAAAATATGGGGATATATAAATATAAATCCTACAGGCCAAAGAATGAGGACCTTCAGCATAAAAACCTTATTGATGGTACATTTAACCTTCAAGCCTCTATAAATCTTTAAAAAAAAACTATTTTAAAAGTTGAATGTGAGATCTGCCAGTATCTTTATCAGTCGGGCCTTTGGTTTCGGTCCCTGATCTTAAACAGTTTCTCTATCATTGTTCAAATTTCAGGTTTTTTTCAAATTTAGTTCTCAGGGCAGGACGTCTTGCAGTTAGAGACTGGATATTTTGTGAATTTATACAATAAATAACTGATTGGATAGTTTCTGTAGTGGACTGGAATGTTGGCTTTTAGTCATACTACGTAGAGTTGTAATTTCTACCGTTTCAAGTTTTATTAGTGCTGGCTTTCTACAATTTCTGTATATAGACGGCATGTATTCCAACTGACGTCAGTATATTACATTGTATATATGAGTTGCTGTTTTTCTTGATATCTCTTTTTCTTTATATATTAGAATTCGAAAGTATTTGGCTTTTTGTATGCATTCTTGTTTAACAGTTCTAGACTATCAATTTAAGATAATTTTGTGGTCTATATTTGAACCTTAATATTTCACAATACTTCTTGATTGTTTAGTGATATAAAATAAATTTAATCCAGGATAAGAACAAATATTTTAATGGCAATCAAGAACAACTACACTATTTTTTTTTTACTTTTGACGGTTAATTTGATGTGACAAAACTACTTTTTGCCTAAAATTGCGACAAAACATACTTCGGACATTTTCGGTCTGACAGCTCAATTGAATCTATCACCCAGTTTATTTTTTGAAATCTGCGGGTTTTAGCACGTCATATCTGGTAACATTGCTTTTAAGAATACGGCTCTTACTATCAAAAATACGAAGTGACAGTTCACATCACCATTCACATCAGTTTTCACAACACGGTTTCGAGGATAAGGACCCAGAAAATTACTTCGACATCTCTATTAGGAGAACGATAAATTGATACTAAACACGTAAGTCTGTCATAAGCAACATTCAAATGTAATTTCTATAGCAATATTATTTAGAATATTCCAATATGTGCACTGCATTCAACTCATCGTCTCTTAGCCAGAGCTCGTTGACACAAAAAAACCATGAATTTTCTGATCCAAAATCACATCAATGTGGTTTAATTTGTTAATCATGGATTGTACATTAATACGAGATAATTTAATCATATCATAGACTTCGTCATCTTGCTGTGGAAGTCCGGTCTCAGTATAATCAAAAGGAACGATATGGATTGTTGGGGTCGATGTTATTTCTGTTTTGAAAAACCTAAATTCCTTAATCAATATGTTAGAAGGCCAATATTCGGATTTGTAAATAATGGTTTCGAGTTCCATGGGAGCACTCACTCTAAAAGGTGATTTACTTTCCTTTTTCTCAAGTTTCTTAAAGTCAAAAGTGTATTTGTATTTGGTATTCAACTAACAATATAGAGCCATAGCTGCCGCTGCGATGCTTCAAATCCAGCTGACGAATGATTACTATTCGTACCTAGGACAGTTCGACTTGGTGTTAAGCCATTAAGTTTCAATTTTTCAACTTATTTATCATGTCTTTGTCACTGAGTTTTTGAATGAAACTTCTTCATTACACTTGATTTCGCAGGATTCAGCTCTCTCTGTGACATTTATGTGCTTTTTTTATGGTTATCATGACTCGCTTCCACATAATCCGTTACTTTTTTATTTGAGGTGGTTCTTTTCAATACTTGTTGCTATATCCTGCATTAAGTCCTACTATATCCGAGACAAAAATTTTAACTCTTCTAATGAAAAGTTACACTTCTCTTTGTAGATGATGTTATGCTAATGTATTTCGTGTTTTGATTTCGGCTTAAAACCAGTATCCGACGACTTTACAATTCACAACTCAAAAAAGAAAAAAATAAAAAGTTTTCAAATTCCACTAATGTAGGTGCTCTGGTCTCAGCATTCATAAAAAATTTACTTTGATGCAGAGAGATTTCAAATGAAATATTAGGTTAGGTAGTATTATAAATTATAGTGGACAATTTTCCTTGCAGATGTCACACTTTTCCAACTCTTAACACACTATTTAAAATAACTAAATTTACTTTATATCGCAAATTATTGAACTTACCACTTTAAAAAATATGAAAAGGCCAACAACAATAATCTAAAAGGTCTATCTGTATGGAATAAACCTTCTCAAAGTTACCATTTTATGTTTGAAGGTTGCGGTTAGAGTAACTTCAGGAAGTACTGTTTTTGAATTTTGTAGCAAGCGAATCATAAAAACCCTGTCTTTATATAATTGCCACAAAAATAAGATCCAGCAGAATCGGACACTGCAGATTTTTCAAAGAATGAAATAAACACTATTACCTAATCTACTTAAATCACTTATTGACTATTCAATAAGTGAACAATTAAGTAATAAATGTTATAAGTATATTCAGATACGGAACTATCGACTAAATATCCTGTTACTCTTATGTTAAATAGTTTTTAAGCTGTCTTTACTAAACCTTAGACTTTCTTTCTACCAGAATTAAGGGCAGTATTAAAGGAGGAGTATTGCTATGAAATTATTTATGTTGAAATTCATTGATCCCAAAAACTATGAAGTTTAGGCCAATCATACGTATAATATTTTGAGTTACCAATAGAATCAAAATATTAATTAATTTATTATGATCCATTTAAAAAATATAATTAAATTTTATCTTATTTTTTCACGCTACCTGTGTAGTTCCGAAAGCCTCAAACTTACTTCACCCAATAATTGGCTTGTTCTATACACTTAATATGGAACAAATAATTTGGTTAAATTAAAAAATAATACTTACGATTGTAGAAGATAATATTAGTAATTGTCCAGTTCGAGTTACTCCAGAAAATAGATTTCTGTCGAAAAATATTAAAATTAAGAAAATTCCAATAACTAAACCAATGCACATTAATATGTATATTAAAATTATGGATCCCAAATATTTGTTAACTTTTTTAATTAATTTAATCAACTTATTCTGTATTATTTCACTTCTAATAAGATCATTTGTGCTTTCTGGTGATTTTAATTTTTCGTTAAAAATTTCAATTTGATTTTTTGTTTCATAGATCATTACACAAAATGCGAAAGTTATTGTTTCAAATCTAATTAGTAAATAAACATGACTGGATGCCACTAGGATGTAATGAATCGTTTCATGTAGCATAATTGCCTTGAATAATTCATATATTAACTTTGCTGCAGACAACAAAAACAGGCCTACCATAATCATTTTTGAATTTGTTTCAAATATCTTATTTGACATACTATCAGCTGTTATTTCTTTTAACATTCTTAAGATAGAATGAATATTAGTTTCTTTGAAACACACCTTGATCGATATTAGGATGTTACCAACAAAAATGGTTATTTGAATCCAGATGCTTGTAATTTTTAAAGGCAATAATATATTCTCATAGAATACCGAATTCAAGATTTCATATATTATTGTTGGACCAGCGGTGCAAAATATCATAAATATTATGTAAAGCGATTTTAGTTTTTTGGACTTAAAATATGCGGTTGGACATAGACACATTGTGATACTTAACAGCAAAAAAACCTTGGATAGTTTAAAATACATTTTAATACGAATTCAGGTACGTGGAATAAACTATATAACTGGAAACAGCTCAATAAAAATACTAAATAACAAATAGTTCTAAAACAATTACTGAAATTAGAAAGGCTACTTTTTATATACGAACTTGATTAATAGACACAAATGATGAATGATATTTCTTTGAGTATTAATTTATTTTATTTTTTTAATAGAAAATTGTTTTATACCATAGGTTTCCTAACTATTTTGTTCCGTAGACCACAAGACAATTTTTTCTGTTTCCCGTAAACCCTCCCCCAATTTTATCATTTTACAAGTGTTTTTGTAAGCTAGAACCTTAGTCTGGAGAGTAAATGCACAACGCGACGAGTCGGGAATAGTATGAAAAAGCTTACACGTTGCCTTCTTACTGCTTTTAACTTCGTCAATGCAATAATTGACAGCCGCGGGGGGGGGGGCAACTCTCGATACTAATCGAAAATAGCTCGTGCACGATAACTTTCGAATGCTCAAATTCGAGTGCGATTAAAAATGAATATTCTTAAACGCTATTTGAAAACAGTTCGAAAACAAATCGCGTACGATTTCATTTTTTCGAACGGTAGGAGCTGGCAATCTTATTCACGTAAGCTCCACATCCGGAACAAAAAGAAGAAATATTTTCTATTGTTTAAAATCTAACCTCAAAATATCCTATGATTTCTCCACAAAAGATTTCTCTGTGTTATAGCTTGAAACAGGTTGTTTTTATTTTTTATTTTGCTAGTTTGGAAAGCATATTTCATAAATACTTGAAAAATAGTGTAAAGTAAAATGTTTTCTATTGTTCAAAGTAGTGAGGAAAAGGAAAAAAGATATGGCACAATTACATCGAAACAAAAAGAAATCTTAATAAATTTTACCGAAAAGCCTCCTGAACTAAAAATCATAAATTTTACACAACAATTTACCATAAAAAATGCACAGAGATTGTGGCAACAAATTACTATGGAACTAAATGTTGTTCCAGGGGCTCTAACAACATGGCAAAATTGGAGAAAAGTAAGTTTACAATATAATTATTTATTTTGTTAAATATGTTTTCTTGGTTCATTTTCTTTTTAACCGACTTCTAAAAGAAGGAAGTAGTGAACATAACCCGATTCGCTCGATCCCCCCACTCCTAGACCTTGACCTTGACCTTGCTTCACCCTTCTTTGGCCCCGCCCACATGTCCTTGTCATTGACCTTGAAAGTGCACGTGTGCTTTGGCCTTGGCCTTGTGTTCAAGGTTGTGTGTGTGACCTTGACCTTGACCTTGGTCGAGACGACCTTGACTTTGTTGAAGGTCACCTTGGGTGTGTGACCTTGAAGATATGTTACGTGGTTGGGGGTGACCTTGAATGGTTTTATATAAGGTATGGGGCAGTTTCATTCATCAGTTGGCTCTGACTTGTATAGGTAGTACATGTGTTAATATTTGACAAATCATGGCATATGTTTGTGAAAATTGCGGTTCTAAGTTTACTAATATTTATAATATGAGACGCCATCAAAGAGAATCGTGTGCGGCGAGATTTAATGAAGTGCCTGGAGGAAAACGGCTCCGAATTGAAGAGTATACATCGACGATTCCGCTAATTAATTGCGCTACATGTAATGTAGATGTTCCAATAAATCATATGTCGGTGCATAAACGAACACAACAACATAAAAATAATTCATGTTTGCCGGTATGTCATGGTGTGCAACTCGTTCAATGTGCCTTCAAAAGGAGAATTGCAACCTATCGGGTTAGCAGTGATATGGAGCATTCCGATTACGTAATGTTCTTTGCAGACATTAAATCCAAGGTGGTGGAACTTGTTAATAATTTATTGCGTGTGCATCATGCTTTAAAAGTTAACATGACAGCTGTTGGCGAGTACATGCTTCCATCACAAGAAATATTCAGTGAAAAATCCTTCAACACTGCTAATCAAATAATTAGTGTAGAAAGTGATTTGGATGCCGTTTACCATTCTTTCACCGAATTAATAAGAACGCAGGCGACAGAGTTCCAGGAGAAAGATTCAGGTATGGAAAAATCAAAACCCGATATATTAAACTGATTTTTATATATTATTTTTCTTGTTATAGGATGGGCTCTTGTGCGAATTTTATACTTGGAAGTTGGTATCAACAAGTATATGCCTATGGGTGGCTCATCATACATCAAGTTGCCGTGTTCTATTGAAAAGAAAGGAGCTGTCGTCAATGTGATTAACCAGGACGAATTTTGCTTTGCGTGGGCTGTAACATCAGCATTGTTTCCTCCAACAGCAGAGCCTTCACAGAAGACATCCTACCCCCATTTTTCTAGAGTGCTAAATGTAACAGGTATGGATTTTCCAGTAAAATTACGTGACATTAAAAAATTTGAGGAAATGAACAACATATCAATTAACGTATACGGTCTGGAATCTAAATATGAAAATAATGAAGTAATACATGAAGTTATTGGTCCACTGAGGTATGCGTCAAAAAAGTTGGATAGGCATGTAAATTTATTGTTAATTACAAAAGACTGTAGTAGTAAAGATGGCGGTGAACATTTTTGTGATACGACTTGTTCAAAGAGTCATTATTGTTGGATTCGGGATTTATCACGTTTAGTTTCAAGTCAAATTAGTTGTCAACAACATAAAATATATTTCTGTGATGGTTGCCTCATTTATTTTAGTACACCGTCAGCTTTAACTTTACATCAAAGCTACGATTGTAACCACATTTTCACGCAAACACCCTCAGTGGATTTAAAAATCGATAAATTTGGAAAGAGTGTGCCGGAAAATATTTTAAAATTCGAGGGTATAGAAAAGCAAATGCGCGTTCCATTCGTGGTTTATGCAGATTTCGAATCTGTTTTAAAACCCATTGAAACGGTACAACCAAACCCACAAAATTCTTACACTGTAAAAAGTTTTAAACATGAACCATATTCTTTTGCTTATTTAATTAAATGCTCTTTTGACGACTCACTTTCGAAATTTGAGCTATTTCGAGGGAATAATGCAGCTCAAGTCTTTGTGGATCGTATCGAGTGTGATTTAAGGGCTCTATACAACACATATTTAAAAGACATTAAGCCTATGAAACCGTTAACGCCTGAAGAAAAAAGGGAGTTTAATGATGCTAAAATATGTGGTATATGTGAAGGCCCTTTTGAAGAGGGTGAGATTAAAGTACGAGACCACTGTCACATAACTGGTGCAAAAAGATTTGGTGCTGCACATTCCGTTTGTAATTTAAATTATAAATTACCCTCTTTTATCCCTATCATATTTCATAACTTAAGCGGCTACGACAGCCATTTATTTATAAAAGAGTTATGTAAATATGGGGATAAAATTGGTGTTTTGGCTCAAAGTAAGGAAAAGTACATATCATTTACCAAAAGCATTTATGTGCACGATTATTTTGATAGTAAATGTGAAAAAGTCAAGAGGAAATATTTAAAGTTGCGATTTATTGATAGTTTTAAATTTCTGTCAACGTCTTTGGAAAATTTAGGCAGCGGTTTAAACGACGACGATTTTATTGAAACGCGGAAACATTTTTCAAATATCAACCAATTTAATTTGATGCGTCAAAAGGGTGTTTTTCCCTATAGCTTTATTGACTCTATGGAAAAAATGGAAAATACATGTCTTCCAAGTAAAGATGAATTTTATGATAATTTACGGGAAGAACATATTAGCGATGAAAGCTATAGAAGAGCAAAAGAAGTATGGCGCTTGTTTGGGTGTAAAACTTTGGGGGACTATTCGGACGTGTATTTAAAATCAGATGTGTTGCTATTGTGTGATGTTTTTGAGCAATTTCGGAATAATTGTTTAAAATTCGATAAACTTGATCCAGCACATTACTATACCCTTCCAAGTTTATCATTTGATTGTATGCTACGTATGACTAAGGTAGAGTTAGAGCTCTTAACTGATATAGACATGATACATTTTTTTAAGAAAGGTATACGCGGCGGCATAAGCCAGTGTACAGAAAGGAAGCACATCGCTAATAATATTTTTTTACCAGACTATGACCCAACAAAACCTTCTTCATTTATAACATACCTTGATGCTACAAATCTATATGGTCATAGTATGTCACAAGCATTACCATATGGTGGTTTTCGATGGTTAAGCGAGCGCGAAATTCTGGATTTAAATATTATGGCTGTTGGTGATGATAGTTTACATGACTACGTTTTGGAAGTGGATGTGCATTATCCGACTGAGTTGCATGATGCACATTCTGATCTTCCATTTCTAGTAGAAAATATCATACCGCCAACAGAAAACGCTAAATTACCGAAATTAATTCCTAATTTACAAGATAAAAAAAAATACATTGTACACTATAGAACTTTAAAACAAGCCATCGCCAACGGCTTAGTGGTAATGCAAACCCATCGAGTATTACAGTTTGAGCAATCAAAATGGCTAAAATCGTATATTGATTTTAATACCAATTTACGTAACAAGGCCACCACAAAATTTGCGAAGGACACTTTTAAATTAAAAAATAACGCGATATTTGGTAAAACTATGGAAAATGTGGAAAATCGAAAGGATATAAAATTAGTAACACATTGGGAGAACAGTGTAGGCAGAAATGGAGCTAGAGCACTAATATCCCGCCCCAATTTCAATAGTAGCTCGATATTTACCGAGAACTTTGTTGCTATACATATGAATAAAGTTAAAATATTGTACAATAAACCAATTTATATCGGTTTTTCCATATTAGATATATCAAAGACTGTAATATACGATTTTTATTATAATTTTATTAAATCCAAGTTTGGCGATGATGCTTCGTTACTTTACACCGATACTGACTCGCTTATATTAAAAGTGTATACGGAAAACTTTTATCAAACTATATCAGAAAACCCCGAAAAATTCGATACATCAAATTACCCCGAAATTAATAATTTCAACATAATTAAAAGTAATTCTGTAGTTGGTAGAATGAAAGATGAGTTTCCTGGTGATCCGATAATAAGTTTTTATGGTACCGGCGCGAAGGCTTATTATGTAAAGTCCATTAATAATGAATTAAAAAAAGCCAAAGGTATCAAAAAATGTGTTATCGAGAAAGACCTTCATCAGGAAGACTACCAAAGAATTGTTGAACGGGGTGGTTTGATATTAAGAAAGATGAAGACATTTAGAAGTGAATTACATAACATTTATACCAACATAATAAATAAAGTAGCATTGTCACATAGCGATGATAAACGTTATGTAATTCCCAGTTCAACCAAAACTCTACCTTGGGGGCATGCAGACATAGATTTTTACAAAACAGACCCGGAAGAAAACTTAGCAAATTTAGTCACCGTGTTGGAATCATTTCTAAGTCAGGACAGCACGTAATCTGGAAAATCCATATTTCATTATTTGTATTGTTTTTATTATTTCTATTAAACATACAACATTAATATGTAAGGATAGTATTGTAATTTTTTTTTTTTTAAATAAAAAACATGTATTCATTACTTGATTGCTTTTTTATTGAACCTTTATTTTAAAATTATAAATATAATGAAGTGTCGACAAATAACAAACTGTAAAAGTTATTGTTGAAAAATGTGTCTAATAGTAAATTAAACGCACAGGTCTACGAGTAAATGTTTAATGTGAAACAGGTTTGCTGACAAGATCCTCCATAGTCTTTTCAATTTTCAACATTCTAGAGTTAAGTTCATCACGCAGTTCGTCTTGCCTAAGTTCATATATTGCAATAACAGTATCATCAATGTATCCTCTAAGTTCTTGACCGGTTTCAATTAATTTCTTGCGTACGTAACCTTCAAGTTGGTTTCTGAATATATCTTTAATAACAATTGTTGAGTCATGTAAAGCTTTCTGCGTATCTTGCACACACTGAGCAAGGTTATTATCAACATAATTTCGTGTGGTCGCATCGTCTCCTTCAAGAGGTTCTGCTAAATAGCACAATCTTTTGCTTCCCATGTCGTAATCTCCATTAGGTGTAAGTTTAAAACCTATTCCTGAAGGACCTCGCATAAAGTTAAAATCCTTAAATTTTCTTTTGCGACCGAACTTATCAATAGTGTTTACTTCTGACATTGTTATGTGAGACTGATTTGAAACCATTAGATTTCACCCTAATATATGGTTCTATTTCATTAATAAACGGACTCTGCAGAAAAATATGGATTGCAAAACGTATTTTAGGTGATGTTTAATAAATACACATACAGATTCATTTTACTATTGTTTTATTGAAAAAAAAATTAAAATATAACAAAAGATTGAGTTCACTTTTTATTATTAAAAAAATAAAAAAAATAACAAACAAAAAAATTAAAAATTAAGAAATAAAATACATGTTAATTTCTTCTATACAGGTAAGCTTCTTCTATGACCCAATTTCTTCTCTGGATGGCACGTTCATTAATGTCCTTGAACTGGTAGTAAACTAGTCCACAAAAGCCGCATTGTACAAATTTAACCCTGAAAAGGTCAATGTAGTTGAAGTCGTACGTAAGATCATTTCGCCAGCAGATACCTAGTCTTTTACAATGATGACAAGTTAAATAAAAAGCTTTTGGTATATGACTGTATGTTTTGGCTGCTTCACTAGGTTGTTCATCAGTTGGCAACATGATGTTTGAATGTGTTGTACTTTTCAATCGCGGTACTCTAATTATGTATTACTTTTTAAAATAACCTTGACAGGACCAAAAAAAAATCCTTGAAAATTACAACCTCGAAAACGACCCTGACATTGACGGGTACTTTGACCTTGGCCTTGGCCTCGCATCTAACAAGTTTAGTACTATATTTATATGCTTCTTTAAAATAACCTTGACAGGGACAAAAAAAAATCCATGAAAATTACAGCCCTGAAAACGACCCTGGTATTGCCGGTTACGTCGGCCTTGGCCTTGGCCTTGCAACTGACAAGTTTAAATATTATACTTAATGCATCGAACAAAAGGAATAAAGGCGGTGTAGTGGGGGAAATGGGCATAAAAGCAGACTTGCTGGCTCGAGCTCTTCACAGTTCGTCAGAACAGCAAACAGTACAGTGCTAAGAAAAAGTTAATTGTGTGAGTTTGAATATCGACAATGTCTAGTGTACGGTCTCTTTTAGATGCTCTTGACGTGAGCTGCGGTTCACAGCAAGGCATGCTGGATAACATGAGTGGTTTAGAAGTGTTAAGTCCGGGGGTGTTCGAGAACTGGAATGGCGTGGAGCATGAAGATGCCGAAGACCGAGCCCTCAACGATGGTCGCGACGAGGAGTTAGTTCAGTCGGCAGCGCAATTCCTGGAATGCTGGACGGAGGAGAAGGAGCCAAAGATAAATGTAATCAGTGATGTGGTTGTGCGAAAAGCATCGCGGCCTAGGGAATCTTCTCCGAAAGCGTCGAAACTGCAAAAGCTCTTGACTATGCGGAAGTCGGAAATCGCCGATAAAAAAACATTTTATTCGGCGATTAAAGGTGTGGGACAAGGGAAGAAGAAAAAGTTTAACTTTAAGCGTCCCTCCACCCCTGTTCCATTACCCGACTTCCTAAAAACAGCACCGCAAGAGCCACTGTCAGTAGAAGTGGAAGTCATAGAAGGCCCCGATGGACCAACACCACCAACGCCACCAACACCGGCCAGCGTCGAGAATGAAATAGTGTCGGAGGTGAAGTCTTCCCCAGCGCCAGCGCCACTGTCGCCGATATTGGGGTGCCGGAAACCCATGAAGAAGCGGTTTAAGCGGTGTTTTGAAGGGGATGAAGTTTCCGCTGCTTCGTCGTCGTCGTCGTCGTCATCGTCTTCACCAAATAAAACCGCGTCTTCTTCCGAGCCATCACAACCGGAGTGGGTCGAAGACTTCACCAACTCTCAGAAGACCAAATTGACTGACATTTATGCCATGAAAAAACGCTTAGTGAATGAAGTGAACGAGTGTGCCAGTGACATTATAGAACTTGAAAAACAATTAGAGATAAAAAAGGTGAAATCTGCGCGGTTAAAAAGACAATTAGAGGACTTTAATAAATTATGTAGTAGGTGTTAGGTAGTTGTAGATATTAGCTTTTAATTTATAGTATTAAGTTTGTAAATATATATATATATATATATTGTAGTTAATAAAAAAGTGTTTGATCAAATTTTTTATATTTTATAATGAGAATAAAAATGACTTGAAAATTTATTTTTGTGTGTTATTTCATATAGGCCCTGTCCCACATAATATTAGGTAATAAAAAAAAAAAGTGAATAATCCACTAAAACTACGCAATAGCAATAGTTGTAAATATTTTCTGATAATATTTACAAGTATGCTAAAACATGGTTCGGTTTATGAAGTTAAGGTTCTGTCGCCAGAACTTCTAATACTTTGTATCTCAATATTGTATGTTTTTATGAAAAAAACATAAAATATTGGTTACAAAGTATTATAACCAACTAAAACTACGATCAAATTATTTTGTGGTCCTGAAAAGGACCGTTTGGTTTTAAAACATGCGACTCTTTTATTGAGTTGTGGAGTCGCACGGCCCGTCATCATCATCAGCGGGGGTGGCGGTGCTGTCCTCTGTGTATTCGATGATGAACCGCCAAAGTTCATCCCATCTAGGATCGTTCGGCTCCCACTCCAAACAATTCTCTGTGGTAGAATCTACCACAGGGCATTGGATGGGTTGTTGTTGTTGTTGTTGAGTCGCAGACATGTTGAACTAAAATGATTGTAATAAGTATTGATGGTCGTATATATAGAGACAAATTAATGGTGGGGGGTGAAAACAAATGTCATATTACGTATTGAGACCAAAAGTTGTTTGTGGTCTCAAATACGAACGAACGATTTAGCTGGGTTCCACCAGCACTTAAAGTTTTAATACTTTGTATCTAATATTGTATATTCTATACATACAATATTAGTAACAAAGTACTAATATGTACTAAAACTACGATCAAAGTATTTTGTGGTCCTGAAAAGGACCGTTGTTGTGTGCCCTTAAAAAGGGCCAGGGAGAGTGTGGGGCTTATGGTGCCCCATCCTCGCCGGTCGACCACCAGCTTGACGAATCGCAGGGGCCTTGTGGGTCGTCGGGTGTTGGTGATGCTGGAATTTCCAGCACCGCATCTTCCGTCGAGTCCGGCTCTGGCTGCGGCGACGGAGTTTCGAGTCTTTGTAAGACCCAATCACCCGCGTCGTCTAATTCCACTAGACCCGGATCATGGTCATATACTAGCGGAATCGGCTCATCCAAGTCGTCCCAACGTAGGACGTCAATTTCAAAATCCACCTCGTCGTCGTCGTCGAAGACTTGCAGGTCTCCAACGTTGTCGGCTACGGTGTCATCACTAAAGATGGATGAGCCTCGGCTGGCGGGTCTTTCTTCCTCCATGTTTATCGTATGAGGGTTGATGAATATATGACTGTGTAACTGACCCAGTCTCATATATATAGAACTACCCCCACCCCACCAACGGATTCTAAATGTTATGTATTGGTGAGAGCTTATAGAATTATTGATTTTTTTCAAAAACTTTAAATAAGGAATTAGATTTGTTTAGACAATAAGACTTATTCTTAATATTTTGTGAAGAATACATTACAAAAAAAAAAATAATAGAAACCTTGTTTGAACTGTTAACATTTTCATAGGTTCTCAAGCATATAACTTGGCACTTAAGCTACGAGACAAATCGTCGTTAAACGAATATCTCGCCCCATAAGTGACGATTACTAAACTACGATCAAAATATAATGTGGTCCTGAAAAGGACCGTTTTTGTGGCCCTAAAAGGGCCTGGGGGGAGGGTGGGGTGCCTACCGTGGAGTAATACCCAACGATATTAACACCGACCTAGGTGCAGCCCTTGGTCTTCTCATTGGCGGCACCGTCGTCGTCGCTGGTGGTGTCGGCGTTGCAGGCGGTGCCGAAGGTGCCGCTCCTGGTGCGGTACCCCCGCACTCCTCACACTTGCATATTTTGCCGGGCACGAATGGCCTGACAATGCCAATGATCCTTTTTGGTATATCTTCCATCTTGCCGATCGAATGTGTAATGATGAAATAATTCTAATACCGGCCTCTATATACATTCAAAAAGTTGGAGGGGGTAAGGTGGAGTGCATATATGCATTATATAAGTTTGAGAATAATATGATTTTATAACTCACCGTATCTCTGGTATGGACACAAACTACCCCCCTCCACTTTTCTAGCATATAGTACTAGACTTTCTCTACATTTTTTTCAAATAAATTTTTTTGATATTTCTAACCATTACTTTGCTACATATTTACAAAAAATGCAAATTATGCACTTAGAAAAAAAAAAAAAAAAAAAAAAAAAAAAAAAAAAAACCTCCCCCTACAACTTCCACATACTCCCGTTCGGCGGCCCTAGCCTCCTAACTCGAGAATTTCAATTTTTTCGTCCAAATTTTTTGTCATTTTTAAGATTTTCCAAATTTTTTTTTCACCATTGTATTCTACTCAAAATTCTAGGTAATTAAAGTGCTTTTATTTTTTCTCTATCTTGAACGGTTCCCGAGCTACAGCGCTTTAAATAATTCAAATTACTAACTTTCTATAACCCTTTTTTTCAAATTTAATTTTTTCGAATTTTCAAAAATACTACAATATGTAGAAAAAAGTTCTCTCTTTAATTTCCCAATACCGTTTTTCTCTAAATCTTCAACTTTAGCGCGTATTCAGCATTTTCAAAAAAAAAAAAATATATAATTTTTTTTACACCATCGCATTCTCCTCAAAATTTTGGGCTATCAAAGTGCTTTTATTTTTTTTCTATCTTGAACGGTTCCCGAGCTACAGCGCTTTAAAAAATCCAAATTACTAACTTACTATAACCCTTTTCTTAAAATTTCATCTTTCCGAATTTTGAAAAGTACTACCATATGTAGAAAAAAATTCTCTTTCTAATTTCCTAATATCATTTTGCTCCAAAACTTCAACTTTGGCGCGCATTCACCATTTTTCAATTTTTTTTGAAAAAAATTTTTTTTACGTTTTTACTATCGAGAAAAATGCTTGCTTATAGTACTCGATTTCCTCTATAATTTTTTCTTATAATTTTTTTCCCTATTCCTAACCGTTACTTTCCTACAAATTTTCTAAATCGTTGTTTTCATATTTTGCCTTAAAAATTTTTTCTTGTGTTATTTAAGCTCTTTTTTCCACTTAATAAACCACCATTTTCTAAATTCCCGTACTCTTTTCTTAAAGAGCGGGCTTTTCCGCCAGCTTTTTTTTTTTGGTTGGGTTTCAAATAAATATAAAACTACTACTTCACTCATTACAAATTTATTGATTCAAGAACATTATTTTGTGTTACATATAATAGATACATTAAAATATAGATTTATTGGTCACCGAACCGTTTAATACATTATAACTAAAAAATGAGTCGTGAATAACTAATGCGTACACTTTAGTGTCTTTGGGGAATTTATTCTTTCTCGTTTGGAACTCCAATTTTACATCCACTGTCGATGAGTTAATCGCCTCTGGTTGATGACTGCAATTGATAATAAAAACGGGGTTTTTCATATATTCCGCGAACGTTATCATCGGATCGTTTATCTCGCGCCCGTAGTAGCTGCTTTGGAAGTTTTCGTAATTGTAATAGGCTGCTGCGTACAGTTTCTTGGCGAAATCTAAATTCCATCTTTCGTATGGATAAACGGTTGAATTCAGATACAGTCTAATGTCGCATACGTCGGCGTGGGTAAACTGGGTTGCGTTTTTTTCTTTCTTGTCGCAATTATTGCTGTCTTGAAACCCGACGATTATATAGCGCGGTCTTTCCAGACTTGTACTCGTTCTCAAGGCCCACACGTCGGAAGATGTTTGCCTTAAAGCTGGTAATTCGTACAGATCCCATTTACGATATGCCATTTGAATACTGGCGTTGTTTCCTCCTTTATTAATGCGAGACAGTATTTTCAATTTTTGCTTGTCGTCTGGAATGATGTGACGAATTTTCCATTCGATTTTGTCGATACTAATTTCTGCCTCTACTTCGCCGACGTAACAATTGGTTAAAGTGCGAGCTATAATCATAATAAGCTCTTGTTTTACGTTGAAAACACCTTTTGCGTAATCTTCGGCGAATCCCATAAGATATTTTAAGGGTAATTTCCCGGAGAATACGTTACTTGCCGTGTCTACGATATCTTGGTTTGCTTCGTCGAGACCCCATCCGCACGTCATGAGAGATCTTTGTTGCAAACTTCCGAATGAAACCATGGTTTTTAATGTCGTCGTAACTCCAGGTTTACGAACCACGGCGACCTGTTCACCTCCCATCTCGTAGCGAATTTCATCGAACAAAAATGCGAGGGCATTATTTGATAAAAAACATCTTTTCGTTGCATCTATGGGTTTAAATTTTCCTTCGATATATATGTAACTTTCGGCGATATCCAGTATAATATCTTGAAAATTAATGGGGATACGGACTTCATCCGAATTGTTGAATGATGGAGATCCGTATGGTTTATACGTATGCTCTTCTAGACTAATAATGGAATTGTCCAAGATGGGCTCGGAGAAAACCTCTATTTTATCGCTGGTGGTGGAAATCATTTTCGCACTTTAAGACCGATTGATTTTAAAAATTTATAGTCTTCGGCAGATAACTGTTGAGATGTTTGTGATCTAACGTCTGGACGACGACTAACCTTGACGTTAACTCTTCTTTTACTTTTATTATGTTTCGGCGGTTCCCCCATCTTAGTCGACAGCACACACAATTGACGATTGAAGCAAAAACCCATTTCTATGAAAGTTTCTTCAGTTCCAATTTCACGATTATTTTCTCGCCTTGAAAATTGATTAGATCACCGCTATCGTCCAAGATGCGAAGAGTAATGTTGTCGATAAACTGACGTCCTGCCGGCATTAACGGCATATAAATATTATTTTGTGGTTCTTTACTGATTTTGTAACCGGGCTCCACGTCGATATCGAATTCGAACAAGGTATGACCTTCCACCGAATTCATATATGCTCCGGAAATTATATTACAATCTACGCGTATGATGCGTACTTTCATTATTTCCACCATCTCGGTTGATTCGTGCTTTTTGTCTCTTTTTAACACTGTATGATTAAATCCTAACATTTTACCGATACTCGCCTCTCCCCGGAAATCTATAGTATATTGGGATTTCAGTTCACATTTCAGCGTATTATTATTAGCAACCAAGTAAAAGATTCCATCGTTCTTTTCTTCAGTTGAAATCCTCAAAGCCTCCAACATAGCTTTACCTATCTCATCTATTTCATAGGCCCCAGGTGGAATCTGCAATTGTATCGGCTCGGTGGTGTAACCCTCCTTCATGTAGGCAAACTTATTGTTGCTTTCGTCCACATTAAAAATTGAATTGTATGTGTAAAATCCCAGCAATGCCAGACCATATTTGTTTTCTCTATTTAATTCGACTGGTGGATAAAAATCGGCGCTTAAGACGCTCGAGTGTCCTGTTAGTGTGAACGTATAAGACATGACTAACCATTAAAACATCACACATCTCGGTTTTATTCTTAGCGGCAACATTTAAAAAGATTCATCGTCACACCTTTTCTCACTGCATTAGATAGTGATGTTTTTATGCTATTTTCTGCTTTTATGCGCACATCGCTGATTTTGCAATAACAACAAAATATTTTTCTAGCCGTAAGATCCTCATCAGTCATAACCTCGTTTAAATTGCTGCTGCTGCTGCTGCTGAAATAATGTTTGCAACCGCACTGATATTTTAATATATCGATATCGCTTTTAAGGTGCTCCGGCAACTTTTCCCAAACGAATGGAATTTCATTTGGGGCTAATGCAATCATTACTTCCTTGGGCATGTTTTCTAACTGTTTCACGGTCATTTTCCTTAATCCACCGGCTAGATGAAATGCTTTCAGTGATTGCAACATTTTAGTATAGTTATTGCGATCCATTTGCGGTGTTAATGGTGACGATGATGATGATGACATCTTTTACGCTGATGATTCGACAAAAAACTTTAAGCACAAATGTCCACACCAGACTGTTCCAAAATCCTGCTGACGATCGTATGTATAGTAAATAATTTTTGATGGTTCCGATCCCGTTTGTAGATATCGTACCAATTCGATCGGTGGGGGTAAATCGCCGAAGCTGTCATAATATATTACTTTAGAATTATTTTTTCTATAAGCTACCCAATGAGTCCCTGCACCACGCGTACTATCCAAATTCACTATTGCTGCTTCGTAACGTCGAGGACCTTGTCTAGGTAATAAATCCCTCATATAAACGCCTCGAAAGTGTCCTATTCTTTTCTTTTTGGCATATTTTTCTATATCGATGTTAGATAGTGGTCTTCGAGGTAGGGATTCAATTAGTTTTTTGATCTACGATTTAAAAATAATCCCATACCTTTACGATATGGCTTTAGAAACAAACCATTTCCTTTCGATTTTAAATACAGGCCGGCACCGGTTTTATCTTCGCTGCTTTTTTTTACTGCTTTTATGGCGCGCACAATTCCTGCTGCCCCGCCGGCTAATGAACCCAAAGCTGATAACCCGGCAAAAATTGGTATTAATGGTAATATTCCACCAGTTTTAGGAATCGGTATTATTCTCGGTGTACGAACCTTCCTTTTGCCACCTGCCGCTTTTACCGATCTACGTGCTGCCGACAGAGCTATTTTAGATGCATTCATGACATTTTTTTCCAACACATTTTTACTTCCGGCTTTTAATAATTCCCTTCGAACTGCTTGTCGAATAGCTGTTCCGAAACTGGCTTTCCGAACATGTCGATTTTTATTAACACCTTTCCTTTTTGTATGACGCGTGCCTTTACTAGATGTTTTTTTTGTTGATAATGATGATGGTACACCCATACCAAAACGTTGTTTTCCTTTCATAATGTTTGTAACTAACCAAGCTGCTGTTTTTTCACCTAAACTGGAATCTTTCGATTTTACTCTATTCCAAGCACTTTGTTCGAGCTCGTAATCCGCTCGATGTCTCGCACTTATGTTGTCTTTATTATGTAAATAGGCTAAATCGTGTTTTTTGCATGCGGCATCCAAAGGATTAATGCCTGGATCACCTCTTGTCACACGTTTTATTACTTTTGTTCCGGGTCCGCAATATTGATAACCAGGAATGTGTACCTCGAATGGTAATTTATTTATTAACGAATTCACAATACCGTATCCAGTTTTGTTGGAAACGTGAGACCGTCCACTTCGTTTGACGCTCGGCATCTGAATGACAGTTTTTGTGAAAAATTGCCTATAAAATATCAAATTTTCCTAAGATGCGCGTTATCGATCTTAAACAAAAACTTCCTATTGACAATCTCGATGAAAAAGTCGGACTTGGATTTGAAAAGAAGATAATGAAGAGACACGGTCCTTTACTTCCTTCCTCTATTCGCGGCCTGTTAATTGGTCCATCCAATTGTGGAAAAACTAATGTCATGATTTCGCTGCTTACACACCCCCTTGGGCTACGTTTCGAAAATGTCTATATTTACTCGAAATCTCTGTATCAACCGAAATATGAGTATTTAAGGAAAATTTTAGCGCCCATCAAAGGTTTAGGCTACTATGCCTTTAGTGATTCCAGTAATATTGTGGAACCGTCCGATGCAAAACCAAACTCTATATTTATCTTTGATGATGTTATATGTGAAAAACAAGATGTTATAAGATCGTACTTTAGCATGGGACGTCATAAAAATATCGACTCCTTTTACCTAGCGCAAACATATTCGCGAGTGCCTAAACAGCTTGTGCGAGACAACGCCAATTTTATTATTATGTTTAAACAAGATGAGTTGAATATGAAACACATATTTTCCGACCACGTTTCACCGGATCTAACTTTTACTCAATTTCAAGAAATGTGCTCAAAATGTTGGGATAATAAGTATGGATTTTTAGTAATTGATAAAGACAGTGATGTGAAATCGGGAAGATACCGCAAAGGATTTGATAGCTATATATTACTGTAATAATAAGAGAAAATGCTCATTTGATTGTTGAAACGTCCTTTGTTAACATCATGAATAACGCGATCGACTTAAAACGTAAACTAGTGGAAGCTACCAATGCCGTCAGAAAAAAATTTAAACAAATTAAAGCGGCTAAAGAGTTTAATGTTGTGGAATTGGAAAAGTTTTACGAACCCATTTCTAAGCCGTTGACAACTATATCTGATGTGGTTAAGCAACGTCAGCAGCAGCAGCAGCAGCAACAACAACAACAGCAACAACATTATCCAGCTACAAAGCCACATAGTCTCAGTACATCAGTGCAGTCGACTCAAATATCAGGTTTTCCCCAACCTACACATTCCTTTCAAACCTCCACACCTATTCAGCAGCAGCAGCAGCAGCATCGCATTTCAAAAGAAGATATTAGCCAATCGGTGTTTGATACACCCTCGACATCAACTAATACATCTCTCGCATCCGCTGACACCACAACTTCCGATACTTTAAACGCACACCTGAAAGGATTACGTTCGAAACCATCTCTATACGATACTGTATATGGTGTACGTTTTGGTTCAAAAACAGATAACAAAAATTTTATTGGTAATTTAGAGGTGCGTTTTCGAAATGGAAATATTGTCTTATACAAAAAAGGGAAAAATATTGCAGAATATGGTGGATCACCGGCACTTTATGATTTGTTATTTCTTAAAACACCCCCAAGTGTAGGCAAGGAACAACAACAATTAAGTGATAATGTACTTTCAACGTACAAGGAAATTTTGGAATCAACGAATGCTGTCTACAACAATTTTAAAAAAAGTGATGGTTTACGGGAGACCAGATGGAACAAATATTTACGAATTATTAAACCTCTGATAATGGGCACAAAATTAGGTGGTACTATTACAAGAAAAAATCTCTCGGAAAAACTACAGTTACCCACAAACAAGAAATTATCTTCGAAAAAATTTCAATATGTCTACTGGAACAAAGCTAAAGAGTTGGTGGATCGTTTACGTTTGTTGTGGAGTTCCAAAATGGCCGGTCACACTGGACACGAAAATGAAATTATGTCAATCATAGAGGAATTACGAGAAGAAGATATAATATATTAAGCTCAATATTTAATGATATTATTCAGTTCTTCCTTCGATCTGAAACCTTTAGTATTACTAATAATATGGAGCCCAGTCTAGAAAAAATCAAGATTGTTAATGAACTACATAGAACGGCTAGAAAAAATTTTGTAAGACGGCGCACGATAATAAAAGGATACAGAGATTTGTGGCAAATTGATTTGGCTGAAATGCAACAGTATGCTGATGAAAACGATGGTTATCGTTATATTTTGGTCTGTATAAATTGTTACTCGAAATTTGTCTATACCAAAGCCATAAAAAACAAGACTGGTATAGAAGTTACTAATGCGATGAAAAGCATCATTGAAGAGGCATCATATACACCAACAAATCTGCAAAGTGATCAAGGAAAGGAGTTCTATAATACAAACTTTCAAGCCCTGATGAAAAAATATAATATAAATCATTATTCCACATACAGCACAAAGAAAGCTGCAATTGTTGAGCGAGTCATAAGGACTTTAAAAAATAATTTATATAAACAATTCTCGACAAGAGGATCTTACAAATGGATACATATATTATCGGCAGTAACAAAAACCTATAACCATTCGAAACATCGCACCATTGGAATGAAGCCTGCAGACGTGCAAGAAAAAACACATATTAAAGCATATGATTATTTAAAAATTGTACCTAAAAAATTTAAGTTTTCCATGGGTGACATTGTGCGTATTAGCAAGTACAAAAGCTTATTCGAGAAAGGATATACGCCCTCTTGGTCAACCGAATTGTTTAAAGTTGTAAAAGTTAACGTTACAAATCCACCTACTTACTTGTTGGAATCGTTAGAAGGTCAGCCTATAAGAGGGTGTTTTTACGAATCAGAACTACAAAAAACAAGCAGTCCTGACGTTTATCTAGTAGAAAAGGTCCTTAGACAACGCAAGAAAAATCACATCGAACAATTATTTGTCAAATGGCTAGGATTTCCCAACCACTTCAACTCTTGGATAGATAAAGCTAATATTGTTTAAATAACATATTGTATGACTATATTTTTTATTTAAAATGTAAAATAAATAAACAATATATTGTAAAATAAAGTTTTTTATTTCAATCTTCATTATTAAAAACAATGACAATAAAACATCATACACATAAATAACATTTCAATATTCTTGGAGGGAAGGTCCAATTCACCGACGACTACGACGTTATCTTCAAGGCTATGCCACTCGGAGTGCGTTCTCCTATTCTTTAACCTGCTTTCCCTTTTTTTAGATTTTTTTTGAAGTCGAGTCGTACGACAGTGCGCTTAATGAGTCATTTAAAGGCTGATGATAGAGTATTTTCTGCATAACTTCAATTTTTGTTTTAAGCTCACTATTATTTTTGTATATCATGGGGAGGACATCCTTGTTAAATATGTCACATATTACAGCTGCAAAATTGTAAAACTTTCTATTAACAAAGTGTTTTGTCACAGCATCGTCATCATCTTTAGGTTCGCCTAAGTTGGTTATGATTTTTCCACCCATATCATACTGCCCATCCGCTGTAAGTTTAAAACCAATCCCTTGTGGCCCAGATAATATATGATATTTTTCATTATATTTCTGACGACCAAATTTATCAATTGTGTTGTTTCCTCGACTCATTTTCAATCTTTACTAAACTATTTTATTTTTATTTGCCCTACTTATATTAAATATTTCAGCTGAGAAAAAGAAACACTGACTATGATCTACTGGGTTGGTATGTTTATAAAAGAAATAAAATAAAACTGTGATTGTAACAGATATTTATTTACAGTTATTTAATTGCACAAATACAAAAATTATAAAAAATTAATTTTCCATGTCTTCGTTTTCGTTGCTCCAAATTCTATCCCATCCGACACTATTTCGATCGTCAATGTCTTGGGCTGTTGCTGTTGCAGAAACCAATTCATATTTTGCAGCAAGCTCACCTGGTAAATGTGGAATATTGACGAGGTATTCTTTTAATTCTTCTTCAACCATTTCAGCACAAAATGTATCCATGTCTATGGAACCATATAAAAATTTGTCGCACAAGTGTGCCCCAGCCATAAAATTGATTGTATCCCTGATCTCGTTCTTATATTGATCTTTGGTTACATCAATATGCGACCAATCATTTACGCTATCTAACATATCGTGAGCCCTATTTCTTAATTCTCTCCCCAACCAAAATATGTATCTATCTACACATTCGTTGGCGGTCGTCGTCGTCGTCGTCGCATCAGCAGACATCTTTAACAGAAATAATGAACACGCGTAAGTATTCTGACATGTGCAACTATATTTTAAATTTAATTACATCCTTTTTTTCAAACAATTTACATACAATTTACTCCAATGAGCCAAAACGTAATAATGTTCGAGTATTGTTTCCAAAAACTCTAGTGCCCTGCCCCAAATAAGTTAGAGTGTATTTATCTTTAGTTTTACTCATAATATCTACAATATCGTCAGATAGTGTTTCGGCCACACGTTTTGGTAAAAAAGTCTCAAATGTGCTATTATCACCGTCATCGTGTAAAGCCACTAAAAGAGTTTTACCAAATCGTGTAGTCATTGAAACCATCTTTACAATTTTATACACTTTGCCTACAATCATTTCGGTAACCTTTTTTTTCTCTAAAACCTCGAAATCTTTGCTAAACATTTCATTAATTTCATCTAGAGTTTCTTTTGCAATACTCATTATTGAAAAAAATGGTATATAAATCCAAAAATTACCGTGAATATAAAAGCACTTTCAGAACACTACACGAACACAATATTTGATGTTTATGCCACTGATATCTGCGACTGTTTGAAGTCACTTCTTCTCCCACGAACCTTTATAGCGGGGTTTCAAGGTCGAATTGTAACAATGGTGGGGGTAGCTTAACGATAGAAATAGTGGGAGGAGTATTCAAGGTCAAATGACGTCACACATTTAAATTGGTATAAGGATAACTTCAAGGACAAAATATAATGAAACAAATAACTACATTTTATGTACTTTATTCATTGATTTTTTTCTGCCATTCTTCTATGCGTTTAACATTATCACCTAAACCTAATTTCCTTAATTTGTTCAATAATAATTGTTTATTTTTATTTCTAAGAAAATTCTTACAAACTATACTAGCTAAAAGACACACTTCGGCATGGTCCATATACTTAAAAAATACACTAAAGTCCTGAGCCTCCGAATCTTGCATTTCATATGCGTAAAATTCCGAACAGGCTGCAGAAATTAGAAATTCCTCGTACATTTCTCGCACTAAACTTTCCATATTAACTACTACTACGTTAAACTTAAGTCCTACACTCTAATTTCATCTAACACAACCGGATCTGCAATGAACCTAATCAGTTTTTCCAAACAGTCACTAAACCCCAACTTTTTTATCTCACGAACAAAGTCTTGTAAATTTATTGTTTTGCTGCAATATTTACGACATGCATTCGCAGCCTTTTCATATTCATAAGCCAAATCACAATAGCGCGACGCCCATTCTGCTCGACTTTTCATTGCATCATTGAAATAATTACTAGCCGTTTCAGTGAACTCATCGCCCAATTTTTTTACTGTCTCTTGCAAAGCACTATTCATATTATTCACTCATTTTTACATTCACGACACTTTTTTATTGCTGGTGGTGGCCCATCTATATGATGACGATATATTTGTTCATAGTGAATGTAACAGGGTAAGCTTAACTGTAGTTCCTTGTTACACCGATATGACGCTGGCAGCTTATCCCAAATTTGCCGTAAACTCAGCGTATCAACGCAAGTTTTTAAATATTCGAGAGGAAAAAATGCTAGATCCTTCTCTTCAAAATCACACAAACTTTTTAAATTACTCTGATATAAACAAATTACTCTGCCGACTTGCTCTATAATTTTTTCTTTAGATAGTTCCGTATCTGACATTTCACACTGAATGAATGCAAGTAGACTCACACAATTTATAGAACAATTTGCAAGGTCGAAATCATTTCAAGATCATCCCACACTATTACAATGCACAAATAACTACTTCAAGGTCACACACCCAAGATGACCTTCAACAAAGTCAAGGTCGTCTCGACCAAGGTCAAGGTCAAGGTCACACACACAACCTTGAACACAAGGCCAAGGCCAAAGCACACGTGCACTTTCAAGGTCAATGACAAGGACATGTGGGCGGGGCCAAAGAGGGGTGAAGCAAGGTCAAGGTCAAGGTCGAGGAGTGGGGGGATCGAGCGAATCGGGTTATGTTCACTACTGAAGGATGTTCTCAATTCGTCGACTCTGTATTTTTTATGTATGTACACCGATTACTCCGGAACCCATATTCTTTTGAATGAAATTGATGCAGTGAAATCCAAGATGGCGCTGAGAATATGGCGGCCAAAAAAATTAATGTTGTCCGATTCTCTCCAAGATTAGTATGGGGGAATCTTCAGAATTGTATACAACGAATTTGAAATTATTTTCTAAAAATTCAATATGGCGAAGAAAAAAAATGAATTTTGTCCGATTTTCTCCAAAACTGGTATAGGGGAGGTTTCGGGGTCAAGTATAACGAATATAAAATTATTTTTAAAAAATTCAATATGGCGGATTTAATATAGCGGACAAAAATCAGTTCTGTCCGATTTTCTCCAAAATTCGTACGAGGAAGTTTTTGGGGTCACATATAACGAACCTAAAATTATTTTTAAAAAATTCAATATGGCGGACGAAAAAATCAATTTTGTCCAATGTTCTTCAAAATCGGTATGGGAGAATTTTCGAGATCGCATATACCGAATCTGAAAATATTTTTAAAAAATTTAATATAGCGTATCCAATCTGGTGGATAAAAAATAATTAAGTCCGAATTTTTTCAAAATTGATATGAAGGAGTTTTTGGGATCGTATATTATGAATCTGACATTATTTAAAAAAAAAATAAACATGATCGTTTCAAGATGGCGGATTAAATATTCTTCATCTCTCGATTTTGTCTAAAATCAACATTGGGAGATTTTTGTTAGTGTTAATTACGAATTTCAAATATTTTTGGAAAAGCTTAATCTGGCGGATTCAATATGATGTCCTAAAAATTTTAAATTTTTTGATTTTCTCCAAAACTAATATAGGGGGTCCTTGAGGGTGTAAATGATGAATTTAAAAGTATTTCAGGATTCAAAACGGCGAATCCAATATAGCGGATTAAAATTTTTATGTTCTTCGATTTTGTTCAAAGGTGGGACTGAATCGTTTTTGATGGTGTAAATAGCGAATATAAAATTATTTTAAGAAAATCCGATATGTTGAATGCGATATGACGGTCCAGAAATTTTAATTTTCCGGATTTCATCCAAAATTGGAACTAGAGGGCTCTGAAGGGATTAAGTTTAGATTACATTAAGACGTTAAAATAATTTTTTTGAAATTCAATATAGCGGATCCAATATGTTGGGTTGAAAATGTTAAATTATTCGCATTTTGTCAGATTTGGTATTAGGGGGGTTCGAGGTCGTGTATTACGAACAAGAAGTTATTTTTTTATATTAAAATTATTAAATTATAAAAAAATTGAACCGAGTGCGCTAAAAATGAAAAATAACTATAGGTTTTTATATGAAATTGAAATTTTTGAGGTCGGCGCCAAATTATTTTTAAATGAAATAAATAACTACTAATATATACAAATTATGGTAAGAAAGCAATTACAAATAAAGTATTTTTAATCTGTTTATGCGAATCACGTTTTGTCAGGTATTAGTTTGGCGCCGACTTCAAAAATTTCAATTTCATATAAAAATTTATAGTTATTTTTCACTTTTAGCGCACTTTTAGAAATCGGTTCAATTTTTTAAAAAAAATTTTATAATTATAAAAATTTAATAGACGTTATGCAGGTTATCCAGGGTAGACAATGGTAATTTATTTCTATAATTTTAGTCTTGTTTCTTGCAAATAACCAGTATAACTGTAATTCATTTTTTCAATATAAGCCCAATGAAATATCGAAACTCAGATTAAAACTTTATCCATATTTAAATTTTTTGTTTGTCAATTTTTTTCGAAACCGTTGCCATTCTATTATTATATTTGGAATAGTTATGGAACTGAAAATGTTTAAATAAATTTTATTCTATCCGCAAATAATTTGAGGCTTAAAAGTTTATAACATTTGTAATATCACTTTTAGATACAGCAAGATTCAAAAAATGACAAAAAAACAAAGGATGCTGCAATAGAACGTTATCAAAATAATGCAGGTGGGAGCCTTTTACTTTCTTTTGAAAGATGATCTAACACCGTAAGAAGAAGACATTTTAATTCTTATCAGAAAAATTATGGTTGAAGTCTACGAAGGAGGATATGAATCCAGTACAGATTTTTAATTTACTAACTTTAATGAAGCCACCGACGTCAAATTGTATGATTCCTAAATATCCTGAAGCACACTCCCTCCAAAGAAATCCTCAAGCCGTCAATATTAAAGTCACCACACATGATAATATCCCTGTACCTCTCACACTGCACATAAAGGATATATTAACTTGCAGAAAAATACTTCAATATCTCTATTAGGAGAACGATAAATTGATACTAAACACGCAGTTCTATTATACCCCAATGCATAATATTCGATTTAAATTTTCATAGCAATATTATTTAAACGTAATATGGGTGTACATTTAGAGAAAATAGAATGGAATATCCCAATATGTGCACTGCATTCAACCCAACGTCTCTTAGCCGGCGCTCGTTGACACACAAAAAACCTGGATTCATCTGATCCAGAAACATGTCAGTGTGGTTTAATTTGTTAATCATGGATTACACATCAATATGAGAGACTTTAATCATATCACAGACTTCGTCATCTTGCTGTGGAAGTCCGGTTTCAGTATAATCAGAAGGGAAGAGATGGATTGTTGGGGTCGATGTTATCTCTATTGCGATAAACCTAAATTCTTTAATCAATATATTAGAAGAAAAATATTCGGACAAGTAAATAATGGGTTCAAGTTTCATGGGAGCATTCATTCTAAAAGTTGATTTACTTTTCTTTGTCTCAAGTTCCTTAACGCCAAAAGTGTATTTGCATTTAGTATACAACTACCAACATAAAGTCATAGTTGCGATGCTTCAAATCCATCTGACGACTGATTACTATTCGTACCTATGACAGTCTGACTTGGTGTTAAGCCATTAAGTTTCAATTTCTCAACTTGTTCACCATGTCCTTGTCACTGGGTTTTTGAATGGGACGTTCTTCATTACCCTTGATTTTGCAGGATTCAGCTCTATCTGTAGTATTTATATGCTTGTTTTTTTGACTAGTATCATGACCCGCTTCCATATAATCTATTATTTTATTGTTGGGTAGTTACTTTCAATATTTGTTGTTTTATAGTCACTATTTCGAGCACTAGGGGTTCTGTGACTAGTCCTACTGTATCCGAGACAAAAAGTTTTAACTCCTCTAATTGTGTTTCTTATTTTGATCTCGAGTTAAAACCGATTTCCAAAGACTTCACAATACAAAACTCAAAAAAATAAATGAATGAAAAGTTTTCAAATTCCAATTGCGCAGATGCTCTGGTCTCTGCATTCATAAAAAATTTACTTTGATACAGATAGATTTCAAATGAAATAGTAAGTTAGGTAGTATTATAAATTATAGTGGACAATTTTCGTTGCAGATTTCAAACTTTTCCAACTCTTAAGGCACTATTTGAATATGATCACTATTTTAAGAAAATTAAATTTACTTTATATCGCAAATTACTGAACTTATTACTTTAAAAAATATCAAAATGGCCAACACAATACTAATTTAGAGAGAATATGTGTAGGGACTAAATCTTCCCGAAGTTATCATTTTATCAGTTTTAAGCTACAGATGGCGCGGTAAGAGTAACTTTGCACTTTGTAGCTAGTGAATCATAAAAACCCTGTCTATATATCATTGCCATAACAGTAAGAGTTAGCTGACTCGGAAATAGTGGATTCTTCAAAGAATGGAATAAACATCATTATCTAACCCACTTGAATCACTTATAGACTATTTAATAAGTGAATAATTGAATAATAAGTCTTACAAGTATATTCAAATTCGAAACTATCGACCAAATATCCTGTTACTCCTATGTTGAATATACTAAATTGACATTCTTCCTACCAGAATTAAGGGCAATATTTAAAAAAAGAGTATTGCTATGAACTTATTTATGTTTAAACTCAATGATTCCAAAAACTACGAAGGTTAGGCCAGTCATACGTACAATAGAAATATTTTGGGGTTATCAGTAGAATTAAAAAATTAATTCATTTATCATGATCCATTTAAAAAATATAACTTAATTTTATCTTATTTTTTTGACGCCACCTGTATAGTTCCGAAAGCCTCAAACTTACTTCACTCAATAGTTAACTTATTCTATACAAATTGCAACACTTAATATGGAACAAATAATTTGGTTAAATTAAAAAATATTTTTCATCAAATATAACGCAACAATAATACTTACGATTGTAAAAGATAATACTAGTAATTGTCCAGTTCGAGTTGCTCTGGAAAATATATTTCTGTCGAAAAATATTAAAATTAGGAAAATTTCAATAACTAAAGCCATGCTCATTATTATATATATATATATATATATATATATCGGAATTAGGGATCCCAAAAATTTGTTAATTTTTTTAATTAATATAATCAACCCATTCTGTATTTTTTCACTTCTAATAAGATCATTTATACTTTCTGGTGATTTTAATTTCTGGTTTAAAATTCCAATTTGATTTTCTGTTTCATAGATCATAGATCATCACAACTGCGAAAATTATCGTTTGAAATATCATTATTATATAAATTAGATTCAACGCCGCTTGGATATAAAAAATCGTTGGAAGTACCATAATTTCCTTGGAATGTACATATATTAACCTTACTGCTGACAACAAAAACAGGCCTAGCATAATAATTTTTGAATCTGTTTCATATATCTTATTTGACATACTATCAACTGTTATTAATTTTAACATTCTTAAGATAGAATGAATACTAGTTTCTTTGCAACACATCTTGATCGATATTAGGACGTTACCAACAAAAATCGTTATTCGAATGAAGAATATTAGTAGTGAACATAACCCGATCCTCTTCATCCCCCCACTCCTCGACCTTGACCTTGACCTTGCCCCACCCCTCTTTAGCCCCGCCCACATGTCTTTGTCATTGACCTTGAAAGTGCACGTGTGCTTCGTCCTTGGCCTTGACCTTGTGTTCAAGGCTGTGTGTGACCTTGTCCTTGACCTTGGTCGAGACGACCTTGACTTTGTTGGAGGCCATCTTGGGTGTGTGACCTTGAAGTAGTTATTTGTGCATTGTAATAGTGTGGGATGATCTTGAAATGATTTTGACCTTGCAAATTGTTCTATAAAATTGTGTGACTCTATTTATATTCATTCAGTGTGAAATGTCAGATACGGAACTATCTAAAGAAAAAATTATAGAGCAAGTCGGCAGAGTAATTTGTTTATATCAGAGTAATTTAAAAAGTTTGTGTGATTTTGAAGAGAAGGATCTAGCATTTTTTCCTCTCGAATATTTAAAAACTTGCGTTGATACGCTGAGTTTACGGCAAATTTGGGATAAGCTGCCAGCGCCATATCGGTATGACAAGGAACTACAGTTAAGCTTACCCTGTTACATTCACTATGAACAAATATATCGTCATTATATAGATGGGCCACCACCAGCAATAAAAAAGTGTCGTGAATGTAAAAAATGAGTGAATAATATGAATAGTGCTTTGCAAGAGACAGTAAAAAAATTGGGCGATGAGTTCACTGAAACGGCTAGTAATTATTTCAATGATGCAATGAAAAGTCGAGCAGAATGGGCGTCGCGCTATTATGATTTGTCTTATGAATATGAAAAGGCTGCGAATGCATGTCGTAAATATTGCAGCAAAACAATAAATTTACAAGACTTTGTTCGTGAAATAAAAAAGTTGGGGTTTAGTGACTGTTTGGAAAAACTGATTAGGTTCATTGCAGATCCGGTTGTGTTAGATGAAATTAGAGTGTAGGACTTAAGTTTAACTTAGTAGTAGTTAATATGGAAAGTTTAGTGCGAGAAATGTACGAAGAATTTCTAATTTCCGCAGCCTGTTCGGAATTTTACGCATTTGACATGCAAGATTCGGAGGCTCAGGATTTTAGTGTATTTTTTAAGTATATGGACAATGCTGAAGTGTGTATTTTAGCGAGTATAGTTTGTAAGAATTTTCTAAGAAATAAAAACAAACAATTATTATTGAACAAATTAAGAAAATTAGGATTAGGTGATAATGTTACACGTATAGAAGAAGGGCAGAAAAAAATCAATCAATAAAGTACATAAAATGTAGTTATTTGTTTCATTATATTTTGTCCTTGAAGTTATCCTTATACCAATTTAAATGTGTGACGTCATTTGACCTTGAATACTCCTCCCACTATTTCTATCGTTAAGCTACCCCCACCATTGTTACAATTCGACCTTGAAAACTCGCTATAAAGGTTTGAGGGAAAAGAAGTGACTTCAAATAGTCGCAGATATCAGTGGCATAAACATCAAATATTGTGTTCGTGCAGTGTTCTGAAATTGCTTTTATATTCACGGTAATTTTTGGATTTATATACCATTTTTTCAATAATGAGTATTGCAAAACAAACTCTAGATGAAATTAATGAAATGTTCAGCAAAGATTTCGAGGTTTTAGAGAGAAAAAAGGTTACCGAAATGATTGTAGGCAAAGTGTATAAAATTGTAAAGATGGTTTCAATGACTACACGATTTGGTAAAACTCTTTTAGTGGCTTTACACGATGACGGTGATAATAGCACATTTGAGACTTTTTTGCCAAAACGTGTGGCCGAAACACTATCTGACGATATTGTAGATATTATTAGTAAAACTAAAGGTAAATACACTCTAACTTATTTGGGGCAGGGCACTAGAGTTTTTAGAAACAATACTCGAACATTATTACGTTTTGGCCCATTGGAGTAAATTGTATGTAAATTGTTTGAAAAAAAGGATGTAATTAAATTTAAAATATAGTTGCACATGTCAGAATACTTACGCGTGTTCATTATTTCTGTTAAAGATGTCTGCTGATGCGACGACGACGACTGCCAACGAATGTGTAGATAGATACATATTTTGGTTGGGGAGAGAATTAAGAAATATGGCTCACGATATGTTAGATAGCGTAAATGATTGGTCGCATATTGATGCAACCAAAGATCAATATAAGAACGAGATCAGGATGCAATCAATTTTATGGCTGGGGCACACTTGTGCGACAAATTTTTATATGGCTCCATAGACATGGATACATTTTGTGCTGAAATGGTTGAAGAAGAATTAAAAGAATATCTCGTCAATATTCCACATTTACCAGGTGAGCTTGCTGCAAAATATGAATTGGTTTCTGCAACAGCAACAGCCCAAGACGTTGACGATCGAAAGAGTGTCGGATGGGAGAGAATTTTGAGCAACGAAAATGAAGACATGGAAAATTAATTTTTTATAATTTTTGTATTTGTGCAATTAAATAACTGTAAATAAATATCTGTTACAATCACAGTTTTGTTTTATTTCTTTTTTAAACATACCAACCCAGTAGATCATAGTCAGTGTTTCTTTTTCTCAGCTGAAATATTTAATATAAGTAGGGCAAATAAAAATAAAATAGTTTATAAAGATTGAAAATGAGTCAACGAAACAACACAATTGATAAATTTGGTCGTCAGAAATGTAATGAAAAATATCATATATTATCTGGGCCACAAGGGATTGGTTTTAAACTTACAGCGGATGGGCAGTATGATATGTGTGGAAAAATCATAACCAACTTAGGCGAACCTAAAGATGATGACGATGCTGTGACAAAACACTTTGTTAATAGAAAGTTTTACAATTTTGCAGTTGTAATATGTGACATATTTAACAAGGATGTCCTCCCCATGATATACCAAAATAATAATGAGCTTAAAACAAAAATTGAAGTAATTCAGAAAATACTCTATCATCAGCCTTTAAATGACTCATTAAGCGCACTGTCGTACGGCTCGACTTCAAAAAAAATCTAAAAAAGGGAAAGCAGGTTAAAGAATAGGAGAACGCACTCCGAGTGGCATAGCCTTGAAGATAACGTCGTAGTCGTCGATGAATAGGACCTTCCCTCCAAGAATATTGAAATGTTATTTATGTGTATGGTGTTTTATTGTCATTGTTTTTAATGATGAAGATTGAAATAAAAAAACTTTATTTTACAATATATTGTTTATTTATTTTACATTTTAAATTAAAATTATAGTCATACAATATGTTATTTAAACAATATTAGCTTTATCTATCCAAGAGTTGAAGTGGTTGGGAAATCCTAGCCATTTGACAAATAATTGATCGGTGTGATTTTTCTTGCGTTGTCTAAGGACCTTTTCTACTAGATAAACGCCAGGACTCCTTGTTTTTTGTAGTTTTGACTCGTAAAAACACCCTCTTATAAGCTGACCTTCTAACGATTCCAACAAGTATGTAGGTGGATTTGTAACGTTAACTTTTACAACTTTAAACAATTCGGTTGATCAAGAGGGCGTATATCCTTTCTCGAATAAGCTTTTGTACTTGCTAATACGCACAATGTCAAACATGGAAAACTTAAATTTTTTAGGTACAATTTTTAAATAATCGTATGCTTTAATTTGTGTTTTTTCTTGCACGTCTGCAGGCTTCATTCCAATGGTGCGATGTTTCGAATGGTTATAGGTTTTTGTTACTGCCGATAATATATGTATCCATTTGTAAGATCCTCTTGTCGAGAATTGTTTATATAAATTATTTTTTAAAGTCCTTATGACTCGCTCAACAATTGCAGCTTTCTTTGTGCTGTAAGTGGAATAATGATTTATATTATATTTTTTCATCAGGGCTTGAAAGTTTGTATTATAGAACTCCTTTCCTTGATCACTTTGCAGATTTGTTGGTGTATATGATGCCTCTTCAATAATGCTTTTCATCGCATTAGTAACTTCTATACCAGTCTTGTTTTATATGGCTTTGGTATAGACAAATTTAGAGTAACAATTTATACAGACCAAAATATAACGATAACCATCGTTTTCATCAGCATACTGTTGCATTTCAGCCAAATCAATTTGCCACAAATCTCTGTATCCTTTTATTATCGTGCGTTGTCTTACAAAATTTTTTCTAGCCGTTCTAGGTAGTTCATTAACAATCTTGATTTTTTCTAGACTGGGCTCCATATTATTAGTAATATTAAAGGTTTCAGATCGAAGGAAGAACTGAATAATATCATTAAATATTGAGCTTAATATATTATATCTTCTTCTCGTAATTCCTCTATGATTGACATAATTTCATTTTCGTGTCCAGTGTGACCGGCCATTTTGAAACTCCACAACAAACGTAAACGATCCACCAACTCTTTAGCTTTGTTCCAATAGACATATTGAAATTTTTTCGTGTCCAGTGTGACCGGCCATTTTGGAACTCCACATCAAACGTAAACGATCCACCAACTCTTTAGCTTTGTTCCAATAGACATATTGAAATTTTTTCGAAGATAATTTCTTTTTTGTGGGTAACTGTAGTTTTTCCGAGAGATTTATTCTTGTAATAGTACAGCCTAATTTTGTGCCCATTATCAGAGGTTTAATAATTCGTAAATATTTGTTCCATCTGGTCTCCCGTAAACCATCACTTTTTTTAAAATTGTTGTAGACAGCACTCGTTGATTCCAAAATTTCCTTGTACGTTAAAAGTACATTATCACTTAATTGTTGTTCCTTGCCTACACTTGGGGGTGTTTTAAGAAATAACAAATCATAAAGTGCCGGTGATCCACCATATTCTGCAATATTTTTCCCTTTTTTGTATAAGACAATATTTCCATTTCGAAAACGCACCTCTAAATTACCAATAAAATTTTTGTTATAATCTGTTTTTGAACCAAAACGTACACCATATACAGTATCGTATAGAGATGGTTTCAAACGTAATCCTTTCAGGTGTGCGTTTAAAGTATCGGAAGTTGTGGTGTCAGCGGAAGCGAGAGATGTATTAGTTGATGTCGAGGGTGTATCAAACACCGATTGGCTAATATCTTCTTTTGAAATGCGATGCTGCTGCTGCTGCTGAATAGGTGTGGAGGTTTGGAAGGAATGTGTAGGTTGGGGGAAACCTGATATTTGAGTCGACTGCACTGATGTACTGGGACTATATGACTTTGTAGCTGGATAATGTTGTTGTTGTTGTTGTTGTTGTTGTTGTTGTTGTTGTTGTTGTTGTTGTTGTTGCTGCTGCTGCTGCTGACGTTGCTTGATCACATCAGATATAGTTGTCAACGGCTTAGAAATGGGTTCGTAAAACTTTTCCAATTCCACAACATTAAATTCTTTAGCCGCTTTAATTTGTTTAAATTTTTTTCTGACGGCATTGGTAGCTTCCACTAGTTTACGTTTTAAGTCGATCGCGTTATTCATGATGTTAACAAAGGACGTTTCAACAATCAAATGAGTGTTTTCTCTTATTATTACAGTAATATATAGCTATCAAATCCTTTGCGGTATCTTCCCGATTTCACATCACTGCCTTTATCAATTACTAAAAATCCATACTTATTATCCCAACATTTTGAGCACATTTCTTGAAATTGAGTAAAAGTTAGATCCGGTGAAACGTGGTCGGAAAATATGCGTTTCATATTCAACTCATCTTGTTTAAACATAATAATAAAATTGGCATTGTCTCGCACAAGCTGTTTAGGCACTCGCGAATATGTTTGCGCTAGGTAAAAGGAGTCGATATTTTTATGACGTCCCATGCTAAAGTACGATCTTATAATATCTTGTTTTTCACATATAACATCATCAAAGCTAAATATAGAGTTTGGTTTTGCATCGGACGGTTCCACAATATACTGGAATCACTAAAGGCATAGTAGCCTAAACCTTTGATGGGCGCTAAAATTTTCCTTAAATACTCATATTTCGGTTGATACAGAGATTTCGAGTAAATATAGACATTTTTGAAACGTAGCCCAAGGGGGTGTGTAAGCAGCGAAATCATGACATTAGTTTTTCCACAATTGGATGGACCAATTAACAGGCCGCGAATAGAGGAAGGAAGTAGAGGACCGTGTCTCTTCATTATCTTCTTTTCAAATCCAAGTCCGATTTTTTCATCGAGATTGTCAATAGGAAGTTTTTGTTTAAGATCGATAACGCGCATCTTAGGAAAATTTGATATTTTTTAGGCAAATTTTCACAAAAACTGTCATTCAGCTGCCGAGCGTCAAACGAAGTGGACGGTCTCACGTTTCCAATAAAACTGGACACGGTATTGTGAATTCGTTAATAAATAAATTACCATTTGAGGAACATATTCCCGGTTATCAATATTGCGGACCGGGAACAAAAGTAATAAAACGTGTAACAAGAGGTTATTCAGGCATTAATCCTTTGGATGCAGCATGCAAAAACACGATTTAGCCTATTTACATAATAAAGACAACATAAGTGCGAGACATCGAGCGGATTACGAGCTCGAACAAAGTTCTTGGGATAGAGTAAAATCGAAAGATTCCAGTGTAGGTGAAAAAACAGCAGCTTGGTTAGTTACAAACATTATAAAAGGAAAACAACGTTTTGGTATGGGTGTACCATCATCATTATCAATAAAAAAACATCTAGTAAAGGCACGCGTCATACAAAATAGAAAGGTGTTAATAAAAATCGACATGTTCGGAAAGTCAGTTTCGGAACAGCTATTCGACAAGCAGTTCGAAAGGAATTATAAAAAGCCGGAAGTAAAAATGTGTTGGAAAAAATGTCATGAATGCATCTAAAATAGCTCTGTCGGCAGCACGTAGATCGGTAAAAGCGGCAGGTGGCAAAAGGAAGGTTCGTACAACGAGAATAATACCGATTCCTAAAACTGGTGGAATATTACCATTAATACCAATTTTTGCCGGGTTATCAGTTTTGGGTTCATTAGCCGGTGGGGCAGCGGGAATTGTGCGCGCCATAAAAGCAGTAAAAAAAAAGCAGCGAAGATAAAACCGGTGCCGGCCTGTATTTAAAATCGAAAGGAAATGGTTTGTTTCTAAAGCCATATCGTAAATGTATGGGATTATTTTTAAATCGTAGATCAAAAAACGAATTGAATCCCTACCTCGAAGACCACTATCTAACATCGATATAGAAAAATATGCCAAAAAGAAAAGAATAGGACACTTTCGAGGCGTTTATATGAGGGATTCGTTACCTAGACAAGGTCCTCGACGTTACGAAGCAGCAATAGTGAATTTGGATAGTACGCGTAGTGCAGGGACTCATTGGGTAGCTTATAGAAAAAATAATTCTAAAGTAACATATTACGACAGCTTCGGCGATTTACCCCCACCGATCGAATTGGTACGATATCTACAAACGGGATCGGAACCATAAAAAATTATTTACTATACATACGATCGTCAGCAGGATTTTGGAACAGTCTGGTGTGGACATTTGTGCTTAAAGTTTCTTGTCGAATCTTCAGCGTAAAAGATGTCATCATCATCGTTACCATTAACACCGCAAATGGATCGCAATAACTATACTAAAATGTTGCAATCACTGAAAGCAGTTCATCTAGCCGGTGGATTAAGGAAAATAACCATGAAACAGTTAGAAAACATGCCCAAGGAAGTAATGATTGCATTAGCCCCAAATGAAATTCCATTCGTTTGGGAAAAGTTGCCCGAGCACCTCAAAAGCGATATCGATATATTAAAATATCAGTGCGGTTGCAAACATTATTTCAGCAGCAGCAATTTAAACAAGGTTACGGCTGATGAGTATCTTACGGCTAGAAAAATATTTTGTTGTTATTGCAAAATCAGCGATGTGCGCATAAAAGCAGAAAATAGCATAAAAACATCATTGTCTAATGCAGTGAGAAAAGGTGTGAAGATGAATCTTTTTAAATGTTGCCGCTAAGAATAAAACCGAGATGTGTGATGTTTTAATGGTTAGTCATGTCTTATACGTTCACACTAACAGGACACTCGAGCGTCTTAAGAGCCGAATTTTATCCACCAGTCGAATTAAATAGAGAAAACAAATATGGTCTGGCATTGCTGGGATTTTACACATACAATTCAATTTTTAATGTGGACGAAAGCAACAATAATTTTGCCTACATGAAGGAGGGTTACACCACCGAGTCGATACAATTGCAGATTCCACCTGGGGCCTATGAAATAGATGAGATAGGTAAAGCTATGTTGGAGGCTTTGAGGATTTCAACTGAAGAAAAGAACGATGGAATCTTTTACTTGGTCGCTAATAATAATACGCTGAAATGTTAACTGAAATCCCAATATACTATAGATTTCCGGGGAGAGGCGAGTATCGGTAAAATGTTAGGATTTAATCATACAGTGTTAAAAAGAGACAAAAAGCACGAATCAATCGAGATGGTGGAAATAATGAAAGTACGCATCATACGCGTAGATTGTAATATAATTTCCGGAGCATATATGAATTCGGCGGAAGGTCATACCTTGTTCGAATTCGATATCGACGTGGAGCCCGGTTACAAAATCAGTAAAGAACCACAAAATAATATTTATATGCCGTTAATGCCGGCAGGACGTCAGTTTATCAACAACATTACTCTTCGCATCTTGGACGATAGCGGTGATCTAATCAATTTTCAAGGCGAGAAAATAATCGTGAAATTGGAACTGAAGAAACTTTCATAGAAATGGGTTTTTGCTTCAATCTTCAAATGTGTGTGCTGTCGACTAAGATGGGGGAACCGCCGAAACATAATAAAAGTAAAAGAAGAGTTAACGTCAAGGTTAGTCGTCGTCCAGACGTTAGATCACAAACATCTCAACAGTTATCTACCGAAGACTATACATTTTTAAAATCAATCGGTCTTAAAGTGCGAAAATGATTTCCACCACCAGCGATAAAATAGAGGTTTTCTCCGAGCCCATCTTGGACAATTCCATTATTAGTCTAGAAGAGCATACGTATAAACCATACGGATCTCCATCATTCAACAATTCGGATGAAGTCCGTATCCCCATTAATTTTCAAGATATTATACTGGATATCGCCGAAAGTTACATATATATCAAAGGAAAATTTAAGCCCTTAACGCAACGAAAAGATGTTTTTTATCAAATAATGCCCTCGCATTTTTGTTCGATGAAATTCGCTACGAGATGGGAGGTGAGCAGGTCGCCGTGGTTCGTAAACCTGGAGTTACGACGACATTAAAAACCATGGTTTCATTCGGAAGTTTGCAACAAAGATCTCTCATGACGTGCGGATGGGGTCTCGACGAAGCAAACCAAGATATCGTAGACACGGCAAGTAACGTATTCTCCGGGAAATTGCCCTTAAAATATCTTATGGGATTCGCCGAAGATTACGCAAAAGGTGTTTTCAACGTAAAACAAGAGCTTATTATGATTATAGCTCGCACTTTTACCAATTGCTACGTCGGCGAAGTAGAGGCAGAAATTAGTATCGACAAAATCGAATGGAAAATTCGTCACATCATTCCAGAAGACAAGCAAAAATTGAAAATACTGTCTCGCATTAATAAAGGTGGAAACAATGCCAATATTCAAATGGCATATCCTAAATGGGATCTGTACGAATTACCAGCTTTAAGGCAAACATCTTCCGACGTGTGGGCCTTGAGAACGAGTACAAGTCTGGAAAGACCGCGCTATATAATCGTCGGGATTCAAAACAGCAATAATTGCGACAAGAAAGAAAATAACCCAATCCAGTTTACCCACGCCGACGTATGCGACATTAGACTGTATCTGAATTCAACCGTTTATCCCAACGAAAGACGGAATTTAGATTTCGCCAAGAAACTGTACGCAGCAGCCTATTACAATTACGAAAACTTCCAAAACCGCTACTACGAGCGCGAAATAAACGATCCGATGATAACGTTCGCGGAATATATGAAAAACCCCGTTTTTATTATCAATTGCAGTCATCAACCAGAGGCGATTAACTCATCGACAGTGGATGTAAAATTGGAGTTCCAAACGAGAAAGAATAAATTCCCCAAAGACACTAAAGTGTACGCATTAGTTATTCACGACTCATTTTTTAGTTATAATGTTTTAAACGGTTCGGTGACCAATAAATCTATATTTTAATGTATCTATTATATGTAACCCAAAATAATGTTAAAATAAGGTACTTGAATCAATAAATTTGTAATGAGTGAAGTAGTAGTTTTATATTTATTTGAAACCCAACAAAGAAAAGCGGATGGAAAAGCCCGCTCTTTAAGAAAGGAGTACGGGAGTTTAGATAATGGTGGTTTATTAAGTGGAAAAAAGAGCTTAAATAACACAAGAAAAAATTTTTAAGGCAAAATATGAAAACAACGATTTAGAAAATTTGTAGGAAAGTAACGGTTAGGAATAGGGAAAAAAGTTATAAGAAAAAATTATAGAGGAAATCGAGTACTATAAGCAAGCATTTTTCTCGATAGTAAAAACATAAAAAAAAAATTTTTAGTTTTAGAGCAAAATAATATTAGTAAATTAGAAAGAGAATTTTTTCTACATATGGCAGTATTTTTCAAAATTCGGAAAGATGAAATTTGAAGAGAAGGGTTATAGTAAGTTAGTAATTTGGATTTTTTAAAGCGCTGTAGCTCGGGAACCGTTCAAGAGAGAAAAAAAATAAAAGCACTTTTATTACCTACAATTTTCAGGAGAATACAATGGTGAAAAAAAAATTTGAAAAATCTCAAAAATAAAAAAAATTTAGACGAAAAAATTTAAATTCTTGAGTTAGGCGGCTGGAGCGCCGAACGGGTGTATGTGGAAGTTGTAGGGGAGGTTATTAGAGTTTTTTTTTTTTAGTGTGGTGCCCTCGCGCTAACGCGCTGCGCACCACACACCTCCTCCACCCCCCTCACCACCGAACCCAGGGCGGAGAAGTTCATTTTTCATAGTTTCAGAGCGATTGCGCGACTCCTTCACCATTTTTTCGCAATTTTGAAATATCGATTTTTTTAATTTGCGGTGACAGAAGTTCGGAAATTTTTTTTTTGGATTCTAGAGAAAATTTCCCACAATTTATGTATTTTTCCAATTTTTTATCGTCAACCGTTACGACGCCAGAGCCCACCCAAAATGAGACGAAAAAATTTTTTTTATATTAGCGAATCGGGAAAAATAGTGTGATATACTTCAACTCTTCCTTATTACGATTCCGTCAAAACATTTTCAAAATTTTCCTTACCTTGCCTGAAAATAATTAAAATATATGCATAATTTGCATTTTTTGTAAATATGTAGCAAAGTAATGATTAGAAATATCAAAAATATTTATTTGAAAAAAATTTAGAGGAAGTTTAGTACTATATGCTAGAAAAGTGGAGGGGGGTAGTTTGTGTTTATAACAGAGATACGGTGAGTTATAAAATCATATTATTCTCAAACTAATATGCCTATATTCACTCCACCTTACCCCCTCCAACTTTTTGAATGTATATAGAGGCCGGTATCAGAATTATTTCATCATTACACATTCGACCGTCAAGATGGAAGATACACCAAAGAAGATCATTGGCATTGTCAGGCCATTCGTGCCCGGCAAAATATTTAAGTGTGAGGAGTGCGGGGGTACCGCACCAGGAGCAGCACCTTCGGCACCACCCGCAACACCGACACCACCAGCGACGGCGACGGTGCCGCCAGTGAGAAGACCAAGGGCTGCACCTAGGTCGGTGTTAATATCGTTGGGTATTACTCCACGGTAGGCACCCGACCCTCCCCCCAAGCCCTTTTAGGGCCACAAAAACTGTCCTTTTCAGGACCACATTATATTTTGATCGTAGTTTAGTAATCGTCACTTATGGGGCGAGATATTCGTTTAACGACGATTTGTCTCGTAGCTTAAGTGCCAAGTTATATGCTTGAGAACCTATGAAAATGTTAACAGTCCAAACAAGGTTTCAATTACTTTTTTTTTGTAATGTATTCTTCACAAAATGTTAAGAATAAGTCTTATTGTCTAAAAAAAAACAAACAAAAAACAAACAAATATAATTCCTTATTTAAAGTTTTTGAAAAAATCGATAATTCTATAAGCTCTCACCAATACACAACATTTAGAATGCGTTGGTGGGGTGGGGGTAGTTCTATATATATAAGACTGGGCCAGCTACACAGTCATATATTCATCAACTCTCATACGATGAACATGGAGGAAGAAAGACCCGCCAGCAGAGGCTCATCCATCTTTAGTGATGACACCGTCGCCGGCAAGGTTGGAGACCTGCAAGACTTTGACGACGAAGAGGTGGATTTTGAAATTGACGTCCTACGTTGGGACGACTTGGATGAGCCGATTCCGCTAGTGTATGACCACGATCCGGGTCTAGTGGAATTAAACGATGCGGGCGATTTGGTCTTACAAAGACTCGAAACTCCGTCGCCGCAGCCAGAGCCGGACTCGACGGAAGATGCGGTGCTGGAAATTCCAGCATCACCAACACCCGACGATCCGCAGGGCCCCTGCGATTCGTCAAGCTGGTGGTCGACCAGCGAGGATGGGGCACCATAAGCCCCACACTCTCCCTGGCCCTTTTTAAGGGCACACAACAACGGTCCTTTTCAGGACCACAAAATACTTTGATCGTAGTTTTAGCACATATTAGTACTTTGTTACTAATATTGTATGTATAGAATATACAATATTAGATACAAAGTATTAAAAGTTTAGGCGCTGGTGGAACCTAGCTAAATCGTTCGTTCGTATTTGAGACCACAATCAACTTTTGGTCTCAATACGTAATACGACATTTGTTTTCACCCCCACCACTAATTTGTCTCTATATATACGACCAACAATACTTATTACAATCATTTTAGTTCAACATGTCTGCGAGTGAACAGCAACCTATCCAATGCCCTGTGGTAGATTCTACCACAGAGAATTGTCTTGAGTGGGAGTTGGACGATCCCAGATGGGAAGAACTTTGGCGGTTCATAATCGAATATGCTGAGGACAGCACCGCCACCACCGCCGTTGATGATGACGGGCCGTGCGACTCCACAACAAAATAAAGAGTCGCATGTTTTTACAACCAAACGGTCCTTTTCAGGGCCACAAACTACTTTGATCGTAGTTTTAGTTGGTTATAATACTTTGTAACCAATATTTTATGTTTTTTTTTTCATAAAAACATACAATATTGAGATGCAAAGTATTAGAAGTTCTGGCGACAGAACCTTAACTTCTTAAACCGAACCATGTTTTATCATACTTGTAAATATTATCAAAAAATATTTACAACTATTGCTATTGCGTAGTTTTAGCGGATTATTCACTCTTTTTTATTACCTAATATTATGTGGGACAGGGCCTATATGAAATAACACACAAAAATAAATTCTCAAGTCATTTTTATTCTGATTATAAAATATAAAAATCTGATCAAAGATTTTTTTTTATTAACTACAATATATATATATATATATATATATATATATATATATATATATATATATATATATATAAATATATATATATATATATATATATATATATATATATATATATATATATATATATATATATATATAAATATATATATATATATATATATATTATATATATATATATATATATATATATATATTTACAAACTTAATACTATAAATTAAAAGCTAATACCTACAACTACCTAACACCTACTACATAATTTATTAAAGTCCTCTAATTGTCTTTTATACCGCACACATTCCATCTTTTTTAACTCTAATTGTCTTTCCAGTTCTAAAATGTCACTCTCACACGCACTCACTTTTTTCACTAAGTTTTTTTTCATTCGATAAATGTCTGATAGTTTGCTCTTCTGAGAGTTGGTGAAGTCTTTAACCCACTCCGGTTGCTATGTCTCGAAACATATTAAAGAAGAAGAAGCGGTTTCGTTTGGTGAAGACGACGATGACGACGACGGGGTAGACTTTACCTCCGACACTACTTCCTGCTCTACGCTGGCCGGTGTTGGTGGCGTTGGTGGTGTTGGTCCATCGGGGTCTTCGATCACTTTCACTTCTACGGACAACGGCTCTTGTGGTGCTGTTTTCAGGAAGTCGGGTAATGGAACAGGGGTGGAGGGATGCTTAAAGTTAAACTTCTTCTTTCCTTGTCCCACACCTTTAATCGCCGAATAAAATGTTTTTTTATCGGCGATTTCCGACTTCCGCATAGTCAAAAGCTTCTCTAATTTGGAAGCTTTCGGAGAAGTGTCCCTGTTAGGCCGCGATGGTTTTCGCACAACCACATCACTTATTACGTTGATTCTCGGCTCCTTCTCCTCCGTCCAACATTCGAGGAATTGCGCAGCCGACTGCACCAACTCTTCGTCGCGACCATAATTCAGGGCTCTGTCTTCGGCATCTTCTTGCTCCCTGCCATTCCAATTTTCGAATACCCCCGGACTTAACACTTCCAAACAACTAATGTTTTCCAACATACCTTGTTGCGAACCGCAGCTCACGTCAAGAGCATCCAGAAGAGATCTTACACTCGATGACATCTTCGATACTACAACTCACACTATAACTTTGTCTTACTACTGCACTGTTTGGTGTTCTGACGAACTGTGAAGAGCTCGAGCCAGCAAGTCTGATTTTATGCCCATTTCCCCCACTACACCACCTTTATTCCTTTTGTTCGATGCATTAAGTATAATATTTAAACTTGTCAGATGCAAGGCCAAGACCAAGGCCGACGTAACCGGCAATACCAGGGTCGTTTTCAAGGTTGTAATTTTCATGGATTTTTTTTTGTCCCTGTCAAGGTTATTTTAAAGAAACATATAAATATAGTACTAAACTTGTCAGATGCAAGGCCAAGGCCAAGGTCAAAGTACCCGTCAATGTCAGGGTCGTTTTCAAGGTTGTAATTTTCAAGGATTTTTTTTTTTTTTGGTCCTGTCAAGGTTATTTTAAAAAGTAATACATAAATAGAGTACAGCGATTGAAAAGTACAACATATTTAAACATCATGTTGCCAACCGATGAACAACCTAGTGAAGCAGCCAAAACATACAGTCATATACCAAAAGCTTTTTATTTAACTTGTCATCATTGTAAAAGACTAGGTATCTGCTGGCGAAATGATCTTACGTACGACTTCAACTACATTAACCTTTTTAGGGTTAAATTTGTACAATGCGGCTTTTGTGGACTATTTCACTACCAGTTCAAGTACATTAATGAACGTGCCATCCAGAGAAGAAATTGGGTCATAGAAGAAGCTTACCTGTACAGAAGAAATTAACATGTATTTTATTTTATAATTTTTTAATTTTTTTGTTTGTCATATTTTTTTATTTTTTAATAATAAAAAGTAAACTCAATCTTTTGTTATATTTTAATTTTTTTCCAATAAAACAATAGTAAAATGAATCTGTATGTGTATTTATTAAACATCACCTAAAATACGTTTTGCAATCCATATTTTTCTGCAGAGTCCGTTTATTAATGAAATAGAACCATATATTAGGGTGAAATCTAATGGTTTCAAATCAGTCTCACATAACAATGTCAGAAGTAAACACTATTGATAAGTTCGGTCGCAAAAGAAAATTTAAGGATTTTAACTTTATGCGAGGTCCTTCAGGAATAGGTTTTAAACTTACACCTAATGGAGATTACGACATGGGAAGCAAAAGATTGTGCTATTTAGCAGAACCTCTTGAAGGAGACGATGCGACCACACGAAATTATGTTGATAATAACCTTGCTCAGTGTGTGCAAGATACGCAGAAAGCTTTACATGACTCAACAATTGTTATTAAAGATATATTCAGAAACCAACTTGAAGGTTACGTACGCAAGAAATTAATTGAAACCGGTCAAGAACTTAGAGGATACATTGATGATACTGTTATTGCAATATATGAACTTAGTCAAGACGAACTGCGTGATCAACTTAACTCTAGAATGTTGAAAATTGAAAAGACTATGGAGGATCTTGTCAGCATACCTGTTTCACATTAAACATTTACTCGTAGACCTGTGCGTTTAATTTACTGTTAGACAAATTTTTCAACAATAACTTTTACAGTTTGTTATTTGTCGACACTTCATTATATTTATAATTTTAAAATAAAGGTTCAATAAAAAGCAATCAAGTAATAAATACATCTTTTTTATTTAAAAAAAAAATTACAATACTATCGTTACATATTAATGTTGTATGTTCAAAAGAAATAATAAAAACAATACAAATAATGAAATGTGGATTTTCCAGATTACGTGCTGTCCTAACTTAGAAATGATTCCAACACGGTGACTAAATTTGATAAGTTTTCTTCCGGGTCTGTTTTGTAAAAATCTATGTCTGCATGCCCCCAAGGTAGAGTTTTGGTTGAATTGGGAATTACATAACGTTTATCATCGCTATGTGAAAATGCTACTTTATTTATTATGTTGGTATAAATGTTATGTAATTCACTTCTAAATGTCTTCATCTTTCTTAATATCAAACCACCCCGTTCAACAATTCTTTGGTAGTCTTCCTGATGAAGGTCTTTCTCGGTAACACATTTTTTGATACCTTTGGCTTTTTTAAATTCATTATTAATGGACTTTACATAATAAGCCTTCGCGCCGGTACCATAAAAACTTATTATCGGATCACCAGGAAACTTATCTTTCATTCTACCAACTACAGAATTACTTTTAATTATGTTGAAATTATTAATTTCGGGGTAATTTGATGTATCAAATTTTTCGGGGTTTTCTGATATAGTTTGATAAAAGTTTTCCGTATACACTTTTAATATAAGCGAGTCAGTATCGATGTAAAGTAACGAAGCATCATCGCCAAACTTGGATTTAATAACATTATAATAAAAATCGTATATTACAGTCTTTGATATATCTAATATGGAAAAACCGATATAAATTGGTTTATTGTACAATATTTTAACTTTATTCATATGTATAGCAACAAAGTTCTCGGTAAATATCGAGCTACTATTGAAATTGGGGTGGGATATTAGTGCTCTAGCTCCATTTCTGCCTACACTGTTATCCCAATGTGTTACTAATTTTATATCCTTTCGATTTTCCACATTTTTCATAGTTTTACCAAATATCGCGTTATTGTTTAATTTAAAAGTGTCCTTCGCAAATTTTGTGGTGGCCTTGTTACGTAAATTGGTATTAAAATTAATATACGATTTTAGCCATTTTGATTGCTTAAACTGTAATACTCGATGGGTTTGCATTACCACTAAGCCGTTGGCGATGGCTTGTTTTAAAGTTCTATAGTGTACAATGTTTTTTTTTTTATCTTGTAAATTAGGAATTAATTTCGGCAGTTTAGCGTTTTCTGTTGGCGGTATGATCTTTTTTACTAGAAATGGAAGATTAGAATGTGCATCATGCAACTCATTCGGATAATGCACATCCACTTCCAAAACGTAGCCATGTAAACTATCATCATCAACAGCCATAATATTTAAATCCAGAATTTCGCGCTCGCTTAACCATCGAAAACCACCTTATGGTAATGCTTGTGACATATTATGACTATATAGATTTGTAGCATCAAGGTATGTTATAAATGAAGAAGGTTTTGTTGGGTCATAGTCTGGTAAAAAATATTATTAGCGATGTGCTTCCTTTCTGTACACTGGCTTATGCCGCCGCGTATACCTTTCTTATAAAAATGTATCATGTCTATATCAGTTAAGAGCTCTAACTCTACCTTAGTCATACGCAGCATACAATCAAATGATAAACTTGGAAGGGTATAGTAATGTGCTGGATCAAGTTTATCGAATTTTAAACAATGACTCCGAAATTGCTCAAAAACATCACACAATAGCAACACATCTGATTTTAAATACATGTCCGAATAGTACCCAAAGTTTTACACCCAAACAAACGCCATACTTCTTTTGCTCTTCTATAGCTTTCATCACTAATATGTTCTTCCCGTAAATTATCATAAGATTGATCTTTACTTGGAAGACATGTAGTTTCCATTTTTTCTATAGAGTCAATAAAGCTATAGGGAAAAACACCCTTTTGACGCATCAAATTAAATTGGTTGATATTTGAAAAATATTTCCGCGTTTCAATAAAATCGTCGTCGTTTAAACCGCTGCCTAAATTTTCCAAAGACGTTGACAGAAATTTAAAACTATCAATAAATCGCAACTTTAAATATTTCCTCTTGACTTTTCCACATTTACTATCAAAATAATCGTGCACATAAATGCTTTTGGTAAATGATATGTACTTTTCCTTACTTTGAGCCAAAACACCAATTTTATCCCCATATTTACATAACTCTTTTATAAATAAATGGCTGTCGTAGCCGCTTAAGTTATGAAATATGATAGGGATAAAAGAGGGTAATTTATAATTTAAATTACAAACGGAATGTGCAGCACCAGATCTTTTTGCACCAGTTATGTGACAGTGGTCTCGTACTTTAATCTTACCCTCTTCAAAAGGGCCTTCACATATACCACATATTTTAGCATCATTAAACTCCCTTTTTTCTTCAGGCGTTAACGGTTTCATAGGCTTAATGTCTTTTAAATATGTGTTGTATAGAGCCCTTAAATCACACTCGATACGATCCACAAAGACTTAAGCTGCATTATTCCCACGAAATAGCTCAAATTTCAAAAGTGAGTCGTCAAAAGAGCATTTAATTAAATAAGCAAAAGAATATGGTTCATGTTTAAAACTTTTTACAGTGTAAGAATTTTGTGGGTTTGGTTGTACCGTTTCAACGGGTTTTAAAACAGATTCGAAATCTGCATAAACCACGAATGGAACGCGCATTTGCTTTTCTATACCCTCGAATTTTAAAATATTTTCCGGCACACTCTTTCCAAATTTATCGATTTTTAAATCCACTGAGGGTGTTTGCGTGAAAATGTGGTTACAATCGTAGCTTTGATGTAAAGTTAAAGCTGACGGTGTACTAAAATAAATGAGGCAACCATCACAGAAATATATTTTATGTCGTTGACAACTAATTTGACTTGTAACTAAACGTAATAAATCCCGAATCCAACAATAACGACTCTTTGAACATGTCGTATCACAAAAATGTTCACCGCCATCTTTACTACTACAGTCTTTTGTAATTAACTATAAATTTACATGTCTATCCAACTTTTTTGACGCATACCTCAGCGGACCAATAACTTTATGTATTACTTCATTATTTTCATATTTATATTCCAGACCGTATACGTTAATTGATATGTTGTTCATTTCCTCAAATTTTTTATTGTCACGTAATTTTACTGGAAAATCCATACCTGTTAAATTTAGCACTCTAGAAAAATGGGGGTAGGATGTTTTCTGTGAAGGCGCTGCTCTTGGAGGAAATAATGCCGATGTTACAGCCCACGCAAAGCAAAATTCATCCGGGTTAATCACATTGACGACAGCTCCTTTCTTTTCAATAGAACACGGCAACTTGATGTATGATGAGCCACCCATAGGCATATACTTGTTGATACTAACTTTCAAGTATAAAATTCGCACAAGAGCCCATCCTATAACAAGAAAAATAATATATAAAAATCAGTTTAATATATCGGGTTTTGATTTTTCCATACCTGAATATTTCTCCTGGAACTCTGTCGCCTGCGTTTTTATTCATTCGGTGAAAGAATGGTAAACGGCATCCAAATCACTTTCTACACTAATTATTTGATTAGCAGTGTTGAAGGATTTTTCACTGAATATTTCTTGGGATGGAAGCATGTACTCGCCAACAGCTGTCATGTTAACTTTTAAAGCATGATGCACACGAAATAAATTATTAACAAGTTCCACCACCTTGGATTTAATGTCTGCAAAGAACATTACGTAATTGGAATGCTCCATATCACTGCTAACCCGATAGGTTGCAATTCTCCTTTTAAAGGCACATTCAACGAGTTGCACACCATGACATACCGGCAAACATGAATTATTTTTATGTTGTTGTGTTCGTTTATGCGCTGACATATGATTTATTGGAACATCTACATTACATGTAGCGCAATTAATTACCGGAATCGTCGATGTATACTCTTCAATTCGGAGCCGTTTTCCTCCAGGCACTTCATTAAATCTCGCGGCACACGATTCTCTTTTATGACGTCTCATATTATAACTATTAGTAAACTTAGAGCCGCAATTTTCACAAACATATGCCATGATTTGTCAAATATTAACACATGTACTACCTATACAAGTCAGAGCCAACTGATGAATGAAACTGCCCCATACCTTATATAAAACCATTCAAGGTCACCCCAAACCACGTAACATACTTCAAGGTCACACACCCAAGATGACCCCCCCAACAAAGTCAAGGTCGTCTCGACCAAGGTCAAGGTCAAGGTCGCACACAACCTTGAACACAAGGCCAAGGCCAAGGGCAAAGCACACGTGCACTTTCAAGGTCAATGACAAGAACATGTGGGCGGGGCCAAAGAGGGGTAGGGCAAGGTCAAGGTCAAGGTCGAGGAGTGGGGGGATGAAGAGGATCGGGTTATGTTCACTACAAATATTGTAATTTTTAAAGGTAATAACAAATTCTCAAGAATTCCGAATTCAAGATTTCATATATTATTATTGGACCAGCGGTGCAAAATGTCATACATATTACGTAAAGCGTTTTGAGTCTTTTAGACTTAAAATATGCGATTGGGCATAGACACATTGTGATACTTAATATCAAAAAAACCTAAGATAGTTTAAAATACATTTTAATACGAATTCAGGTACGTGGAATAAACTGTATCACTGGAAACAACTCAATAAAAATACTAAATAGCAAATAGTTCTATAACAATTACTGATATTGGAAAGGCTATTTTTTACGTCCAAACTTGATTAATAGATTCAAATAATGAATGATATTTTCTTTAAGTAGTAATCTATATTATATTATTAATATAAAATTGTTTTATACCACAGGTTCTCTAAATATTTCGTCCCGTAGACAACAAGATAATTTTTACAATCACCTTGAATGTGTTTATGAAAACTAAAACCTTAGTCTGATGAGTAAGCGCACAACGCAGCGAATAGGGAATGGTATGAAAAAGCTTACAAGTTACCTTCTTACTTCTTTTAACTGCGTCAATGCAATAATTGACAGCTGCTCACGGGCTTAATTCTCGAAAATAACTCGTGCACGATAACTTTCGAACTCTTAAATTCGAGTGTAATTAAAAACTAATATTCTTCAAATCTATTCGACAGCGAGTCTCATACGATTTCATATTTTCGACGGTAGGAGTAGGCAATGTCTCGACAAAGAAATAGTTGGTCTTTTTCGCTTAAGCTCCCCATATGGAGAAAAAGAAGAAATGTTTTTTATTGTTTAAAATCTAACCTCTAAATATCCTACACTGTTAAAATAATCTTAAATTTAATGTACATTCTATATTAAGTTTATTGATTTTGTACTTTAAATCGTGAATAATTTACATTTACCTTGAATTTAAAGCAAATTCATTGAAATATCAGTTCGTTATACTTTACACTTGATTAAATGGTATCTTAAATTTCAATAAAGTAACTGAAAAGATATTTCAACTTTTTGTACATTAAAATTGATTCACGTGTACCTTAACATTAAAGGAATTTACACTAATATTCATCAATTTTTTTATGCTGAGGTGTACATGTCTGCCGGTACTGACGGAAAGCAATGAGTTCGAAACCGGTGTACAAATGATGATACACCACCTATGGGAAAAATTTCCACCTTTTCCAGGTAACAGAATTTTTTGATCTTATATTAATGTAGGTGCAATAAATATGTGATTACATATCTTAAATTCAATGAACACTAATTGTATATTTAATGTACAAAGTCACCTTAAGAAGTAATGATCAAACTTTAAATTTATTGTAAGATTACATGAAATTTAATGGAATATATTGATTTAGATTAATGTAAAAATTATTAAATCTAATGCATTACATTAATTGAATTTAGGAAACGGTTTATGAAATTTGCTTCCACACACAAATTTTATGCATTTTTTTTTTGACAGTGCATACTGTTAATGCAAATTTAGTGTACATTCTACATTAAATTTAATGATTTTGTATTTTAGATCGTGAATAATTTACACTTACTTTAAATTTAAAGCAAATTCATTGAAATATCAGTTCGTTGTACGGTAAATTTGATTAAATAGTATCTTAAATTTCAATAAAGTAACTAAATAGATATTTTAACTTTCTGTACATTAAATTAATTCATATGTACTTTAACATTAAAGAAATTCACATTAATATTCAATGTATATTGCATGAGATTCGGGGAGATGACGCAACTTGTATTGAACTTTTTATTTAATATATAGCTTAAAGGAATGAATTTTCTTATGATGGGGTGTACGTGTCTGCCGATACTGATGGAAACTAATGAGTTCGAAACCGGCGTACAGATGACAATACAGTACCTGTGGGAAGAATTTCCACCTTTTCCTGGTAGCAGAATTTTTTGACCTCATCTTAATGTTGGTACATTAATTATGTGATAGCATATCTTAAATTCAATGAATACTAGCTGTATATTTAATGTATATTGTCACCTTAAAAAGTAATGATTAAACTTTAAATTTAACGTATGATTACATTAAAGTTAATGGAACACATTAATTGAGGTTAATATAAAAATTATTAAATTTAAAGCTTAACATTAATTGAATTTAAGAAACGGTTTATGAAATTTGCTTCCAGCACATTTACCTTAAATTTAAGGTAGTTCCTTTTTACAGAGTATGATTTCTGCACAAAAGATTTCTCTGTGTTGTGGCTTAAAACAGGTTATTTTTCTTTTTAATTTTCCTAGTTAGGAAAGCCTTACTCTGCCTTTCATAAATACTTGAAAAATAGTATTGTGTTTTTTTTTCTGGTATAATTACATCGGAACAAAAACAGATCTTAATAAATTTTATTGAAAAGCACCCTGAACTAAAAAGCGGAAAATTTACGCAAAAATCTATTATAGAAAAGGCACAAAATTTTAGCAACAAGTTACTATGGAACAAAATGCTGTTCCGAGGGATTTAAAAACATGGCAAAAGTGGAGAAAAGTAAGTTTATATTATAATTATTTATTTTGTTAGCTATGTTTTCTTGATTCATTTTTTTAAGACAAAAATTTAATAGACTTTATGGAGGTTATTCAGGGTCAGGCGCGGATCAAAGGGGGGGGGGGCGGTGGGGACGATCGCCCCCCACCCCAAGAGCTTTGGGTTCAGGAAAATAGAGCCGATTTTGCCTCTTGTACTATAGTTCATTCAATAACTAGAAAGAGTAATGAATTATTTTTTACCCCTTTTTTCTTGGCAAACTACCTGTGTTCTTTAGTCAGATGTCTTTGACAAAATCTGTTAGACACATATATTTTTCATAGGAATGGGTTAGAAATTTTATAATCAAAAATACTGGTCTAATAATAATGGACTATTAACAATAGATATTTAGAAGTGTGAAGTGTTAAAAAGGATTTTAATCCTTGTCATAGGCGTCACAAGGAAGGTTTATTTTATCACTAAGTATTTATGGCATAGAATATTATTTCGGTAATATATTTAAAATAAAAAGTTTTTATAATATTATTTTATTTTTTATGATTTCTCAATAATTCACATACATTACAAAATATAGGTAATTTTGCTATATTTAATTCAAACTCAGTTGGAGTATTTTTATTATTTTAAATTTTGGCATAGAAACGGTGTTAGGCACATTTAGACTAAAACGTAGTCTTATTCTCTCAAGAAATTCTAAGTTAATTAAATACTTACAAAATACGCATTGTCAAAAATAAAAGAAGAACATATATAAAAAAATAAATTCGTCCAAATAATATCAAAAATTTTTTGGGGCTATCGGTCATTTTGTTATAAATTTAAAACATTTTTAGGTTATGTGACGTTTGACTTTATGTATTTCTTAAACCATCTGCAAAATTTGAATAAAACACTAAAAACTTAATTAATTTTTATATGTTGCAGTTAAAATTAGACCTAATTATTTTTATTTCTATTGCACTGACATCTTAATTTAATTTACTTTATTATATGGAAATTCGATAGCCCCAAAAAAAAATAATATACACATGTTAATTCTACACGCTTAAGACAAAGACACAAATAGAATAATAAAAAAATTAGGGCTAATTGGAATAAAATTAAAGAGTGGAACACACTAAAATAAAAATATATATAAAAAATATATAAACAACATTAAACAATAAAATACAACAGAAACAAAAATTTAAATAATAAATTGTGTTTACACTGATAAACAAGCTATATTTGTTCAAATTAATTATAATTGGAATGTCTTGAGATTGAGTTTCCACATTTTTTATCTTTTATTGTATGGATTTTTTTCGATTTTCCGCAGTAACTTTATTCAAAAAAAACTTTCAAAAGTTCACTTAAATTTCTAATTTTGTAAGTTGTGTTATTTCTAGCAGCTCTACCTATTACTTGAGAGAGCTTTCCTTCTCCAACAGACAGTTTCGTGACGATCTGTAAAAACAGATTTCCTATCTGGTTTTTCCCAGCAAAAATTAAGTTCTCTGAGCAATTTCCAGAACTCGGTTCTTTTGATTTCAGGTAAATCCCGATCTTCATTGATTTTAATTAGAATTTTTTCGACGGTTGGGATCTGTTTCTCATAACAAAATGTATGTACAACTCCTTTTATTGCAATTTACATCTCTTCTTCCAACGAGGTTTTTTGTCTGCCTGTGATCGAATGTGGCTTGAGAGTACAAACAATTCCAGAGGTTTTTTCTCCTTCAGTATTCGATACATAGTAGATTTTCCAACTTCTGTCATGTTGAAACACACCTCAATAGAGCTTTTAACATTATTATCTAGATATTGATATCGTAAGGCATCATAAACATTCATCGTAATAAGTTTGTCGTTGAAGAAAAAATATCCTGGTTTAACGATTTTGGAATAAATATAGAGGTGGAAGCCATATCTTTTGGGTATCTCACTAATCTTAAAGAATATATAAAAACAAGCGCAAACAAGATAAATTACTAAGGGCCCACTGTAAGGTGTACTTTGCTCATTGACAGAAATTAAACTGAACTACCAGAAATTTTTTTGTGGTAGTAAATTTATAAAAGCTTATAATATTTAAATATAATTAAATAATAGATTTACGGCAGTCTTCAGTTAGTTACGGCACTGGAGCAGGTACGTGGGTTCAGGGTAGACAATAGAAATTTATTTCTATAATTTTAGTTTTGTTACCTACACTGTAAAAAAACTTTATATTAATTTTGAGGTATACTGCTGGAAGGAAATTTCGTAAACCGTTTCTTAAATTTATTTAATGTTAATGCACTAAATCAAATAATTTTTACATTAAATCTAATGTAATTTTACCAATAATTTCAGTGACTTTTTTGAAATTTAAGGTAACATTCAATTAAATTTAATGTACATAGCTTTAATTTCAAAGTACATGTAAGGTTTTTTTAACGATGTACAAATAACCAATATAACTGTAATTCGCTTTTACAATATATGCCTAATAAAATATCGAACCTTAGATTAAAACTGTAAACACATTAAATTTTTTGTTTGCCAATTTTTTTTCCAAACTATTGCCATTCTGTTATTATATTTGGAATGGTTGTAGAACTGAAAATATTTATATAAATTTGATTCTATCGGCAAATGGTTTGAAGCTTAAAAGTTTATAACATTTTTAATACCATTTTTAGAAATGGCAAGATTTAAAAAATAATACGAAAGCAAAGGGTGTTATAATAAAACGTTACTAAAGTAAGACAGGTGAGGGCTCTTCACTTCCTCCGAACGATGATCTAACACCACAAGAAGAAGACATTTTAAGTTTTAGCAGCAAAACTGCTGTTGAAGTCCATGAAGGAGTATATGAATCCAGTGCAGATTATGAATATACTAATTTTAATGAAGAAGAAGATGGGAACATACAAAAACTAACGAAAGAAAAGAAACATTTTTGAAGGTAACAATAGACTTTTAAGTTTTAAATATATTGATAATTAAATACTTTCCAATATTTACACTATTAAATATGTTGAAAATGAAAAAAAAAACAAATATCATTTTAATGTATTGGACTATTGATTTGAAAGTTCCTTGATATCATCATTTTTAAAATAAATTATAAATTCTATACAATCAGCAAAATCTTTTATAGGCGACTTGAGCTACCATAACAATATAAGGATGTAAGAGTTATTCCAGGTTTTAATACATTTTCAAACTTGGTGTAACTTCCCAATTTAACTTAAAATTAAAAGAATAATTTTTTAGCACGATAGAGATGCATAGCATCAAAAATATATCTTTTCAAATCTTCTAGCTACTAATAAATACCCTTTTTGGCTTTTTAGCTTCAAGTACTAACGCCATGACAGATAAAGGCGAAGGAATAAAATGAGTCAATGAGGAAAAAAAAATTCTAGTCAACACAATAAAAAAATTGATGAAAGAGAGAAGTCGAGAAGTACAGGCTAAATATTACGTTAACGAAACAAAATATTTATAATACAAAAATTCTTTAACCTCACGCAATATAACATTATTCTAAACATAAACACTTGTGAATTTCATGCAACTTTCACTCATTCTACTTATTTTCTGTACGCAACGCTTATCAGTCTCAATGCAATTTTCGCATAGCCAACTTTACAAGCCTGTACGAAATGATGCTCCACTCCGATTGATCTCCAGTTACTGAGTCTACTGCCGTGAAGAATGCCTGTCAGTCGTTTTATGATATCTTAAATTACAACTTTGCTGTTTGTATATCTTGTGAATTGCCCAGACGAAAGCGTTTTCCCCCTTGGTTTACGGGTGAACTGATTATCAACATCTTCAAAAAGGAGAAGCTGCGTCGACATCTTCAAACTCATAAAGCTACTTATTACCTGAAAAATACAGGACTTTGCTTAAGTTAACAAATTTACAGTCGCAGTGGGCCTACGAGGCCTTTACAGGAGACGCTGAGCAAAATATAAACAGTGATCCTTCTAATTTTTGGACTTTCGTACAAAGTAAAAAAGCTGAGTCACGCATTCCAACTATAATGAATTACGAGAACCATCTATTTCATGGGCCTCATAATATTGGCTCAGCGTTTGCGGAGTATTTCAAGAGTGTCTACACTTAAAAAAAGCCACATCTGGTCCAGATGGTGTTCCTAGTTTTCTGGTGAGGGACTGTTCCATTGTTCTGAGCGCTCCCCTTTGTCATATCTTACAAGTGATTTTGAAGAACGGGGTTTTTCCATAGGTCTGGAAGATTGCCAAAGTCTGTCCTATTCTGAAAAAAGGTAGTTGAAAACTACTAAGGTATTACAATCTTACATAATTTTTCCAAGATCTTTGAGATGATCTTTCAGAAACATCTATTTCCTAAAATTCAAAATCGATTACCGACTGACTAACATGGCTTTTTTTCTAAAAGATCATGTATGACTTACGTTTGCATAATCAGAAGTCAAGTCGATGATTTCCATAAAGCTACTCACATAGTCTTACAGAAAGCTTCTATTCTATTTGGCCCCTGCTTACGACTTTGTTTTTCTCTTGAAGTACTACTTGTTTAATCATAGTTAGTTTGTATAAATAGAAGAATACAAATCTGCTAGGTTTACCCTAACGTCAGGTGTTCTCTAGGGTTCGAACTTGGGGCCACTACTCTTTAACATATTTATAAACCATCTTGTTTCTCAGTTGGACTGCCACAGACTGGCCTATGCTGATGATTTAAAAATATTTCAACGCATTGATTCTATTGCAGACTGTTTGTCAATTTAGGCCAGTATTGATATGATCAATGGTATGTAGCTAATAAGCTGGATGTTAACATCTCTCAATAAATGAATGAATGAATGAAAAAGAGGTGGTGATACTAGATCATCGATGCCTAGGCCTATATTGGGCCCTTTATATCCCACCATATCTGCAGGTTATTCAAGGCCGAGCGTCTTTGCGAATCCAAGCAGCCTCGTTAGTTGAAATTGCCTAACTGCTTCCGGTAACGAAACTGTATCTCCGAATTTTCTCTGTCTCAGTCTGTTAAGTGCTGGACACTCTCTGAGAACATGGTCAACAGTTTCATCCTCCATCAAAAACCATCTGCAGGTCCGGTCACCTTCGACACCGATTCTATAAGATGGCCCCTGAGGTGACAATGTTCTGTCAACAATCCTACCACAATTCGCAGCTCTTTCCTTCCCAAGGAGAGAAGCTCTTTAGTACGCCGTGCGCTAGGCCCAGTTATATGTCCCTTAGCACACCTCATTCTAGTAGCTCCCCTCCACGATTCAATAAATTTGCTTTCCAGCAATGATTTTAATTTCCTTTTGCCAATTGCAATTGGGACAGGTAATATTGGTTGGGATCCATACGGTTCGGTCGCCGAACCCAACTTTGCCAGACGGTCCACTTCCTCATTCCCGCGTATGCCCGAGTGGCCCGGGACCCATACGAGTCTGATTGTGTAGCCTTTCCTTGTCATTGCCAGTACATCCATGTGCACAGACACCAATCGCGAAATCACGACACTGGACTGCAGTGCCAATATCGCAGCCTTACTGTCAGAACATATATTTATTACTCTATTCCTGTCTATGTCCCTCTTAAAGAGATGGTCACCTTGCAGAATAGCATAAATTTCCGCTGTGAAAATTGTCACACATTGTTCGAGATCGTGGTAATTTCTGACTCCTGTGCTCCTGCCGAGTATTCCTGCTCCAGCTCTTTCATCTTGTTAAGATCCATCAGTATACCAGCAGGATCCATTTTTCGGAAGATTTTGTTCCCCCCCCCCGCATGGCAAGGCATAAATATCTCCAGGGAGAGGTTGGGTTTTAAAAGCAACGTCATGTAGTCTGTCCGCATGGGGAGTGATGGACACCTCTTCACCGCGCTTTCCCAGATACCTGAGTCGCCGCCTGTTCCAATTTCAACTGAGACGATAAGCAGTCTTCAGGGCTTCGTTCTCTATATATAAGTGAAGAGGAGGCAGCTTCACCCGGACTTTCAGAGCCCTGGTGGGAGCAGTCCTCATCGCACTCAATATTCCCACACAAGCCATTCTCTGAACTTTGTCAAGTTGAAGAATGTGTTTGCGCTTTGTTGTACTACGCCAGTATACTCTCAGAAAAAAAATCATGTTCGGTTTAATTATCATATAAATAGTTCTATCGTTAATAGATGCTATACTGTGGGGAACCTGGATGTCGTCTTCGATGCGAGTTTCTCTTTTATTCCCCACATCGATCAGATGGTGGCTAGCGCATTTCGAACATTGGATTTAATGCCGCGAAACTACAAATCTTTTTCTATCATAGCCACTTACAAACTGCTATATTATAGTTACGTAAGATTGAGGCTAAACTATGGATCAATTGTGTGTTCTCCCATATACAATTGTCATGACCTTGCCATAGAGGCCATCCAAAGGATACTTCTAAAATATTTAATGTTTAGAGAGGACAATATTTATCCTCCGTGAGGTTTTAATCATGACCACATTCTCGAAAGATTTAAGGAACTGCCATTGGCTGTACATCGTAATCTCCAATCCAAGTCATTTCTCTATAAGCTTCTGAACGCGAAGATTGATTGCCCGCTTCTGTTACAGCAACAATCATTTCACGTTCCCCGTGTTGATGCCAGGCATCCACTAGCTTTCCTCAATGTCCCATCTACAAAATGTGCAACAACTTTAACAATCTACCAACTATTATGAAACATCTGTGCGAGATGTCTGGATATCCTTTGTACTTGCTACTTTGCTGTGTATATGGATAGTTTATGAGAATACTGTATGTCTACAGCTTCGAAAACCGAGATTCTCATGGATGGTGAATTGATTTTAAATGGGTTAGCTTTAGATTCACTGTAGCTTTAGTTAGTTAATTTATTTTATTCCATTAGCTTGTTTATCTATTTTTGAATTTTCTGTAAGAATAGATGAAAAATGTAAATTTTTATTTAAGAAAATTTATTTCATCTATATATTCATTTATTTATTATTTAAGTATAACATAATTACGTAGTAAATTTCCATTGTAAGCTATTTATGTAATTTTCCGTTTTTTTTTTGTTATCGGTAAACTTTCTTCTTCTTTGTTGTTATTAAAGATGATATTTAAAATACGGGTGTCTCAAAAGAAAGTTCACATTTAAAAAATCGATTTAAAAAAAAGTCAGGACTTTATTGAAAAAATGTTTATTACATATTAAAATACATTGTTTGGGAATTTATTTTTTAAAAATGATATCGTCCAAATGTAATCCGTTGCGCTCACGGCATTCATTTAATCGAGCAATAAAATTGCCAATGACGGTATTCTCCGTGATGTCTGCCATTTCGTTGCGGATATTTTCTTTTAATTGTGCCAGGGAAGTCAGTTTGTTGGCGTAAACTTTTGATTTGACATAACCCCATAGGAAAAAGTCCATAGGTGATAAATCAGGACTGCGTGGAGGCCAACTTATGTCACCTTTCTTTGAGATCAATTTGCCAGGAAAAATTTCACGCACTCGTGGCAGAGACATATTGGACGTGTGTGAAGTTGCTCCGTCTTGCTAGAACCATGTTCTTTGGTAATAGCCAGGAAAATTTTGCAGTTCAGGCACGAAGAAGTCGTCTAACATCTCCACATACCGCTCTGAAGTCACTGTTACTGTGTGTTCCCTTTCATCTTCAAAAAAGTACGGGCCGATAATTCCTCGCGCCGACATCGCAGCCCATACAGTCACTTTCGGCGAATGTAGAGGTTTCTGATGTTTGTGTTTTGGATTGTTTGCACTCCAATAGCGGCAATTTTGCTTGTTTACATGACCATTAAGATGAAAATGTGCTTCATCCGAAAAAAAGATGTTGGTAAACCTTGAAAAGCGTTCAGTCATCTGGTTTACGAAGTCAAGCCTCTGACCAGCATCCTGAGGCTTCAATTCTTGCACCAACTGAATGTGATAGGAGTTCAGCTTTAAATCTTTGTGTAAAATGCGGAATAATGATGACCTATGCACATTTAAAGCAACAGCACGCTTACGAATCGAAACGTTTGGGTCGTCACGAACAGACTGAGTAACACTCTCTACGTTTTCGACCGTTCTCGAAGACCTCGGACGCCCGGATTTTAGTTTATCTAGTGATGAACCGGCCTCTTCAAACTTCTGGACCCATTTTCCAATAAGCCGAGCGCTTGGCGCATCATTTAAGTGACGAATATGTCGAAAATTGCAGAATTTTCTACGCGCTACAGTCGCCGAATTACCATTTTTGTAAAACTCACGTACGCACAAAGCACGGTCCGCTCCCGAGAAACGCTCCATAGCGACTAAATTCCCAAGAGCCAGGCTACCGATTGACGTACCCCCCGCGCCGCTCGGAATAGTTGCGTTCACGCAATAAGCAAAACAAATGTGTACTTTCTTTTGAGACACCCTATATTATCATTTTCGAGGCTCGTTTAAGAAAATTTAGTGTAAAGCTCTGTTATAAATATTCAGGGAAGTTAATTTCATATTCAAGAACATCAGAAAATCATGCTTCTCTCACTAATTATGTTAACCGGTTAAGTATTGTGTATATGTAGAAAAATCCATGTAAATAAAATTTCAAAAAGTTTGGTAAAAAATCAAAAAAATTGGAAATTTCACCCCAAACCTTTTTTTTACCCTTCGGAGGTGACAAAATAAAAAAAATACAATGGCCATCGAATCAGATATAAAAAAAACCTTCATATCCATAATTTAAAAAACTTTGGTAAAAATTTAAATAAATGGTAATTTCAAAATCTATTTTTCACCCTTTGAGATATCATATCAATAAAATAGACGCGGAACTCGATTGAGTTACTCAAATAACCTCTATACACCAAATATGATATGATTTCGTACATTATTTGAGGCTACCAGTTTTGGGACGAATAGTAAATAAAACCTGTACGTTTAAAATGGAATTATTTTATTTAGTGTGCGAAAATCCATTGTATACCGACCTTGAAAATACGATTTTTTTGTATAAAGTAATTTTAAAATTATTTTTATCTAAAAGCACAACTATCGTAACGTAAAAATATGTCTAATCATGTCAGAAACTATGACACGTGTCAAGACCAAGCATAGCTATACGGCTGGAAGGAATTCCAAGCCGCCCCCTATTCGTTCTTTCAACCTTTTTTTCACGTCTCTCCAATGTCGTTTGTTTCTTAATTGTAATAAACAAAACTGCGATTGTTTGAAAAAAAATCCTAACTCGGCCCTTATTAATCCAAAAAAATTTTTTTTTAATCTTCATCTTTGAAGACAGTTATTTGAATTTTTAAATCTCAGCAAAAATTATCCGATTTACTATTATAAAATATCCTTTTTTTCGGAATTATGAGGACTTAATTAAATAATTGATATGCAAAAAATGGGCCATTTTGAGAGTTTATTGGCCTTTTTACAATAACAAATAAACGAAAATGGTCACACAAAAGTAGGTTTTTAAAACCTCTACAACTTTTATTTTAAATTTTTTTTCCAAAATGCGTTCCTTGGCTTGTAAATTCAAAAAACCTGTTTTAGCCAAATTTGACAACCTATTTTTTGCTGTAACATTTTATGTTAGGTTTATTTTTACATTGCCCCCAACACCCCTAGATAGGTCTTATCCATGTCGGAATTTATGTCAAAAACAGCACTAATTTTTATCTATGATTTTTACTATATTTATATCCTTAAAAACGATCCAGTCCCACCTTTGAACAACATTGAAAAATGTAAAATTTTTAATCCGGTATATTGGATTCAATATATTGAATTTTGAAAAATAACTTTAAATTCATAATTTACACTCTCAAGAACCTATATCAGTTTCGGAGAAAATCGAAAGATGTAAAATTTTTAGGACGCCATATTGGATCCGTCGGACTGAATTTTTTAAAAATAATTTTGAATTCATAATTAACACTAACAAAAATCTCTTAATAGTGATTTTGGACAAAATCGAGAGATGTAAAATTCTTAATACTGACTACACAGGAGATTCGCTATTTAATTCCGGTCAACTTGCGCCAGGCAGTTTGTTACAGTGGAGAACTACAAGCCAGGAGTCACTTTTGCATGTTAATCACTGCTTACTAATTAATATTCCCTGAAATATAAAATGGGCTAGGTAATAAAATAAATAGTTCTAAATATAACATCCTTTATTACATACTTTACAATGGTCTAAAGCTAACAAACAACACACAGATGGACGGAACTATAAGATGAGATTATGCTCTCGAATAACGTTATTTACTGAGCGGTACTCTATGATAATTTTCAGGAGGAGGTACGTTATCGGCGACTACATTTACAGTACGTGATGATACGCTAAACGATGGTTGTAGCGTCAGCAACGATAACAACGATCGGCGACTACGGACGACAGATATTATACGTCGCTAACAATTACACTGATTTACATATGTTGGTAAACAAGTTTCTGGTCACTATGGAATAATGGATGCTAGTCTGGCCGTACTTATAGAGTCTTCGGTAGACTAATAGGGAAAAGATGGTGATGAGTAGGTAAATGTCACATTCCCACTAGCCTGCCCCAACTGTATTACTAAACCAATAAGGCACGGTCTATCAGATGCTCCCGGGTCAGCAGGTCTATGCAACCTTGATTGAAATAATCGCAGCTGTCAATACTGTCATCCACCAGAATATCTGGCCAATCAGAAAATTCAAATAAAATTTAAATCCAGGAATTTGAATTAAACGATTTGTCAATTTATTTAACCAATCATGTCGTTGCATTCTAGCTCAAAGATGGCAACCCTTTTTCCCATTTCGCGAAGCCGCGTTTATTATATCGTAGTTGGGAAAGTTTTAGTTGTCTTTTTTCGGCAATTAATTTGTGTTGTAATAAGAAAATATGGTAGGAACTGCTAATAAGATATTTTAAATACGTTTTGGTAAGTATAAATCATTTTTTTTTTGTATATTCGTAATGAACAGTGTTTTCACATGAAGTTTCTTAAACACGGTGATAATATTTTATGGTATATAAATGTTTTTTCAGAAAAAATGAGTCAATATTGTTATATTTTACCGCAATATAATTTTAACATAGTAGTGTCAGTTTTAAGGTAATTACTTACTACACCAATATCATTGAACAAGAGAGTTTAAACTTTAGGCTCAGTGTAAAAAATTGCAAGATTTTTTATAAGGAATAATAGTTTATTTTGTATAAAACGACAAAAATATTAATTTAGATTTTTACTGTGGGATTTTAGTGGTTGAGGCTATGCCTAATAAAGTATAAGAGTAGTAATGTTTATAAGAGCTATAGCAACAATTTTTCGATTTTTAAAGTAAATATACTATTTTTTATTTATATGATTATTATATTTACAAAATAAAAGAACGTAAAAATTAAAAGGGATATGGGGCATATTCACCACTTTTCCACCATTACGCTATATAATTAATTCAGCTCTATTTTTTATTTGTTATAGGTATATATTGACTTTTGTACCCGATTTGTGATATGTATATATATATATATATATATATATATATATATATATATATATATATATAGATATATATTCATTTCGTTAACATATAAGATGATTTTACTCAATTTTTCTTTTGTGTCATGTTAAATGTCGACTGAAGTCCACCATGATCTAAGGACCTGCACCTGAATAAGTCCTCCACCTCATGTAGATTTTTATCTGTACGCTGATTGCGACATCCACTATGACTTTACATTTGTGCAGTGCCAAAGAATTCAAGTTTCTTTTTGTTTTTAAAGATATTTTATTTTTTCTATATAATTATTTAAAATATATTTTATATTATTATTTATGTTGTTATATAGGACAATATTTTTCCTAAAGGCAACTAAAAATTATTATTATATTTTTAAAGAACTTTTCTTTTATTTTGCTAAATACAATATGCTTTTAAATGTGGAGATTTGAGACAATCAGAGCAAAGTTGTGAAAATTAGTTGCTTGCCCTGGCTCTTTTGAGTTTCTGTATTTCATCAGCGATGCACATAATATGTATATTAAGCAGTAGATCTTATATAATTATTCTGTTTTTGTTCTTTAACATGAAACAATATGTCTCTTAAAATTTATATTTTTGTTTTCTGGTATTTATAGGTAACCTAAAAAGCTTATATTAATTATAAACATTTGTTGTTTTCTTGAGAAAAAATATTTTTTGGTTAATGTATATTTTTGAAAATATTATTTAATTTTGTTGCATTTATACATGGTTTTAAATGTGGACATCTGGGTAATTTAGGACAAAGTTGTGAAATACTTGGCTTTGCTCTGACTGTATTTATGACTAGACTCTTCATATAATGTGATTTTTTAATCAATTAAAGGAATTCAGTTTTTCATTTATTGCAAGATAGCAAGGCATTAACATTTATTACTTTTTGTAAGTTATCAAGAAAACCTATATGTCAATAATTTTACAAAAACTAGATTGAGATTATTATTTCTTTGTTCACATACTGACATCGTTATTAAAAATGCTTTATATTTGTATATGTAACAAAACATATTTGCTGAAATTTATAGAACCCTCCTATTATCGATTTGTTTCTGTTGTATATTTTTTTTTGTTTAACATATCACATTTTCTCAATAAATTTTGTAAAACATACCTTAACCTTTACAAAAATATGATGGTGTGATAATCTTAACACTTTCAAACTATTAATTTCATAAATTTAAATAGTCTTAAAATTAAGATGGTTTTGATTTTCTTAATATAACTTCGAAATACAATATATTGAAAAAAGAATATATGAAATCAAAAACAATTCAAGAGAGAGTTTGTTAAAACGTACATAGCAAAAATATTTTGTTTATAATAATTTAAATAATAATTTTTGCAAGTTTTGACCCATTCATCAGGATTGATATTTATAAATATTTAAAAAATATAAATCTAATAAATCACTATTTTGTATTATTTCCCTGAACAAGTTTTTTTTTTATGTGATATATTAATATTTTGACGTTTTATGCTTTTGTTGTATGTATTTCTGTTAACAAACTTTTTTAATACTACAAAAGTAAAAACGTCAAAATATTAATATTCCTTAATAAATAAATAATAATTTCCCTTGTGCGTATTAGTTATAACACTACCATTGGGCCCGACACCATCGATTTTTACGTCATATCCGTTTTGGCCAATTAGCACGTCCATAACGTTTCTTATATTTCGTGTTTTGTGCGAGTCAGTATAGTTACCTTTCGGCTACGCATTTTGTTTTTCGGGTAGAGAACAAGCAGTTCTCCTCAAAATGACTGTGCACTCAACTCTTTATATGGTCGATCGGTCTCTCCACTGCGATGCTAGACATTTGTGGTGTAGGAGATTCACGCACGCAGCACAATATTTTATTATTTTCCGAAAATTCCATTTCTCCATATGACGCGGGGAAACTATTTTTTAACGGCAATGCCCAAGTCTTGAACGTTATATTTCCCTAAGAATTATATTTTTTTGATGTTCAGTAAACGGATTAAAACTCGGTAAGCATACTCATGCTCACAAAAATTAATAAGTGCGTTAGCATTTTAAGTCTCAAGCTTAATCAAACTTTAACAACTTAGAGTACGAAAGGAATGGAGTTTGTAGCTGATTTTAATACATTGTCATAGAAAATTTTCGAAAAATTTTCCGTAAATATTTGGAATGTTCAAAGTAACTTTCATAGGATAACAGCCAGAAAATAAAAAAAAACGGAAGTTGTTAAATTCAATTAACAACTTTTTTTATTTTCATGCTGTCTGTATATCGTGGTTCTGGCAACTCGTCTTATTTTCTATGATTTTCTCTTAATATATATAAACGTGAAGTAGGAATGTGTTTCTTCTTGTCCAATGCAATGGTTAGTGCAACTTACTTCAGTTTTAAATTTGCTATTTGTTTATCACGTGAGTCTACACTGTAGTATTTAGGGTGTTTTTGCCGGGTAGCTATGTTATTTTTAAAGTTAGCGGGATACGGTTTTCGCGAAACAGTGCTATGGTGCTATGCAATGGTTAGTGCAACTTACTTCAGTTTTAAATTTGCTATTTGTTTATCACGTGAGTCTACACTGCAGTATTTAGGGTGTTTTTGCCGGGTAGCTATGTTATTTTTAAAGTTAGCGGGATACGGTTTTCGCGAAACAGTGCTACTGCGCGTGAAACAAAAGATTCCGCAGTCAGAATTTTCACAGCACTCTTAGTTTTTCAGATATAGGGGATATTTGAAAATTTGCCAAGTGTTCCACGCTTGTTTCGGTTATCTTCTTAAGTATCGAAAAGGTAAATATTCATTTAAATAAAGTTTTTCACATAAAATTTAGTGGCGTCGTTAGTTTTTCTCTAAGTACTACTATTTATTAGATATAAATCAAACTTGTTTTTTTTTATTAAATACCCTGTATATTCATCGACCGTTAGATTTCGCTTACTAAGACCTTGTCAACGATCTATATGTATGTGTGTATGTGCGTGGAGTTGGGGGTCTGCATACTACGACCTGGTAGATCTATTGTGCCCCCTATTGTTCCCAGTCGTAAGAGTTACCTTATCGGCTAGAGCAAGTACTCCTGTCTTATTTTCCTCAGGAACTTAGGGTGTTGGATGGCTTCAAAATGGGTAGCTCCCCTTCTTCGATTTGGTGTATTCCCAAGAACCGCATTCTAAGGTTTTCTAGAGTGCTGCACTCTGAAAGGATATGAATAGAGGTTTCGTCCTCCTCTTCACAGAATCTGCACTTGTCTCTTTCTACCGATACGAGTTTCTTGAGGTGTCCCTTCAGGTGGCAAAGCCCCGTTAGCACCCCTGTCAGAATTCTGAGTTGATTTTTAGATTCCTTGAATCTCTTCTGGTCGTATCTTCGCTTGTCTCAATCGTTGCAGCTCCGTCCAATAATTAGATCTCCTGCTTTCTCATTCTATCTTTAGTCCTTCCAGCATTATGCTGCTACTGATTCCACAGAAAAGCTCTAGCCTCAACGATATATAACATTTGATAATTCTATTTTCGTTTAAGCCACTAAATTATACTTTTTAGATTATATTTTTAATTTTTAGGAGGCCGTGGAAATTAAATCAAGCCATTATATTTTCTTTTTCTGGCTTAATATTTTCCAGTATTTGTAAATAACGACCTCTGGTGAGATTTTTTTCATATATGTAACATTTATTTATAGATTCAAGAATAAAGCAAGAGACGCTGAACCCGAATCTTCCCTGTCGTTCGCGAGGAAATATATTGTTATGGCTTTCTTGTGACCAATATATGTTACCTACACTGCTAATAAAAATTTGGTAAGAACATATGACTTTTTTCTTTAAATTTTGCAAATACTAATTACAGAAAATGACTTATCGTTGTGCGTCTCCAAAATGCAAATTGTGTACGAGTTTAAATTTAAATGCACTCCTACTTCATTTTAAAGCCGATGAAACAAAGTTGGCGGGTTATTTTCTGTTCTTGTCCAAACAATTACTTCCCGGATTTCTTATTGTGGCTTATTGTAAACTTTTAGCCACGTCTTGAAGAATGTACTGAAATTTATTAAATTACTTTTAATGCCGTTAAATATCGCTTTATGGGGTTGCTTGCTTTCCAGATACCTATATATAATAATATATAGAAGAATATAAATTTTAATGGTGCACATGCCTGTCTAAATGCATTTGCGTAATTTTATAACAATCCTAATTACTGTAGGGGATTGAGACAAAGCGTAATTAATGGACTGTTTGTAGGTTGGTTGCGGATATGAGAAATTATACAAATAATATGAGAATACAAAATAAGGCGAAAGTATGACACAAATACGAAAATAGCCTACTTTGTAGCCAAAATCACTTCACTAACCTCTTCCTGGTGGTGACCAGGATAATCCCATGCTTCACAATACAGAAACCAGGAATCGGGAACACTGCCACTATATTTTGGAGTAGTTTTTGAGGCGAGAGTTAATATATTTGAGAGCAAAACGATAACCTTTTCGATAAGGTGAGGGACGTGCTCTGTCTTTTTTTTACATTTGTCCAAATGCACGAGGGCCAGTAAAATGTGTCACGTGTAAACGCGAATAAAATTATACTAAAAAGTAATGAAACCCAAACAATTACATTGTATGAAACAACAAAGCATATCATATTTGTCGCGATTTTCAAAGGGCTCATTTGCAGTTATAATATAGGAAAATAAATAACTGAATTATATATCACACAATGACAAAATAATAAACGCACTATGAATAATACATAATAATAAGTTGAAAATTGATCAGAAGTAGATATACAAGCAAAAGCCTTATAATAATATGAGACTTTGACAGTCGCATTTTGAAAGTTTTTTTTTTGAATTTGGTTTTTCACGGCATCCTACAAAAATTAAAACATAAAATAAAAAGTATACTTTAATGGCTTAAAGAAAAAAAAAAGAATTATAAGTGTTATATATCGTTGAAAATTCCTTAGTATGTGGAAACAACGATCTTTGAATATACGGGATGTTCCATTAAAAAAACGCAAGTTTGATTTACATCTAAAGTAGTAATTAGGAAGAAACTAACGACGCCACTGAATTTTACTTGTTAGATAACTAAAAAGATAATCGAAATACGAGAAGCATCCCAAAATGGCAAATTTTATAAAAAAAAAACTTTGTATCTAAAAAACTAAGAGTGGTGTGAAAATTCTGTCAGCGGCAACTTTTGTTTTACGCATAATTAGCACCACTTCGCGAAAACCGCATTCCACTATCTTTAATAAAACTTTTATAAAAAAATTGAACCGACTTCTAAAAGTGCGCTAAAAAGTGAAAAATAACCAAAAATTTTTATATGAAATTGAACTTTTTGAAGTCGGCGCCAAACTAATACCTGACAAAATGTGATTTGCATAAACAGATTAAAAATACTTTATTTGTAATTGCTTTCTTACCATAATTTGTATATATTAGTAGTTATTTATTTCGTGTACAAATAATTTGGCGCCGACTTCAAAAAGTTCATTTCATATAAAAATTTATGGTTATTTTTCACTTTTTAGCGCACTTTTAGAAGTCGGTTCAATTTTTTTATAAGAGTTTTATTTTTCTATTTTTAGTTTTAGAATTCATTATGATATTCATAAATTATTTGAACTAAGTACTAATCGAGATTAGTGTACCTCGCAATGACTCCAAATTGGCAAAAAAGTACCCATTTTATCTAAAGTTGTAAATCACCCTAAAATGAACCACTAAAAATTCTTTAGTTCTTAGAGTTTTCCAAATACCAATCAAATGGGGTCAAACGAATATTTAGTCAGTCATAGAAAATCCACTATCTTATTTTCAAATTAATTTTAGATTGGCAATATAGGCCCCAAATACCAATCAAATGGGGTCAAACGAATATTTAGTCAGTCATAGAAAATCCACTATCTTATTTTCAAATTAATTTTAGATTGGCAATATAGGCCCCAAAACCTTTCAATATCGATATTTAAAAAAAATAAATTCATTTTTTATCCACCATATTGGATATGCCATATTGAATTTTTAAAAAATAATTTTAGATTCGTCATGTGTGACCCCGAAAACTCTCCCGTACCAATTTTGGTGAAAATGGGACAAAATTGATTTATTTTGTCCGCCATATTGAATCCGCCATATTGAGTTCTTTAAAAATAATTTCAGATTCTTTATGTGAGGCCCCGAAAACTTCTCCATACCAATTTTGGAGAAAATAGGACAAACTTGATTTTTTTAGTCCGCCATATTGGATCCGCCATATTGAATTTTTTAAAAAATTATTTTATATTCGTCATATGCGACTCCGAAAACTCCCCCGTACTAATTTTGGAGAAAATCGGACAAAAACGATTTTTAGTCGGCCATATTGGATCCGCCACACTGAATTTTTAAAAAATTATTTTAGATTCGCTATATGCGACCCCGAAAACTCCCCCGTACCAATTTTGGAGAAAATCGGACAAAATTAATTTTTTTGTCGGCCATATTGGATCCGCCATATGGAATTTTTTAAAAATTATTCTAGATTCGTCATATGTGACTCCGAAAACTCCCCCGTACCAATTTTGGAGAAAACCGGACAAACTTGATTTTTTCGTCCGTCATATTGGATCCGCCATATTGAATTTTTTTAAAATTATTTTAGATTCGTCATATGTGACTCCGAAAATTCCCCCATACCAATTTTGGTGAAAATCGGACCAAATTGATTTTTTCGTCCGCCATATTGGATCCACCATATTGAATTTTTTAAAAATAATATCAGATTCGTTATGTGCAACCTCGAGAACTCCCCCACACCAATTTCTGAGAAAATCGGACTAAATTAAATTTTTTTGTCCGCCATATTGGAGCCGCCATTTTGAATTTTTTAAAAATAATTTCAGATTCGTTGGGTACAACCCCGAAAATTCCTCCATACCAATTTTGGAGAAAATCGGACAAAATTAATTTTTTTGGTCGCCATATTGTAAGCGCCATCTTGGATTTTACTGCACCAATTTCATCTAAAAAAATATGGGACCACCACAGCAACTTCCTTTACATAACGTAAAAAATTTTATTCAAATCGGTGCAGCCGTTCCGGAGTAATCGGTGTACATACATAAAAAAAAAAAATACATAGTCGACGAATTGAGAACCTCCTTCTTTTAGAAGTCGGTTAAAAATAAAGGAGCTACCCGGTAAAAACAACGAAATCCGGACACCCTATACAATATTATGGAATTTTAGTGGTTTTGTAGAATTCCTCTTTTGGTTACAATAAAGAAGTAGCACCCATGGTGGAGATTGCTCCAGTATAGTATATAGATCTATTAAGAAATTATTCAATTCTTGATTACCCTTCTATACGATGAATAGTCTTCAACAGATTTCAGCCAGACATTCAGTTTCACTCTAGCCGTTTTTAGGGTTTCAAACCATTTGTAGGCCATGACTGAAGAAAGCCAAGAATCCATCAGGATCTTGTCTTCCTCGGCATCGCTATTGGAGAAGCAACTCAATCAAACGTCATGCAAGTAAATAAAAATACACTCAATATTAATACGACAACTATTTTTAGTGAATATTTTTTCTTTATCGAACAATAACTGTGGGCAAAATCACATTTTTATTGAATTAATTACACTGTTTGTTTGAAGGTTGTAGACAATGTTGAAGATTGACTAAAATGTGGTTATCGGACTTGCATTGTCTTTATTTTTATTTATTTTTATGACGGTTCGATTACGTTGAATCTCTAATCGTTATCAAGTATAAATTGAATGTTTTGTCTTAAGACTACGAGCTTATATAGGGACTGTGTCCACTGAAGCGCAAAGTTTCGCTTCACTGTACACACCTCAATGATTTGATCGGTTTTCTGAAGATTCCATTATTGTTTTTAATGTGTGATGCTTCTATAAATTTTCTTTTTTTCATATTGGGTTCCATATATATTGCCGCAGCCTCAGACCATTTTCTATGGTGTTTTTTTATCCCAGGCGCAATACCTGATCTCGACGTTTCCCCTTTTTGTGTATGAGATTTATGTTCCTTAATTCTAGCTTCTAGTGGTCGTTTGGTTTCTCCAATATACATTTCACCACACTCACATGGAACTTTGTAAATACATTCTTTCTTATCAGTACTTTTTGGTTTTGTTTTTGTTAAATGAGCTCTAAGTGTATTTCCTGATTTAAAGGCTGTTTTTATATTATAACTACTGGCAATTCGTCTTATTTTCTCCGAAGTTCCCTTAATGTACGGAAATGTGAAGAAGGAATGTGTTTCTTTCTGTCCAGTGTTCGTTGTTCTAAAGTTATTTATAATATCGTCAGTTAGTTTCAAAGAATAACCATTCTGTTGTAAATCGGATTTAACATTTGCTACCTCTTTTCCCAATGAATCGGCATTATTACATATAGATATAACGCGATTATAGAGGTTGCGTATAATTCCCCGTTTTGTTACAATAGTATGATTAGAACTATGATTAAGATATTGTCCAGTATGTGTTGGCTTTCTGTAAACTGAAGTTTTAATAGTTTCGATTGAGAGATTCACCATGACATCTAAGAAAGGCTCATTTATCTCTTTTTCCATGGTAAACTTAATTCTAGGTCGAATGTTACTTAGATGTTTCAAGAAATTATTAAGTTCTTGATCATTGCCCTTCCATACAATGAGAGTATCATCGACATATCTCAACTAGACTTTAGGTTTTACTATTGCCGTTTCTATGGCTTGAGTTTCGAACCATTCCATATAAATATTGACGACAACTGGAGAGAGTGAAAAACCCATCGGAAGCCCGTCGTCCTGAGCGTAGAACCTATCATTTACTTGAAAGTAAGCACTACGCAGGCAACATTCCAAAAGATCCATCACCCCGTCCAGGGGTAAAGTAGTTCAATCTGATATAGTAGTATTATTTGAAAGTCTAGTTTGGATTATGTCTATAAAAAAATTCAGTTTATACTTGATAACGATTAGAGATACAACCTAATCGAAACGTCGTAAAAATAAATAAAAATAAAGACAATGCAAGTCCGACAACTACATTTTAGTTAATTACACAAGTTTCCAAAAAAAAACGGTTTATGCCTGTTTGATCAAATCATTTTATTCTTATGTAATTATACATCCTGAATGTAAATCTGAGGTCCGCTAACCTCTATCATATCAAATCCAAGGTCATTTCAAGGTCAAGTGGAATAAAATTGGCTAAGTAAATCTAGAGAAGGAGATATATGCATTTTAGAGGTCGTTGAATCCAAATTCGTGATTTTTTAATCCCCAAGGTCGATCAGAGGTCATATTAGGGTCATTACAAGGTCAAATTGAAAAAAAACACTAAATAAATCTGAAAAAAAATGTGGGTTTAGGAGTCGCTGAATCCGAATTCGTATTTGGTTTAATCTTCGAAGGTCATTTCAGGGTTATTTCAAGGTCAAATTGAAAAAACCTCATTAAATAAATCTGAAAAAGAAGATATATAGGTTTTTAGGGTTACTGAATCCAAATTTGTGATTTGTTTAATCCCCCAAGGTCAGCCAGAGATCATTTTAGCGTAATTTCAAGTTCAAATTGAGAAAAATTTACTAAATAGGTCTGTAAAAGAAGACAGGTAGACTTTTGAGGGCGTTGTTTAATATCTTTAGGTTAACAAAGGTGAATTCGAGGTCATATTGAAAAAATCCACTAAAGAAATTTGTAAAAGAGGAGCGCAGCTAGATCGATATTCCTTACATAGCAGACAGGCAAGCGGATAAAGTTTTTGAGTCGAAATTCAAGCTGCCAAAACTTCGTACCCGACGCACAGCAAGATTGATGTCCATTACACAGCAGATATGCAAGCGGAGTTAGTTATTATGAAATGGTAATCCAAAAACCAAGCTCCCAAATTCACATAACCCACGCATAGCCAGATTGATATCCATTACATAGCAGACAGGTGAGTGTGGTTTTGTGAGCTTGAGTTTCGGCTAAAAAAACTCGATCCGCTTGCCAGTCTGCTGTGTAACGGATATCGATCTAGCTGCGCGTGGATTCTCATTTTTTACAGATTTATTTAGTAAATTTTCTCAATTTGACCTTGTAGTAATCCTGAAATGATCTCTGGATGATCTTGTGGATTAAAAATCCATGAAGTTGGATTCAGTGACCTCAAGAACCTACGTATCTATTCTTTAGATTTATTTAACAAATTTTACTACATTTAACCTTGAAATGACCTTGAACCTAACGTGATAGAGATTTACAAACCTCAGATTTGGATTCACGGCGTCAAATTATATAAGAATAAAATCGTTTAGTCAAATAGGCATCAACTTTTTTTTTGTAAACCTGTGTTATTTAAACAATTTTCCTTACGACGAGAATTTTTACACAAAATTTATTTTATTTATAATATTTCATGTATTGTTCATCAATATATACATAAGAAAGTACATTTCTTTAGAAAAGATTAACTTTTGGCAAAATAATGGGCCTTGAAAAAAATTATACATCCATTCGAAGGAACTGAATACTGTTCAAGCCCCAAATTGACCAAAGTATTATTACACGCCATAAGCTCATTAAGTAATTTTTACTTAAAAAAGAAATAAACTAACTACATGTAACACTCTGGTGCAAAAAAATTTAGAAGGAAGTGACATAAGAGGGTAAGAGGATGGGTAAATAATAGAAGGAGGGGAAAGGGTAGTATTAGCCATAGTATCATTTAAAATAAGAAGACCAACCCACTCAAAACCGAGAGCAGAAGCGAAATTACTGCGAGAGAAGAAAATGCATTTTTATCAATTATTTTATTATTTTATTAGTTATGAAAGACGAAAATCAGCATTGTCTAAATAATTTATTAGAGCCGCTATTTTATATTAGAATTATCTTCAAAATATTTTCTTTCTGTGCTATGGTACAGCAAGTTGATATTTTCTACGCAAATTAACATTATTAACATCTGTCATAAAAGAAATAATTACGCCCACCATTTGGTGTTTTATGTTTAATAATTTTAAAACTAAGACAAGACAAATGTGATCTTCATCTATTAAACATATTAAGCTACTTTGATTCAACAAGAAAAGAGACATGTGATCTCTCCCCTTAACGCCATATAAAAGCCTCAGATATGCATTTTGAACCTTTTGAACACGATATCGGGCCATGGTATCAAGGCAAGGAAAGACATAGCATTACAGCGGATAAATTGGGAAAGAACAAGTCAATTGCAAAGCAGCTTTCGAACCTCTCTGGACAAGCAATATCTCTGACCATAAATAAGTTTTAGAATACGTTGATTAGTTGTAACAGGTTTTTGAAACGCAACATTGAATTTATTATTAAGCCTAAACTTTTACATGAACCATAAAAGGGTAATATTATATTGTTAGTTTTAATTTCAATATTACTTTTAATAAATTCTACTTGAGTTTGGTTTCCACAAATGATGACTGATGATTTAGTGAGATTAGTTTTAAGTCAGTGGTCAGAAGCAACTGTAGGAAATAAGTTCAAGTCAGAGTTTACTAAGATCTGTGCTTCCGCCGCTTTGTTCTCTCTAAAAGAATAATATATTTGAGTGATGTCCACGTAGAAGTATAAATTGAAGTTCTGAAGAGACTTATGAAAGTTGAGAGGTAAAAAATAGTACCCTGCGGCATTCCAGTATTCATGAGCTATGGCTCCAAATATTGCTTGTTATAAATAATTTGATGAGTTCGATGATTTAGGAAAGAAATTATAAAATTCAGAACATCCTTACTAAAGCCTATATAATAGAGAAGATAACTAAGAATCTTATGATTCAGCATATCAAACGCCTTACTGAATACAAGTGTAACTCAAGCACTCACTTTATTTTCATCAGTTACTCTAAGAATATCAGTTATAAGTGCCATAGTGATGGTGTACTTTTATAATAATAGTTTCGTGAATAGACACAACTTGCATTACTATTCTGATTCAAATTTACATAAATACATAGTTATGAAAAACCAGAATAGGTGGTCGGTTAATGTGTGAGGGAGGAATACTGGGTCCATACTTAATTGGACCCTACTTTTTTGAAAAACCTTTAAATGGTTTGATATTTCGCGATTTTCTTTTACACCATCTTCGAGAGTTATTAGCAAATGTCTTTTTAAACATTAGAACTACTATGTGGCTTCAACTGGATGGAGCTCCACCTCATTATCATCGCGAGGTTCGGCAATTTTTAAATGTCAACTTTCGAAACAGGGGGATTTCTTTTTATGGGCATACATAGAAGGAATTGTCTATAATGCGACCCCGACAACACGGCAATATATAAAAATACGCATAAGAGGCGCTTTTCAAACTGTAACCCCACAAATGTAGTCCAGAGTTAGCACTAGTTTTGAAACATGTAAGCATTTGGAATGGATGGTCGATATTTCGAACATCTACTATAAATATTTTGCTTCTGTTTTGTGCTATCGTCAATATATTATTACCATTATTGTTGTTATAGCCTGTTGGACGACAACAAATCGCGTTCCGAGTTTCTTCTAGTTGTAAATTATCTGTCACTTCAAAATGCCATAGGCAACTAGATACATTAGAATATCTAAATGGTGCCAAAAACGATTATTTGGCGTATTCTGTGAAAACGCGAAGACTTAGCTATAGAAAACCTTTACGACATTCGATTGTTATTTAAAAGGTACATATTCTGGTAAGTTAAAAAGTATAGGGTTCCATTTAAATTATTAAAGTTATAGCCACTTAAAGTTTTTATTTGGTTAGTTTTAATTTTTGGATAATCTGTACAATATAGCAAGCTTATTATAATTGGGAAAAAATATGATTTATCGTTACACTTCACTGTAAATTTTGAGCACATAACTGAAATATTTCTTAAGTATTTGAAAGATGAAAATTAGGTTAGATTCCGTCATAATTTAAATTATTTAAAAACCCTTAAGGTTTAGGTACTATAAATCTAATTGAAATAGACGCTTATTTTGGTCGGAGAATCCAATAATGCAATAATATACAGGGTGTTCCCTTTAAAAAAAACACAACTTTGATACATTCAGAGCTCTTGGAACACCCTGTATAATATGAAAATAATTTTAAAAAGTAACTATATTAGACCCACATATGTCCCAAAATATAACTTTTTGAAAGTCACGTATTTTGGCCGCAATATTTCGTGGCGTATAGGGTAAATAACACTGTATATGTTACCGTTACGACACCATGCATTTTTTGCAAAAACTTATACATCGTACATTTAAACAAAGATAACCGCAATTTAGTTAAATCCTCTTTGATTTAGATACCGGAATTTTTAAATTCTTTTCGGCATTTAAGGACCATTACACGAGACGCATTAATAAAATGCTAACCAATACAGCAGGAGGCTTAGTCGCTGGATTTTTGCACTGACTCGGAACCATCGTTTAATATTAAAGTATAACTGACTATTTTATTGGTAAATATTTCCAATGCATGCCAGCTCTGGGTAAACCAAAAATTCGAACTTTATAACTTCGCGCTGCTTGTCCGTGCGCATTCATAGTTGTCCCTAGTCTAAGATTTTCTATTTACAATTCATGAACTTCATTACGCAATGAATCTATATTTTCCGTTTGTTCGTTGAATGAAGATTGCAATTTTTCGTTGATAATTCTTACCACCTTATTGGTGATTTCCTGTAAACATTAATCATTCAAGATCGCCCTAATGGAAGCTTTCATATTGTCCATATTGCCCTTATTTATCACTCTCCTAAGCTATACCTTTACACTGTGGAATAAAAAGTGTGATAGTTATTATTTTAGCTACTACAGAATCACGCATATAATATAATAAGAACATTTTAATAATTAAATACTAAAATAAATTTGAAAAATAAAGGAAATTCAGACTATCTGGTCCCTATTTAGTAAACCACATCTGCTTCTTAAATTGAGATGGTAACAAATGTAATAAAATATGTTGCACAACAGCTAAATAGGGCTAACAATGTTGCACGCTCAATCACAAAAAATCCGGCAGCTGTAAATTCGTTTTTAAGTGAGGCAATTTTGAAACACAAACAATCCATTGCTTGATAATATTTGGACTTTTCGTTAAAAGATTCTTTCACTTTCAGACATTTGACAGTAAAATTATCCTTTTCTCTTTTAGTAACATCGCAAACAAAGATGCAAACCGTAATGGGAGCCTGAAAAAAAATAATATATATTTACTACATATGTATACAGATCATTAACATTATCTTCATTTTAGAATTAATTTTTCGGCTGTTATTTGCTTGTAGTAAGAATTGGAGAAACAGCTTATCGAAAAAAATTGTTATATGATTTCTATGGGTAACAAAGTTTATGTAATAATTTAAGCTTGTAAAATTTCAAAAAAAGTTATTAATAATGTTGGAATTTTTATTGATTCTCCTTTCCCATTATGAGACAATGAATTGGGTATTATTTACCATACCTGTTGAATATGAAGACAAGAAGTCACCAGTGTTTATTTGAAGGTCATAGGCAACGTCGTTTCTTGCGAAGTGGTAGATATCTATTGTCTTCATTTTTGTTGAATCGACTAATAGTTATCTTTAGACGTTTTCAAGTGAAATTGAACCAATTTTTAAGCTACGAACCTATTTATACTAAAAGTAGATGCAGTGGAGTGTGACCGAGATGAGTGCAGTCATACGTCCTAGGTTAAAATCTCATTTATACTGCATTTAGTTTTTATTGACAATTATTAGGAACCTTACTTCAAGGAGTCCCTTCGTTTCGCCATAGTAGAAGTTACCACACTCACACGGCACCTAACACAGAATTCTTCGTGCCCCCTTGAGTTATTAGTTTAACCCTAGTAAGATTGCCAAGTTTCTTCTTCCAATCCTGAAACCATTAGAAGGAAATACATCGTTCTGGGTGAAGAACCCGCAACATTTCGTAGACATTTTACTCGAAATGATAACACAACCGAAAGACCTTTTTATTAGCTTTGAGGAGGAGTTACTGAAAATCACAAGGAAGAAACTTTAAGAAGACCATACCTTAACAGAAAGAACATCTCTACCACCACACGTCATCATGGGCTTGCTGGAATGGTGTTTGACCAATTCCTTTTTCCAATGAAAGGAAAGCTACGTAGACGACACCTTTATTATCTGGAATGGAAACGAGGAACTTCAAAACTTCCCTTCTCATCTTAAGAATATTAACTCAACCATTAAACTCACTATGTAGAAAGAAGTACAAAACGAATTATCATCCTTAGGCGTTTTTGATAAAAGAAATGGCAGACAAGTTCGAAATTCAGTTTACAGAAAATCCAAACTCACATAAGACTATACCTAAACTATTCATACAACCTGTACAGCAACACCAAATATGGAATTGTAAGAAACCTCTTTGCAACTGCAACGAGAAAACCTGGTAGATAAGATTTTGAAATTGGAAGCATTTCGGAAGAAGTTAGTAGTATAGGAAAACGTTATAACAAAAACTTTGTTTTCAAATAACTCTTTGAGAAGCCAGCTCACCAGGGTCAAACAAACAACTCAAGGGAACATGAGGAATTGTGTGTATTAGATACCATGTGAATGTTTCAACTCCTAAATTGGCGAGACAAAGTAACCTCTTGAAGTAAGGAATAAATAGCACCAGAAGAATACATACTGTGAAGAAACAGAAAAATCTGATCCTCCAACCAAGCCTGGACTCATGAATATCACATAAAATGGTCTGAAGATAAAATCATTCACCGAGAACAACTCGGAAGAAAACGGATATTCAAAGAACCTGAAGTTATACATTAGAACTCAAATTACTTTAGTAAACTGTGTTTAGATATAAAAAAAAGTATGGAAACCACTTCTTAATAATTGTAAATTAAAACTAAATGCGGCACACTGCACAGCACATAACAGAATGGGAAATGAGTCTAAAAATGAATGTCACTAAGACAAAATTTATGATATTCAGTCACCAACCGCACGTCGATGCTTCCCTAAAGATAGATCAACAAAACGTTGAGAGAATTAGTCAATTCAGATATCCGGGATGCTATATCGCGGAACAGCTAGACCCAAATAAACAAATTAAGTGCAGAATTGAAACAACTCGCACAACTTTTCTGAGAATGAAATCATTCTTCTGTAATGACAACTGAAACCTAAAATTGCGTCAGAGAATGATGAAATGTTATATTTGGTTTGTGTTGTTATATGGAGCTAAGATCTGGACTCTCAAAGCTGATAAGATCAACCGCCTAGAAGCGGTCAAGATATGGTTGCATAGAAGAATGCCCCGAATACCCTAGATAGCTATGCAGACTAATAAAGCAGTGTTAAATAGAGCAGATGCCGTTCGTGAATTATTTAAAACTATTAAGATAAGAAAGATATCATACTTAGGGCATGTTCTTAGAGGAGACCGATACAAAATCCTTCAGCTTATAATGAAAGGTAAAATCTAAGGCCGCAGAGGAATTGTAAGAAAGCAGATGTCATGGCTAAAGAAGAGCCGGGACTGGATCGGAATCCACAGTATCGAACAACTATTTAGATTAGCTGAAAACCGCAAACAATTGCCAATGTAATTGCCATCGTTAGAGAAACCTGATACGGTACAGTAAAAAAAAAGAAGAAGAAAGTCAGGGAATTGCTTGACCCTGTTTCCATTGAATAGCAAAAGATGTCTGAAGAACACACTCATTGACTCTATGTGTTGCTCCTTTACAATCCATTTAACGCGAGGTGTCAGTAATTATTTATTATAAATGGACACCTATGCAACGCGGGGCGTTTAGATTTATATTAAATGTACATATATTAAGAAATCACTTTACGACCCACTGATTAAACCAACTGAACGCAAGGCCTCTGAGACAGTGTGTATTAGTAATCGTGGCGTACAGGAAGCAATTCTAATTGAAAGTAAAATGTCGACAATATCAATTTCAATGGAGACTTGGGTAATAATTTGTAGTGCTCAAAACTTTCTTGTTTGAAATCGTAGCTGATCGTTTACCCGAGATATATATGTTTGAAGTTTTCTCCATTTAGAAAGCGGGGTAAAATTTTTTTCCATATAAAAAACATTGTAAATGAAATAAAAACGATTACTCACTATACAATTGTTGTAGAACTGCTAGTTTCGGAGCCTTTGTGGATGCTTAAAAAAAGGAAATACGCGTCTAATGAAAATGCTGTTTTTGCTTTTTATGCGTTCAGAAAGCTTCAAAATTCAATAGTCAACAGGCAGATAAATTTGCGAAAAATTGTGAAAAATTGAGTTCATTTCAAATTTAATTGTTTGTCAAATCTCGAGAGTTTTGACTTTCAAAAAAAGGAATTCTGCGTGTTTTTAAAAAGCGCAATGTCTTTTTTTAAACGCCTAAAAAACTCTATGTCGTGAAATTTGACAATCATTTAAAATTGAAATAAACGCAATTACCATTTAGATTTTTTATGCTTTATTGATTTATAGGATCGAGAGTACAAGAGCTTTTCAAAAGTTTAATAAATAGAAAGAAGCATCTTCAAGAGACCCTATCGCGATTCTAAAGGCGCTTGAAGTTAGAGTAGTTGCTGGCCCTTGCATTACAATGCTTTTTAAATGGGGAAAGCAGCACAATGACGCGAGTAAGAATTAGCAGCTTTAGCTACATTATCTTTAGAATGCAAAAGAACTAATAAACTTGACATAAGTCTACTCATAGAAGAGTTTGCAAATAAAAAGGCTAAATGTTTGGAACGATCTCGTGCATTACTGACGAAGCAAGGTGCCGAATACGCGACGCTGCCGATTTGAATTGGGATATTGTATTTTGTTGCTTAGATGTAAATGCTAAAGACGATAAAGTTATTTTATAACAAACTTTATGCGTAAAATTCTAGATTTCAAACATTTTACTTCCAAGGAAGGTACTTGAAGTGCCCGGCTCCGATTTTAATGAAACTTCAATGTGTTATTGGGGATACAAAAACAAGAGACACGTATTTTTTTATCTGCGGAGATTCATTATAACGGAGTGAAAGCCGTAATTTTTTTGAAATATCTCAGATTATAAGTGAGATATTTTTTCAAAACAAAATGAAAGTTACTTGTTATTTGAAATGATGGTAAACTATGTTAATTTTAACACCAAGGATATCATCCTTTATTCTAAACCATATATTTACGCACATAATTTAATTTTAAAAATTAAGAAATTTAATGGTCTTGTTTAAAAATATATTTATCACAAATACTATAAGTAACTTAAGTTGACCTATTTCGGAGTTTCTAAAAACAAACTAGTAAAAGTGGGCGAACCACCCCCAAATACGTTTTTTAAATTTCAAGTTCTAATTGAAATATCTTTACAAAACGAACTGGAAGTTACTTGTTATTTAAAATTATGTCAAATTATGGTATTTTCATCTTCAAAGATATTATCCCTTATTTCTTATAACGGCAAATCTTCTATTAGCGCACGTAATTTAATTCTAAACATTACGAAATTTAATAAAATTGTTTCAAAGTATTTTTTCACGAACACCATAATTAACTCAAGTTGTTATGGTTCAAGACTTCAAAAATGAAGTAGTAAAAGAGGGTGAGTCATCTCAAATACATACTTTTTAAATCTCCCATTCTAATTAAGATATCTTTACAAACCAAGGTGAAAATAACTTATTAGTTTGTCAGGTTATACCATGTTGTTTTAACCCCATAGATATCATCCCTTACTTTTGATGAGGATTAATCTTGTAATTTATTTACATAATTTAATTCTAGATATTACGACATTACACCAAATTTGTTGATAATATATTTTCTACGAATACAATAAGTAACTTCAGTTGACGTGTTTCGGGTTTCTGAAAATAAACTAGTAAAAAGGGTGAACCACTCCCAATGACGTTTTTTTAATATCTCCAGTTCTAATTAAGATACCTCTATAAAACACAATTAAAATTACTTGCTATTCGAAATGACATTAAACTATAGCACTTTCACTTCTAAGAATATTATTTATTATTTTTTATAAAAGTAAACCATCATTTCATACATATATTGTTATTTTTGAAATTGTCAAATTTTAATTTAAATGAACGTCACCGAATTAGAAATCACTATTTGTGATGAATTATAATAATTTACAGACATGAAAGCTTAACCAATGAAATAAGATTATATTTTCTTATTAATTAAAAGAAAAAATTTCAGTAAGCTCTGTAACGTTTAGATCAACTGAAATTTAGCAATTATAAGAATAATTATACATGTGGGAAATGAGATCCTTCGAATGATATCCTTGAGGATACGATAGTTTAACTTCATTTCAAATAGCAAGTAATTTCCATTTTGTTTGGTTAAGTTATCTCAATTAGAACTTGAGATGTAAGAAAAAAGTAGTTAGGGTGGCTCACCCTCTTTTACTACTTTATTTTTAGAAACCTTGAAACACGACATCTTAAGTGACTTACGGTATTCGTGAAAAAATATTTTCAAACAATTCCATTAAATTTTGTAATTTTACAATTAAATTACATGCACAAATATATGGTTTACTCTAATAAAAAATAAGAGATGATAACCTTAGGATGAAAATACCAGAGTTTAATATCATTTCGAATAACAAACAATTTTCATGTTGTCTTGAAGAGTTATCCTAATTAGAACTTGATATATTAAAAAATATATATTTGGTGGTAACCTACCCTCTTTTACTAGTTTATTTTTTGAAACCCCAAAAGACGTCGATTTGAGTTAATTATGGTATTCGTAAAAAATATTTTCATACAATTTTACAAAATTTCGTAATTTTTAGAACTAAATTTCGTATATGAATCGATGGTTTATCCTTATAAAAAATAAGGGATGTTATTCTTGGGAATAAAAATATTATAGTTTAACATCATTTTATATACTAAATAATTTCCATTTTGTTTTGTAAAGTTATCTCAATTAGAACTTGAGATTTAAGAAAAAAAGTATTTGGAGGTGGTTCATCCTCTTTTACTAATTATTTTTTAGAAACTCCGAAACCCCTCAACTAAAGTTACTTATGGAATTCGTGAAAAAAATATTTACAAACAATTATATTAAATTTCGTAATATTTAGAATTAAATTACGCGTACTTATAGATGGTTTACCCTTATAAAAAATGAGCGATGATTTACTTGGGGGTTAAAAAAACACAGTTTAACATTGTTTCGAACAACAAGTAATATCCATTTTGTTTTGTAAAGATATCTCACTTATAGCCTGAGATATCCCAAAAATACGGCTTTTATGGGTAACACTAGCAATGGTTTTCACCCCGTTAAAATGAATCTCCGCAGATAAAAAAAAAAACATACCTCTTATTTTTGTACCCTCGATACCATTTTTCAAATATTTAACGATTTTATAAAGCAACAATTTTTTTAATTATAAGTTTTTTTGTTTATAACAAATCAATTGCATCGGGAATCTATCTTCGATTTTCTTAATCAGGGGTCAAAATACATATAAAAAACTTAGGTGGGGCCATGTTACATCATGGGCTACAAATGTTCCTGGGCTTTCCGACTAATATTTCTTATTTTAATAATGTTAGATATATAAAAATGAATTACAGATTGACTACACCCAAACATTTTCCGACCCCTTTTAAAACATGTAATAAATTTTACAGGTTAGAAATAATTTTTCGTTTCGAATTTCTGGAACCAACCCTATTGCTACAAATAAATTATTAATTATTAACTTACCATGAAAAAAATTAACCAAGCTGCGACGTTTAAGAGATGTCCATGGAGGTATATATAAAGGCAAAGAAATAAACAAGCTATAAATCCATTGGCAATTATCAGAAAAAAATCAATTTCAAAAAGATTTCTCAGATGTGATATTACATGATGAAGACGAAGGGTTAATATTTCGATTTTTTTAATGATTTCGAATCTAGCTTCTTGGGAATTTTCCAGTTTAAGTTGAACAATAAAACATTCCACACGTTGGTATCTAAATTTCGAGGCGAATAGTAATACTGTAATAATAACACACTTGCAGGTGACATAAAAACTTGCGATTATATCCGTTGTCAAACAAAATAAGATTATAAACATTTCTTTAATATCGTTATTTCCTGCTACATCTATAAGCCCATAGGAAGATTGTATCCATATAGAAGTAATCACAAATAGTGATAAGAAGTAATAAATAGCGTATTTAAAAGCATGTTGCTCAAATTTAGATCTTTCATTGGAGAGAACTTTGTCGACCGAAATAAACTCACAAAAAAGTTTATTCCAAATTAGTCGTTTATTGTAAGAATTAATGAGGGAAACTAACATTAACATACACTGATATCCGGTCTTAAGCAAGCCAAGAATACTTAGAAGAGCAGGAAAGTATATAAACCTTTGATATACCATTCTCATCCAGAGTGATGAACAGGATAAGAAAGCAGCTAAAATAACTAATATTAAAATTTTATATCTGTAATATTGCTCATTTATTAAAACACTATTATAAAAGTCAAAATTGGGTATCATACCCATAAAACCAGCCAACCTTGCTATGGAAATAAAAAAGAATACGTTGTTATTTGGGTACATTTTTCTGTAACTAACAATAATGTAATGATCATACGTGTATTGGTATAAAACCTAATTTATGTAAGTAGTTGTTTACTGAACAAATATTAATTGAATAATTAGTTTCAGAGCTGAAAATTAATTATATACATATTGTTTGTATCGAATGAAATTTTTTCATCTGAAAATTATGTCAGAAAAGTAGGATAACTCCAGAATAAAATGACCCAGCAATTATCTTGCATGATAAATTAATCAAATTTATAATTTTCCTAGCCATTTTGTTGGGTTAATTATAAACTATTCTTGTAGAAGCTCTGGAGAGAGTTTTTAGAAAAGTGTTTTCCAGCAATCAACTATTCTTATTCTGGTGTTCGTTTGAAGATCATAGACAACGATGTTTCTTGTGAAGTAGTAGATGTAAAGTAGTTGGACTTCCATTGTCTTTATTTATTTATTTTTTATCAAGACGTTTCAACTAGAAGTTATCTCTAGCCGCTTTCAAGTGAAACTGAATAAATTCTATGACTATACAGCTATCTATACTAAAAGTAGATGCAGTGAAGTATGACCGAGATGAGTGAGGTTATGCGTACATCAAGGTCCTAATTATTCTGTATTTATTTTTGATTTAAAATTACTAACAAGGAAGGTACCTGAAGTGTAAGGTTCCGATTTTAACGAAACTTCAATATGCTGTAGAGGGTACAAAAATAAGAGGCACATGTTTTTTTTTTATCTCCGGAGATTCATTATAAAGAGGTGAACACCGCTTATAAAGCTTACCCTTAAAAACAGATATTTTAAATATCTCAGGTTCTAAGTGAGATATATTTACAAAACAAAATAAAAATTACTTGTTATTCGAAGTTATGTCAAACTATAGTATTTTTATTTAGCGGATATCATCCCCTATTTCTTTATATGGACAAATCATCTATTCTCGCAAGTAATTTAATTCTAAATATTACAGAATTTATGAAATTGTTTGAAAATATTTTTTCCACGCATATCATAAATAACTTAAGTTGACGTGCTTCGGGATTTCTAAACATAAATTAGTAAAAGAGGGTGAGCCTCTCCTAAATACTTTCATTCTAAAAATTTCAAAATTTAATGAAATTGTTTGAAAATATTTTTTTCACGATTACTATTAGTAATTGTAGTTGACGTATTTTGGGGACTCTAAAAATAAACAAGTAAAAAATTTTTCTTTTTAAATCTAAAGTTCTAAATGATATATCTTTACAAAATAAAATGGAAATAAATTTTTACTTGAAATGAGGTTGAACGATGGTAATTTCACCCCCAAGGATATCATTCCTTATTTTTTATAGGAGTAAACCATGTATTCGTGCATTTAAGTTGATTCTAAAAATTGCAAAATTTAATGGAATTGTTTGAAAATATTTTTTTAAAAAATAACATAACTAGATCAAGTGATATGATTTAGGATTTCAAAGATATACTAGTAAAAGAGGGTGAGTCAAACCCACTTATTTTTTTATATCTCAAGTTCTAATTTAGATATAAAAATTACGAAATTTAATGGAATTGTTTGAAAATATTTTTTTACGAATACCATAAGTAACTTGACATGGTTCAGGGTTTCTAAAAACAAGCCTGTAGAAGAGGGTGAGCTAACCCCAAATACTTTTTTTTAAATCTCAAGTTCTAAATGAGATATATTTACAAAACAAAATGGAAAATAACTTCCCTTATTTTTAATAAGGGTCAATCATCTATTCGCACAAATAATTTAATTCTAAAAATTACGAAATTTAATGTAATTGTTTAAAACATTTTTTTCACGAATACCACAATTAAATCAAATTGACATTTCGGGATTTCAAAAAATGAAATAGTAAAAAAGTCCGTCATCCCCAAATACTTTTTTTCAGATTTCAAATTCTAATGGAGACATCTTTACAAAGCAAAATGGAAATTACTTGTTAGTTAAAGTGACGTTAGACCAAGTTGTTTTTAACCCCATAGATATCAATCCTTATTTTTTTATGAGAGTCAATCTGCAGCAATATTGCAATAATTCGTTGTTCATAGCATAAAACATCGTTATGCTTAAAATACTTTTTTGAAGATTCCCATTATTGTATAACCTACAATCCGTAATATTACAATAAGTCCTATAAAATATTGTATTATATGAATAAATATTCTATTTTTGTATGTAAACGTAGACTTGTAAGTTATAATAATTCACGATGAATAAGGATTGGTAGTAATCTTATTAATTAAAAAAAAATTTCAGTAGATTCTGTAACATTCACATCAATTTAAATTTGGCAATGATATCCTTAAAGGTGAAAATACTATACCTTACTTGATTTCAGATATGAAGTAATTTCCATTGTGTTTTGTAAAGTTATCTTAATTAGAACTTGAGATATTAAAACAATATATATTTAGGGCTAACTGACCCTATTTTACTAGTTTATTTTTAGAAACCCCAAATTACGTTATCTAAAGTTACTTTTGGTATTCGTGAAAAAAATATTTTCAAACAATTTCATTAAATTTAATACGTTTTAGAAATAAATTACGTGCGCGAATAAACGGTTTACCATTATAAAAATAAGATATGATATACTTAGGGGTGAAATTACCAGAATTTAACATCATTTCAAATAACAACAACTTGAGATATTTCAAATATATTGTTCGTAGGAGTGAACTTTAGGGGCGGTTTTCACCCCGTATATCTTATTTTTGTACCTCAGAGCCAGACACTTCAGGTACCAGTAAGCAGTGGTTTTCACACGTCTCTTATGTCTAAAAACGGTTGTGATGTATAACCGCGTCTTCTTTGAAATTCCATTTTCTCCACTATTTTTGCGGTGCAGGACTCTAGCTTCAGAATATTTTATGTGGTTCATAAGCCCAAGCGTGGTTGGTGGTAATAGATTTTTCTGCTTCTTCGCGAGATGTGTTCTACTGATGTATGAAGGGGCCTCTTTGTTTCGTCAAGGTTAGAGTTGCCACATTCATTTGGTATCTGATACACAGACTTCTTTATATCCCTTTGAGTTGTTGGTTTGACCCTAGTGAGCTAGCCTCTCAGGGAGCTATTTGAATTAAAAACAAAAAAAACGTTGATCTTATATCATTCTTCTATTCTTATAAGTTTTTTCGAAATGCTTCTAACATCGGGGATGTTCAATAGTGGTTTTCTTTCCTCGTCCGTTTTCGATCTTGTTCTATTTCGGTGTTGTGCCTGAATCTTATCCATCAAATTTATTGGGTATCCGTTAACCGATATATCACTTTATTTATGATCTGTTTCTTTTACTAAGTTATCTTTGGAGTTGCAAAGAATCATTCACTATCTACGAGGTTTCTTACAATTCCATGTTTGGTGTTGTTGAAGTTGTTGAATGAATAGTTTAGATAGTGTCCAGTGTCTGTGTGGATTTTCTGTAAACTGTAATTTACAGAGCAATTTTGAGTTTAATGGTACTTCGTCCATTCCAGAAGGTCTCAAACCATTCCATCAAAATATTTGCGATTACTAGTGAGAGTGAAGATCTCATTGGTAGTCCATCATCCTGGAATAGGGATTTGTCAAACAACATTTCATGATGGCATGTGGTGGTAGAGATGTTCTTTCTGATAAGGTTTGGTCCTCTTCAGGTTCCTTCCTTATGATCTTTATTGACTCCTTAACTGGAACGTCCATGTATAGGCTTTCCACCTCAAAGCTAATAAAAGGTCTTGTCTTTCATTTCACGTATAATTTCTACGAAATGTTGCAAATTCTTGATCCAGGGTGTATGCAAGCTCAGAAGTCGAAGACTTCCGGGAATTCATGATAGATCATAAAGACATCTCTTGTTTATGTATCTTCGGGAGTCCATAAAGATGTGAAGTTTTGCTATGGTCTGGCGTCAACTTAGTACGGGTCTTTTCAGGAATATACCGTTCAAAGTTTTTAAGATAAGCAAGAGATTTTCTCAAAATCCAGTTTTTTTATTGTATGTCTCAGCATTCATTACAACTATGGCATTTCCTTTATCTGCTGGTAGGATCTTAATATTGAAATATTTTTGAACGTTTTCTATGGCACTTTTCTCATCTTTTCTTATGTTTGATTTTGTTTTTTATATATTTTTCTATCTTATTTTGATGCCTAAGGAAAATAAACTAGCCCGTACAATTTTTCTAAAAATGAGATCGCTTGTCCGCAATGACAATCTCATTTAAAACTGCGTCAAAGGATGGTTAAATGTTAAATCTGGCCAGTGTTGTTGTATGGAGCGGAGGTGTGGACACTGAAGACTGCCACTATTAATCGTTTGGAGGCATTGAGGTGTGGCGTAGCTAAATGCTTCGAACACCCTGCATTATTTTTTCGTCTATCACTGTGGATGACATTATTAAAATTATCGCCAATTTGAAACATACTAAGTCTATCGGTGTAGATTGTATCTCGATAAAAATTCTTAAATATGTTAAAAATGCTATTCCAGAGCCTTTGTCTTATAGAATTAATATTTCTGAGAGAGGATAGTTTCCGAAAGAATTGAAGATAGGCACAGTTATGCCAATATTTAAAAAAAATGATCCGTTTGTAATTGACAACTACGGACCGACTTTACGAGAAATGTGTTTATAATTAAATGATACCTTTCTTGCAAAAATATAATATTATCACTAATAAAAAAATAGATTTTTTTCTTGGCAGGTCGAAGGGAGAGAGCGACTTGCAACTTCATGGATTCTGCTTATGAGGCTCTTGATAAGGGAAAAACGCACTTTTCTTCGACTTTTTAAGAGCATTTGATAATTTGGATATTGATATTGTGCAAAGAAGAAAACTGTATTCTCAGGGTTCCAGAGGCAATTTTTTATCTTGTCAGAGTTCCTATCTTCAATGCAGGAAAATAATACTAATTCAGACGTATACAACGCTGATCTAGGGGTTCACCAGAGGTCCGTCTTAGGTTCATTAACCGTTATTTTGTTTATTAATGACTTTCTGGTCATATCAATACTAATTACATTACATTATATGGTGATGATACTTCACTTATGGTTAAGGCTGGTAGCCCTGATGAGATGCAAGATTGTTTAAATTCTCTAGTAAAAGAATTCACTGATTGATGCACTAAAAATCATCTTATTTTAAACCCGGAAAAGATAGTTTCCAAGCAGTTTTACCAAAGAAAAAAAATTGAAACTAACTTTGTAGTTATTAATTCACATATTAGTTACAATATTGTTTTGTAGGGATTGGCCACAAATGTTGACAGAGTATTTATTGGACAAAAGAAAATCTTAGCTCTGCTCATTCCTTTAAATAATATTTTAGAGAAGATAAGGTTCTTCCCCTTCCTAGTTTTTACATATATAAATGAATTTTGTATGTTAAATCACATGCTAATCAATTTGAGCTGAATTGCAACTATCATCATTACAGCACTAGGAGTGAAGGTGTCTTTAAAGATCCTAAGTCCCACGCCGCACTGTGTGAGAAAAATCCGACTTATATGGGTTGAAAACTGTATAACCACCTTCCAGATACTTTGAAAAAAAAATGTAATTTTAATAAATTGAAAGCTAGTCTTCAAATGTTTCTAGTTGCTGGCGGTTTTTATAACATTCCGGATTTCATTCATTTATAGAACGTTATTGCGAACTTCGTTTGTTTTTGTTATATGTGTTCTTTTACATTCATTGTTTCCTGACTTGACCTACATCATTTTGTAATCTCTTGGATAAATAAAGTTACAAATTTTCTTTGAATTCTAGAAAAGGATGAATTTCATTTAAAAAATTTAAATTTCTTGTGTTTTTCAACTTTACGATACGTCACCGTCTTTCTAAATGAATTTAAAAGATAATGTGGTAAAAACCTTACAACTTTCGTAATTATTTTTTTTCCATCTTTTATAATAAAGTCCCTAATTCTGGTACTAAATTAAAAAAAATCTGTACAGGAAAGTTCGTTTTGAATGTTTTTATAGGCTATCTGGGAAACCGTAAAAGATTGTAAGAATGCGATAAAGAAGTCCTGAACCCTGTTTTTGAGAAAATTATAATAGCGACAACAAATTACGGCTATCGTTTCAAATTTACAGAGCAATTTTCGAATTTTACAATTTTCTAAAATGTCCCATATTTTATTTATAAAATCAACTACAATAAAATTAATAAGACATTCTTATGGTAAGTTTTTTCTGTAGAATTCAGTGGCATAGTCAAATTTTTAGTTTTAGTTTTAATTACGGATAAATAATATCAAGTTTTAATTGTTTATATGAAACACCCTGTATTTTGTTCCATCATTTACTTGCATTTTGCATTTTCTTTAGGAATATATTATATTGTCAATATAAATTGACAATTCGCTAAAAACAGTTTTTATTAACTATGTAACCTTTTTAAAATAGGAAATGTCTATTAACGAAGCTATATTAATATAATAAAAAAATATTTTCTTCATTTCGTAATCTCAGTTTCTTAACCTATAGCAATATTGTATATTATGTTTTAAAATAGTAGACTGTGACTATTCATAAATAAAAGAATCACTTATTCGACTAAAGCATATCAGTTTGAGGTTTATTAGCTTGTCAACTTTTAATTTCTCTATTCCCCTAAACTTAATCAATTTTGGATCCTTTAGAGAGCCACGACTAAAGACGTAAGAAAATGAAAGTAAAGAGAATGAAATTATAAATGTAATTGCATGTATTACAATAGATCCTGTAACGTCGAGAAGATCTAATGAAATTAATGTTGGGGTTTCTTATAAAAAATCATTAAAAATATTAAAAGAAAATGAGTTTAAATGTTACAAGGCAAGAAAAACTAAGCTTCTTCTCTCTGGCGACCCTGAACGAAGATTTAATTTCTGTAATTGATATATGGATATGTTACGAAATAACTGTTTTTCTCTAATAATATTATATGGACGGATGTTAAGATTAACTAGTGATGTTATATTTAATCGCTATAATAACCATCTATGGGCAGATCAGAATCCTCACCAGTGAATAAATAGGGCAACACAAGGATGATTTGGATTTAATATTTAGGTTACTTTGTTGGGTAAGAGAATAATGGCCTACGATATATATGAAGGGAATTTAAATGCTCAAGCCTACCTAGACATTTTAGTAAGACACATCGTCCACACACATAATGTGCCTTTAACGGAGAGCAACAGATTATATTTACAACACGATTGAGCCCCAATCATAAAGCGGGTATTGTTGTCAAATGCCTTAATGCTAATTTAACATAAAAATGAATAGCACACATCGGTTCAGTCAGGCGGCTACCTAGGTCACCTCTTTAGGTTTATTTTTTTGGGAATATATGAAAAACAAAATCTATCTAAATTGAAATAGAAGAATTACAAGAAAAATTTTTGATTGTTATGAGAAGTATTACTAATATTCATATCCATTACACCGTGAGCAGAGGAGTATAGAGACGTTGCCAATATGTCTGAAAACAATGGACAACAGTTAATGTATTTAATATATTTGTTTGTTGATATTTTCCTTTTTGAGTTTTGTTTAAATGTGTTTTTCATTTTAACAACTTATCGGTATTTTTAAATGTGTAGTAGTGAGCATAACCAGATGCGCTCAATCTCCCCACTCCTTGACCTCGACCCTGACCTTGCCTCTTCTTTCGCCCTGCCCACTGAACATAATATTCGACCTTGTGCTGATATGACCCTGACCTTGAAAAATGTTGTGTTCAAGGTTGTGTGTGACCTTGCCTTGTTCAAGGTTACCTTGAATTTGCTGGAGATCATCTTGGGTGTGTGACCTTCAAGTAGTTATTTGTGTATTGTAATAGTGTGGGATGATCTTGAAATGGTTTTGACCTTGCAAATTCTTCTATAAAATTATGTGAGTCTATTTACATTCATTCAGTGTTAAATGTCAGATATGAAACTATCTAAAGAAAAAATTATAGAGCAAGTCGGCAAAGTAATTTGTTTATATCAAGGGAATATAAAATGTTTGTGTGTAGTAAAGGTACACGTCGTACAAAAGTGAAAGGTGTCAATAAAAGTCGACATGTTCGGAAAGTCAGTTTCGGAACAGCTATTCGACAAGCAGTTCGAAAGGAGTTATTAAAAGTCGGAAGAAAAAATGTGTTGGAAAAACATCATGAATGCATCTAAAATAGCTGTGTCGGCAGCACGTAGGTCGGTAAAAGCAGCAGGTGGCAAAAGAAAGATTCGTACACCGAGAATAATACCGATTCCTAAAACTGGTAAAATATTACCATTAATACCAATTTTTACCGGGTTATCAGCTTTGGGTTCATTAGCTGGTGGGGCAGCGGGAATTGTGCGTGATGTAAAAGCTGCAAAAAAAATTGAAGATAAAACCGGTGCTGGCCTGTATTTGATATCGAAAGAAAATGGTTTGTTTCTAAAACCATATCGTAAAGGTATGGGATTATTTTAAATCGTAAATTAAAAAAAAATAATTGACTCCCTACTTCAAAGACCACAATCTAAGGATTTTCGAACTGTCTGGTGTGGACACTTGTGCTTAAAGTTTCTTGTTGAATCATTACCGTAAAAGATGTCACCATCGCCACCATTAACACTGCAAATGTATCGCAACAACTATACCAGAATATTGCGATCACTGAAAGCATTTCATCTAGCCAGTGGATTACGGAAAATGACCGTGAAACAGCTAGAAATTATGCTCACGGAAGTAATGATTGCATGTGAACCAAATGAAATTGTATTCGTTTTGGGATAACTTGCTCGAACACCTCAAAAACCATATAGATATATTAAAACATCATTTTGGTTGCAAACATTACTCCAGCAGCAATTTAAACGACGAACCAGCGATGTACGCATAACAGCAAAATACATCACTATCTAATGCAGTGCGAAAAGGTGTGAAGATGAATCTTTTTAAATGTTGCCGCTAAGAATAAAACCGAGATGTGGGATATTTTAATGGTTAGTCATGTCTTATACGTTCACACTAACAGGACACTCGTGTTTCTTAAGCGCCGATTTTTATCCACCCATCGAATTACATAAAGAAAACAAATATGATCTTGCATTGCTGGGATTTTGTACATACAATTCAATTTTCAATGTGGATGAAAGCAACAATGAGATTGCCTACATAAAAGAGGATTTCACCATCGAGCTAATACAATTGCAGATTTCACCTGGGGCCTATGAAATAGATGAAATAGGTAAAGCTATGTTGGAGGCTTTGAGGAATTCAACTGAAGAAAAGAATGATGGAATCTTTTCCTTAGTCGCTAATAATAATACGCTAAAATGCGAACTGAAACCCCAATATACTATAGATTTCTGGAGAGAGGCGAAAATCGGTAAAATGTTAGGATTTAATTATACAGTGTTAAAAAAAACGAAAAGCACGAGTCGACCGAAATGGTGGAAATAATGAAAATACGCTTCATACGCGTAGATTGTAATATAATTTCCGAAGCATATATGAATTTTGTGGAAGGTCACATCTTATTCGAATTCAATATCGATGTGGAGCCCGGTTACAAAATCAGTAAAAAAACACAAAATAATATTTATATGCCGTTAATGCCGAAAGGACGTCAATATTTCTCTTCGCATCTTGGACGATAGTGGTGATCTAATCAATTTTCAAGGCGAGCAAATTATCGTGAAATTGGAATTGAAGAAACTTTCATAGAAATGAGTTTTTGCTTCAGTCGTCAATTGCGTATCCTGTCGACTAAGATTGAGGAACCGCCGAAACAATAAAAGTAAAAGAAGAGTTAAAGTCAAGGTTAGTCGTCGTCCAGACATTAGATCGCAAATATCTGCCGAAGACTATAAATTTAAAAAATCAATCGGTCTTAAAGTGCGAAAATGATTTCCACCACCAGCGATAAAATAGGGGTTTTCTCCAAACCCATTTTGGACAATTCCATTATTAGGCTGGAAAAGCATACCTATAAACCATACAGATCTCCATCATTCAACAATTCCGATGAAGTCCGTATCTCCAATAATTTTCAAGATATTATACTGGATATCGGTGAAAGTTACATATATATCGAAGGAAAATTTAAACCCAAATAAGCAACGAAAATATGTTTTTATCACATAATGCCCTCGCATGGTTTCATTCGGAAGTTTTCAACAAAGATCTCTTATGACATGCGGATGGGATCTCGACGAAGCAAACCAAGTTATCGTAGACATTGCAAGTAAAGTATATTCCAGGAAATTACCCTTAAAATATCTTATGGGATTCGCCGAAGATTACACAAAAGGTGTTTTCGACGTAAAACCAGAACTTATTATGATTATAGCTCGCCCTTTTACCAATTGTTACGTCGGCGAAGTAGACGCCGAAATTAGTATCGACTAAATCGAATGGAAAATTCGTCACATCATTCCAGACAGGTGAAAACAATGCCAGTATTCAAATGCCTTATCGTAAATGGGATCTGTACAAATTGCCAGCTTTAAGACAAACACCTTCCGACGTATGGGCCTTGAGAACGAGCATAAGTCTAGAATAACCGCGCTATATAATCGTCGGATTTCAAGACAGTATGAAATTGCGACAAAAAAGAAAGAAACGCAACCCAGTTCACCCACGCCAACATATGCGATATTAGACTATATTTGAATTCAAGCGTTGATGGAATTTAGATTTCGCCATGAAACTGTTCGCAGCAGACCATTACAATTATGAAAACTTCCAAAGCAGCTATAACGGGCGCGAAGTAAACAATCCGATAATGACGTTCGCCGAATATATGAAAAACCCCGATTTTATTATTAATTGCAGTCATCAACCAGAGGCTATTAACTCATCAACCGTGAATGTGCAATTAGAGTTCCAAGGATAAATTCCCCAAAAACACTAAAGTGTACGCATTAGTTGTTCACGGTTTATTTTGGGAAAAAATTATAGAGAAAGATGAATATCATAATTAAGCCCTTTTTTCCCACAGTAATAAAGTAAAAAAATAATTTTTTCAAAAATTATTGAAAAATGATAAATGCGCCTTAAATTTGAAGATTTGGATCGGAACAATATTAGGAAATTAGGGAGAGATTTTTTTTCTACATGTATATATATATATATATATATATATATATATATATATATATATATATATATATATATATATATATATATGAATAGTTTGGTTATTCCGGGTTTCAATCCGTTCGTTCAAAAAATCGTTTTCACGACGTTTCGCCAAAATCTCATTTGGCATTTTCAAGTGCGGTTCGTCTCGTTACTCGCTGAGAACTGATGGTGGCCTCTGAAGAATTTCGAGTTTTGTTTAGCTGGTTCGCTGCCTGATTGGATGGGCGGCTTCGCAGGCTCCTCTCCTCTCCCGAGTGCGATATATTTTGTTCTTGTATGTAGGTCTCTCGTGTACTAGTTGATTTTTGTTGTTTTCTTTCTTGATTTTTTATTAATGTTTTCCATGTAGATGAAAAATTTATAGCATCGTCTCGTTTATTTAGCTGTCCCGTTTTTTCGATTTCTAGGGCCTCTCTTATGACGCGTACCTTGTAGATCTGTACTGGTGCTATTTCTTTTGTTTTTTTGAAGTCGATGGTATGTCCGGTTGTTTGGTGATGTTGAAATAGGCTTAGGTTGTCTGTTTGTTTTTGAGGCTATTCTTATGTTCTTGGATTCTTGCTGATATGTCCTATATAAGTTTGATGACAATCTGCACATGGAATGCTGTAAACGCCATGATTTTCAAGGTTGATCTTGTCTTTGGGATTTCCCAGGATGTTGGCTATTTTTTTTTTGTGGTTTAATTATGGGCTGTATGTTGTGTTTTCTTAAGATTCTTCCTATTCTGTCTGTTATTCCTTTTATGTATGGTATTATGGCTTTGTTCCTTGTTTGATCTTGGTCTTTGGTCTTTGTTGTAGCCTTCTCTTGTCTTTTTATGGCTTTCTTTATATCTGCTTGTGAGAAATCATTCCGTTCTAGAGCTGTTGAAATGTGTCTTATTTCGTCTTGTTTTGTGTCAAGTTCTGTTAGGCTGAGAGACCTTGATACTAATGTGTTGACTACTGCCTGCTTTTGAGAGGGATGATGATGTGACGCTGCATTGAGATATCGGTCAGTATGTGTGGGTTTCCGATATACACTGTAGCCCAAGTTGTTGTTGGTTTTCCTAGTTAATAGCAGCATCCTGGGAAAGCCCAAAGACAAGACCAACCTTGAAAATCATGGCGTTTACAGCATTCCATGTGCAGATTCTCATCAAACTTATATAGGACAAACAAACAGGCACATATCAGCAAGAATCCAAGAACATAAAAATAGCCTCACAAACAAACAGACAACCTCAGCCCTATTTCAACATCACCAAACAACGGGACATACCATCGACTTCGGAAAAACAAAAGAAATAGCACCAGTACAAGAACAACAAGGTACGCGTCATAACAGAGGCCCTAGAAATCGAAAAAACGGGACAGCTAAATAAACAAGACGATGTTATAAATTTTTCATCTACATGGAAAACATTAATAAAAAATCAAGAAAGAAAACAAAAAAAATCAACTAGTACACGAGAGACCTACATACAAGAACAAAATATGTCGCACTCGGGAGAGGGGATCAGCCTGCGAAGCCGCCCATCCAATCAGGCAGCGAGCCAGCTAAACAAAACTCGAAATTCTTCAGAGGCCACCATCAGTTCTCAGCGAGTAACGAGACGAACCGCACTTGAAGATGCCAAATGAGATTTTGGCGAAACGTCGTGAAAACGATTTTTTGAACGAACGGATTGAAACCCGGAATAACCAAACTACTCATTCTACCATCCGTGAAAATCTACGATATAACATTTTACACCTTGACGGGGAGGAGACCTTTTTAAATGTTAAATGTTTCGAAAAACTGAAATCCAAGAAATCAGTCCTCCTCTGCGATATAACTTTCTTAATAAGATGCCGCAACAACAATCTAGAACCAACTTGCACCAAACTATCGTACCCATTTTAAGACAAGAAGAACTATTTCAATCCTTAAGACCGCTGGAAAAGCTCTTCTTCGAGAACAAATCCGAGAAAAACGAAGAATTCTATCAAGGACTGAAACAGAACTTTACAATCTCTACTTAGCTTTAACTCACAAAATCCATCATCTTCTGTGGAATGGCATAGAAAAAGTATCCTGTTGGAGAACGGAATCAGACACTCAGCTTAAGGCAAAAAAAAACAACAGAAGAAATTTGAGGCACTACAAAAACGCAATACTGTCCACACACAGCAAACACTGGACTGCAACAAAGTTGTCCATAATATCTCCAACCACCAGTTAACAGAATCCGAGAAATTAGTTCTGTCTAAAGGTTTTAATTTTGCCGTAACGCCAAAAACAGTCCCCTTAGAAGAGATAATTTCGAATATAGAAGCTGCCCTAGAAAACATCCCTGAAGAAAATGCCGAACAAGCCAGACAAGACATAACGCAAATTTTGAAATCAACCCGGCCTCTCAACTCAAACTTAACGCGAGCTGAACATCAAGCCCTCTCATCCTTAAAAAAGAATAAGGAAATAACAATATTACCAGCAGATAAGGGAAATGTCACGGTTGTAATGAACACCAACGAATACATGCAAAAAATGTCAGAAATTTTCGAAGACGCCTCTTACAAACAAACCAACAGAGATCCAACGACGTACCTTGAAAAAACTACGAAAGCCAAGATTAAAGCCTCAAAACTAGACCCAGAAATTGAAAAATCTATAATACCAAGAGAAAAATCAAGCAGATGTCCAAAACTGTATGGCTTACCAAAAATACACAAAACAAATGCACCACTCAGAGCAATAGTGAGCGCCGTGGGATCTCCTACACAAAAACTGGAAAAATATCTAGCAAGTATCATGCAACCAAGAGTCTAACTGGCTGATTCCTTCGTGAAAAACTCCGAGCATCTGACTAAAATGATCAAAAACATTCACCTCGAAGAAAATGACATCTTAGCAAGCCTCGAGATAAAATCCCTATATCCAAGCATACCATTGGATGAGACTTTGGACAAAATCGCCATGAACGAGGATTTTCCAGCCTACACAATTGAACTTGTACAACACTACCTAAAAAACACATAATTCATGTCCAATAACCAAATATACAAACAGATGGCGCACCTATGGGGTCCTCCCTTTCACCAGTCATAGTCAACCTTTTCATGATATATTTCGAACAAGAGGCACTGCAAAAGGCACCTTTAAAACCGAAATTTTGGAAACGCTATGTTGATGATATTTTTATAATATGGCCACATGGAAAAGAACACCTGGACGATTTCCTCATATATCTGAACAATATCCATCACAGAATCCAATTCACGCTAGAAATCGAACAAGAAAAGAAACTTCCGTTTTTGGACCTGCTATTAACTAGGAAACCCAACAACACCTTGGGCTTCAGTGTATATCGGAAACCCACACATACTGACCGATATCTCAATGCAGCGTCACATCATCATCCCTCTCAAAAGTAGGCAGTAGTCAACACATTAGTATCAAGGTCTCTCCGCCTAACAGATCTTGACACAAAACAAGACGAAATAAGACCCATTTCAACAGCTCTAGAACGGAATGGTTTCTCATAAGCAGATATAAAGAAAGCCATAAAAAGACAAGAGAAGGCTACAACAAAGACCAAAGACCAAGATCAAACAAGGAACAAAGCCATAATACCATACATAAAAGGAATAACAGACAGAATAGGAAGAATCTTAAGAAAACACAACATACAGCCCATAATTAAACCACAAAAAAAAATAGCCAACATCCTGGGAAATCCCAAAGACAAGATCAACCTTGAAAATCATGGCGTTTACAGCATTCCATGTGCAGATTGTCATCAAACTTATATAGGACATATCAGCAAGAATCCAAGAACATAAAAATAGCCTCAAAAACAAACAGACACCCTCAGCCCTATTTCAACATCACCAAACAACCGGACATACCATCGACTTCGAAAAAACAAAAGAAATAGCACCAGTATAGAACTACAAGGTACGCGTCATAAGACAGGCCCTAGAAATCGAAAAAGCGGGACAGCTAAATAAACGAGACGATGCTATAAATTTTTCATCTACATGGAAAACATTAATAAAAAATCAAGAAAGAAAACAACAAAAATCAACTAGTACACGAGAGATGTTTATGCGGCTTTCATGGATTCCTCCGTGTGAGATGCAATAGCAGTGGTTATATCCACATTATGCTGTTGTAGTGCTGAAATCACATTCAGCCAACGTACAACTATATGCAACTCCGCGTATGAATGAAGTAAAATGCGAACAGTGAATGCAAACTTCGCTCCATCATATCCTTTCCATGTTAGAGGATGCACAGTTTGAATAAATTGCTGAAAAACACAATTCATCCTGTTCCACCACCATCGAGATGGTGGCCTACCTGTACCACCACACCAAGAAGAAAGTCAAAAAACTTACCCCCTCAGTTACAGTGGTGCGGCAGAGGTACATGTTTCGTCTCGCATTAGACTCATCAGGGTACTGACATGCACCTGTCTGTACAAAGGACAGATCGGAAGGACGCATGAATCACTGTAGCGGAGGGGGTAAGTTTTTTGACTTTCTTCTCGTTGTGGTGGTACAGGTAGGCCACTATCTCGATAGTGGTGGAACAGGACGAATTGTGTTTTTCAGCAATTTATTCAAACTTCCTCTAACATGGAAAGGATATGATGGAGCGAAGTTTGCATTCACTGTTCGCATTTTACTTCATTCATACGCGGAGTTGCATATAGTTGTACGTTGGCTGAATGTGATTTCAGCACTACAACAGCATAATGTGGATATAACCACTGCTATTGCATCTCACACAGAGGAATCCATGAAAGCCGCATAAACATCTCTCGTGTACTAGTTTTTGTTGTTTTCTTTCTTGAAAAATTAAAAAAATAGAAACCAAAAAAATACAAAAATCAATGGAAAGGAAGCTTGACCGCCAGACAGGGTTGTCGGAAAGTTGTAGGGAGCAGTTTTTCTTAAAGGGCCGGCAGGCTTATCAGCCTCCGGCCTTCAGCCAAGAAGAAGATCAAGGGCAGCACCTAGGTCGGTATGGTAGTGCTCTCGGTAGACACTCGACTCTCCTCTCAGGCCCTGGGGCGAAATATTCGTTTTACGGCGATTTATCTAGTTGCTTAAGTTTCTATTATTTTTTTAATGTATTCTTCACTAAATGTTAGGAATTAGTCTTATTTTCTAAGCCAAAACAAATTAAATTACGTGTTTTAAGTTTTTGAAAATATCATAATTCTATAAGCTCTCACCAACACACAACATTTTTAATGCGCTAATGGTGTGGGGGTAGTTTTATATAACGGACGCCAGGCCAGTTACACAGTCATATCTACTTCAACTTTCATACGACTAACATGGACGAAGAAAGACTAGCAAGCAGACTGGACTGAGGACTTTGAGATTAACGTCCTATGTTGGGGTCTTGTGGAGTTGGACGACGTGGGTGATTGGGTGCTTCATCACCTCGAAGACGACAGTATGTAGCCCGAGCCAGACTCCACGGAGGACGTGGTGTTGGAAATTCCAGCATCGCCGACGTTCGAAGATTTCCAGGATCCTTGCGACTCTTCGAGTTGGTGGTATGTCGATGAGGATGTGCCTCACACCCTCCTCGGCCCTTTTCAAGGGTACAAAACAATGGCCCTTTTCAGAACCATTTTTGATCGTAGTTTTAGTTCATATTAGTACTTTGTTACTAATATTGTATTTATAGAACATACAATATTGAATACAAAGTGTTAAAGTTTAGGTTTTGGTTTAACCTGGCAAAATCGTTCGTTTGTATATAAGACCATATACAACTCTGGTCCCAATACCTAATACCAATGAGCAAAACCAACCAATCCAATGTCCGGTGGTAGATTCTACCATGGACAATTGGTTGCAAGGGGATTTGACTGATCCTAGATGAAATGCCCTCTGGGACTTTATAATCCAATGGGGGGATAAAAACGCTGCTGTTAAAGGACCGTGCGACTCTACACCATAAAGGGTTGCATGTTTCTGCTACACAACAAAATGGTCCTTTCCTGGACCACAAAATACTTTGATCCTAGTTTTAGTTGGTTATAATACTTTGTAATCAATATTTTATGTTTTTTTCTTAAAAAAAAAAAACAAATAATATTGAGATGCAAAGTATTAGAATTTCTGGCGACAGAACCTGAATTTTTTAAACCGAACCATGTTTTAACATAGTTGTAAATATAATAAAAATTAATTACAAATATTGCTATTACGTAGTTTTAGTGGATTATTGACACTTTTTTTACTATATAATATTATGCAGGAAAGGTCATATACGAAATAAAACACCAAAAAGTATATTTCCAAACAATTTTTTAATCTATATAAAAAATATATATTTGTAAAAAGAAACATTTGTTAAAATTTAAAAATCTTTTTTATCAAACAATTTTTTTTTAATCTACAAAATACATTTACAAAATATATTTACAAACTTAATATTATAAATTATAAACTAATACTTAACTACTTAACACTTACTACACAACTTATCAAAGTCCGCTAATTTTTGTTATACTGCTCACGCGCACTTTTTCTAACTGTTAATTGTTCCGATATTTCTAGTAATTGTTTTTCAAGTTCAACTATCGCACTGTCATTTTCACTTACTTTGGTAATTAAGTCTTTTTTCACCCTTGACATGTCTGATTTGGTCTTTTGCGAGCTGATAAAGCCTTCAGTCCACTCCAGTTGATATGTCCAAGAACATTTTGAAGCACCAGTTTCGTTTAGTGACGAAGGCGATAAAACATCAGATGCTTCTTGCTTAAACCGCCTCTTTAGTGGTTTACGACATCTTAATATCGGAGACAGTGGCACATCAGTCTTCACTGGTGAAGACTTTACCTCCGACACTTCCTCTACACTAGCCGGTATTGGTGGATTTGGTCCACCGTCGCCTTCAATTACCCTGACTTCGACAAACAATGGTTCTGTCGGTCAGGGTGGTGGTGATGGTGTTGACAAGAAATCGGGCAATGGTGCAGGCGTCTTTGGTTTCTTGAAGGTAAATTTTTTTCTCGACTGCCCTACTCCTTTAATCGCCGATAAAATGTTGTTTTATAAACGATTTCCGATTTCGGCATAGTCAACAGCTTCTGCAATTTTGAAGCTTTTGGAAAAGGTGTGCGATTTGTATGCGACGCTTTTCGCAAAACCACATCACTTAGAACTTTTATTTTCGGCTCCTTCTCCTCACTCCAACTTTGAAGAAATTCCGGAGACTGCACCAACTCTTCATCCCGATCATCGTTGAGAGTTTTGTCTTCGGCGTTTTCTTGCTCCCTATGCCAACTCTCCAACATCCCTGGAGTTAAGATTTCCAACATGTCTTTCTGTGATCAGCAACTTACATTAAGCCCGTTCAAGAGTGAACTTACGCTTTGCGCTCTTGAAGACATATTCGTTTTTTTCTTACTTTACTTAACTTCGACTTGCACTTTGTACTGTACTGTTTGCTGTTCTGACGAACTGTAAAGAGCTCTAGCCAGCAAGTCAGCTTCTATGACTATTTCCCCCACTACTCTACGTTTATTCCTTTTGTTTGATGCATCAAGTATAGTATTTAAATTTGTCGAATGCAAGGCCAAGGCCAACGTTACCGACAATGCCAGGGTCGTTTTCAAGGTTGTAATTTTCAAGGATTTTTCTTCTTGTCCCTGTCAAGGTTGTTTTAAAAAGTAATACATAAATAGAGACCAGCGTTGGAAAAATTACAACATAATTAAACATCATGTTGCCAATTGATGAAAAACCTGATGAAGCGGCCAAAACATACAGGAATATACCAAGAGTTTTTTGTTTAACTTGTCATCGTTGTAAAAGACAAGGTATCTGCTGGCGGAATAATCTCATACACGATTTCAAATACATTAAACTTCTCAGGGTCAAATTTGTACAATGCGCTTTTTGTAGACTAGTTCACTACCACGGCAAGAACATTAATGAACGCGCCATCCAGAAGAGGAATTAGGTCATAGAAGAAGCTTACCTGTACAGAAGGGATTAACTTATGTATTTTTCTTCTTTATTTTTTTTGTTATATTTTCATTTTTTAATAATAAAACAATAGTAAAGTGATTTTTTTAATTTATAATTATTATATTCTCATTTTTTAATAATAAAACAATAGTAAAGTGAATCTGTGTGTGTATTTATTAAGCATCGCCTAAAATATGTTTTGCAATCTATATTTTTCGGCATAGTCTGTTTATTAATGGAGTAGAACCATATATTAGGGTGCAATGTAATGGTTTCAAATCAACCTCACATAACAATGTCAGAAGTAGACACTATTGATAAGTTCGGCCGCAAAAGAAAATTTAAGGATTTTAACTTTATGCGCGGACGTCCAAGAATAGGATTTAAACTTACATCTAATGGAGATTACGACATGGGAAGTAAAATATTCTGCTACTTAACGGAACCTTTTAAAAGAAACGAGGAGGCCACACGAAGTAATGTTGATAATAACTTTGCTTAGTTTGTGCAAGATCCGCAGAAAGCTGTACATAACTCATCAATGATATATTCAAAAAACAACTTGGAGGTTATGTACACAAGAAATTAATTGAAACTTCTCAAGAACTTAGAGGCTACATTGATGATACCGTTATTGCAATATATGAATTTAGACAAGACGAATTGCGTGATGAACTTAATTCTAGAATGTTGAAAATTGAAAAGACTGTGGAGGATCTTGTTAACAAAACTGCTCCACTTTAAACATTTACTCGTGGACCTGTGTGTTACTGTTAAACAAATTTTTTAACAATAACTTTGCTGTTTTATTTATAATTTTAAAATAAAGGTTCAATAAAAAGCAATCAATTAATGAATACATGTTTTTATTAAAAAAAAAAGAAAAAAATTACATTACAACTGTTATAGATTAATGCTGGATGTTCAATGAAACTAATAAAAAACAATACAAATAATGAAATATGGATTTTCAAGATTACGCGCTATCCTGACTTAGAAATGATTCCAAGACAGCGACTAAATTTGCTAAATTTTCTTCCGGATCTGTGTTGTAAAAATCTATGTCTGCATGTTCCCAAAGAAGAGTTTTGGTTGAATTGGGAATTACATAACGTTTATCATCACTATGTGATAATGATACTTTATTTATTATGTTGGTATAAATGTCATGTAATTCACTTCTAAATGTCTTCATCTTTCTTAATATCAAAACACCCCGTGCAACAAATCTTTGGTAGTGTTCCTGATGAAGGTCTTTCTCGATTACAGATTTTTTGATACCTTTGACTTTTTTAATTCATTATTAATGAACTTTATATAATAAGCCCTTGCGCTGGTACCATAAAAACTTATTATCGGATCACGAGGAAACTTATCTTTCATTCTACTAACTACCGAATCACTTTTAATTATGTTGAAATTATTTATTTCGGGGTAATTTGATGTATTAAATTTTTCGGAGTTTTCTGATATAGTTTGATAAAAGTTTTCCATGTACACTTTTAATATAAGCGAGTCTCAGTATCAGTGTAAAGTAACGAAGTATCATCGCCAAACTTGGATTTAATAAAATTATAATAAAAGTCGTTTTTTTTTAATCATAGTCTGGTAAATAAATATTATTAGCAATGTACTTCCTTTCTGTACACTGGCCTATGCCCTCGCGTATACATTCCTTAAAAAAATGTATCATGTCTATATCAGTTAAGAGCTCTGGCTCTACCTTAGTAATACGCAACATACAGTCAAATGATAAACTTGGAAGGGTGTAGTATTGTGCCGGATCCAATTTATCGAATTTTAAACAATTATTCCGAAATTGCTCAAAAACCTCGCACAATAGCAATACATCTGATTTTAAATACACGTCTGAATAGTCCTCCAAAGTTTTACACCTAAACAAGCGCCATACTTCTTTTGCTCGCCTATAGTTTTCTTTTGATCTTTACTTAGAAGACATGTATTCTTCATTTTTTCTGTAGAGTCAATAAAGCTATAGGAAAAACACCCTGTTGACGCATCAAATTAAATTGTTCGATATATGAAAAATATTTCAGCACATCAATAAAATCGTCGTCGTTTAAACCGCTGCCTAAATTTTCCAAAAACTTTGACAGAAATTTAAAACTGTCAATAAACCTCAACTTTAAATATTTCCTCTTAACTTTTCCACTTTTATTATTAAAATAATCGTGCACATAAATGCTGTTAGTAAAAGATATGTACGTTTCCTTACTGTGAGCCAAAACATCAATTTTATCTCCATATTTACATAACTCTTTTATAAATAAATGACTGTCGTAGCCGCTTAAGTTGTGAAATATGATAGGGATAAAAGAGGGTAATTTATAATTTAAATTATAAACGGAATGTGGAACACCAAATCTTTTTGCATCAATTATGTGACAATGATCCCTTACGTTAATTTCACCGTCTTCAAAAGGGCCTTCACATATACCACATATTTTTGCATCATTAAACTCCCTTTTTTCTTCAGGCGTTAACGGTTTCGTAGGCTTAATGTCTTTTAAATATGTGTTATATAGAGCCCTTAAATCACACTCGATATGACCCACAAAGACTTGAGCTGCATTATTCCCCCAAAATAGTTCAAATTTCGTAATTGAATCGTCAAAAGAGCATTTAATTAAATAAATAAAAAAGAAAATGGTTCATGTTTAAAACTTTCCAGAGTGTAAGAATTTTGTAGGTTTGGTTGTACCGTTTCAAGAGGCTTTAAAGCAAATTCGAAATCTGCATAAACCATGAATGGAATGCGCATTTGCTTTTCTATACCCACGAGTTTTAAAATATTTTCCGGCACATCCTTTCCAAATTTATCAATCGATAAATCCACTGAGGGTGTTTGCGTAAAAATGTGATTTCAATCGTAGCTTTGATGTAAAGTTAAAGCTAACGGTGTACTAAAATTAGTTAGACAAACATCACAAAAAATATTTATGTTGTTGACAACTAATCTGATTTGAAACTAAGCGTGATAAATCCTTAATCCAGCAATAATGACTTTTTGAACAAGTCGTATCACAAAAATGTTCACCGCCGTCTTTACTACTACAGATTTTGTAATCAACAATAAATTTAAATGTCTATCCAACTTTCTTGACGCATACCTCAGTGGACCAATAACTTCATCTGTTACTTTATTATTTTCGTATTTAGATTCAGGACCTTATATTTTAATGGATATATTGTTCATTTTCTCAAATTTTTTAATGTCAAATAATTTTACTGGAAAATCCATACCTGTTAAATTTAGCACTCTAACAGGATGGGGAGAGGATATCAGCTGTGAAGCGCTTCCGCTGGCAGAACCAATGCTGACGTTACAGCCCACGCAAAGCAAAATTCGTCGTGGTTGGTCACATTGACGACAGCTCCTCTCTTTTCAATAGAACACGGCAACTTGATGTATGATGAGCCACTCATAGGCGTATACCTGTTGATGCTCATTTTCAAGAATAAAATTCTCCCGAGAGCCCATACTATAAGGAAAAAATGTAAAAATCAGTTTAATATATCAGCTTTTAATTTTTCCATACCTGAATCTTTCTCCTGAAACTCTGTCGCCTGCGTTTTTATTAATTCGGTGAAAGAATGGTAAACGGCATCCAAATCACTTTCTACACTAATTATTGGATTATCAGTGTTGAAGGATTTCTCGCTGAATATTTCTTGTGATGAAAGCATGTACTCGCCAACAGCTGTCATGTTAACTTTTAAAGCTTGATGCACACGTAATACATTATTAACAACTTCCACCAACTTAGATTTAATGTCTGCAAAAAACATTACATAATCGGAGTGCTCCACATCACTGCTAACCCGATAGGTTGCAATTCTCCATTTTAAAGCACATTCAAAGAGTTGCACACCATAACATACCGGCAAACATGAATTATTTTATGTTGTTGTGTTCATTGATGTGCTAACACTTGATTTACTGGAACATCCACATTATATGTAGCGCAATTAATTACTGGAATCACCAATGTACGCTCTTCAATTCGGAGCCCTTTTCGTCCTGGCACTTCATTAAATCTCATCGCACACGATTCTTTTTTATGACGACTCATATTATAACTATTGATAAACTTAGAATCCCAATTTTCACAAACACATGCCATGATTTATCAAATATGTACTACCTATGCAAGTCAGAGACAACTGATGAATGAAATTATCCCATACCATATATAAAACTATTCAAAGTCGCCCTAAACTACGTCACATAATTTCAAGATCACACACCCAAGATAACCTCCAGCAAAGTCATGGTGACCTTCAATAAGGTCAAGGTTACACACAACCTTGTGTAAGGGAACAAAAGTTCATTGTGATTTTTAATTATTTTAACATTTATTAACTTTATATAAAATTCTACTAAATGGAAGAATTTACTAGAGGATTTGGACCGTTGAAATGTCTATTCAAAAATAGTCACATATCAGGGTAATATAAATCCATTAACATACATAAACTTAAACTCAGTTTTATTAGTTTTGGGGTAGTTAATTTTCTCCAAAAAACAATATAAACTCAGTCAACTTATATGACACAAAATCTGTTCTACCCTCTAGAGGATTTTAATATAAATCTGTCAAAGTAACTTAATAGTCTTAGGCGCTAAAGTTATAACCACATATGGCCAACCGTGAGAGAGCTTTCTTTCACTTAAACTGAGCAAATTTTTCCATCATAAGAAAACAAAAGAATATTTAAATAAAATCACTAAAATGCAATATTAGTATTTGTTATTATGTACAAAGTTCGTATCTGTTACCCATTTTTTCTCCAATTGACAAAAATATGAATAAGAAAATGTGAAAATGGTTAAAACTTAGGGTTTTTTTCCATGGATTCTTACACGATCTTTTAGTATAAGTGTAGAATAGTTATCAATTACAGTTGTTGAGAATAATTATTAGTTTTGAGCTCTGGTCAGTTTTAATATTAAAGTAAATTAAATTTGACGCATGGATGACTTATGGCATCTATGAACCAGGGGACCGACAATTTACAGATGATCGAAAACGAAAACTATTCTTCGCGGGCGGGGATGCATCGCGAAAGTACATTCTATTGGTGGAAAAGCATGTATGTCGGAACCAACGCGTCTAAAACAAGGGAGATTCTGAGGGATGGAAGTTGAATTTCATTTTCAGAAATTAATTAAAGTTAGTTTCAATCTGGAATTCGTTAGAATTGGTACCGCCGTCTAGTGCCTTGCCAAAATTACGTGGCGTGTATATTCGTCCGGAATAAAGGTTTTCTTGGTTCTGTCTTTCATTTAATTTGGGAAATTTAGGGAATATCGTGTGTTATCTTAGCCAAGCATTTCGCGATTTTTAATACTATTTGGTTAAGAAATATAAATAGCTGTTTTTTTTTGCGTTTTATTCTTTTTTCTGTTTAATGTTTATTAAGCTATTTATACCTGTTTTTTCAAAATTGGGTTTTAGGTTTTTGGTTAAAAGAACGGCCAAAAAGAGCAATTATGTTAGTTTTTTTTTTCGTAGTTGTTATTAGTTTTAAGTTTCACATTGCAAATAGTTTGTTTTCTCTATTTATTTTTGTTAATAGTGTTTTGAGAAACTTGTTTTGTTTAATTTTAATCAAAAGTCTTCACGCGGCTAAACTGACTGCTGTGTGAGCTGTAAACAATAGATGTCATCTGTCCAGCTAATTAGCAGCCTTGCCTGAGTCCTGAAGTTCGAAGTTATAGTTGTGGTAAGCTTAAATAACCGTAGTTGTTTGATACTAAAGCTGTAAGAGAGAAGATGAACGTCCAGACTTCCAGAGTGTTTTTATTACTGTAAAATTTAATTATAGGTTATCAAAATCGCTACTAATTAATATGAATCAGAAAAAATGATTATAGATGAAATGGTTTACGCTACCACAATATATCATTTGCAAGAGTCTATGCTCAAATTCTGTCACACTTGAACACAACATTTTTCAAGGTCAAGATCATATCAACGCAAGGTCGAATACCATGGTTAATGGGCGAGGCCAAAGAAGAAGTGGGGGGATTGAGGACATCGGGTAATACTCACTACTATGTGTTAACATAGACATGCACTCCTCCGAGCCTTTAACTTTTATGAGCAAGTCTGTGAGCTCAATAAGAAAATAAAATGTGTTTTAGCCCATTGGTGTCAATTTATTCTGACAATGAAGTATATCTTTAAAGAAATTTCAAAATGAAGAGAAAAATTATTAAAAAAATATGGGATGTCCCATTTAAAAAATTAAAACTTTTATATCTCCGTAATTGAAAAATTAAAAATGTCACTAGATTCTACAGAAAAAAAGTAGCTTAAGAATGCCTTATTAGTTTAATCGTGGTTGCTTTAATAAATAAAATATAGGACATTTAAAAAAAATGGTAAAATTTGAAAGTCGCCCTGTAAATCCGAAACGGATCGCGATAGCCGTAATTTGTTTTCGCCATTATAATTTTTCCAAAAAAAAGTTCGGGACCAGTCTGTCAGATTTTTAGAATCTTATACGGTTTCCCAGATAGCCTATAAAAACTTCCAAAAAGGTTCTACCCTGGAGTTTCAAGAAGTGAAGCATATTATTTACAATACTTTTAAATCAAGTAATACACTTTTGATGTTAGAAATAAGTTTTTCGTACGATTTCTCAAGACATACACTATTTCAATGAATTGAATTATTAACTTACCATGATAAAAATTAACCACATTATGCTATTTAATAGATGTCCACAGAGTTGTGCAAAAAGGCTGTGAAATAAACAGGTTAGAAATCCATTTATTACCATCAGAAATATATCAATTTGAAAAAGATTTCTGAGATGTGATACGATATAATGAAGACGAAGTGCTAATATTTCGATTTTCTTTATACATTCCATTATAACTTCTTTGGACTGTTCATATTTAAGTTGAACGAGACGACATTCCACAATTTGATATCTTTGTTTTGAGGCTAATAATAACACTATGATAACAACACACTTCCAGATGGCATAGAAATATAAGATAACATGCGTTGTGGAATGTAAAAAGTAAATAAATATTTTTTTTATGTCTTTTTCACTTACTACTCTCATACCACCACTGAAAGGATATATCCTTATGGAGATAATGAATAAGAGTGAAAAGAAGTAATAAGTAGCGTATTTTAAAATATGTTGTTCAAATTTAGATCTTTCAGTATAGAGAACTTCGTCGACTTCAGAAAACTCACAAAAAAGTTTAATCCAAATTAATCGTTTCTTGTAACTGTTGATAAGGAAAATTAACATCATTAGATACTGATGTAACTCTAAAATTAAGCCAATAACTCTTAGAAAGGCAGGAAAACATCGAATCATTTGAAAATCAATTCTCGTCCAGAATGTTGAACCGCTTAAGAAAGTAGCTAAAATAACTAATATTACAATTTTCTTCTTATAGTATTGCTTACTAATTAAAACATTGTTACAAAAGTCAAAACTGGGTACGAGACCAATAAAACTGGATAATTTTGCTATGGAAATAAAGAAAAACACCTCGCTCTTAGCGTACATTATTGTGACTGATATCATCGTAATAATGAGTTTATTGATATAAACATTCATTTGGAAAAGTAGTTGTTTTCTGAACAAATATTAATTGATTGATAAGCTTAAGTTTTACACAAATTTGTTTGTATTGGCAGAAATATCCCAACTAACAATTTTATATTTTATAATAGTTATGAAAACGTTTTTGTGAAAAAAAAATTATAAAGCAACATTACTCTCAGGAAGGTTATCAATGAGTTTGTACGACAGCTTTAAGTGTAAAATTTTCACCATTTTATATAAAGAAAAACACCCCGCTCTTAGTGTACATTATTTTGACTGACATTATCGTAATAATGAGTTTATTGATATAAACATTCATTTGGAAAAGTAATTGTTTTCTGAACAAATATTAATTGACTGATAAGCTTAAGTTTTATACAAATTTGTTTATATTGGCAGAAATATCCCAACTAACAATTTTATATTTTATAATAGTTACGAAAAAGTTTTTGTGAAAAAAATTATAAAACAACATTACTCTCAGGAAGGTTGTCAATGAGTTTATACGACAGTTTTAAGTTTAAAATTGGTACTGTTTTATAAATCACTTTAGTCTCCGTTGAGATTTTGTAAAGACTTTTGCAAACATTACAAAATAATTTTAAAAACATTTCTGCAAGTTTTAGAAAAACTTCAAAACAACTTTTTAAAATAGTTCGATTATAGCTTTTCATACTGCACTATAAAATATACTTGGCTATTTCTTGTATTATTTATAAACTAACTAAAAAACAGTTTTATAAACGTTTTTTAATAGTTTCAGGTAAATCTTATAAAGCAAAATGCAACATGAAATCACAAAAATAAAATAAAAACATTTGTTAAATATTTTCTAAAAGCTAGAAGAAGCAGTTTCGTATTAGACACAGAATAGAATGGAATTATGTCAAGTTTATATAGCCTAAATTGAAAAGTGATGTCATATACTTGAAGTGCAATGGGCAAAACTTCGAATCGCAACAATTTTTAACTTTTTTATTTTTTTTTCAAAGAGAAACCTTTTTGTTGTTTATACAAAATAAACGGCCCTGTACATTTTTCTAACCTGACTCCTACACAGCTTTGTTCGACGGAAAACGGAAACATTGTGAAAACAACTAAGGATCAAGGGTGCCTATATTGCTAATAGACAACTTTTTGACGACTCATGAAATATATTACGTATTCTGGCTATGTTTTAGCTTTTTTTATGATAAATATATTTTTGTTTAGTTATAAATGCAACTATGTACCGGTAATTTATCATACATAAACTTTGAAATCGGTTGCTTGAGTTTTATGTATTTTTGTTGTATTTTGGTGTACTTATGCACGTTTATGCGTTAGCGAAACAAAAGCGACATAAACTCTATGTCATCAACATCACATTTAAATGAACATGACAGCAAATGAATATTCACGAAAACAGTTTAATTTTATTAAAAAATTGTTATTGTCTTCATATTGTAGTAAGAGTATCATACTATAAAACAATTTTGACATGATATCTAAAACAACAGTTTATTTTAATAACAAAATTGTTTTTAAAAGCACTTCAATAAAACTATTTTTTAAAGGCAGAGGAAGCAACTATAAAATAATTTTAAAATATATTTATAATTGAAGTAAAAATATCGCTGCAATTTACTAAAAAATCACTAGGAAACAATTGAATTTTATAGGCTGAAATATTTTAGAAAGTGTTTATAGAAACTCTTCTTTCAAAATTTTGTGACTGTTTTATACCATATTTTATAATTTTATTAGGTAAACATTTTGATGATAAATTTATAAAACACTTTACCTGCCTTCAGCAGAATAGTGTCCATTGCACCTATATATAATCAGGTAGCATTTTGAAAGTAATAAAATACAAATAAAATAAAACAGTTGTAGATCATTCAGATTATAAAATAACTTTGTTGATTGGATTCCCAAGGAAGAAATGTTTTCGTCTGAAAATTCTATATGCAAGCTCATTGCACAACCCCAACAATTTTTCGAGAAAAACATGGTGGCAGTTATTTTGCTTAATATTACCAAAAATATGTTTATAGTAAACAAACTTAATCTAAATTTATGAAATCACGTGGCATTAGACATTAATTTTCATTGAGAATTGCTCTTTTTTTCTTAATGAGAGACGAAGAGCAGATTTCTTTTTAATTGATCCACCAACTTATCAAAATTCGATAGCAATGTCAGTAGCCTTGGAAACATAAAACTTGACAAGGGGGCAAGATTTAATACAACAAGAAAAAAGACTAAAATATTTTCCTTTTTCTTTTGTAATTCCAGTTTATTGGCATATTAAGATTCCTAAAATTTTGTGTACCGATAAATAGAAAAAGAAATCAAATATTACTAAAACGTTAAATTTGCGCTGAAAATGGTTAAGAACCTTTTCCAGTTTAGATAGAACTTATAGATATATTATTCATGTCAAAATATAAGATGGTGAATACAAGATCACGGCTAAAATATCAAAAAGCTGATATTTTTCTCGGAACAGGTCGAAAATCATTTCAAACTAAAATTTTGGTACACGTAAACTGTGCTTTAGTGTTAACTACCTGTTTTCTGCGACTTTGTACGCTTGGTGGGTGACATTAGACATTCTAATAAGTACAACCAATCAATACTAACGTAATGCAAACTTTTATTCCCTATTTTACCCCTCTACGGGATAAGTTTCTAAAAAATGGTGGCACAATAAATTTATCTTTCCATCCATAAGCCTACATATTAATTTTTAGATTTCTAACTTCAGATATGAAGAACTTTCATACAAATTTTCATCCCCTATTTTACCCCCTTTAAAAGATGAATTTTTAAAAAATAATTATGTACTAAACATTTTTTTCTAACTGTAAGACTATATACTAATTGTTACATTTCTAACTACCAAAATGAAGATTTTTCATGCAAACTCTCATCCCCTGTTTTACTCCCTAAAAATAAATTTTTAAAAAAGAATGATATAGTAAACATTTTCTTCAAATCATAAGCTAATTTTCATATTTTTAACTACCAAAATAAAGAACTCTCATACAAATTTGTATCCCCTATTTTACCTCTTAAAAAGATGTATTTATAAAAAAGAATAATGTAGTAAACATTTTTTTCTAATCATAAGCCTATATACTAATTTTTTCATTTGTAACTACCAAAATGAACCACTGTTAAAATTCTATTTCGCATGGTAGAAGCAGTGATCCATCGAAACAATATCCTTAATTTTGTGTGCCATCATAAAAGTTTCTACTCTAGTTACATTAATGTTACTTATTTTTCCGAATCCATACATTTAAATACAAATTTTTGGAGAAGAGCTGCATATTGTTGCAAGTCTGACTTGCTTTATTGAAAATAAATAAAAATGCGTAAAAATAATCGTCAAACCTCTACAGTGGCCATCAAAGTCGTCAACCGTAGATAAATATGTTGCACATCGAAGTTTTTGCCCGCGCGCGGCCGCCGTTTTCATATCGCCATCTGACGAGTAGTGCGACAATACTGTGCAGTTTGACGATTATTTTTATGCATGTTTATCTATTTTCTATAACATATATCAATTTCAGACGGCTTTATATAATTTGAAAAAAATTTTACGCAGTTACGTATCGGTCTGCCGATTAAGGTGACGATAACGGGTCTGACTATATTTTTATGTCTATCTAATCACAAACAATGCCATGCTTCAATATCAGCCGGTTATAAACATTTAAATTTTTCATCGTTTTTTTTTCATTAATGATATGTTTATTAACAATGACGCAGTTGCGCGGTCGGACTATTCATTTTGTTGTTAGAAAACACGTTCCTAATGAAACGAAACCAAATTGCGCGTATAAAAATAATAATTTTTTTGTCCTTAAGCTCGCAGACTATCAGTGGTTCCGTTAGTTTGAATTATGATATGGACAGTACAGCTCCTAAAAATATATACATAAAAACATAGTACGAGTACTAAAAGTATTATTTGTAAGAATATTTAAATTGCAATTTTATGTATGCCTTAGCCACCGTATTGTGTCCGCCATTTTGACTTTTGATATGTAATTGTCCCAGCAGCGTATATGATGATTCCGCGAAAAAATTAATTTTTTTAAGGTATAACCGCTTTATTGGATCGACTATCCTGTGAATTTTGATATATAGCTTTTATAAATAAGAGCACAAATTGGGTGTACCAGAATTATAATCCTATGCAATTTTCAGCTAGTAGCGAGAAAATTTTAGCCCTAGTATTATTTTGACCATTCTGAAGCTTGTCTAGCACAATGTAGCTGTAAGTGTATATAAAAGAGTGCTGAATTTAAGGGCACCTAAAGCTTAACTCGAAACGTGTTTCAACCTATTTTAGCGATAAATATATAGATGTAGTTAATACTTGATGGAAATCTATTGTATATAATGACTGGATCACAAATTTTATAAATTTCTTCTATTTTTATTTTTTAATATTTAAAAAAACCATAACAATTTCTTTTTAAATATAAGAGAAAAAATCTAACCTCCATACCACCCGGGTCGGGGATAAGTCCTAAAGCTTCCGCGTAGATCTAGTTAAAGTGTATTGTAATTGGTTAGGTTTTTTTATAAAAATGCATCCGCTTTAAGGCACGTTTCGCAGCCATGCTTGATCTGTTTCTTGAAATGGGCTGTGAAATGCAATTAAATTTTTAAGGATTATCACTAAGTAATTTTTGACAATTACACACCTACAAAAATTTTTTTCTAGCCTGGAATTCTAATTATGTCTAGTATATGTTTTTGGGGTGGCTAAATACGATTACGAGGTTCGAGAAACTCCATCACGTGAGAATTTCACCATAACCTCAAATAGCCTCAAAATTAAAACTAATTAGCATTATTGAACACTTTTATCCCAAAGCCAATGCTGTTAAATCCATAACAATCTCACGATCCAATAACGCCATGAACCAATAACCCATAACTCAATAACCCCATGATTCCATAACCCCATGAATCTATTACCCCTTAATCATGATATTGAAATCATTATACTCAATTTCTTATAGCGGAAGAACTAGTAATCGCCCCAATTTTTTTTAATTACAGCTATTGTGCTGGCCCAATAACCATGTAACCCCATGATCCCATGAATCCATGACTCTATAACCCCATAACCATGTTACTAAAATCATTACATTCATTCTCCCATAGCGAAAGAGCTTGTCTTGGCCTCAGTTCCTTTAAACAATTGTTGTTGAATCTCATGACCCAATAACCACATGACTCTATAACACCATAACCGTGGCCTTAATTTCTTCAAACAATGGCAGTTGAGTCCCATTACCTCATAACCGCAAGGATTTTAGTAACACTGTTATGGGGTTATAGAGTCATGGGGTTTTCGAGTTGTGAGGTCTTTGGGTCATGAAGCTGTGCGGTGCACAGCTACACAAAAAAATTCTGTCCTGGTGTTCTGACTACATCTATTATGTGTTTTCGGGGTCACTGAATCTGACTTTGCGGTCCATTAATCCCATCACGTCAGGGTTTTGCCATAACTTTAAAATACCCTAAAACTCAGACTATTAAGTATTATTAAATGCTGTTAACTCAAAACCGATGCTGTTAAACCCATAATAACTGCATCACTCAATGACCTTATAACTGAATACTCCATATCCCCATGACTCTATAACCCCATAACCATGTTACTGACATCATTGAAGTTATGAGGTATTAGAGTGCCATAGCCATGGTTTGAAGACATTACAGCCACGACAAATTGGTCCGCTATAGGAGACTAAGTGTAATGACTTCAGTAACATGGTTATGAGGTTATGGGATAATTGGGTCATGGCGTTCAACAGCCATAGTTTGAACAAATTGAGGTCATGACAAGCTCTTTCGCCATGGGAAAATAAGTGTAATGATTTCAGTAACATGGTTATGGGGTTATATAGCCATGAGTTCATGGAGTTAAGGGTTATTGGGTTATGGAGTTCAACAGCTGTAGTTTATAGAAATTGGGGCGACTATAAGCTCTTTCGCTAGGAGAGATTGAGTGTAATAATTTCAGTAACATGATTATGGGGTTATGGTGTTATGGGGTTATGGAGTCAAGAGATTATGGGGTTATTAAGTATGAAGTCTTTGGATCATAGGGTATCTGGCTCATGGGATTTAGATTAACAGCGTTCAATAACACTTAATAGTCTGAGTTTTGGGATTCTTTGAAGTAATCGCAACACCTTGACATGATGGGATTAATGAACCAGACATAGTCAGAACCCCAAGACAGATTTTTTTTTATGTAGCTGTAACCCGATAACCCCATAGCCCCATGACTCTATAACCCTATAACTGTGTTACTAAAATCATTGCGGTTATGAGGTGATAGGATGCAACACCCATCGTTTGTAGAAATTAAGGCCCGGTTAAGGGTTTATAGAGTCATGGGGTTACTGGGTCATGGGATTCAACAGCCATAGTCTAAAGGAACTGAGGCCACGACATGCTCTTTCGCTATGATGAAATTAATATAATAATTTTAGTAACATTGTTATGGGGTTATAGAGTCATGGGTTCATGGGATCATGGAGTTATAGAGTTATTGGGTCATAGAGCTCAACAGCTTTAGTTTAAAAAAACTGGGGCGGCTACAAATTCTTTCGCTTTGAGAGATTGAGTGTAATGATCTCAGTACAATGATTACGAGGTAAAAGAGTCATAAAGTTATTGAGTTATGGGTTATTGGGTCATGGGGTCATTGAGTCATGAGATTATTGGTGGTTTAATAGCATTGGTTTTGAGTTAAAATCGTTTAATAATGCTAAATAGTTTTAATTTTGAGGCTTTTTGAGGTTATGGTAAAATCCTGACTTCAGGGGGTTTAATGGACCCCGGATTCTGATTAAGTCATCCCTAAAACACATAGTAGACATAGTCAGAACCCCGGAATACTTCTTTTTTGAAGCTGTGTTACTTTTAGAATTATCTGTAAGTTCGAAGACTTCTTTCTCACTGCCAGCTTGGGTATGAATAGAAGGTTTTTTTCTTTCTAGGACACTATGTAGTACTAATCTTTGATTTTTTCATGGTGGCAGTTCTGGTGGATGTAGATAATAATCATTGCAGTAACTAGAACAATTGTAAGGATTGTAAAATAGGTCAAATATATACATACGAACTGTTGATTCAGAAATTGGTCAAATTCCTTTGAGTATGGTCCCATTTTTGTTGGGTTCCTTTGAGATCTTCCATGTCAATCTCGTTAAGTTTTAGATCGGGAATATAGTTCTATGATGAGATTGTTTCGTCGCAGACAAATGGAATTTTGACTGGGTGACTTTATAGGTCACATTTTGGTATCTTTCTTTCTGGTACTTTCACTGGACTTGAATGCTTCCTAACGAACATTTCAGTAAGTAGTTTGTGTTTATAATTTTTCCTTGAAATTCTTTTTTATAACATTTTATCGCACCAATAATTTTATATTTATTTATTTAAAAAAAAAATTAAACAATGCGTTTTTTCTCCTTTTCATCCTTCTAATTTTGAAAGTATTCATTTTAGAGAAAAGCCAAAAAAAAAGTTTCGTAATTAAATTTTCTACAAAATAAAGTTAGTTAAAAACCTCAAATCTATTACAAAATAGTAATAATCAAAAAAAAAAGCAAAAAAGTAGTTTAAAAGGTTTTTCCGACCACCCACATCTCTAAGGACCTATATAGATGGGGAGAAAAACCTCATATTATAGTGAAACAATATGCTAAATTTCGGTAAAATCCGTTCGATAGTTTTTACGTAATAATTTTCTCAATAGGATCTCAAACTTTCAAATGCTTCTTTAAAAATTAAAATTGGATAATTAGGGCCCATTCAGGAATTATCTAAAACTATTGTTGAATTTCTTGCTTATAAACAAATTGAATATCTCCGCAAATTTTTATCGAAAAATTTTCCTCTAAACATGGTTAAAAAGTACCCGAGTACTCTTTTTGAAAAAAAAAAATTTAAATTTGTCAATTGGTTACCAAGATACAAGCTGTCAAAAGGCGAATCTATAAACAATTTATGGCTAATTCTTAAACTTAATTTAGTCTTTCCCAGTACTTTTCTGACAAAAATGTTCATATGTTTAAGTTATCGGCAATTCGATAGAAAATAAAAAAGAAAATCATTCACACGTGTTAAAAATGACAAAAAGGAGGGGAGAGCTCTCGCTCTACAATTGATTCTACACGTGCAAAAAATGTCATTATCTTGGCTTTTAGTGAAGCAATTTTGATCATATGTTTAAACTAATGTCAAGTGAATACTGGAGTTCAAATATCACTATACCTAATGTCCATTATGTGTTCTTTTTGTTATAAATAAATTATATCATTCATGCATTATGTACACTGAACACTGCAACCTATGGTATGTGTTTTTTTTTAAGAAAAAATTTGTTGATTGATATATTTTAAGTTACTGAATACAAGTACATTTTATTGTAATCGCTAAAATTATTTAAACAATAATTGTTTAAACAAATAAATAAAAAAAAAACATTATAATATAGTATTCGACAACACACCAAAAATCATTAAATCCATCTTCTAGAAATTGGGGAAAAATCAACATTTTCTTTAAACTTTGACATCTTCTGCCGCTCAAATACAGCAGTATCAGATATAACTATGTTGTCTTAAATCGACCTATTTGGACGTCAATTGTCTGTAATCAAACTTTGAACACATATTTTCCGGATACCCTGTATATACTGTCCGATACTGGGAACAGTATTTTAAATGTGGTAACTTCCAGTAGCTTAGAAAATTAAAAATTATACGGTGATTTTAAAATGAATATGTCTTCGTTCTTTTACCAACTTATTATATATTTTATCCCTTATCACCTATAGTTTTCACTTTTTTTTATAACTTCTTTTATTTCCAAGAAAATTAGATACGCGCTCAGGTGTCCATTAGTGGTGAAGCAATATTCCCTAGAACTGATTTCTTTACTTGAAAAAATTTTGTGATCCCATGTAAATGTTTACAAATATCTAGATCTTTAAATAAATATTGCTTTCCAAGGCTAAAATTATGAACTTACCAAGTAAAAAACTAACCATAAAATAGTCGTTACAACATATTTAACATTCACCATCATGAGAGCAACAGTCATAAAGATAAAGAAAGCATGAGATACCATTAAAAAAAACTGAATTTCAAAAAGTTCTTTGAAATGGATCACAATTTTGTACATATGCAAAGTTGCTATATCCACATATTTTATAGTTTGTGTTATTTCTTCATCAATGTTGCAAAATTTTAAACTAGTTACAAGTTTTTCGATTTTCTTATATCTACTTTTTATCGACGATAATAGAATTACTATCATAAAACACAGAAGTGTGTTATAGCTACATATTATAGACTCACTTAATGGAAACAAGGACCAAAATAATATCTTATAACAGATATTTTTCCTATTAAACCATATAATATAATCAAGATGATTTATAATAAACCTAAATATTATTAGAAGTACTAAATAGTATTGGGCATATTTAAATAAATGTTCTTCAAACTTGGATCTTCTATTTGACAAAATATTATCAACCAGTGAGACATTACAAAAAAAATCACACCAAACACATCTTTTGATATACGAATTAACAACAAAAATAAATAAACTAAAAAACTGGCAAATAAGAGATAATATTGCAAAGGTTTTGATTAGAGTACCACCAGTTTCTATTTCTGCAAGTCTTTCCCAAAATAATATTACTACCAAAAATGTTATTAAAATTACAAAAACAATAACTCGCTTTTTGTAGCACTGTTCTCGTAGCAAAGTATTATGATGAAAGTCAAAGTATGGCAAAATGCCAAAATAACTTGCAAACTTAGCAATTGGAATAAAAAAGAATACTTCAGGTCGAGAAGACATGGGAACAACAATGTCGCAATGCCGCATTTTACTTTAGTGCCTATTAATTAATTAGGAAGCTAACGATTATTAGTTGATAATCGTTATTGAAATGAATGAAGTAATAATTCATAATATGCGGTATATACAGGGAGTTCAGTTTACAAATTAGTTTAAAGCAGCTTTATAAAAGGGGTTCGGTGAACCAATACCTTTCACGAATGCGCATGAAGAAATGAAATTAACGTCTGCCGATATGAAAACACCTCGGTCATATGTAAGGAAGAGTAGAATGGAAATAAATCATACGATGAGCTTAAGAACCTGGAGTAATATCAAGATTATTGACTTAGTAGTTTTGTTAAGTCTGATGAAAAGCTGGACGAGGAATCAATTGATTCTTCCAGTTCAGTCCCTGATATGGAAACAATACGGGTGGCAGTTGTAGTAGGCTACCGTCTCGACAAAATGAAAGTAAAGAAAAAGTAGGCAAGCGGAGTGAAAACAAAGGAAAGAAACGAAAATATGCGTTTTCGATTTACCAGGGAGGAGTCAGAACCTAAATCGCTTTGTGTAATCTGTAATGAAAGCATCGTCAACAGCAGTTTAAAGCCACTTTTTCTTAGTAGACATCTTAAAACAAGACATCCGTATCACAATGATAAACCTGTTGAGTATTTTAATACAAAATTGGCAGGTAATAAAAAAGTATAGTGTTTCTCTCTTTTCTGACAGATTTAAACAAAAATAGTAAAAGAGATCTCGGGGCACAATTTCGAGTTAGTTACAGAATTCTAAGATTTGGAGAAACACATACAGAGGCAGAAAATTGAATTGATCTTGCGCTAAACACATCACGAAGTGTATACTTAGAGAAAAAGCGGCAAAAAAAAGCTGACCTTGTTCCCTTATCAAAAAAATACAGTGAGGAGAATTTAAGGTTCGACTAATGATGTGAAGAGTGAACTTTTAACAAACATGAAATTGAATTATTTCCCTATTCATCTTGGCGATTCGACAGATGTAACAAACGCTGCAATATTGCTTGTTTATGTTTTATTTTTAGGAATTCCATTCAAGAAGCTTAATTATTAGCAAAACCACAAAAAACTTATTAAACGATTGCATGAATTTTCGATATGATCAATGACTATTTTGAAAAAAATGAAATAAATTGTTTCCTTTGTGTATATGGAATGCTATATTCATCAACAACTACCAACATGTAAGCACATTCCTGCAGAGTTTTCCAGTACTTTAAACGATGTAGTAAAAATTGTAAATTTTATTTAATCACGTGTTACAAACTTTGGTCCATTCCTTGTGCCTTGTGAGAACTTTGGAAGCTTTCAAGTTCTTTAATTAGTTCATACAGAAGTCAAATGGGTTTTTCGTGCAAAAATTTTGTCCCGCTTGTTTGAAATAAAATCTGATTTTAAAGTATTTTTTCTTGACCATCCATTTCATTTATCCTTTTTTGTATCTGATATCCTTTGGCTGCAAAAACTTGCATACTCTAACGAACTCTATAGTGTTATATATTTCATAGTATTAATTTGTGTTTATAGTTTGTAGAGTTTTAGGTTTATTTTCTACGATTTCATAATTTATTTAATTAATTTTACCTTTGTTAATTTCCTCAGAAGATGTCTACGAAAGGGGATCTGGAACTGTTTAGAAAATTCAATTTCCCCCTTTTTTAACACGGAACGCCTATGACAGAAGGTCTAAAAATCGCCGGATTACTTCTTTATCTTATTTTTATTACACCATATAGTATGCAAATCCTTCTAAAAAGATCTGTAGTCTTCTATCAGGAAAAAGGGTATATAAAGGGTCCAGATCGACTTTCGTGGACAGTTTAGTTTGAGAGCTCGATGTAACTTAGAAGTGTTTGACAAGTGTCAAAATTCAAGTTGACAATAAAAAGCCTTCGAAATAATAGAGTGTGTTCAATAATACAGTGTGTGTTTAAAAGATAGACCGTCCGGAACAAATTGGTGTCAAAGGTGTGATCAAATCCAGAAGAGGTTATTTCATGTTAGAAAATTCGATTGAAAAAAATGTGAACTGTATTCTAGCGAAAACCAGAAAACAGAATTCGAAAATAAAACAACAATTTCAAACTAGTTTAAATCAGATACTGACGATGACATGAAAACGAGATAAGAAGATATGACGAAAATCTAAGAAGATATCAAGAAAAGCCAAGAAAATATGAAGAAAAGCCAAGAAGAGATGAAATAGGAATTGAAAGAAGACATGACGAAAAATCAAGACTATATGAAACAAGAATTGATGACTCTGAAAACAAACCAAGAAAATATTAAACAAGAATTGAAAGAAGATATGCCGAAAAAGACATTATGAAACAAGAATTGGTGACACTGAAAACAAGCCAAGAAAATATAAAGACAGGTCAAGATGATATGAAACAAGAATTGATGATATTGAAAACAAGCCCAGATGATATAAGGACAAGTCAAGAAAGTATAAACCAAAACTAAAAACAAGCCTGGAGGACATGAGATAGGAACTTTAAAAAAATCAAGAATATATGAAGCGCATAGAACAAGAAATGCAAGAGAAGATTAGCAAAATTAGAGAAGACGAACAAGGTGACGTACAACATGAGGTGGCGGGAATCCAGAAACAGGTGCAACAATTACATTTGCAAATCGAGAAAGTAACCAGTATAGGTATAATAAATGTAGATGGTGTTCCTGCAACTAGTGTAGTGTAGCAACCTATCTTTGATCACAAAGTATCTTGGCTTACCTATGTCTGTCAATTCGAAGCCGCCGCCACCGGCAATAATTGGAGTTCACCAGAGAAGGCACTTGTTTATTGTTACTTTTATGGAAATGCGTTATGGAGAAACCCACCTCCAAGAAGTTAATAAGGCCCAACTTCAAGGAAAAAGACCAAAATATAACCAAAGTTTGCAAGAATATTAGGTGGATATAATGAGATTAATAAATCTGACTTGCCCAATATATCCAGAAGAAGTAAAGCTAAAGTTAGCAGTAAATAGTTTTATCGAAGTTTTACGCAATCCAGAAGCAATTCAAACTCTAAGAATAGCCCGATTGAAAAAAATTTCAGGGGCTCTTGCTTTTGCCCTTCAGTTTGAGATAGCCAAGCAGACCTCAAGATAACGTTTCCCGGAATTATCGCAAGACAAACGAAGAAGTTCTCATGAGGCTAATGAGAGAGTTGCAAGAATGTTTGAACATACAAAAAACACATGACAACAAGAACGCAACCTTTCAGTTGCTGTCAAGGCATGCGATGGAACTGAAATATGCGGTTGTTGTATTAGAGTGACTTATGCGAGACCGAGAAGAAGGGATCAGGGTCGCCGCTGAATTCGAATGGCATGCATTATTACCAGTGAGGCGAGAGAAGAAAGGACTATTACGGAAGAGATAGAAGGAGTACTCGCGGCTACATTAGAGAACGAGACGTATGCGAAAGAGGCTACGGAAAAAGAAGGTCATCCTCGAGAAGGTACGTTAAGAAAGACCGCGACTGCGGAAGGGAATATGGAAGAAGGATATCCTGCTGGTCATCCTTGGAAAGGTACAGAGAAAACTACAAATAAAAAGCGACGGAATGAAGACCTGCTATGACCTCAAGCCAGTACTGGTGGACAAATTGTTGGTGAAAAAGTTTGGTTATACAATCCGAAAAGAACCAAAGGGCGTTCACCAAAACTCCAAAAGTCATGGGAAGGTCCGTACAACGTAGTAACTCGACTAAACGTTCTGGTGTACTAAATTCAGAAAAGGCCTCATATGAAGATTAAAGTCGTGCATCATGACAGATTGGCTCATTATCAAGTACAAAAAGTTTGATCGAGACGATCAAGACTTGGAATGGGACAATCTAACCGACTTTATAGTGTTATATATTTCATAGTATCAGTTTGTGTTTATAGTTTGTAGGATTTTAGGTTTATTTTCTATGATTTCATAATTTATTTAATTAATTTTACCTTTGTTAATTTCCTTAGGAGACGTCTATGAAAGAGGGTCTGGAACATTTTAGAAAATCATATTTCCTCCTTTTTAATACAGAACGTCTATGACAGAAGGTCTAGAAATCGCCGGATTATCCCTTTATCTTATTTTTACTACACCATATAGTATGAAAATCCTTTTAGAAAGATTCATAATCTTCTGGTATCCGGAAAAAGGTAGATAAACGGTTCAGATCGGCTTTCGTGAACAGTTTATGTTGAGAGCTCGTCAATGCAACTTGAAAGTGTTTGACAAGTGTCAAAATTGAAGTTGACAATAAAAATCTTTTGAAATAATAGAATGTGTTTAATAATACAGTGTGTGTTTAAAACACAGGACGTTCGGAATAATACTTAATCACCCTTTTTACTAAATTAAATGATTTAAATCTATCTTGACAAAGTCCAATTATAACTATTTTCAATGTCCATAATCGAATAGCAGCCATGTTAAAGAAATTTAGCTATTGGATTTAATGTCTTCAGGTGAAAGAATACGAATATTTTGGTTCCCTCACTACCATTTTATTGGAAAATGGAATTCAACCTAACGAAAATATTAAAAGGGATATTACTGAATATTTCAAACATTTTCAATTAACCTTCGAGGGATATTTTCTTAATAAACCTATTATATATAGAAAATCAAAATTTCAGTAAGAAATAAAGAAATCTTTCTGCCGTATTTAAATAGTTTGTTATATACGTAATTCTCCTTTCAGGCAGAGAATATGAAAACTATATGTACAAACAGTCTATTATATATAGCTTGGGATACTTTTATAACTTTACTGGAAAAAGAGAAGCTCTTTGACTTATCCTGTGATAATTCCATAAAACCATTTTTTAAAGATAACTTTTGAATTGATTTTTGGCTCATTATAAGAAATTAGTATCTTGTTTTGGCAGAAAAAAACCATTAAAGTTTTATTACCCTTTTTGACAACATATCTTTGTGAGAAAGGATTTTCAAAATACACTTACTTGAAAGATAAGTACAGAAACAGGTTAAATGCAGAACCTCAACTAAGACTTAAACTTTCACACATCGAACCAATTTTTTAATTCCTTTGTTCCACCAAATAGGCGCAAAGTTCTATATTATTGTATTCAATTTGTATTAATTTGTTTTTGCAACTTAAGTTGTTATTTTAGTTTTAATAAAATTTTTAAATCAAGAATTTCAAACTCCTGCGAGATATTATTAATTTACGATGAAATATAATTTATATTTTCAACTATAAATGCCTCACCAAATCTTTTCAACGCCCTGTAAGGTACCTTAGTTCAGACTTACCTAATGCTTGTCTGAATACTGACTGGAGTCTATCTATACGCTAGCTTATCTCAGGGTCGGTTGTTATTTTTATATTTTTGGCAGAGAATTTACAATATATATAAATATATATATATATATATATATATATATATATATATATATATATATATATATATATATACATATATATATATATATATATATATATATATATATATATATATATATATATATATATATATATATATATATAGCCGTAGAAACAGCAACAGTGAGACCGAAAGTCTGGTTAATATATATCGATGACACCTTCATCGTATGGAAGGGTAATGACCAAGAACTAAATAACTTCACTAGACCTACAATTAAGTTTACAATGGAGAAAGAGGTAAAGAACAATTGTCTTAGATTTTCTAGTGAATCATTCAAACGAAATGATTAAAACTTGAGTATACAGGAAACCAACACATACTGAACAATATCTGAACTATGGTTTTAATCATTCTATTAAAAAAATTATTAACTATACGCAACCTCTATAATGGCGCTATGTTCATATGCTATAATGCCGATTTATTTGAAAAAGAGGTAGCAAACATTAATTCCGATTTACAATAGAAGGTTTATCCTCTAAAATTAATTTACGATGTTATAAATAACCTTAGAACAAAGAGCATTGGACAACAAAAAACACAATAATTTTTCACAATTCCGTATATTACGGGAACTTCGGAGAAAATAAGATCAAATGCTAGCAAATACAATGAAAAAACAGCCTTTTGGATCTGAAAATACACTCAGAGCTTATTTGACAAAAAGAAAACTCAAAACTATCGATAAGGAAGAATGCGTTTACAAAGTTCCAAAAATATATTGGATAAACCAAGAGTCTATTATAAGTTAGGATTAAGGAATATAAAACTCATACACAAAAAGGAGAAAAGTCAAGATCTGTTATTGTAAAACACATCTGGGATAAACAACACCATATAAAATGGTCTGAAGCTACAGCACTTTATATGGCATCTAACATGAAAAAAAAAGAGAAAATTTATAGAAGCATCTTACATTAAAATTAGTAATGGAATCACAAGTAAATTTGGTGTGGAAATACCATTATTTTGTAACATCCAATCATTGAGGTGTGCATACTGAAGAAAAAATTTTGCACTTCAATGGACACAGTCACTATATAAGCTCGTAGTTTTAAAATAAAAGATCCAGTTTATACTTGCTAAGGATTAGAGATATAACTTAATTGAAACGCGGTACAAACAAACAAAAATAAAGACAATGCAACCACATTTTAGTCAACCTTCAACATTTTCTATAACCTTCAAACAAAACAGCAATATTTAAAAATATTTTAACTATAAATCTAGGTGACTTACCATATAAATAATCAACCTTAGAACAGCGATTATCACAGTTTCTGAATTTATAATACTAAGACCTGAAAACAGAACACTGAAAAACCCATCAGCTGCCATCACTAAATAGTGACTTTCAAAAAGATTATTGAGACAATTCATTATTATGTGAAGATTAAGAGACACTACTTCTATTTTTTTCATTGTCTCAAATATTTCTTCCTCAATATTAGAACATTTTAAATTGGTAACAACTTCTTGAACTTTCTGGTATCTTGTTTTTATAGATATTAACAAGGTTATCATTATCATGCTATGATGCAGGATATAATTGCTTATTAAATATGTATTTAATGGCAATAAACACAAAAACAATATTTTGTTGAATTCAGGTTTTAATAGAAACCATGCTAAGTAATTGCTATATATTAGGGAAAACTTTAATAAATTAACAAAAACCAAATAGACTTTTGCATGCTTTAATAAATGTTTCTCAAAATTTTGCTTTTCATTTGAAAAAGTTTCATCAACTAAAGTAAATGTACGCAAAAACTTACACCAGGTGAATCTCTTAATAAATGAATTAATAATAGCTATGAACAAAGTTAGTGACTGACATATCAGTGAAAATACTCCAAGAACTTTAATGATAATACCAGAATTACGCGTCAATAAAAGTCTTTCCCACAATCTTATAGCTACCATAGCTACTGTTAAAATACCAAAAATTATGATTTGGTTTTTATAAGACTGTTGTCTTACTAAGATATTCCTTTGGAAGTCGAAAGAAGGAACAATACTAAGAAAATTGGCATATTTTGCAATTTCAGCAAAAAAGAATACTTCCTGTTGAAAATTCATACTAATTTTATGTATCTAAATGTACATGTTTTTACTACTCTTGTTTTGCTGATACTAAAATATCCTTTTCATAATTAATGAGAACTCTATTAGATAATGGAATGTGAATATTAACAGCTAGCCCGAGTCAATAAATATATTGAGTAGGGGATATCGGGGAGTGGCTTTCTTCTGGCTTTGTTTATACATCAAACTACATATGGAACACTGTAACAGACTCTTTTTCTCTTTTACCCCTGTTTTATTTAGAGTTAGAATTTCGCAAAAAATTGTATGGTTTTTGCCGTGTATCGGCAACGTTCTTAACTGGAGTCACGTTTTCAAATAAGTTCTCTGTATAAGTATTTTTACCATTCTTGAGTATTTGTAAATTGCTTATTTGTCTCTGTTGCAGCTAGCCTCTTAAAATAAGAATTTTGATAAGTCTAATTTGAAGTTTTGTCATTCTACCTTTTTCTCTGTAACTAGTCGTACTAGAAGGAGAATAATTGTTAAAAAATAAAATTAGTGATCATTCGTGTATTTTATTATTTGATTTAATTATTCTACACCAAAATAAGGTAATTATATTCTATATTTTTCGTTATAGTCGTTGATTTAAATAAATTAAATTATTTTCATTTCTCGCGCCCCGTAACCTCATAAAAAATTGCGGAAATGCTGACTCCGATATTTTCCTTTTGTTTTACGGGCCAGCTTTTTAAATCTAACAGCAATTTTAAAACAATTTTTTCAGTTTTTATAAATTGTATCCCAACAATTTTAAATTATATCAAGTTTTGCCCAGCATTTAAAGTACTGAAATTATTTATTCAGCTTTAATTCAGTTTCTGTAAACTTTCATCCAAGTTTTCAAAACTTTATGATAGTTTTTCTGTTCCTTGGTTTTATGCAAGAATTATTCCGTATTCTTGAAACTCTGCCGTCTTTAACAGAAACACTACACATTTGTTCGAAACCAACTACTTCTGCTGGCGAATATTTTCAGTTTCATTCGCTTTTGGTCACATATATAAAACTATTCACAAGGAGATATTAAAACATCAGACAGCTGTTCTGAATTCAAGTATTGAATTAGCCGAGATAATCTTTTAGTGACTGCAGCCCGATAGCAAGTACTCACAACCAGATAAGAAGCTGTATTTTCTGAAATTATAACAAAAAGGAACTGGAAAGGAATTGTATTGTAAAGAAAATTGTAATTTTCATTGACAAACTATGTCATTTTTGTATTATTATTAATAGCTACAATTATCATACCTATAAAAATGTTTCTTTATAATTTATAGTTAGAGCTGACATGTATATTTCATTTTTGCTCTATTGCTTTTAACTACAGCCAAGAAGTATTTTGATTAAAGTAAATTTTACACTTAAATACAAGTATCTTGAGTTTTATTTGGATAATTTGGAAAGTCTGTCTCTAGACACTGTATACTCTCTCGGGGTTACTAATTTATCAGTTTTAAGCTACAGGGTACCTATTCTCGTTCTTGAGAGAACGATCATCTTGGTGGAAAATGGGCGTGGTTCTCACGAAAAAGTACGAAAACGTATTTAGAATAAGGCTTCTTACTTTTTCGTGAGAACCACGCCCACTTTCCGTCAAGATGATCGTTCTCTCGAGAACGAGAAAAGCTACCCAGAATACGGTTTCATATTTCTTCGTGAGAACCACGCCCACTTTCCATCAAGTGATCATTCTCTCAAGAACGAGAATACGTACCCAGATGATGCCTAAAATTTAAACTTTCGGTAAGAGTAACTTCAGAAAGTGCTGTTTATGCACTTCGTAGCAAGTAAATCAATAAAATCCGCCCATTTATAATTGCACGAAAATAAGAACTGGCTGACTCAGGCACTGTGGATATTTCAAAGAATGAAATTAACATCAATAAGTAATTAATTAAGTAATAAGCGGTCATAGCACAGTTCTATAGTTACTAATTAGAATTTGATATATCGATAACAGCAAAAACACCGTATCTGGATAGATTCTCACGCCCTATTCTAGACATATTCAAAATTAGAATTGTAAAAAATTTGTTTATTATGTCTCCATATAGTCTTCCGATTTATATACACTTTTTCTAAAGATACCCATTCATATAGCTTCTAGGAAAAAGTTTTTCATACTTTGTAAGTCCTTGGCCGTGCTAACTTCCACATCTCATAGAAACCTTCTATCATAGACATTTTCCTTTATTTTCGAAATTCGGTTATACTCATTGGAGAGCGGATAATGTTAAAAGTTTGGGTATGAAGGTAGTCGTTTATGTTTCGAGAAAAACAAATATGTATTGTTGAAAACTGTTTTATTACTTTTACAATATTCTCCACGATGATTGATATACAAAGAAATAAAAAGAAATCATTCGACGCGAAGTCAGGCTTGTATAGCAGATAAATCATCAATTCATCATTTGAGTACTCAAAAAGTCACTTATTTGACTCGATTTGTAAGAGCTGGCATTATCATGGTCCGGAAGCCCAGTGGGTATGATTAACCAATGAAGAGATATGACTCCAACTAAGCTTTTCATAAATATTCTGACCTCATGATAGGATAAGAAATACTCCAGGATTATTTCAACGAATACGCTTTGTTACTGTTGTTCAAATTCTGTTATTATTATGTTGTATTTTTTCTGAGTCCCTGTTATTTAAAATAAATTTAAATAAAAATTGATTAAGACAAATACATTATGATTTTCTACTTATATATTTTCTTTTTTTTGTGGAAAAACTATTGACTCTTATAGGAAAACTTAAAAAAAAGTTTCACAATAAGATGGAAAGCTAACTAAATAATCAAATTGGGTCAGTGGCGCCCATAAAAAGCGTTCGAGAGGGTAAAATTATACAGACCCGGAAGAAATTATTACTCTGTATATTATTTCACTTAATAATAATTTTTTTTATGAAAACTCTAAAAAGAGTTATGTGTTCTAAATTTGAGTTAATTATCTTTAAAAACAAATGGTGTAAATTTAAAAAATAAAAATAATAATAAATTTTAACACCCGACATATGTTTATATGAACTTTTATGTTTAAAATTAGCTCAAGAATAACTCTTTAAAATTTTGGTACTTATTTGGAAAATTTGAGGTTCTCTTTTCTTCTCTATCAGAGAGATAACACTGAACAACAGCCAAAATATATCTAAAATAAAATCTACTAAATTTACCATTTTTTGTCTGCTAAAACCGAAACTAAACTTATCTGTTTAATATTAGTTCAAGTTTTAGACATACGTGATGTCATGTCTCCCTATATATTAACAATGTAACCGCAAGACTGCACCTGGTATAATTGTATTGTTATAAAAATAGAGGGGTGTGACGTTGCCAAATCTATGTTTTCACAAAATTAAGAATATTTGACACAACTTGACAACACCGTATGGGGATCTCCTGGGATGATCCCCCATATACGAAGTCCTAACCCCATCAGGGTCTAAAACAAGGGAGATAGCCATTTAAACCCTTGTAAATCGATTTTTCTGTTGGCTTTATACTGGATAGCCCCTGTATGCAAACAAATGACAAATGCCACTATTGCGAATACTATGGAATTAAATAGAAAATTCTAGAAAATTCTCTATAAAAATAGAAGCCGTATTTGAGATATAAGCAGCTACAAAGCGGAGATGTTAGTCAGTCGAAGTTAGTAAGTCGAATCGAATAGTTGAGCTTGTAAGATGCCTCGAAAGTATGTAAACAATCGAGATCATTTCTGTTATGTTTGTTGTGAGGTGACTTTTGCGTTTCAAAAGTGGTCCATTACCCCATTTATAAAAAAGGCATATCCGTTTTATTTCGGTTACAATATTGGGGATCAAGCCAAACAGTAGGCGCCACATATTGGCTGTAATGCATGCGCTTCAAGTCTGAGAAACTTGTTAAATAGTAAAAAAATTATCCATGCGGTTTCCTGTCCCATTGATGTGGAAAGAGCCTTCAAATCATGTTAATGATTGCTATTTCTGCAAGATACCTCGTATAGGGCAAAACACAGGTATATCCAAGAAGAAAAAGTCGGTTATCAATTATCCAAATCTGCCCTGAGACCTGCGCCTTATAGTGACGAACTTCCTATTCCAGAACCCTCAGGAACATTCACTTATGAATCAGATAATAACGATACAATGATTTCTCAAGAACAAAATCTGCCATCAACATCAAGAGATCTTGATTTCACATCCAGCATGTTATACCGCCAACCGCACAAAATAATCCAGAATAATCAGAATTAAACAATCTTGTGAAAAACTTAGAACTTCCAAAAAGTAAAGCAGCGTTATTTAGATCAAGAGTGCACCAGTTGAACTTATTAGAAGACAATGTCTCAGTATGTGTTTTTCATAAACGCCATAAAGACCTAACACCATTTTTTAATATGGAAAAGAGAGGTAAATTGGCGGCTCTTAATATAAACTCAGCCAGAAGAATGAAATTGTTTATAACATTGAATTCAAAAGCAGCACTATTGCATGTGGGAAATATTTTGCCGTCTATTCCTGTTGGGTATGCAGTTCACATGAAAGAGTTATACGACAATATGAAGTACCAATTGACAAGTATAAAATATGATGATCACCAATGGCAGATCTGTGGCGACTTAAAGGTGATTGCATTTTTACTTGGGTTGCAACTAGGCTACTCGAAGTTTTGCTGTTTTTTGTGTAAATGGGACAGTGGAGCAAAAGAACTTTATTACGAGAGGAAAGACTGGTCTATTCGACAATCATTAGAGTCAGATGAAAAAAAATTACCACATATGCCATTAGTTGACCCCTAAAAGATTTTGTTGCCACCATTGCATATCAAATTGGGCATAATGAAAAACTTTGTTAAGGCACTGAATACAGATTGGCCAGCTTCTCAGTACCTGCGTCAGAAATTCCCAAGGTTAAGTGAAGCAAAAATTAAAAAAACGTGTTTAAATTGGGCCACATATTCGAAATATTCTGAAAAACAAACATTTTGATAGCACTCTATCAGATATTGAAAAAATGCTTGGAATGACTTTCGCCTCGTGGTCACTAATTTTTTCGGTAACAATTGCGTTACTCTTGTTGAAAATATGCTGTCATCGTATCAAAAAATGAGTTGCAATATGTCTCTAAAAATCTATTTCCTACAATCACATCTGGACTTTTTTCTTGGCAACTGCGGACCTGTAAGTGATGAGCTCTGCGAACGGTTCCATCAGGATATATCAACAATGGAGAAAATGTACCCGGGAAAGTGGAAGGCTTCCATGCTTGCCGACTACTGTTGGACTCTAGTTAGAGATGCTCCAGAAACAATTTACAAAAGAAAAGCAATAGAAGAGGATATTTATTGTCTCTAGAAATGTAAAAGTATGTATTTTTTATTATTTTGTTAAAAATAAAATTTAAAAAAACTTGTTCTTAGAAATTGCAACTAAGTTTTTAATTTCATTCTCATTTTTGTGTTCAGTGCCCCAAAATTAATAAAAAAAAACACTTTTCATACAAAATAGAACAAATAAACTAGATGGTCATCAAACTTCTGTTTAACCTCAACGAGCAACGATATTATACCCCGAGTTATGCTGACGATCTAGTTATACGTATGCTGGAGAAACATGACAAAGATTATCAGAACTCATGCAGGAAGCTTTGACTATAGTGAAGAAGTAGTGCACTAAGACGCACCTGAGAGTAAATCCTGGAAAAACTACACTCATATCCTTCACAAAAAGAAAAAGTTTGATGAATTAAATCTGTCAATTATCTTGAATGCAAAACTTCAGTTATGCCGGGAGCTTAAGTGTCTAGGCGCAATTCTGGATGCAAAGCGTACTTGGAACTCATACTTGCAGAAAGTTATTATCACAGATAAAATGGCAGCAAGTAGAGCACTGAGCAAGACGCGAGTATTAAAACCACACATTATACACTGGATGTATACTGTAGTGATACGAACCATGATAACCTATGGCTCGATAAACAAAAATCACTCAAAGGCTGTGTTACCAAAAAAATGGTACTACATAATTAAAACCGATAAATTTTATGTTATGCTGCCAGAAGTGACGTTTTTAAGGGACCTCATTACAGGTGGTGTATTTGAGTATTGATCGCTTTTTCCTCAGGGCAGTACCTAGGCTAGTAGACCGGAGATTAGGTGGGTTATATATTCAAAGCCCCACCTCTTTTTGGGCACGTTGGTAAGAAAAAGCGAAGGTAGCGAAAACAGGAAACAACGATTATCAAAAATAATGTACCAAAGATATCAAAAACAATTAAAATCTAAATTTAAATAATATGTGGAAATCATTTTAATATATAAATGAAATATGTACTTACAGTAACTAGTGAATATTTCCTATGGAACAAATAACAAGAAAAGAGAGAAACAATGAACAGTACTATGATAAGTATGACGTCATCTGCGCAAAAGGGAACGTCAATTAAATTTAGGCCCTGCCTTAACCTACTCTGTCAGCTGTAGACTTTTTAACCCTACTTTTTTTTTGTGTAATTACGTTCAAATATTTGTATTTTGCACTATTAAATTATCAAGTAGGCCGATTAATGATAAAGCTAAGTTTATTTAAAAAGAAGTGATGGACTGCTAATGTGTGAAATTCTGTTTTAAAATTCCTTATGTACCGTAGAATGGGATTATTTGGGACAACTTTTAACTATTTGTGTCTGTGATATTTTACTTCCACGAAATGACATTATCAAAATCATACTATTGGTAAAGTAGGGATGTATACATACATTAATATTATCACGCTCCCTCAAAGGGGGCGGATATATATTTTTTGCTTCTTATCTCAAATTACCCCATAGGGAGGGGATATTTTGGATTCCATAAGGATTGCATCAGAAACTGAAAAATACTGGCTGGTGTAGTTATTTGGGAAAACCAAAATTAATTAAAAAAAACTACAGTAACAGATGGTGCTAGAACGTAAGTAAAGAACATTTTAAAACCTAAAATATTAGTTTATTGATTTTATAAAAATAACTTTTACAATATAGGTAATAATTCTTTACGTTACAACATACTAAAACGTAAAAGAAAGTTTGAGTTAAAAACCATAAATCTGCTGATCGACATGAAATGTGTAAAATTTTCTACTGCCTGCGTGTTTTGGTGGAGTTATAAATCTTTTTGTCTTATTAGATATTTTTAAAAACTCCAAAAGCAATATGGATCCTGCAATACTTTTTATTTGGCCTATACCTATAATGCTTTTCGGCAATTACCCAATCCCCAACTATTAGATTTTCTTGAGTTTTGGATTTCTTTTTAGCCTTTTTTTGAAGATAAGATAGGGACAGATCGTCACTTTTTTAACCCGAAAGTATGTTTTCTTCATTTAGGCCAAGCAAAATTATTAGTTCGTTGTGGCCAGATTTTTCTACTTCAGTGTCATAATCGTTATTGGAAACCTCAAAACCGTGTACGGTTAGGTTCTGTAGATACCTTTTTAAGTTTATTTTTACACCAAAACTAATTGGAGTGGATCTTCAGTGATGAAGCTTTTTCCAGGCACCACTTGAAGTTTCTTACGTCGAGTTTTCTTTACACTTAATATATTTACGACGGTATCTGAAACTAAAGACGGAGTCTCTGTTTCCATTGGTTTTCTAGGTAGTGTTTCCTTTGGTCTTGAATGATCTAGTGGATACAATCATGGTTTAAAAAAGCCAGATATCAAGTTCCTCCTGTGATCCTTTTTGTCTTTCGTCAAGCTTTGCTTGTGATTTAGTTAAAAGAGCGGAAAACGAATCCTTAACTAAAGAAATTTATCTTCTTCCTGGAGTTTTCATCCAATCCGTAAGAATAAGTCGCCAGTATCTGTTTAAAGGAGCTTACGAAACAACAACAAGGGGCTGTATTACATGGGTAGCGTTTGACGGTAAGCAGGGAAATGTAATATTCATCTCCTGACATTTCCGAAGTACACCATCAGAAAAATGAAATGATGGATTGTTTCCAAGGAGAATCTGAAAGTCGGATTATACATATTTTATGCAAGACAAACAATGCATCGACTAATATGTGTAACACAAGGGCGGATCCAGCCTCTCTCTTTGGAGGAGGGGGGCGGTGATATCACAAAAGTACAGTATGGCAAGCGAAAGCAAGTTGTCGACGGGGGGGGGGGAGCACCAGCAACATTCCCATTTCTAGTTTTAAAGGCAGAGTCAGGTCCTTTTTTTTAATTTGAAGCTCTTGGAAAGGGGGGGGGGCGATAACACGAAAAACAAGTTGCCTACAGTGGAGGGGGGAGTGCCAGCAGCATACACATTCCTAATATAAAAAGCAGTATCGGTTCTATTTTCCTGAACACAAGGCTCTTGGGAAGGAGAGGGGCGAACGCAAGCATACACATTCCTATACTCTATTCAAAAACTAGAGAGAGTAATAGAACTGTTACTGGAACCTCGAACGTACCTGCTTCAGTGCCGCAGGTAACTGAGGACTGGTGTAAATGTAATTATATTTAAATATTATAAGCTTCTATAAATTTACTGCAACAATAAAATTTCTGATAATTCAATTTAATTTCTGTCAGTGAGCAAAGTACACCTTACAGGGTGTCCTTAGTGATTTATCTTGTTTGTGCTTGTTTTTATATATTATTTGAGATACCCAAAAGATATGGCTTTCACCTCTATATTTATTCCAAAATCGTTAAAGCAGGGCATTTTTTCCTCAACGAAAAACTTATTACGATGAATGTTTATGTTGCCTTAAGATATCAGTATCTAGCTAATAATGGTAAAACCTCTGTTGAGATGTAGTCCAAATGACAGGAGTTGGAAAATCTACTATGTACCGAATACTGAAGGAGAAAAAACAACTGGAATTGTCCTCCCAAGCGACATTCGATCACAGGCAGACGAAAAACCTCGTTGGAAAAAGAGATATAAACTGCAATAAAAGGAGTTGTCCATACATTTTATTATGAGAAGCAGATCTCAACCGTCGACAAAATTTTAACTAAAATCAATGAAGATCGGGATTTACCTAAAATTAAACGAACTGAGACCTGAAAATTGCTCAGAGATCTTAATTTTTGTTGGGAAAAACCAGATAGGAAATCTCCCGGTCCCAGCCCAGAAAATGTCCGTTGGAGATGGAAATATCTCTCTCAAATAAAAGGTAGAGTTGCTGGAAATAACACAACTTACAAAATTAGTAATTTAACTGAACTTTTGGAAGATTTGTTTGAATAAAGTTACTGCAGAAAATTGGGAAAAAACCATATAATAGAAGAATAAAAGAAAATGTGGAAACTCGATCTCATGATCGGTGAGATAGAGGAACCAATTATATTTAATTTGAGCGAAGATAGCTTCACTGACTTTGATTACGAATTAGATACGTAATGTTTACCAGTGGAAAAAATTTATTATTTAAATTTTTGTTTTTGTAGTATTTTATTGTTTAATGTTGTTTATATATATTTAATTTTTTTATATATCTTTATTTTAGTGTGTCCCACTCTTTAATTTTATATATATATTTAATTCCAATTAGCGGTTATTTTTTTATTATTGTATTTGTGTCTTTTTCTTATGCGTGTAGAATTAACATGTTTATTTTATTTTTTGGGGGCCATCGGATTTCCATATAATAAAGTAAATTAAATTAAGATGTTAGTGCAATAAAAATAAAAATAAGTAGGTCTAATTTCAACTAGAATATATAAAAATTAATTACATTTGAATCCATTTTTAGTGTTTAATTGTAATTTTGCAGATGGTTTAAGAGATAAATAAACTGAAACGTCAAATGTTCTAAAAATGATTTTAATTAATAATAAAATGACCAATTGCCCCAAAAGTATTTTAATATTATATGGACGAATTTATTTTTTTATATATGTTTAACTTTTATCTTTTTGAAGATGGGTATTTTGTAAGTATTTAAATTATAACTTTTTAAGAGAATAAGGCTACTTTTTAGTCTGAATGTGCCTAAAACGGTTTCTATGCCAAAATTAAATATAATAAAAATACAGTTGTGATTAGGGTTCAATATGTCAAAATTATTTATATTTTCTAATGTATTTGAATTATTAAGCAATCATAAGAAATAGAATAATATTATAAAATCTTTTTAATTTAAGTATATTACCGAAATAATATTCGATACCATAAATATTTAGTGAAAAAATAAACCTCCTTCCGACGTCTATGACTAGGATTAGAATCCTTTTTAACACTTCACGCTTCCAAATATCTATTGTTATCCAATCCAAATAGTCCATTATTAGATACCGGTATTTTTGATTATAAAATTTCAAACCCATTCCTATGAAAAATATATGTGTCTAACAGATTTTGCCAAAGACACCGGACTAAAGAACACAGATAGTTTGCGAAGAAAAAAAAAGGGTAAAAAACCATTTATTGCTATCTCTAGTTCTTGAATAAACTATAGTGTAAGAGGCAAAATCGGGTCTATTTTCCTGAACTCAAAGCTCTTGGGGGGGGGGGGCGATCGCCCCCACCGCCCCCCCTTGGATCCGCGCCTGTGTAACACAACCTATTTTAATTAAAAAGAATTAGCAATACGTACCTTTTCACTCTCCTTGTTCCTGAAGAATGACACTATTATTGTAAAAATCTAGTCTTCGAAGCAAACGGTGTCAAACCACCCACTTTTTGATAGAATGTGCCACAAATACTTTGCTTTTTGGCGGACGTTAAGCTAATTGCCGTTTGTGTGGAATTTATAACCTTCTTTGGATATTTTGTACCTCTTTTAAAAATAAACTTTTGCAGCCCGTATCATCCGTTAATTTTTTCTCATTGAAATTGACAATTAACGATGGATTGATTTCAGCTAATATCTCGGAAGCACTTTCAAAAAAATGTGTCCACAGTTTCTTTGGAAAAAACAGCACGCTTCGTAGATATATTTGCAGAATATCTTGGTAATATAATTTTTTAAGGCGTTTAAGAAAGTTCGTTACCCAATCTCTCCCGGGCATGTTATTTTTGAGCCTAAGCATTTTTCTGCCTAAAGTTGAGCTGGAAAATCCATACTTTTCTGCAGCCTCTGTTATTGTTAATTTTCGTTTCCTTATCTTGTCTAAAACTTTGTGCAAATTTTATTTAGAGCAGGAAAGATATGGATTAAAATTTTTTCTGTGTCTTTCATTACTTAATTTTCTATAATAATTTCTTACCATTTTTTACTCTAAAATTTAAAAAAAATCTACATAATTTATGGTTATTTGACATCCCAATGACCCACAATTTTGTGTGAAAATCCCCCACTTATGAAAAAACCTACCAATTATTTAAGCTGCACAATTTTTTTAAGATATCTAGAAAGATGCAACAATAAGATAACGTTAAAAAAGCTACCTTATAATAACAAGTTAAAGCCGGCAGTAGAAAGTTGGCAGCTAAAAATTTTTGGCGGTTTGTCAGTACGCCTTTACAAGCACTACACTTCTCACGTGAATCACTTGGTAACTAAAGTACTGGCGGCAAGAGCATCTTATTTTATGCAGATCGAGTTTCTAGTAGTCACAGTTCATCTTAAAGCATGTGAGTGATGTTACCATAAATATTTTTTTTTTCGTTTTCCCTAATAACCAACACAATCTCAAATAACCCCATTCTACAGTATACGCATACCTTTTGTTTACAACAAATGTCATTGCTTTAATTTGCTGAGCTTCATCTTTCATTCAAAATAAAAGAGAAATCTGTTATCTTATAAACTGAAGTGAATTACTCTATCTTAAATATAAAAATTTAGGAAATTTGAATTGATTTTCACATTCAGCGACCTCAGTAATCCTTGTGTACAAATATTCTTTTTCTAAATTTCTAATTATCAGATTGAATAATTTGTCATGGATCAAAATTATTTTGGCCCAAATTTGCCCAATGAATTTGCTAAAATCATTTTTCGTTATGAAAAAAATGTATTCCTACAAAAGGTCAACCGGTATAAAACAATTTATACAAAACACTTACCAACCCAGAGATTAATATGCCAATTAATATTTGCTCATAAAGTTGTTTTTCAATGTATATGTTCACTTTTTATTAATTAATACAGTTTCTTTATGTTAATGTCAGTTCTAGAAAATATGTCCGGCAACAACGACATTTTCTTTTTTATTTCAATAGCCAAGTTAGCTAGCTATATTGGTATCATACCGTATTTTGACTTTCAGAATAATGTTTTACGAAATGAGCAACACTACATGAAGAAAACAGTGATATTAGTTATTTTGACAATTTATTGGTTTAAATCTCTGTTTGTGTTAAGAATTGAAAATCATGGTTTACTTCTTATGCATTTTGTCGGCTTATCAGCAATATTATGCCAGTTTTTAATAATATACAATTCCCTCATAAACTCTTATGTGAAACGTTTAATTTGGAGGAAACTATTTTATCAGTTTTTCTTAGTTAATAATATTCTTTTCATTAAGGTAACAAAGTTTGAACGGCACTTTTCTAAATACGCCATTTTTTATTTACTATTATACGCTTTTATTATGTCTGGATGGATGCATGCATTTTACATTACCAATTTTATAACGAAAATCAATGGTGCTACTGACATATTGGCATTATTATTATTTCCAGAGGCAAATATATTCCTTAAGTTAAATACTTTTTTTAAGTGCACTCTTATGATAACGTTATTATTAACCTTAAGAAGTAGATACCAAAACCTAAAAAACCTTATTGTCCAAATTAAATTTCAAGAGTCCGGAAGGAACTTATTTGTGATTATTAAGAATATCGAAATATTGTCTCTTCGTCTTTATAAAATTACAGTACTTTTAAAACATCTTTTTGAACTAGATTTTTTCTTAATAATAACCAATGCATTTCTAAGCACTTTATATATTTGTTTGAGTGCACAACTCGAAGGATATCTATTACAAAATGCGATGGAGTTAATTTTTGTCATGGTAAGTTATCAGTTATTATTTAGAAAGTAACTCGGCTTTAGGAATCGGTATAAATATTTGTGCTAACCCGGAAGTGTATTTCTGTCAGTACACAGATTATTGTAGAATAGCTAATAATTTCTAGGGTTTATTTATTTATTTACATTGAAACGCGATTCCTAATCTATCACACTAATGTGCGGATTTAGGAATGTCTTTGGTTACGACAGCGGAACATCGGTAGGTGGACGTCTATTCTGCAGACAGTCACTGGTCAAGCGCTCAATGTAAGGATATCCCTTCCTAAATACCGAGAATATTTAGGAACCCACTTACGGTCAAGATATCCCTATCCTCTGAACTGGTCAACAGTCTGACTCTCCGGTGGTCAAAACGTCTACCCGGTTGTTAATTTCGGGCGCCACACTTTGGATTACTGTGATCGAAGGCCCACTTTGCACCAGGCGGCTTGTTGCAGTGAAGAAACAGCAAGTAAGGGGTCAATTGAGTATATTAGTACTGGTTGCCGGCTAACCTGAACTAACCTGAATTCCATACTTTATAGTAATATGACCTAAAACTAACTTGTAACCAAAAATTAATAACAATATAAAAATGATCTGGAGAGCATGTATGTGTGCTGTTAACGGCATCTCTTACTTTTCGAGCTGTACCGGTACGGTAGATGGTAATCCAGTAGTATTATCATGATTCGCGTGGCCTCATTTTAAAATCTGCAACGCTATTCACGGTGACTCATACTAAGAGTTTCGATGCTACTCATGATCCTTCGTGGTTCTCTACACGTTGGCGGTAACGTTGAGACGGTGACTCTAGCTATGACGGGCGGCGACGTTTGTTATGCGTCCTTAATGACGAACAGCAGAACAGAAAAAACCGACAACATGCAGTGCGTGCGTGTATCGGTGATGGTAGGATAGAAACAAAGAAACCGACGTTGCCCTTACTTGTAAGAGTCTTCGACAACATCGGTAAGATGGAATGACATTGCCTGTACTAATAAGGGTCCTCGACAATGTTGCAGGCGCGGATCCAAGGGGGGGCGGTGGGGGCGATCCCCCCCCCCATGAGCTTTGAGTTTAGAAAAATGGACCTGATTTTTCCTCTTATACTACAGTTTATTTAAGAACTAGAGAGAGTAATACATCATTTTTTATCTTTTTTCTCTTCGCAAACTATTTGTGTTCTTTAGTCCGGTGTCTTTAGCAAAATCTGTTAGACACATATATTTTTCATAGGAATGGGTTAGAAATTTTATAATCAAAATTACCGGTCTATAATAATGGACTAAAACGTAGCCTTATTCTCACACAAAATTTGAAGTTATAATTTAAATACTTACAAAATGTCTATTGTCAAAAATACAAAAAGGTAAACATATCTAAAAAAAAAATTCGTCCATATATTATTAAAATATTTTTAGGGCTATCGGTCATTTTATTATTAATTAAAAACATTTTTAGGGTATTTGACGTTTCGGTTTATTTATTTCTTAAACCATCTGCAGAATTACAATTAAACACTAAAAAGGGATTCAAATGTATTACTTTTTTTATGTTGTAATTAATATTAGACCTACTTATTTTTATTTCTATTGTACTGATATATTAATTTAATTTACTTTGTTATATGGAAAGACGATAGCTCCAAAAAAATAAGATAAACATGTTAATTCTACACGCTTAAGAAAAAGACACCAATACAATAATAAAATAATAAAAAACTTACAGCAAATTAGAATTAACTATATATAAAATTAAAGAGTCGGACACACTAAAATAAAAATATATAAAAAAAACATATAAACAACATTAAACAATAAAATACAACAAAAACAAAAATTTAAGTAATAAATTGTGTTTACACTAGTAAACATTACGTATCCAATTCCTAATCAAAGTCAGTGAAACTATCTTCGCTCAAATTAATTATAATTGGTTCCTCTGTCTCACCGATCAAGAGATCGAGTTCTCATATTTTGTTTTATTCTTTTATCATATGGATTTTTCCCAATTTTCCGCAGTAACTTTATTCAAAAAAATCTTTCGTAAGTTTAGTTAAATTACTAATTTTGTTAATTGTGTTATTTCTAGCAACTCTACCTTTTACTTGAGATATACTTTGCCAACGGACAGTTTCCGAACGATCCATAGGAACAGATTTTCTATCTGGTTTTTCCCAGCAAAAATTAAATTCTCTGAGCAATTTCCAGAAATCAGTTCTTTTAATTTCAGGTAAATCGCTTCTCATAATAAAATGTATATACAACTCCTTTAATTGCAGTTTTCATTTCTTCTTCCAACGAGGTTTTTCATCTGCCTGTGATCGAATGTGGCTTGGGAGTACAAACAATTTCAGTCGTTTTTTCTCCTTCAGTATTCGGTACATAGTAGATTGTCCAACTCCTGTCAGGTTGGAACACATCTCAACAGAGCTTTTAACATTATTATCTAGATATTGATATCTTAAGGCATCATTCATCATAATAAGTTTTTCGTTGAGGAAAAATGCCCTGGTTTAACGATTTTGGAATAAATATAGAGTTGAAAACCATATCTTTTGGGTATCTCACTAATCTCAAATAATATATAAAAACAAGCGCAAACAAGATAAATCACTAAGAACAAACTGTAAGGTGTACTTTGCTCACTGACAGAAATTAGAATTTTTATGTTGCAGTAAATTTATAAAATATATTTAAATATAATGAAATATAATTAGATTTACGGCAGTTCTCAGTTACCAGCGGCACTGGAGCAGGTACGTTTGAGGTTTCAGTAACAGTTTTATTACTCTCTCTAGTTCTTGAATAACGTATAGGAATGTGTATACTTGCGATCGCCCCCCCCCCCCTCTCAAGAGCTTTGAGTTCAGGAAAATAGAACCCATTCTGCCTTTTATATTAGGAGTGTGTATGCTGCTTGGACCCCCCCCCCTCCATTGACAACTTGTTTTTCTTGCATACTGTACTTTTGTGATATCAGGCTGGATCCGCCCCTGCAATGTTGACCAATAGCGGTAGGAATTTAGGAAAGGGACCAACATAGCTCGTACTTACGAGGGTCCTCGACAATGTTAGCAACCAGAGATAGGACGTAAGGAAAGCAGTGGATGGTGAAACACCATATACACACAAGCCTCGACTCACCTACATTACTAGAACAGGAAGGCGCGGTCCGGTAGGCAACCGAGGCAGTCCGTTTGGACTTTGCACCCGGGAGGAGAATTTGTAGTTCTCAGCAAACTAATTGCCAGGTTATTGCATTAACAAAGTTTGAGTGTACGTAATGTAATTTTGGCAACGTCAATAACAATTATGTTCCTGTGCAGATTCCATGTTATATTAATGAACTCATTTACCGAATGTTAGTTAATTTTTTTCCAAGGGTCTCTTTCAACTACCTTTCACGATTTTAACCAAGTTTTGGATTTTAGCGAGACGTCAACGTATCTCCCCATTATTCGGTATTTTTGTCTTCATTTCCGAGAATATTGACTTATTTACGCATTTTTTGATTTTTTTGGAATGTTTTTAACCTTTAGGAAACGTAGTAGTTGGTTTTCGCCAGGATTAATTTATTTTAAGAATTTTCACATTTCAATTATAACCAAGTATTTGAAAAAAACCTAAGTTTTAACACAAATCAGGGTTTGTTGATGAAGTTCCGCCAAACTTTCCGACTAGACTGAAAACTCTAACGGCCTCACCTGTCCTCTCGCTGACCGGGATAACAAGGGAATGAGCTCAGTGATAGTCTTTTCGTTGAAATTATTATTTATTAGTGTCTTTTTTACTTTTTGCAGTATTTTTGGTAGGAATTCTGGAGACGTTAGGGCGATAGCATGATCAGATTTTTTTGATTTTTTGAATGATTAGAGAAATAGTTTAGATATCTACCTGACCAAGTTGGTTTGGTGTACCATTCAGTTAAAATTTTGTTTTTTCTGCGTATAAGTGTCATATCTAGAAAATTTATTTTAATATTATTCTCTGTTTCGGACGTGAACTGTAATTTTTCGTTGAAACTGTTAAACTCTTGGAGCTCAGATTAATTAAGTTCTTATTTTACACTCATCCTAAACTCTTAGTCAACTTTTATGCATTTTTTATTCACATTTTTCTTTTTCACTTTTCCTTGCCTGTTACCATTTCTTTTAAGAACTGATTTCAGCGTATTTTCCGCTAGTCAAATCTGGGTTTATTTCAATTTTCACTCTCATATTCGAGTTTTATTTGTCAAAATTAGGTTTTCATAACTTTATAGCCAATACTAAGCTGACATTAGTCGCAATATCAAATTAGGATTTTCACACATTATCACGTTCTGGTAAGTTTGAAGCAATCAAAGTTTGCTAGAATACAAGATTCGATCTACAACTTCGAATTAAACTTCGTTTTAATAAAGCTAGAATGCGTTTTTACGGGATTAATTCAATTCTTGTGGATCGAGAAGTAATCTATAAGTATTCAACTCTTTTACCAAGTATCTTAATGAAGTGCGATTTAACCCAAATAGAAATTTTTACGGATTGCGAGCAAAATGAGATTTAATCTTCATATCCGAGCCGTAATTCGACCGTACGCATCACTAGCTTCGCCTTTTTAACGACGGTAATTTATATTTTAATATCTGAAATTATCACTATCAAAAAGTTCTCGTCACCATTTTTATTGACAGAAGATGTTATGTTGTCCAAAATAACCTACTTTGCGAACCACAATTTTTCCTAATAAAGGAACAATCGCCTGGCCTCCGAGAGCTAAACTCAATCAAGAAAATAATGAGTTGTCTCAAGAAGACCAACTCGTAATGTCCATAATTACGCCGCTGACATTTTATTTTTATACTAATGTTGACGTCGCCTCTGAAATCGGGGAAGCAATGAATTAAAAATGCCGACAAGGCGCCATTTGATATCGGGCTCTGCCACCTCGAAACACGAAATTTTTCGAATTTTAGCACTGGATTTTGATATTATTAAGGAGTTTGGGGCAATATTAAACCCTATTTTACCGTAAAGTGAGCGTTATAATACGACAAAGTCGACCTTAAATGTTTTCTGCAAACGTCGATCAGTTGCTTCCGTGTTCTCACTATGCCGACGAGTGACGGCGTGGGGGAATCGCGCATACAGTACTCCGGTAAGGTGCGTATAAATATGGCGAGTCGAGCTCGAGTCTAGTATGTCTCGAGCTTCCAACGAGACTCTTTTGAAATTTTGCCGATTTCTATTGTTATCGAGGGCCATCGTCGGCAAATTTGAAAAGAGGTAATAAATGCAGTTGGGTGACAAGAAGTCATTTTTTTTTATAGTTTTATTGTTTTCGAGTAGCTCGACTGATACTCGCAGCGATCCATTTTCTGTCGGTTTTTTGGTGCGAACTCAAAGGGTTTTTTTATCTAGTGAGACGGGTTTATGACACGCTTTTTCAAAAAAATTTACTTTGCAGTAAGACTGACCGAGATTTTTTTGCTAATGAAATGAAATTTATTTATCACTTGGCATTAATTGATTAAAAGTTGTTCATAAGTGAATATGGAGTGATCGGAAGAAAATAGAGGAACCTAAAAATAATTCCAAAATTTGTGAGTTATGGACAAAAATTTTAGAGAAGAAAATAAGTAAATATGTGAAATGAAATTGCGTCAGAAAATTTGCAGAGACCAGCGAGAAGAAAATTTTGAGTGCGTCGGCCATATGGAAATGGGCCGCTGGTAATATATTTTTCTTTTGGAAATGACTGGATAACGCAAGGGGTAGATATTGTGTGTGTCTTAAGTATGTTTTTGAGGAAAGAGTTGTATACTTAAAAGATAATTAGATTTAGAAGTATACATCTCAATTGGGCAATTAACTGTAATGACATTTTTAATATACTTCAGATGTGTATAAATGTAAGGCCTTGCTATGTTATTGTCTTACAACTTTCAGTGCTAGCTATCGAAAATTTCTACTTTTATTCCAAAACTTAGCGAATCTACAACCTATAGGCGAATTAAGGAAAGGAAAAGTGGAACTGTGGGCTAGCCTGAACCGTACCCTAGAAGAAAAAATTATACGAATGTTTTAAAAACATACTAAGAAGACACGTTCACGAATTAGAAAGTTTTTAGTTAGAAAATAAAAAGGAAGTCTCGATAAAGTTTTGTAAGTTATGAAATAAGAGTAGAATGTGAAAAACCAATCTGTAAAAAGTGCTGACAAAATGAATTTCTCGTAGGGAAAGTGAAAATAGAGGTGATACAGAGGAAATACTTTTAGAGAAAACGGTATTTGCGGGAAATTAGAAAATACCACAGGGAAGGCATCTGGATGTAATCTGTTTCAGTACAGGACACATAGTACAAGAAATGTATGAAGATAAGAATATAGCAATTTTTCGAGAAGCATTCTTAGAAAGGTTATCGACAGATTTAAAACCCTTATCCGCACAGGGCCACAAACTCATTACAACTCATATTGGAGGTAATTTATAGGAGTGTTGCAGCAGTTTGAATCGAAATCTACCAAAGATTAACGTGAATAAATGACGCCGGATATCTTTCAAAGATATTTTTATCAAATGATACAATTGATTCAGGAGAGGTCAGTTGTAGATTTGGATAACGCCAGTTATCATTCTAGACTGGTGGAAAAGTTGCCAATAACATAGTTGAAAAAGCGATATTACAAATTGGTTATTAAAAAAACATATTTCCTTTATGAATGGTTTACTAAAGAAGGAACTCGTAAAAATTGCAAAGGAGAAAGAAAGACAATTTAAGAAACATATGATAGACGAATGGGCTGAAGAACATGGAAATGTTGTGCTTCGAACACATTAATTAAAATCCATTAAACTTATATGGACACAACTAATTCGTAACTAGGGATAACCCAAAATGTAAACTATAAGGAATACGTTAATTTCTTAATACATTAAAAAAAATTATCAGCGAGGACTGGTGAAACGGCACTAACTATGTTATTAAAGAAAAACTTAATTGAAGTTCGCATCGATGCAGCCACACTCGCCGCGACAAATATCGCCAAACAAACTAGTAAACAAACTGGTTAAATTTCGCTTTTTTACTTTGAAATATTAAAGATAATTAGAAAATAACACTCCTGAAAAAAGTGGGTTCTTTTTTAGCAACCTGAAATCACCATATTGAACCGTGAACAAATTACTGACGACCTACATATAAGTTAATTTCGAGATTACTTAAGTAATATTTCGAAAATAGGAAAAACTACCTCTTATTTATTTCGGAATATAATTATGTAAGGAAAATATGATAATAAAAAAAATTTCAGCCAATTTGACAGCATGAGGTATTGTAATATTGGCCAGTGAACGGGAAAATACAAACTCATGTAAAGGCTGATTTCCAAGATTTATTAATAGATCTTGTAAAAGTACAACAAAAAAAGGTATCTTTTTATTTATAAATATAGGAGATAATATGTAAATAAAATCACTTAAAAAATTAGATTTATTTCTAATGTCCCAGCACCACAGTTATGTTGAACTCTACATAAGCTGATTTCGGGATTCATTATTAAATATTTGGAAAATAAGAAAAAATTAACTACATTTCATTTCGGAATATAAAGAAAATAATCAAAACTTAAATATTTTTTTTTAACCTTTATTGGTTTACACCGTCCAGATGCCAGAAATCTCTTTTGGCGCCGGGCATCGAAGAAGGGTTCGAACCGACAAAGATCAGTTCGTTGGAAGCTCGTCACGCGCTCGACTCGCCATATTTATACGCACCTGTATATGGCTCGGTATTACCATAGACGGACGCTCTAGAAAACCTTGGAAAATATTATTTCCTGCCATGGAGCGGTAAAACTAATTAGATATTGGTAATATGAAAGCTTCAACTATTATTTTTGCGCAAGAACTATATTTTTCCGATATATAATACATTATATACATATATAATACGTTCCCCTAAACATACTTAAAAGTATTTTTGATACCTGAAGTGGCTGAAGCCTTAATCTGGTGATCGAACGTATTACAGGGTGAGTCGGGAATAGCATGAAAAATGTCAAGGTGACCACAGAATCTGTTTTAAAAATCAAAATTTCAGTAAGAAATACATGGAATCTATCTTCCGTGTTTAAATAGTTGCCTATATGTTATTCTCCTTTCAAGTAGAGAAAAGAGAAATAATATATAGAAAGAGTTTATTTCCTGCAAGTGACCAGAGCTGCATTTACAGGAAATAAATTATGTCTTTATATTTTTTCCTTTTCCTCTGCTTGAAAGGAGAATAACATATAGGCAACATTATCTTGATATTACGTTGAAAATATGAAAATCAAAAATATGTCCGAGTAAAATCTTAAACATTTATTAATTAAATCGACAAAAATTCTAACATAAACCATGTACATAAAAAATTAATCTTTCTATTCCACTCGTCAGACTTTAAGGCAGGTGGAGGACGATGCATGGAATGCTAAAATCGCTGCATCTTTAATTTTTTTCCTTCGGCGCATGATTCCCCATCTGCCATAAACTTCGGCTATAGTTATAAAATACTTTTAACGAGAAGAGTAAGCCTAATGCTTTGATAGGAAATTCTGAATATTTAGATTCAAATTAGTCAATTTTAATCTTAGACTCCTCGGCCATTGACTTTCAATCTATTTTTTATAAGAAAATTAGCAACCATATTGAAATATGTCTTTCTAGCAAGTATAAAGGTGGAAAAACTATCAGAAGTTTTCTTGCCATCATCCGTATTGCAGATATGTTGCAAGTATGTCTCTCTGTAGCCAGAATTGCTAATATCTCTTTCTAAACTTTCCCTTATTTTCGTCTTTAGTACTTTAGTTTTGATATCCGATTCTTCAGTAGCACTATATGGATTGATGATCAATCTACTGCTATTTTTCTATGATTAAAATATAATGAAATCTGGTCTCCAAGTCTATGTACAAAACATTTAAATGTTGAACGTAGGCCAAAACATTATGGTCCACGAAGCATTCCAGAGAGAAGTTGGGGAACTGGGAAAATTTTCGCCGTTCAATGTTTAGCTACATAAGATTAATTATGGCAAGTATATTCAGATCGTCACACACTGGGGCAGATGATGCTCATAAATGTCATCTAATAAACTAAAGCTATTAGATCGTCTGAAGTGAATCAAATGTATTCATAAAAATATCTACTATTAGAAAAAAAAACAATTTTGGTAGAGAACATTATTTTTATTATTAAAAAAGAACAACAAAGTATTTTTTACAAGAGAAAAGCAATATTTGTTACTGTATAGTATGTTAACCACTGAAATTATTGAGAAATGTTACGGTTTTCTCCATACTCGTACATATAGATAAAGTATTGAATTGTGATAAATAAAAGTATTTGAATATTTAGAAATGTTAGTAAAATTGAAAACAAAATTTAATATATATTTATTGATAAGTCTAAAAAAATTATAAGTATTCTAAAATTCCTTTATTATGTATATTATATTATAATACTTAATTATTTAAGATACGCATCACCATATTCATCATTATCATCGACATCAACTGTTGCGTTATCATCTGACTTATTTAGAGATGGAGCTTTCAATATAAACAATGTTTCTTTAGAAACTTTTCTAACTTTGTTTTTGCCTGGTTTTTGCTTACTGGTGATTACTAAATCAGAGCTCAGTAAAAAAAAAGTTAAAAATAACCTATTTTCCCTAGCGCACAAAAAATTTGTTTCTCCCCTTTTGTGATTCTTCTGTTAATTCTCTGATAAGGAGAAGTGCAAAGAATATTACTTCTGGCCCATGAATCAAATACTTATGCACAGTAGATGACATGTTGTACCATGGGTGTAAAGAAACGAAATATCTAGCAGTATCAAGTGCAAATACCCTGTACTCTTCAGCATCTATAAAAAGTCAACTTGATACTGTGATCAAAATAATGTGAAACTTTTTTAATAAATCAATGTCTATATTAGTATTTTGTGCGGAAAACTTTGAATTTTGGAAAAAACGCCTAGCGGCGTTTCCATCGTTGCTACTGCCAAAATCCGGTTTGGGTTTGTCTATAAGTATGCTACAATTTTCCTTAAACTCTCTTTGTATCCGGGCTTTATTTTCTGAAACATTTTGCGTGTCTTTCTTCTTGCAAATTTGCCATTTTGCTATAGGTAGCTTGTATGCAAAATGTAGTAGAGATTCGAAGCATCGAATCCAATCATGCAAGACAGAAAGACCAAATCTCAAATTATCGGTATTCACTTTCCTTCAAACTATTTTATCTATATTATTAAAATACTATGGTGTTGCACCACACAAAAAGCATTTCATGGTTGAGGTGGTTTCTTTAATGGTCTTACAACCCTTTCGTTCATCACTGATAAAATTAATTCATAACAAATTTTTAATGTATTTGCCGTAATATTTATAATGCTTTCTCGAAGATTTGATGTTTGGTTTTCTATTTGAACGTTTTCCTAAATAGACACATCAACAGATTTCTTCTGAAATTCAATTTTTATTAGCCTACAATATCTTGTGCAGGACGTGGGTTCTGCCATATGATGACATTTTTAGCCGTTAATGGAAGTGGTACAAGACATATGATAAATACAGCTGAATCATTAGATTCAGAGTCTTAAAAAGTTTACTTGTAAAAGTTATGTCTCAAAGATCCGTCAAATACCTATTTAGAGAATAGACACATTTTATCAAGTTGGTCATCATCCAGGGTCTTGATAATAATAATCAATGTTTGACATAATCGCATAATAGTATGATCTAACAGAGATTGCAACTTGACGGAAGCATCAGTTTCGGTTACAGTAATATCAGTTTTGTAGCAGAGCTTTCTCGTTAACTAAATTGATTTAAATTAAGAAAAATTTTCCGGAGCACATCTCATTATCACGTCATACTACTTACGAGAAAGTTTAGCTTCTATCAGGATAGCTAATGATCTTTAGCTCAGAGTAGGTGTAGTGGCTTTACGAATTTCTGATAAGCTCCCTAATAACCTTTAGCTCACAAACTAATTCTGAGGTTGAAGTTATTTTACGCAACTGCTTGGTCTTGGAACGTTTGCAAATTTCCGAGGAATTTTCAAAACAAGCAACTAGTCAGTCGCGTTTAATTTTTGACAAAATGCGTGTGATGTCTCAAGCCACTCTTTATTGTATTTATTAAATTTTTCTTCCATTCCACTCGCTTTCGCCCATCTTCGCTTATATTGAAACTTCAAACTACTTAATATCTTTTTTAGATTCTCATTATGACAATGGTTGTCCAGCTCTTTTATCAAATGCCCAGAACTATATTATATAAAATTATATTAAAAAGTTCTTGTCTTATACTAAAACTTGATCATGACAATAAATATAATTTATTAATTTTCCTATTATTCGACTACATATCTAAATTTGTTCTGGCTATTTCAAACTATCTATATATTAAAGAAGAAAACATTACTAAAACGTAGTTACATACCTGAGAATGAAGGTTTCATAACTAAATAACACTAAAAAATAATTTACTTTATTGAGAAACTACCCTAAAATTGCACGTAAATCACTAATACTGATTACCTCAGTTCGCAAGACGTAAACTTTACCCCCAAAAGAGCGTTATTACAAGAACTAAGAAAAGAGAAGAGATTATGGCAGTCACCAGACAAAGAAAATGGCATTGTCGTAATGAAATGGATAGACAACAATGTGGTTATAGCTGCATCAATATGTTATGGTATCACTCCAGCTACTCAAGTTAAAGTTACTCCCAGTCAGAGAAAAAATTATTGAAGTCACGCAGCCCAAAATTATAAAAGAATACAATCAGTATATGGACGGAATCGATCTCAGGGACCAAAACATAGTAAAGTTTAGAATATCCATTCGCCGCTTTGGTGGTCGATTTTTACATGGCTACTCGATGTAACTATAGTTAACAAATGGTGTATTTCTAGGCGCATAAAAAATCAATCATCTTATATCCATTTGGAGTTTCTACGTCAAATTGTCTAGATGTATCTAACTTCATTTGGTCAATCTCCTAAAAGACCAACAAGTACGCCGACGTCAAAAGCAAGTACTTTACTGAGTCGAGTCCCTCACGATGTTTGATTGATATGATGGATCATTTGTTGACGATTATTCCGAATAAAAAAAGAAGACGATGCGATGTGCCGCTGAAGGATGTGCAACAAGCATACAAACTATGTGTTTAAAATACGATGTCGATTTGCGTCTGGAGTGTAATGTTACTTTTTACTCTAAATAAGAAATTCTGCATTCGCAAACTGGCTAGCGTTACATACATGTAATACCATGTCTTTTTAAGCTAAATTTGCTTTTTCCAAAATAACGTATAAATGTATAACAACGTAGTTTTTGTTACTGTTTTAAATAAAAACAATTCCGCCGTTGATGGATTAATGAATATTTAATTTAAAAATATTACGCTATTTAAAATTTTTGGTATTATAATTTTCTTTGCTTAAAATGAACTAATTATTTTAATAAATAAACCATTTTCAAGCCAGTTAACATATTTAAGTGACTTTTAAAACCTAATTTACTTTCAAAACTGTACATTATATAAATGTAAATCAATCAGATACCACATTTTAACGTGAGTCTAGACCACCCACACTTCTTTTGATAAGAAGTTGCGATAAACCATTTAAATATTTACTAATCTGTCACCGAGTAATACTTCCCATAAACAAGGATATTCTGGAAGTAAACAAACTTACGTTTATTTAACTAAGATACTATTTTTGATGATACCGGTAAAATAAATAATTTAGATGTAGACATTTAACAGATAAACTGACAAAAAGCTGGAATTTCAAACTTACTTTTCTTTTATCTCAAGTTGGATGTTAAATCTCCGAATATTCTAACTTAAGTAAACGTCTATTCAAATTTACTGATTTAAGATTGTATAGGTTGCATATAATCGGCTTTATCTCCACACAAAGTTTTTTTTTCTAAATTCTGTTGAAAAAGTTGAAAATCATGATTCTTCGGTTTAGACCATGTCAAATTAAAATTATTATCCGACATTTCGCTTACGAGGCATCTTCAGCGATCTTTACTCTACGTGATTAGAACACTGAATGACTATCGAGGAGCAACAGTTTGGTATTTATACCCGACTAGTGTTCAGCGAACCGTGATCCAGCGTTACAATCACTTACCACGTGCGATGTAGACTGTAACCCGCATCACTATTAATATTATTTGGATATTTACAAATTTCGATTGATTCTCTAATTGTAACTTTAAAGAAACCGGACACCGATGCTAGCACCTTAGTTTCCTAATAAGTTTAGAGGGTGGAAGACGTCAAAGTTTTTAGAAAATATTGTTTTTTTTCCAAATTTCTTGAAAAAGTGATAAATGAATTTAATGATTTTTGGTGTGTGATCTAACATTATAATATGACGTTTTGCAATGGTATAACAACCGGCTGTATACTAGTGTGTTATAAAAGTGACGTCACTTGTAAACATCGCTTTTGATTTCTTAGTTCATCGACGTTCTGACGATCTAGATATTTTTATCGGATAATCGCCAATGCAGGGTGTCCGGGAAAATGCAGGAAATTATCCGGATATAAAAAAAAACCATGAAAGGAATACTAGAAGTTCATATAAACTTTATTCGCCGCTTCGGAGATATGAGCTCCCAAAGAGCTACAATGGAATCAAATTTTTTACACATAATTATTGAACACTATTTAATATGATGTTTTCCCAAATTTATCTAAAACAAGCTTTGAAGTGACTGTACAAGTTCATTTTGATGTATCGTTAATATCCGAGGTACTCCTGTTTCTGACACCTGAACAATTTGTTAAAATATCACAGGCTATATTGTTGAATAATATCATAATATTTTAAGAAATGAACTAATCTGAACAATTTGTTAAAATATCACAGGCTATATTGTTGAATAATATCATAATATTTTAAAAAATGTAATGAGACAAAATATAGGTACACGAAAGTATAACCAGTTTTTGTAGAGACCCCTAATAATTAATATTTTAGCTTAATTATATGTTCAAGGTAAAATAATAAAATAAACAAGGGCTAAATTCACACTTAATTTATGTTTTTGTTATTGAATGGACACGGAATTTGTTAATGCCTTACCGTAGATAATTAGGGGAACTTGAAGTAAAGCACCTACGATGAATTTTTTATATTATGAACATGCATATAAATAGTTTTCTAATTTGACCATCCAATAATTAGAAATTTTTTACTACACTGAAAATATGAAAAAGGAAGAATAAACAGAAGCATCTAACCTTTAAAATGATAGTGGAATCTTCAACAAACCTCAAATTATTGAGGGTATTGTTATGAACTTTTTAGCGTTGGACATTTCATAGTATTAGTTTGTGTTCGCAGTTTGTAGGGTTTTAAGTATATTTTCTACGAGTTCATAATTTATTTAAGTAATTTTACCTTTGTTAATTTCCTCAGGAGACGACTATGAAAAAAGCTCTGGAACTTTTTAGAGAATTCGATTTCCTTATTTTTCCATTTAGTATGGAAATCCTTCTAGAGAATTAGGGAATCTTCCGGTATCGACCAAAAGGGTATATAAAGGGGCCAGATCGACTTTCGTGGTCAGTATAGTTTGAGAGCTCCCCGACGCAACTTGAAATTGTTTGACAAGTGTCAAAAGTAAGGTTGACAATAAAAATGCTTTGAAATAAAAAGTGTGTTCAATAATACAGTGTGTGTTTGAAGATCGGCCGTCCGGAACAGTATGTAAGGTGAAGAAAAACTTTACATTTCATTGGATACAGTTTCAATATAAGCTCGCATCCTTAAGACAAGTCAGTCACTTTATACTCGCTAGCGACTAGAAGTACAATTTAATCGAAACGTCATACTAATAAACAAAAATAAAGAAAATACAAGTTCAACAATCATATTTTACTCGATATTTAATATTGTTTAAAAAATTTAAACATTGAAAATCCGGTATCAGCGACAAAACTAAGGATTACGAGAAAACCAGAATCATAATTTCCAAGGAGGAACCTTCTTCTTCATTTTTACTATAAGATCTGACGGTAATAATATTCCTATTAGTTTCCAGTTACAATCACTCTTAGGCGGTAACAGAGCACGCCGAATTCTGAATAAGGTTAGCAAAAACTAATATGATCACAGAAAAAATATCGGCCATGGCGAAAAACATTTATTCTAGAAGAAGCAACACAGCGCTACGAAGAAATTAAAGCCGAAAAACTTTTAAATAACCATAGACCAATTTTCCATAAATTACATAATATCAGTAAACTGAAAGAATATGGCGTGGAAATAGTACAAAAAAACTTAAAAAACTAAAATGACGACAACCAACTCCATCTGAAACAACTTCAAGAAAAACCGCTATACATTTGTCCTCAAGATACAACAGCAGAAGAATAACCTTAAGGTATAGTTCATAATTTCGCGGCTACATCTCAAAACGTACTTGCTTTAGACATTATAAGTTCTTTAGAATAAATTCAGGTCGGTAAAAACCACTTCAATGAGTTTAGGTGGAAAGTAAAATTACTCTTAGAAAACGAGACAAATCACGTCCAAAATCTCTTGAAAATAAAAGCATTTATCCTAAAAGCACTTCACAAGAATGAGTTAAACAAAACTCTACCAGTAAGCAAGGAAATGCAACGGTAATTATACATATTGTGACATACGAATGAATGGTCGAACATCCTGGAAACAGGAAAGTAGAGACTGCTATCTCGTGACCTAACCAAATTTATACCGTCAAAAATCTACTAAATTCTATAAAAATATAGAGACCATATACCTGACAAACTACTATCAACACTAAGCACTCATAAAAGAAACTACCACATCTTTACGAGCCAACTCCGAAAAATAGCTAGCGAAGAGTTTCCTAAATATTAAATAGCTTTAAGAAGATGAAATGAAAATTCCACACATTTTGTGAATATTTTCAGTAGCATTAATCTAGAGCCAGACAACATAGTGATAAGTTTTAATGTGAAAACATAATTAGAACTAGATTCTGAATGGATGCAACATATTGATGGAACTACTTTACCACTGGATTGATCTTTTAGTATGCCGCCTCCATAATACTTACTTTCACGTAAAGGATAAGTTCTTTGCCTTAGAAACAGTAACAGTGAAACTAAAACTCAGGTTGAGATTTATTGATGATATTTTTATCGTATGGAAACAAAACGATAAAAAACTAAATGATTTCCACTGTACAATATTTCAATCTTGGGCCTAATTTTTCTCTTATAACCAAACGAACAATCATAAGCAGTAAACAAGGAAATGCAACGGTAATTATACATATTGTGACATACGAATGAATGGTCGAACATCCTGGAAACAGGAAAGTAGAGACTGCTATCTCGTGACCTAACCAAATTTATACCGTCAAAAATCTACTAAATTCTATAAAAATATAGAGACCATATACCTGACAAACTACTATCAACACTAAGCACTCATAAAAGAAACTACCACATCTTTACGAGCCAACTCCGAAAAATATCTAGCGAATAGTCTCCTAAATATTAAACAGCTTTTAGAAGATGAAATGAAAATTCCACACATTTTGTGAATATTTTCAGTAGCATTAATCTAGAGCCAGACAACATAGTGATAAGCTTTAATGTGAAAACATAATTAGAACTAGATTCTGAAAGGATGCAACATATTGATGGAACTACTTTACCACTGGATTGATCTAATAGTGTGCCGCCTCCATAATACTCACTTTCACGTAAAAAATAAGTTCTTTGCCTTAGAAACAGTAACAGTGAAACTAAAACTCTGGTTGAGATTTATTGATGATATTATTATCGTATGGAAACAAAACGATAAAAAACTAAATGATTTCCTCTGTACAATATTTCAATCTTGGACCTAATTTTTCTCTTATAACCAAACGAGCAATCATAAGCAGTAAGCAAGGAAATGCAACGGTAATTATACATATTGTGACATACGAATGAATGGTCGAACATCCTGGAAACAAGAAAGTAGAGACTGCTATCTCGTGACCTAACCAAATTTATACCGTCAAAAATCTACTAAATTCTAAAAAAATATAAAGACCATATACCTGACAAACTACTATCAACACTAAGCACTCATAAAAGAAACTACCACATCTTTACGAGCCAACTCCGAAAAATAGCTAGCGAAGAGTCTCCTAAATATTAAACAACTTTTAGAAGATGAAATGAAAATTCCACACATTTTGTGAATATTTTCAGTAGCATTAATCTAGAGCCAGACAACATAGTGATAAGTTTTAATGTGAAAACATAATTAGAACTAGATTCTGAAAGGATGCAACATATTGATGGAACTACTTTACCACTGGATTGATCTTTTAGTGTGCTGCCTCCATAATACTTACTTTCACGTATAGGATAAGTTCTTTGCCTTAGAAACAGTAACAGTGAAACTAAAACTCAGGTTGAGATTTATTGATGATATTTTTATCGTATGGAAACAAAACGATAAAAAAACTAAATGATTTCCTCTGTACAATATTTCAATCTTGGGCCTAATTTTTCTCTTATAACCAAACGAGCAATCATAAGCAATCTTTTTAATTGCCTAGTATCTATAAGCAACAATGCAGTTTCATTTGAAAAGAGACAAAAAATATTAAGTCTGACTTATAACACAATAGTAACCGTTTAAAATTAATAAACGATGTTTAACTATTCAGAATAAAAACCACTGTACAACAAGAAAAAACATTCCTTCGTCGCAATTTCTTATATTTACTGAACCTCTGAGAAAATAAAATGTTCATAAAGTAGCCTTCAATTCGGGAAATACACTCAGAACTCATTCAATGAAAACCAAACCAAAAACTATCGATTAGAAATAATGTATTTACACAATTCCATGTGTGTGTCGTGAAATGTATATTGGAGACGAGGCGTTCACTGAAAATTATAATTATGGAACCTAAAACTCAAAAAAAGAGGAAATTTCGAGATTTGGTATTACAGAATGCCCTTGAAATAAACAACATAGTAAAAAATTATCTGAAGCTGCAGCAATATATATAGAATCCCACAGGGGAAAAGGAAAATTTATAGAAGTAGCTTACATTAACCATAATAATGAAATCCTAAGCAAACACAGCGTCGGCATAGCTAATCTTTGGCATCCATTACATTGTAACATTCAATCATTAAAATGTGCACAAGAGAAACTTCGCGCATAAGACAAAACAGTCTGTTTATAAAGTTTGTTTGAAGGTTGTAGACAATATTGAAGATTGACTAAAATGTGGTTGTCTGTTGTCTTTAATTTTATTTATTTTTACGACGTTTCGACAATGTTATATCTCTAATCCTTATCAAGTATAAACTGAATGTTTTGTCTTAAGACTACGAGCTTATATAGGGACTGTGTCCATTGAAGCACAAAGTTTCGCTTCACTGTATACACCTCAATGATTTGACGTTACAAAGTAGTGGTTGCCAAAGATTAGGTATCTCAACACTCGGTTTACCAAAGATTCCATTATTGTTTTTAATGTAAACTGCTTCTATAAATTTACTTTTTTTTTTATCCCAGGCGTGTTCTGCAATACCTAATCTCGACGTTTCCCCTTCTTGTGTATGAGTTTTGTGTCCCTTAATTCTAACTTCTAGTGGTCGTTTGGTTTCTCCAATATATATTTCACCACACTCATATGGAACTTTGTGAACACATTCTTTCTTATCAGTAGTTTTTGGTTTTGTTTTTGTTAAATGAGCTCTAAGTATATTTCCTGATTGGAAAGCTGTTTTTATATTATAAGTACTGGCAATTCGTCTAATTTTTTCCGAAGTTCCCTTAATGTACGGAATTGTGAAGAAGGAATGTGTTTCTTGCTGTCCAGTGTTCGTTGTTCTCAAGTTATTTATAACATGGTCAATTAGTTTTAAAGGATAACCATTCTGTTGTAAATCGGATTTAATATTTGCTACCTCATTTTCCAATAAATCGTCATTATTGCATATAGATATATCGCGATTATAGAGGTTGCGTTTAATTCCCTGTTTTGTTACAACAGAATGAATAGAACTATGATTAAGATATTGTCCAGTATACTGAAGTTTTAATAGTTTCGTTTGAACGGTTCACCATGGCATCTAGGAAGGACAATTGATCATTTACCTCTTTTTCTATGGTAAACTTAATTGTAGGTCAAATAGTATTTAGATGTTTCAAGAAATCATTAAGTACTTGATCATTGCCCTTCCATACGATGAAGGTATCACCGACATATCTCAAACAATTTTCGGCTTTACTGTTGCCGTTTCCATAGCATAAGTTATATATATATATATATATATATATATATATATATATATATATATATATATAACTTGTTCTTTACTTGAAAGTAAGCACTACGCAGGCAACACTCTAAAAGGTCCATCACCCCGTCCAGTGGTAACGTGGTTCGACCTGATAAAGAAGTATCATTTGAAAGTCTAGTTTTGATTATGTGTAGTGATTCCTCTCATGGTACATCTTTACGGAGTACCAAAAATTCATAAAACGAACATACCAGTGAGTCGTAAGACGAACACATATGTTAAAAATTCCACACATTTCGTGAACATTATTAGTAGCATCAATCTAGAGCTAGACGACAGACTAATAAGCTTTGATGTGGAAAAACTGTATACTAATGTATTATAGGAATCAGTAGACATAATCAAAACTAGACTTTCAAATGATACTACTTTATCAGATCGAACCACGTTACCACTGGACGGGGTGGTTGACCTTTTAGAGTGTTGTCAGCGTAGTGCTTATTTTCAAGTATAGGACAAATTCTAGGCTCAGGGCGACGGGCTTCCGATGGGTTCTTCACTCTCTCCAGTCGTCGCCAATACATATATATATATATATATATATATATATATATATATATATATATATGAAATGGTTCGAAACTTATGCCATAGAAACGGCAACAGTAAAATCAAAAATCTGGTTGAGATATGTCGATGATACCTTCACATAGGGAAAAACATAATATTTCATAAATTGGCAATTTCCAATTTTACTAATTTTTTATTTTAAATTTAAACAATAACAATCGCGTTACCTCTTATAATTTTATAACCTTTTAATTATGAAATGTTATGTTTATTTACTGGCCGTCGATCGTGCAAATTCACCAAGTCAGCAAGGTCGCTTTCTGGGTCATGATGAATCGAGGTTGTAAGAAGGCGATTCGTTGACTTGATTAAAAAACCAAAACAGAAAATCCCAAGCGTGTCCCAGTCCTGAGTAGGTCGACAAATAGAGAACTCTAGTAACAACCCCCGTGAAGAGTGCCAGGATGAAGATAGCCTTAATGTAAGTTAAAGATTTAGTCATAATGATGTACAGTCCAAAATGTTAATGTCGCTTATTTTTAATTAAACTGATTTTTTATATATAATCCGAAGACCAAATTCCTAAATGCTACGTCCTTAGTCACACCTCAAAACTGGGCGTGACAGTATGGAAGGGCATTGATCAAGAACTTAATGATTTCTTGGAATATCTAAATACCATTTGACCTACAATTAAGTTTACCATGGAAAAAGAGGCATATGATCAATTGCTCTTCCTAGATGTCATGGTGAACCGTTCAAAAGAAACTATTAAAACTTCAGTATACAGGAAGCCAACTCATACTGGCCAATATCTTAACCATAGTTCTAATCATTTTATTGTAATAAAACGAGGAATTATACGCAAGCTCTATAATCGCGCTATATCTATATACAATAATGCCAATTCATTGGAAAAAGAGATGGCAAACATTAAATCAGACTTACAACAGAATGGTTATCTTTTAAAATTAATTGACGATGTTATAAATAATTTTAGATCAACGACCACTGGATAGCAAGAAACACATTCCTTCGTCACAGTTCCGTATTTTAAAGGAACCTTGGAAAAAATAAGACGAATTGCCAAAAGTTATACTATAAAAACAGCCTCTAAATCAGGAAATACACTTAGAGCTCATTTAACAAAAACGAAACCTAAAACTACTGATAAGAAAGAATGTGTTTACAAAGTTCAATGTGGGTGTGGAGAAATGTATATTGGAGAAACCAAACGCCCACTAGAAGTTGGAATTAAGGAACATAAAACTCATACACGAAAAGGGGAAACATCGAGATCAGGTATTGTAGAACACGTCTGGGATAAACAACATCATATGAAATGGTGTGAAGCTGCGGCCATATAGGTGGAACTCAACATGAAAAAAAAAAAAGAAAATTTATAGAAGCAGCTTACATTAAAAATAATAATGGAATCTTCAGTAAACCGGGTGTTAAGATACCTAATCTTTGGCAATCACTACTTTGTAACATCAAATCCTTGAGGTGTATACAGTGCGCTTCAATGGACACAGTCCCTATGTAAGCTCTTAGCCTTAAGAGAAAATATTTAGTTTATACTTGATAACGATTAGAGATATAACCTTATCGAAATGTAAAAATAAATAAAAATAAAGACAATGCAAGTCCGACAACCACATTTTAGTCAGTTTGTTTATACTTGATAGTGATTAGAGATACAACCTAATGGAAACATCATGCAAACAAAAATTAAGACAAAACCGGTTCAACAACCATATTTTACTCGCATTGAAAATGGTGTGGAATATCCGACCGACATATTACGAAGTAAATAGTTTTTTCTTCCAGATTAATAAATTTTCATAATTTGTTTTCCAAAAAAAATACATGTTTATTTTCTTTTATTTCTTCTTCTTCATAGCATTTTACATCCATCTTAGGACACTGTAGACGCTTAGAATTTTATAGAGTAAACTGAAATTATATGTGCCAGCACGCGGCGTTTAAACCATCTACTTATTAAACCAAAACACTCAGTAATTGTCCACTAGGTTATTCAACGGAATACACCATATTTTGCGCCAGGATCATGGTGTTCGCTAGCTTTTAAACAGTGGAGACCGGCGGGGTTTTCAAACCAATACCTAAACGCCACGTGATTAAATTATACATAATTCCTGTAAATTAGTTATTGTTTTCACGAATAAAGACAATAATCACGAATTGACCTGCCCTTCATGGCTGCATTCTATCTTTAACTAGCCCCTATTCTGTTAGTGGATAAATACAAAAAGTACACGAAGTTTCTATATATACTTAAGAAAATAGATTAACTGAAATTATAAATTTAGATGCTAAAATATAGGATATTAATTATAAAATGTAAAATTAAATAAAAGATGCTCATCCGCAAGAGTTGCTTTAGAACACGAAAATAATCAAATAAAAACAAATTAGATGAAGAAAATTAAATGAATTTTTACGGAGTTGCTTTTTGTATACAGTTGAGGTACGCATTATTAAACCATTGATCTGCCCTTGTATCTTTAGAAAAAAGTTATAGTCCTATACTTGTGGCCAGGAAACCGTGACCACGCTTTATTTACAACCATTACACATGAACAGGTAATGATAATTAATTACCTCAACCTTCGCTATCAATAACTTAAATAAATAAAAGAAATATATAAACCTGTCCAGGTACCTGAGTGATCAATACACTCAAAGAAATTATCAAAATCTTGCTTTATTAAATTAAGTACAACCTATACAGTAAAATACGTCACTCCAAAAAAAACTACACGAGTATAACTAATTACTAATCACTCAGGGTTACCAATAATTTGTAAATGACTTTAATTCAAATAAATATTGAGAGAACTACTTTCAAAACAATAATAAAAAAAACACTTGTAATATAATAAAACCAGCCCCATAATAGGTCAAGTTCGTATTTAAAGAGCAAGAACTTAACTTCATAAGTGACATAGAATATTTCATTAAAGATCATTAAGAGTTGTGTAACATTCTACAAATAAAATAGTACAATCTGACTTGCGTTAACCTGTGATCTGACTCCTCTACTCCTCTTGCTGAACGGACGGCAAAGTCATCAGGTACAAGTCACTAATCGGGAAGTGGTATTCAGGTGGTATCAAAACATTCTCCGGAAATGGGAACGGAAGTAGATGGTTACACAGTAGAAACAGAACTTGGCACAAAACATGGACAAAACCAATGAACAAGAAGACAAAACCAAAAAAGAAAATACCTAAAAAGGTAATTGGAAAATTGGAAAATTAGCCCATCAAAGAAACTCTCAGTAAAAAGTGACTAAACACTTAAATTAGGTATAAATTGGTCTAAAATAAAAATAAATACGATTTTTTAGGTACAAAATCTATCCTTAAGACGTCATGGGGTTATTTTAGAATCAATTTGCCCCGTCAAATTGTATAATCCCAAGCTCATGGGTGCAGAGAGCCAATTTTCATAAAAACTTACGAGGAACCTTCAAAATCTCGAAAACCACTCACATTGGCTACACATCCGCTATGGGTTGATGTGGTATACTCCTCTTAACTAGGGCACTGCTTATTTCCAAGAAATCTATCAATAAATAACTATAGTCACCCACATTTGAAAACTTAACTTGTAGGCTCACTGTTTTCAAAAAGATTTAGCAAAAGTAAAAGTGACCAAGATGTTTCTCAACGAGCTAACCTCTCTATATCTACCTGCCTCACTTGTACTACCATAAAAATGGTACTAACTCACTCTTCTCAACAAAAGTTTGATGCTAACTGATCTTTCTCTAACATCCTAGTATAGAGTGTGATATCATACTTTACTGATCGTCAATGCGAATACAAATTGAAACTCTGCTAGGACTAGACGTAGCATCGCAAAGAAAATACAACTGTTGAATAGAACATCATAATGTTAAACCAAAATTTCATCAAGACATAAGCGGGATCAAGAAATATCTTTAACCTCAAACTCACGCCTTAACAAACTCAAGAACTACCATTGCCATATTTGGCAACGTTGTTATACAAGCTGAAATGTTTACGCGGTACAAACGAAAATAGTCAAGTTCCGGTAAATTCTGGAATCCGGAAGTCGCAATCAGTAGCCATCTTGTCAAATACCGTACCGTAAGTACGACAGAGTAAACCAGATAACTACTTACTACATCCTACTCTACTACTGTTTTAGCTACTCCACAACTGAATCTGAATGCATCATGTGCCAAGAATCGAACGCCAAACATTCTGACAGTAGGATGACAAATTACTAAAACCAATTAATTATCCAAGATTGCTATTAATGATAGATAATTACACACTTAAAATCTTGGATAAGATCAGGAATATCCTACCAGGTAAGTAAAAGGATTGTAAAGTATCCACAATATTTCCAGTAAAATTCTAAGCTTATAAAAATCTGATGACATCGAGAAGTAAATACGCTCACTCTCTTTCTGTCAATCCGAGTTTCTTGATGTGTCCTTTCAGGTAGCAATGCCGCGACAGAATTCCTGTCAGAACTTTGACTGGTTCTTACTTAACCTTATGCATTCCGTGAATTTCTTCTGATCGTATTTCCCAAGAAGTATTGAAATCATGAATTTTTGGCGCAAATGAAATCTCAAAATTTTAACATGCCATGTAATATAATATATTATTACCAATTATGTACGCCTTACCAAATCCTGGCAACACCCTGTAAGGTACTTCAGTTCAGACTTACCTAATGATTGTCCTAATGCTGACTGGAATCTACCTATACGCTAGCTCATCTCAAGGCAGATTCGTTGTTTTTATATTTTTCCACTATTTTTAATATATTGCGTGTGTAAGTTTTATAAATGTCTAATTCAGGAAAAACGCGCCACCACATTTTACTTCAGAATGAGCCCTAATGATTATACTACGAGCAATTGTAGTAAAGAAAACTTGGAAAAGAATAAATATTTAATATGTCATATCCGGGTAATTAAATCGCAGAGTCTAAATACTTAAAAGTATCCTAATTTAAAATTATAGGAAATAAAACCAATTAAATAGAGGCCAATACATTTATTCCTCACGGTATACCCCTTCCCAGAAAACAAGTACAACCCCTGGAAAAAGTTATCACCAGTGTGAATTATTGCAAGCTCCTCTAATCTGATAGAATTGCGTTTACAAATGGTAAATTGCAATAAATAAACTTTGTAGACTTAAGCAGCGCACCCACTGGTTCCGCTCGGTTCAGAACGTTCGGCTCCGTGCAATCGACCCGTTTTGGTTTACATGTAAATAAATCAGAGACGCCGATGCTGAAAGCGCTGAAACGTTCTGGCCGGTCGGAACCAGTGAGCGGGCTCTCATTTATTTATGTGTAAACCAAAACTGGCCGATTGTGCGGAGCCGAGCGGTCTGAACCAGTGGGCGCGCTGCTGCTTTAGTCGAAAGTTATTGTCTTTCTATGACGTAGAAAAATGTGAAAGTTAAAACAAAAGAATAAGTTAAACTTGTCAGTGTCCTGCAGAGTGAACGGCAAACCGATTCAAAAGTAAGCAAATCAACTACTACATTTGGAAGGTTTACGTCGACATAGCTCAGTCATAGAAGATAAAAACACTCTCTATTTTAAACCGGAATATGAAGTTCCATAAGCGCAACAATGCAGGTGACTATCAACTTTGCAGTAATAAAAAAATAAGCAATATAAAAAAAACTACAAAAATATCTGCAAAGAGAAAGAATTAGAAAATTGATAATGAGAGAAATAATGAGTGTTTAAATGACAGTTAACAAAAATATAAGCAATAGAAAGTTACACAAAAAAAGGTGATAGATAATTACAAAAATTAGGTCATATAAATCAACTTATAACCGTCGCTCAAGTGGTTAAAAACTTAACAAAATTTTTCTGAGAAGTATGTTACAATTTTGAACAAAATAACTAGTTTCCAAAATATTCAATTGTTAAGAAATTATCATTATAATATTCATTACTTTCAACAATAATTAAATGGTTAAATGGCAACTCTGGGACTCTAAAAATGGAACCATAATAAAAAACCTCAATTACAGTAGGGTATCGCAAAATAAAACATTTAAATTTGAGGTTGTAGCGCAACGAAGTCGACTGTGTTTCACCTTACATAGTTTACTGGTTCGCCGCAAATAGTATATGATATGGTAAATTACCAAAAGATAAATATCATTATAAAAAAAAATATTAAAGTCCAAATATTTAAAATCTATTAATTAGAAAGGTTCAAAATCATACACACAAGAATCCTTTACCTGTTAGCCCTCTAGGTAATCGAACAGAAAACTGTGCTTAGATAACTAAGCGATTAAAAATACAGGTTTAATACCCATTAGGCTTAACAATCAGAAACTCTCGTGTACATACTTTGGCTAAAACTAGGCACTTAGCTGAATCACTTTCAAACAGGTGGTTAAACAAGGCCTGTGACATAGACGGCTTCACCAGAAAGGACGCTGACCTGGCTCAATATGGAGATTGTCCCTTTCAGAGGCTCACAATCCCAGAAGTGCAGCACGATAACCCAAACTGTACATTATAAAATTCCATCAAAAAAAAAAACTGAAGAAATCCAAAGACACTGAAGTTATTTTAAAACATACTATAGTTATCCCCAAAAGACGTACTATAGTTTTCCCAAAGACGCTAAAATAAAGAAATAAAAATTCCTACTCAATCAATCGTACAAAAGGCCTAGCAAAGCCTAGCTAAATTTTGCTTAAACACAAAACTGATTTCAAAAGAAATATGTACATACCTCGAACTCAAGAAAATGGTGGCATCTGATAACTGTTAAGCCGTTGTTTCTGGGCTGGCTGAAGAAAAATAATCGCCAAACTGGCTGTAGGGTGAAACGACCAAACTCACCAAAAATTGTTTGCACCCCGACTTGGTTTTGTTACTTTAATCGGCCATTTATGACCAAATCCTTTTACCTGGGAAAGTAGTAAAACTAAACCACTTCTCGCTCTTGCGTCAGATAGCCAAAAGAGAACGATTTTTCTCAAATCACTCGTACATTCCTTCCAACGGAAGTTACCAAAAAAAACTTAATAAAAACGTCCATCAAATATCTATCCAAAAAAAATAATCTTAATCTCGTAGCCATAATCTCGAACCCTTGAAATTTATCATACAATTTGAACTACTTCCGGAAAATATATGCAAAAATCTCAATTTTAAACTGGGCAATACTGAAATCAGACTGAGACAACCAATATCTCAATAATCTAAACTGCCTCGTCCTACAAAATGAATACCCAATAACAAATTACTTAATGGGTTCGAAATATTCAAAAATTAAATCCAGTTAGTTCGAGGGTCTATTTCAAATATTTTAATTACCAAAAATTCTAATTAGTAAAGGGAAATATTCAACTAATAAACTAAAAACAACATAATGAAAAAGTAGATACCATCTTATTTCGAATTTAACATTTCGATAATATTCAACTGATGTGCCATCTTATAGGCAACCCTGAAAACTTTCACGCAATTCAGTGGACCTGATTATCTTAAACAGCTGATATGTGACAATAAACAAATATTTCCTAAAGATGAAAAATCAGCAAGAAAACCAACAACACTATTTATATTTATCCGATCATTAAGAAAACGCTCTTCTCAATCTGTGATACATTGTCTCGAGGTACCTAACGAAATTTACAAATTACAGAAATATGTTAAGCTTCGATGTCAATCAAAATTTCAAAATGTAAACAAAAGGAATGATCTGAATATAGATGAAACCAATATTAATGAATGAAAAACAAAAGATAATCATTAGTTTTATAGTAGAAAACATCGTTTACTGTAAATTTACGTTTCAGTTATGCATATCATTGACAACCTTTAAAGAAAAACGTACCAAACAAAAATCTATTTATTACTTTAGTTACCTGAACCTGCAATTTAATGTAGAAAAATGTAAACGGAAATATTTATTATTTAAGATCAATTTTTAACAGTAACAGTATCGTGTAGTTCTTTTAGTATTACACTGCCACTGATTCCACAGAAAGGCTCAGGTCTCAGAAATGGTACCCCAGATCCTTTTCTCGCAAGCGTGTCTACTGTTTCATTCCCCTCCACCCCGGTGTATCCCGATTCATTGCTGAATTAGAGGTTGAGCCTTAGCTTTATGATTCCATCTCTCATCATCCTATAAATTATTCTCTTCGTTATACTCCCCACAAGTATATGTAAAGGTATAAGGTTTAGGATTACTTCCATGACGATCGTTGGGCAGGTTTTCACCGTTCCAATTATACACGCACAGGCCAGTATTTCAACCTTCGAGAAGTAGGCTCTTGTATTGGCCAGACTAGTTCTTTTACTCTAGATCACTGCTGTATATGTGATGATTGGTCTCATTATTGTAGTGTAAATCCACTGCAAAATTTTTAGGTTTATGTCACAGTTTTTTTCCGGAAAAATTATACAGACCATCAAGACTTTTGTAGCATTGTCGATTACTTCGTTTTTGTGCTTGTTCCAGAGAAGTTTGTTATCCGGGGTCAAGCCCAGATATATAATTTCTGACTTCCATTCAATAACGTTTCAATCCATTGTGATGGTTTTCAGATTGAGTTTTCTTTTCTTTGTGAAGGCTATTAAGATGATTTGATTTTTAGTCTCATCCTTTGGCACCATTCCTTAACATGTTCAAGCTCTCTCTGCATTATGTCACAGAGGATGTTGTCGAATTTATCCCTCGTGATCACGACTACGTTATCGGCATAGCTCTGACAAGATGTGTCGAGGTCAGCCAGATTTACAGTTAACTTCCACCTAAGTGGAGAAGCTATTCCCCCCAGAGGGCATCACATAGTGTCCTGTCCTATCTTTGTTTCTACTATTCTAGTGGAGAGAAGTAGCGCTATCCATTTGGACGTCGTTCCGTCCACACCTCTCTCATCAAGTACTCTTTTGATTGCCTCTTATGGAGTTTTGTCCAAAAACCTTTCTATATCAAGAAAGGTACATATTAAGGTTTCCTTAATATTCGGTGCATTTTGAATCTCATCTGTTAATTTTAGTAGTGGGGTGTCCGTAGAACTATCCGCTTGATACACATGTTGATGAGGGTGCCGTGGCGCCTTTTCAAAAATTTCGGTCATAAAATAATTATCCACTGCTTTCTATGACATTTTTAAAATAAACTATGTGAGACTGATGAGTTGCAGGGATTTAGGGTGTGTAGTGTTCTTTTTCCCCGCTTTTCGAATGACAGCGAATCTAGCCTTTTTCCCTATTTCTGGTATGTAGCCCAATTCCTGGCTACTTTGGCTGATGCGTACTATGTATGGTAAAATCTCTTTCTGGCCCCGTTAGAGCAAGGCCGGGATTATTCCATCAACTTCTGGGGTTTTAAATGGTCTTTGTTGTCCATTTTACATGACCGTTACTGTATGTGTCTGGCCATTGCTACACCTTCTCTGGTAGACCTTTCGCAATATTCTATTGCATCAGTCGCGATCCTACGCTTGCTTCCCGGAAAGTGAGTATTGAGTAAGAGTAATGCTCTTCCTTCCTTACTCTCCATGAAACTACCGTCTGGATTTCTGAGTGCCATTGCTGTGTCGACCCTACCCTTCGCCGTGACTTTGGGTAGTCCAGCTGCGGCAGGTGTAGATTGAATGTCTTCACAGAATTTCTTGAAGATGTTTTTTTAGCTTTCCTAAATTTTTTGTTATAGGTTGTAAGTTTCTCAATGCAACTTTGCCAGAACTCTCTGCCACGCTTGTGCATTCTTACAACTTTTGCTTGTTTGTAAGGGGCAGCTCGATTCTTAGGCTTCGATTATTGCCTTCCAGGCCATCCTCCAATTTCAGATTGTGCTTAGCGTGTCCTCTAGTCCAAATGTATGCTAAGTTTGTTTTCAGATTGATGCTGTATTTTTCCTAATCTGTTTTCCTTGGATTCTTTCTGAAGAATGCTTCAGGAGGATCGGTTTCTAAACTGAATGCGATTATTTTTTATATTTAAAATGGCGAACTTAATATGATAGACAAAAAATTGTAAAAAAAATCTAGATATATTTTAGTTCGCTAAATAGGCAAATATCATAGTTTTAATTTGCTGTTTTCGATCAAAATAAAAGGAAAATCTGCTATCTTATGAATTGAAGTGAATACCTTCATCTTTAATATGAAAATTTAGGAAATTTGAATTGATTTTCACATTCAGCGATCTCGGAAATCCTTGAGTACTAACGTGCTTTTTCTAGATTTCGAATTATCAAATTGAATAATTTGTAATGGGAAAAAACCATTTTCCGTTGCGAAAAATGTATTCCTACAAAATGCCAACCGGTATAAGACAATTTATACAAAACATTTACCAAACCAAAAATTAATATGTCAGTTAATATTTGTTCAACAAACATAGATGTTTTTCTATGTGAATATTTTTATTAATTAATATAGTTTCTTTATATTATTGTCAGTTCTAGAAAATATGTCCGACAATAATGACGTTTTCTTTTTTATTTCAATAGCCAAGTTGGCTTGTTATATTGGAATCTTACCGTATTTTGACTTTCAAAATAATATTTTACGAAATAAGCAACACTATATGAAGAAAACGGTGGTATTAGTTATTGTGACAATTTCTTGGTTTAAAACTGTGTTTATGTTAAAAATTGAAAAGCATGGTCTTCTTCCTATGCATTTTCTCGGCTTATCAGCAATATTATGCCAGTTTTTAATAATATATATTTCCCTCATTAATTCTTATGTGAAACGTTTAATTTGGAGGAAACTGTTTTATGAGTTTTCCTTAGTTAATAATTTTCTCTTCATTAGAGTATCAAAATTTGAGCGACACTTTTCTAAATACGCCATTTGTTACTTATTATTCTATGCTTTCATTATTTCTGTATGGATGTATGCATTTCACATTATTAATATTATGACGAATTTCAATGGTCTCACTAACATATTGGTGTTATTATTGTTTTCAGAGGCAAATATATTCCTTAAGTTAAATAATTTTTTTAAGTGCACTATTATGATAACGTTATTATTAACCTTAAGAAGTAGATACCAAAACCTAAAAAACCTTATCGTCCAAACTAAATATCAAGAGTCAGGAAGGGACGTACTTGTGATTACTAAGAAAGTTGAAATATTATCTCTTCGTCTTTATAAAATTACAAGACTTTTAAAACATCTTTTTGAACTAGATTTTTTCTTAATGATGACCAATGCATTCCTAAGTACTTTATATATTTGTTTGTGTGCACAACTCCAAGGATATTTATTACAAAATGTGGTGGAATTATTTTATGTCATGGTGAGTTATCAATTATCTTTTAATTTAAAAAATGAGTCGGCTTTAAGAATTGTTGCAAATATTGCGCTCACCCGGAAATGACTTTCTATCAGAACACAGATTGTTGTAGAATAGCCAATAATTTTTAGCGTTTATATATTTATTTACACTGCGATGCGTTTTTCAATCTATTGTAGTGATCTGCGGATCTACTGATGCTTTTTGTTACAACAGAGGAACATCGGTAGGTGGACATGTCTCCTGCGAACAGTTATCGGTAATATATATATATATATATATATATATATATATATATATATATATGTGTATTCAAGTCAAGAAGTGTGAACTCGGTCCATATTAATTAATTGATTAAAGGTAATTTAATATTATTCAAGATTTTGTAAATCGTTGGTACTCTCTATGCATATCTTTTTATTTTTGTGAGGCACAAATATGAGTATATCACCACGACTAGTCCAAGCATTGTTTTTATAAATTTCACGCATTTTAAAATACAGATCGTACTGAGATTTTGTCAGCCTTTCGCTCACTATTATACCAGAGTTTTAAATTGCTTTTTCACATAAAATATATCATCACGTTTTCACTGTGTAATAAATTCGACTGCGACCAGACGCATTTTATTTTGATTTTGGGACCGAGAACTTGATGTTGAATGGATTTTACCGATGCGGGTTCAGGAACTAATATCCTTTTTTTGTACGTCCAAACCCAAGTGTGATGTGACTACGTGACATATGTCATCAATTAGATGTTGATGTCCTTTTTCAGGAATTTCATGAAAAATTATTATTTTTAATTATTTATTTTCTCATGATGCTTATATTTGATTTGAATATCACGAATATTTGAGTTGAGAGCCAGAAGATCCTTTTTTAGGAGATCCAAAGACTTTTCTGTTTTATTCTGAAGATCTTCAAATTTCCGGAGAAAAACGTTAGTGCCTTGATCACTAGGAGGGGAAACTTTTGGTTGAACATACTCACTGCGAAATTGTTGCAAATCTTTTCTAAAACTTACTTCCATCTCCGTATGTATGTTCGCTATTCACGGTTTTACCTTTCGAGCTGCAGCGGTACGGTAGTAGGTAACTCGGGTGTACCGTCGTGACTTTATCATGTGGCCTAGTACTAAAATTCTCTATGCTATACATAGTAACTATTACTAAGATTTGTGGCGCTATTCGTGCTTAAAATCCGCTACGCTGTTCACAACGCCACTCGTACTAAAAAGTCTCGGCGACGGTAAGTTTTGTACGCGGTGGTCCTCTACGCGTCGGTGGTAACATCGGGGCGGAGGAACTGACGCTGCCCTTACTTGTAAGGGTCCTCGACAGCGTCTGATGCCAATATTGCCCATACCTATAAGGGTCATACACAATGTTGACCAATAGCGATAGGAAATTAGGAAATGGACCAATACCGTCTGTATTTACCAGGATTTTCCACAATGCTGGCCATTGGCGGTAGGACGTAAGGAAAATGTTTGATGATGAAAAATCATATACACACAAGCCTCACTTTAACTACATTGTTAGACCAGCAAGTCGCTGCCCGGCAGGTGACCCTGGCAGAGAACATGTTCCTAGCAAATTAATGGACTGGTTGTTGTATTAACGAAGTGTGAGTGAACATAATTTAATTTTCGTCACGTCAATAACAATCGTGTTTCTGTACGGATTCCATGTTTTATTAACGCATTCGTTTACCGACTTTTAGTAAATTTTTTCCAAGGATCTCAGATTTTCGCTAGACGTTAACGTATCTCACCATTGTTGTGTATTTTTCGTTCTCATCTCTTAGAATATGGACCTATGCCCCATTTTCGAGTTTTTGGAACGGGGAAGTTCGTTTCCGTCGGTATTAATTTAATTTTTGCTTTGCAATTTTTTCCAAGTATTTTGGAAAACCTAAGTTTTGATACAATCAAGGTTTGTTGATGAGATCCCACCAAACCTCCCGACTAGACTGAAAACTCTAGTAGCCTCACCTGTCTTCTCGCTTACCGGGATAAGAAGGGAATGAGTGAAGCTCAGAATGAATAAAAATTAACTAAATTTTTATTTTACCTTGGAAGGCTTCTAGAGAATGAGTTAAATAGGAAGGTTATTTAGTAATACTCATCCTAAATTCTTAGTTTACTTTTACTCACATTTTCTGTTTCACTTTTCTTAACATTTTACCTTTTTTTTAAAGTACTGAATTCAGCGTATTTTCCGCTAGTCAAATCCGGATTTATTTCATTCTTTACGGTCGGATTTTATTTATCAAAATCAGTTTTTCACAACTTTATAGCCAATGTAAAGCTAACTATTAGTCGCAATGTCAAATAAGGATTTTTCTCCACTTTGTCACGTTTTGGTAAGTTTGGAGCCGTCAAAATTTGCTAGAATAGAAGATTTTATTTACAACTTAGAATTAGAGTTTGTTTTATTTAGGTTGAAATGCGTTTTTACAGGATTAATTCAACCCTTATGGACAGGCAAGAAATCTATATTTATTCAATTCTTTTCCCAAGTATCCTAACGAGGTTCGATTTATCTCGAACAGAAACGTTTCGGATCGCGAGCTAAATAAGATTTAGTCATCATCAAAAATTTCTCACTTTTTTTATTAACTCAAGATGCTATGTTGTCTAAGATAACCTACTTTGAGAACCACGATATGTCCTAATAACAAATGCGTGATCCCCGAGAGCTAAATTCAATCCAAAAAAGAACGAGTTGTCTCAAGAGAAGCAACCCGTAATGACCTTAGCTTAAAAGCTAATATTTTCCTTTAATAATAGTAGTGACGTCGCGCTCTTAAATGGAAGAAGCACTGAATCAAAAATGGCGACACCCAGCCATTGGGTATCTGGTTGTACCGTCTCGAAACACGAAGTTTTTGGAGTTTTATCACTGTATTTCAATATTATTTCGTTTATCTCATTTACTTAAAGAGTTAGGGGCAATATTAAATCCTATTTTGTTGTAAAATAAGTATAATAATGCGATAAAGTCGACCTTAAATGGTTTCTACGAATGTCGGTTTATCGCCAGTAGTCATTTGGTTGGTTACGCGTGGGAAAAAACTGACGACCGTGCGAAAATTTTAATAGAGGCGGCATCCTTTGACGTGTGGATGGTCGCGTGTCTTAGGATGACGTAAGCCTTTAATTAGGCGGTGGCGTTCTTTGATATGGGTGATTGTGTATCATATGATGACGTAATACTTCAATGAAGCTAGTAGGTACTTGGACACCTTGGAGTGTTACATATATCTTAATTTTTATTAATTAATTCTATGTGTCACTTGTCACCTGCCAGCTGTCATATGTCACCTTGCTGCCTGTCACCTGTCACTTGTCATAGGTCATATGGCTGCTTGTCAAGTCAAATCAATTTATTAATATTCTTGTTTGATGCACTTTAATTTTGTTTAGACGACGTCACACTTTCTTTTTAATTTTATTAATTTTAGCGAGAATCGAACCAAATACCTTCGTGTTCGAAGACAAAGTCTATAGGTACGCGGCTATCAAGTCAGGTCGTAAAGTTCGACAGTTAAATCCTATCTTGAGCCCAGAAATAATTTTACCAGTTTAATGAATAAAAAATGTCCTATCTCTCGTTGAGCATCGAACCCCAATTCTCCACCTTGGTATGCATATGCCACATCTACTAGACTCTCGTCACATCGTACTTGATTCTAGCGCGTACCTTTCGAGCTAATTACTAAAAATGTGTCCACCAACATGTCAAAAATTTCTCGTTGTGGCATCCACCAATTGATTGGTTTAACGACAACCTGGTGGATAAAGCATCTGCACACTAAGCTGGAGATTCAAGGTACGATGCTCAACCAGAGATATGACTTTTTTTTCATTTATTAAATTGGTAAAATTATTTCTTGGCTCAAGATAGGATTTTACGACCTGACGATAGCCGCGTACTTATAGGCTTTGTATTCCAACCCGAAGGTAGCTGGTTTGATCCTCGCTGGAACTAATGAAATTAAAAAAAAAGTATGACGTCACCTAAACAAAATTAATGTGCAGCTAACAAGAACATTTATTAATTGACTTGACTTGTCAAGCAGCCATATGACCTATGGACAAGTGACAGAAGACAGGCAGCAAGATGACATATGACAGCTGACAAGTGACAAGAGACACATAGAATTAATTAATAAAAATTAAGATACATATAATGCACCTAGATGTCCAAGTACCTACTAGCTTAATTGAGGTATTACGTCATCATATGACACACGATCACCCATATTAAAGAATGCTACCGCTTAATTAAAGTCTTACGTGATCCCAGGGCACGTGACCACCCAATGACTACTGTCGCTTCTATGTTCCCCTATTTTGACAAATTAGGGCATGGAGGAATCGCGCATACAGTACTGCGGCGTGGCGCGATAAAAGTAATTAGATATTGGTAATATGAAGTATATTTTTTCGATATATAACAACTTAGATATATTCCGCTAAAAATTTTTTGTTTTAAATGGGACTTTAGCATCAAAAACAGTGCAGTTTCAAAACCTGAAAAAATATGTTGTTCTGCAGTCAGTTCGAAGGAGTAACTGCGAAAATAACCTAAAATTCAACTAATTTTGTTAACTGCGTTCATGAAAACTTGAACACATTGATGCAATCTGTCACTGTTTGTAGAAAATAAACTATTTGTATATATTCTTTCCTTTATCTTCTTGAAACGAATATATATATATATATATATATATATATATATATATATATATATATATATATATATATATATATATATATATATATATATATATAAGCATTTGCAAATTCTGTTTCAGGCTCCCATAACAGTTTGTATCTTCGTCTGTGACATAACAAAAAGAGAGAAGGACAACCTGACGGCTACGTGTCTGAAAGTTAAAGAATGTTTTGAAGAAAAATCTCCATACTATCAAGTAATGAATTGTCTGTGTTTCAAAATTGCCTTACTGAAAATCGAATTTACAGCTGCTAGATTCTTCGTTATAGAGCGAGCAACCTTGATTGCGCTATTTAGTTGTTGCGCAACATATTTTATTACTTTAATAAACATAACTATTCAAGATTAAGTTTGATGATGAGATAAAATTCATTTAAGCAACTTTGTACTGTATCTACACATATATTTAGTATTATATTCTAGACATTAAGAAAAATTTGATTTCACTTTGGGTTGTTGCTTAAATAAGAAAATATATGATATACTCAAAATTTATAAAAAATAAATAAATGTATCTTAATTTATTATCCAAATATAAATTTATATACCTATTTAATATATTTCACTGTATATGACTTTTTTTATTCTAACGTAACATTACAATTGTAAAAAAATTATTCGCTTTCTTTACTCGTTTTCAGGGAGTACCACTGCATTCTTTTTACTGTTTTGGTTTTCAACTAAATATTACAAAATATGAAAATTCATACCAATAGTGGGAACTATATATTTATGGTTAGGTGTATATATTAGAGAAACTATTTTAGTTTTCAGTCATCTGAAAAAAACGTTTTATTATAACGGTAGATGTACTATATTCTGATACGGTGAGAGACAAAATATGATCTCAGATTGCAAAGAAATACCAGAAAAGGATGGATGCCTTTCCCATAGCAGTGAACTAACACCTGCGGACGGGTTTCTGGGAGATGGCGCTTCTTGTAAAAGATTCCATATTTTATCTGATATATGTTGCTTAAAGGATTCGCCTTTTCCTGTTTAGCTGCGCTTTTCTAAGGATGCAGATGTTGAGCAAAGATGCTGATTCTACTTCAATAATAATAAAGTCATAAGTGTAAATAGCAATTCAAAATAAATTATTTTTAATCATGCTACTGTGAATAAAGGGTTCACGACCTAAAAATAGAAGCGATTGGATGTTTTGAATTGAGAACAAAGGTAAATATCAATTTTTCGCAAAAGAAGAAATCCAGTGCTCCTAAAAATCAGAAATTTAGTGCTCCAAGAAGAAATTAAATTATTTAATTTAATTAACTTACAACTAACCTACTTCAAGAATCAAATAACTCAAAAATCAGAATCGTAGAACTCAAATTCAAGAGAAAAAAGAGCCCAAATTCAAGAGTCAAAAGAAAAGACAGGGTCAAAAGAATCCGCAACAAAGGGACAACGAGCACACATCAAACAAAGAAGCAATCCATTGCTGACACGTCGAAGAACAATTGGCCTGCGGGCAAAATCTAGGTAGCCAGATATCACCGATTCAACCCCGATTCTATTAACTGTGCGTGGAGGCTGAAGTAGAGGTAAAAAAACTTCATGTAGATGAAACACCTAGTTAAGTTCCTCACACGGAGACATAGCCACAACGCCGTACGGATTAGGAATACCTGGTAAAACCCCTGGCATATCGGCACTAGTACAACAAGTGTGGATTAGGAACATCTAGTGAAACCTCTGGCACCTCGTAGCAGTTCTTCAACCCCCCCAGTCTTTGAATGCTTGAAAAAGCTTCAAAAAACTACAGTAAAATTCAGGAACTTTAATAAGAATATCCTTTTACCTAATGTAAGTTATTAATTTATTCATTAATTGTATAATATTCATTCATTAATTGTATAATTACACTGAATAAACTCGAAACGAAATAATTCTCAACTAAATTCAATTAAAAATCTCAATTACTTAGCAAAAAATAATTAAGCTCACTCACTCAAATAACATCCTAAAATTTTGAAATTCCAAGAACGAGAATGGTTAATCAAAATTAAAACCTAAAATCAACGTCGATACAATCGAATAGTAAAAACTTTCAGAAATTTTTTCCGTCTTACCTGAATACGATGACATTTCTGTGAATATATTCATATATGTTTGTAACAAAGCCCATGAAATGTACACAAGGCTTATTAATAATTAAAATTAAAAATAAATTTAAAGAAAAAGTTGCACATTTGATAATCTCTAGGAATATTGATACTTAAAACGAAATATCTCAACTTTGAACAGTTCATTTCGGTGATCCACGTGACCTAACCTCATTAATTCAAGACTTATAACGTATGCCTCAGTTAACAAAAGAAAGTTCTTTAACTTTTATTGTCAGATTACAAACGCACAATACAAAAATGTATTCTGCCAGTTGAAAAGCAAATATTAAATGAAGACCAAATTATTGCTCAAGCAATTTTAATAGACAACATGTATCTTAACACTTTGTTAATAGGCCTAGAATTGAAATTAGGACAAATAATAAGGACAGGTATTATTTACCAATGATTAATTATGAAGAAAATTTTTTTTTTACAAAATGCTGATGAATATTTTCTCAGTGTAACGAAAATTTTCCAACAAATACTTCGAAAATTTCGAAAATACAAACAACGTATATCAACAAACAACAAGTGAACCTGGATTCGTATTTGAATAGATTTAATTTAAATATAGTAAATTCCCAAACCCATATTTAGGTCTATGATATAACAAAAACTTTTAAATATATAATTGATACAGAAGCGAGAATATCCATTTTCAAACCAGAAGCTTGCGAAAATTTTAAAGAAAAGTGTTCAGAAAACTTAATGATGAAAGGTATTACAAATCAAAACATTTGAATAACTGAATCAGCATTAGTTCTTTTAAAATGTGAAGATCCACAAAAAGTTCAATTTTGTAATCTCGACATTGAATTTGACGGTATGTTAGGGATAGATTTCATGCAACATTATCAGTGTATAGTTAGTTGACATATGTAATAAAAAGCTGACTAAGTTTTTCAAAACAGTTTCAATGTTTGTAGTAGAATCTTGAAGTTGCGGCATAAATAAATCCAACGATGTTTTACAGAAGGGAATCGTAGAAAATATAATTAAAATACATCCGCAAATTGAAAAAAAATTTTAATTTAAAACTAACCAATTACAAAATACTGAAGCAATACTATTGATCCAATCAATTGATAAGGTACATATTCTCAATAATATAATTAAAATAAATAAAAATGGTGAATTTTTAATGTCAGTAATAAAAATAAATATAATTCCAAAAATTAGTAAAATTCTCTAATTTAAAATTTGAACCGATTATTAAGAGAAGCACTTCAATACAAAATTTTAATAAGCTGAATACTGTAATTTTCAGTAGAGAAGAAAAATATTCAATCCATTACGCACATAATATTTAAATGACGAAGAAATGAAAGTGAATGTTCAAATCTGTTTAGATTTTTCTGGCATTTTCTATTTAGAAGGAGATAAACTCATATATACTAGTGAAATAATGCACTTAATACCAACTAGATATACGAAACCAATATATACCAAGACTCACAGATATTGTCAAGTACATAAAGAAGAAATTAAAACCCAGATCACAAAATGTTAGGACAAGGAGTTATTCAATAGTCAGGTATTCCATGGTTAAATCGAGTATGGGTTGTATAAAAGAAATTGGATGCTCCTAGAAACCAAAAATGGGGAATATGCTTAGAATACAGACGGCTTAACGAGCTATGTCTGAACGGCAGGTATCCATTACCGAACACATCTAATATATTAGATCAATTAGGACATTGTCAATACTTCACGATACTAGATATGACATCAGGATTCCGCCAAATGGAAGTTGATCCAAAGGATGTGCCAAACATGCTCTTTCTATAGAAGATGATCATTATGAATACCTCGGAATGCTACCTAGACTAAAGAACGCACCCTGAATATTCGAGAGAGTGATGGACAACATTCTCATGGGTATCCAAAATTAAAGATGTGTAGTATATATGGACGATATCATATTATACTGTAAGACTATTCATATGACTACAGTAAAAGAAGTATCTTAGAGACTAAGAAAAGCAAATTTAAAATTTTAACCAGATAAATTCGATTTCTCAGGAAAAGGGTTGCTTATTTAGGACATCACTAAAAATGGTGTAAAACGGAATGCAGACAAAATTAAAGCAATTCAAGAATTTACAATTCCAAAGAATACTTAGAAGATTTATACCGGACTACGTAAAAGCTTCAAAACTTTTAATAAAACTTAGAAAAAAGATTTTTTTTTTCAATTTTGATAAGTCATGTCACGAAACATTTAACAAACTAAAAGGAAAACTTACAACGGAACCAATTTTAATTTGTCCGAATTGTGAAGAACCATTTATTCGAACAACAGATGCATTATGATATGTATTTAGAGGAATTGTATCCAAAGTTCCAATAGGAAAAGACCTTCCTACCGCTTATGCAGCTAAAACACCATGTCCAGCTTAAATAAATACATTGTAATAGAACGGGAATTATTAGAAATTGTATGAAGAGTTAGGTATTTGAGATCATATTTATTTGGAAGAAAATCTAAATTATTAACCGATTATAGACCAGTAACTTTTTCAATTATGGCCCAGGCTCAAGCTTAGAAAGATGGAGAATAAAATTAGAAGAATACGATTAAAAAATTTTAAACAATTACGGAAAAATTTTAAAAATGCAGATACTTTTAGCAGAATCAAAATAAATAATATCCAAAGGACATGGACATTCAATAAACAAGTAAACGACAAATAAAAATCTGTTTCTTCAGATTCAGGAATCTATGAAGACGACACTATGTTAATGTCACCTCAGACAATGGAAAACTAATGGAAAAGATTCGGAACTCTTTAATCGAATATTCAAAAATTAGATACTTAAATGATCAATTACTTGACAAAGGCCGTAAAAATGTAATTGTTATCTTTCAACAAATATATTACAACACCTTCATTATAAATAACACTATGCAAAAAAATTTAGATTTTTTGTTGTATGAAAAGTGCATTTCTTTGTTAATTTTGGAGCGCTGAACATAAAAATTACAATGAAATTAAAAACTTAGTTGCAATTTGCAAGAGCAAGATTTATTTATATATACTTAATATCCAGTCCTTTTGCTTTTCTTGTTTGGATTGTCTCTGAAGCAAATCTAACAAGAGTCCAACATTGGTTGGCAAGCATGGAAGCATTCCACTTTCACTGGTACCTTTTCCCCATTGTTGATATATCCTGACAGAAGCTTTCGTCGTGCTCATCACTTACAGCCCCGCAGTTGTCAGGAAAAGTCCAGATGTGAGTGTACGAAATACATTGCAACACATTTTTTGATATGATGAGAACATATTTTCAACAAAAGCAATGTATTTGCCAGTTTTTTTATTTCCGAAGAAATTAGTGACCACTAGCCGAAAGTCATTCCAAGCATTTTTTTATCTGATAGAATGCTATCGAAATGTTTGTCTTTCAGAATATTTCGAATCTGTGACCCATCAAAAATACCTTCTTTAATTTTTGCTTCAATTAGTCTTGGGAATATCTGACATAGGTACTAAAAAGCTGGCCCATCTGTATTCAGTGCCTTAGCAACATTTTTCATTACCAATGGCACGTATTATATATTCTTTTCACCTGGTTTTAATGTTTGTCGGACCAATCTTTTCTCTCATAATGAAGTGCCTTTGCCCGACTGTCCCATTCACACAAAAAAAACGCAAAACTTGGTGTAGTCCAACTGCAAGCCAAGTAGAAGTAAAATCATCTTAAAATCGCCACAGATCTGCCATTGGCTCACATGGTATTTTACACTAGTCAATAGGTCCTTCATATTGTCATATAATTCTTTCATGTTAACAGCATATCCAACAGGAATAGACGGTAAAATATTTCCCATATGAAATAATACTGCTTTTAAACTTAGTGTTGAACTATCTATAAACAATCCCCGTTCCTCTGGTTTGTAGTTAATATATTAAGCTGCCCATCAACCGCTAAAGATATTATAGAAAACCAAGTTCTATATCATGTTAAAAAATGGCGCCAAGCCTTTATGGCGTTTACAAAAAACACATGCTGAAACATCGTCTTCTAATAAGTACTTTGACGGTAAGAACCCTATTCTTGAATAAGAAATGTTGCCAAAAAATATAGACAATGTTGCCAGACATGAACGTGCTAAAACCTTAATTTTATATTTGTATGCACAGCACGCCGGTAAGAAAGAATGATATATTATATAAATTCTACAAACTCTCTTGTCCTGGTTTTCTTGTTCTAAAAATGATCCATATTACACTTATGACTTAAGATAGATAAAATCAAACTCCTCCCATTTCCGAAGAACAAAAAAAATATTGATTGGGTTCGTAAAATAACACGATAATCTTTAAAAAAGGACATTTTCGAAAAAACTATGGGAAGAAGTTACTTTATTATTAAATTCTGTGCATGGAGGAGCAAATAAAAATTAGAAAAAGTGTTTAATCACTTGCTTATACTTAAGAAACATATATTTAGCTTTGATAATGATTCAGATTAGAATAAATGTAGACTTGGGTACCATTTTGATCTTGTTTGGTTTGATTTATTTTTGATAATTTTCTTGATTTTCCGATAAAAAAAAAGTTCACATTAATAGAAGTATTCTGAATTACATAAAAATTCATAAATTCATTATTTTTTTGAAAAATCAAGAAAATTTTCAAAAGCAAATCAAAACAAACAAAACCAAAATATCACCCTCCTGTAGATTTACTCTAATCGTACGAGCGTGTTCATTCATCACCTCTGCAACTTGCAAATCATTAATAATTTGGTTTGCCAAAAATACTAAATTCATAATTACAAATAAAAAATATATAAAACGCAACTTAAATTTGTATACACCAAGTGTCAAAAAATAGTAATCGCCAAATACGTCATTTAACGGCTGACACTTCATTTGCGCATATTTCACCCTTCGCTTGCCTTCCACCAGGCGAACATGGATATGAATGGAGAACGCGTCAAGAATACACATTTGCCACTTTTCACCGTTCACTTCATGTTCCCTAGTTCAAGGATACAGCTCCAGGGGTGTTGGGGGCAATGTAAAAACAAAAAGTCAAAGTTAGCCAGGTTTTTTCAATATACAAACTAACGAAGACATTTGGGAAAAAAGGTTTCAAATAAAATTTGTACAGATGTGAAAAACCTACAATTTTAACTTATTTGCGACTATTTTCGTCAATTTGTTATTGTAAAAAGGTCAAAAAACCCTCAAAATCGGCCATTTTTTGCATATTAAATATTTATTGTAAAAATTATTTTTTTTTCTCTTTTTAGCTTTTAAAGGTAAGCCCTCATAATTCTGAACAAAATGATATTTTATTTTTATACCAAATTAGATGGTTTATTGTTGAGTTGATCTTAACATAACTTTTTTTTATGTTAACATTTTGACCTCCACAAAGGCTCAATCTCTTCGTGAAGGCCTAAATTTTTATATCTTGTTAGCGCACATTTTGTACTGGTATTGTTTACACTAATTTTAAGAAATGATCAAAAATAGTTTTCTAAAGTTTAATAGAAATTCTATTATTATTAATTGGAATAAAGTATTTTTTAATGACTGACCATTTTCTCAATGAACTGTGTCGTGTCTTGAAAATGAAACGTTAGGTAATTGATGCTCATTTTTTTATTTCATAAGGCTTATTTTATGCCTAATGTTTGTTCAGTTTTAAACCCAATTTCCACTAAAACTGTTTGTATGTTTGCATTCCTAGGAAATCAAAGAATTAAACATTAAAATTAATTTTTTGTATATTTTTATTCACACCAACTCTCACAGTTATAGAATATAAACTTAAGTCCTACACTGGAAATAACACATTTCTATTATACTAATAATATAATATACTAAATAAAATCTAAAAAGCAATGATAACAAATATAAGAAGCAATTATCCCTAATACACAATTTAAAATAACGAAATTGGCACACTGGTATCGCTCCGTAGTATCGACCATGTTTAGTCTTTGACTTCTGATTTCTTTTAAAATGGGCTAAAACATCCAAAGAACCTTCGACTCATTTCTTTTAAATGGGCTAAAACATCCAAAGAACCTTTGGCTGCGGACATTCTTAGACAGATGTCACATAAAATTATAGTTCCACTTTTACCAGTTCCATCACTAAAAAATCGTAGTTTAATGGAATATATTTAGAATTCCAATAAATATAAAATCTGCTAAACAAAAGCTAAAGGATTTTAAAATAATAAAAAAGGTAAAATTGCATATGCATAATGGTATAATATAATTATCACATTTGCGCAATCTTTTCCAAATTCATAAGTCCTTTTTTTTTGAAAAAAGCTGGAAAAAAGATACAGTTTCAAAGAAAATGTGGACGAAATTAGAATGAAAATATAAAATAGAGTAAGAACAGGTATTGCCGGTCACTTAATCAAGAATAATCATAAATCAACTATTAATCAATATTTGTTTATTAAACTTTCAATAATTAAACACAAAGTATTCTTCTAGCTTAATCACAATCATTTAGATAAATAACTATTAAAATTTTAGCATAATCATTACTTCAAAAAAAAAAATCAGATTTAACTGGTATTGAACCCCATGGCAGGTAATACCAGTCACTAGGTTTGTAATATAGTAACACCGATAAAGATTTGTTAAAGCATAAGTCACAGATACGACCCTCAGAAGCATTATATCCTGAGCACTCAGAGTGAGACCTAAAGCCACATAGCACACACCTGCACCAAAGTTCGATATTTCGTTCATAATTGTCACAGATAATATATTTCTTATTTAGTCCTCATTAGAATCAGTTTCTTCATCGTCGTGCAGGTCTTTCAATTCTATTTCCGAATTCGACGTACTGCCGTCACTATTTAGGTCTTTCTCTTTAGGCCGGCGGAATTAGCATCGGGAAAAAAATTTAGTGTTAGTAGACTACGCAGAAACCTTCACGATGATAATAATAATTATGTAGTATCTTATGTGTCACTTTTTTTTTGGGGGAGAGTTTTTTATTTTACAATTGATATGTGAAAAACAGTTTTTTCAAGACCTACGGAAAAGTACTGTTTTTCAGTAAAAAGTTTCAACAAAAGTTTTGCGTATTAAGCAAAACAAATTTGGAATCAAGAAATCATTCCTGATGAATGGAAAGAAGGGGTAATAATTCCACTCCAAAAAAAAGGGGACCAAATGCAATGTAAAAATTACCGAGGTATTGCTTTACTAAGCCACGCCTATAAATTATTCTCCAACATTCTCCTTCAAAGTCTCTCTCCGTATACCGAGGAGATTATCGGAGACTACCAATGTGGCTTTCGAAGCGGAAGATCAACAGTTGACCAGCTGTTCACTATCCGACAGATGCTAGAGAAATGTTGGAAATTTAACAAAATCTTACATACCTTGTTCATAGATTTCAGCAAGCATATGACAGTGTTATTAGGATAAGGTTGTGGGAAGCTATGGAAGAATTTGGAATCCCGCACAAGCTGATTAGACTGTGTAGAGCGTGCCTGGAGGGAGCAAAAAAGCTGTGTCAAAATTGAAGGAGAGTGTAGCCAAACATTTTCTATCAACAGAGGATTAAAACTGGGAGATGCTTTGTCGCCAGTACTGTTTAACCTTGCACTGGAGAAAGCCGTAAGAACAGTATCAGTTGACGCGGAGGTTTTTGGGCCAAGTGGCCCTAAACTTATTTTGGCCTACGCGGATGATATGGGCGCGATAGGAGAAAGCACAATCAGTGTGAAGGAAAACTTCATAAATATAGAAAAAGAAGCTCAGAGAATAGGGCTCCGAATAAATGAAGGAAAAACCAAAAACATGCATGTCTCCCGCAACTCTGCCCGAGACAGAATCAGGCAGAACGTCACCATGGATGACTATAATTTTGAGCATGTGCGAGTTTTCAAGTACCTGGGCGCAGTGATAACGGCAAACAATAATATGCAGGAAGAGGTTAAACAGCGCATCACACAAGCAAATAAATGTACATTTGCGATACAAACCTTGCTTCAGTCAAAAATTTATCACTAGAAAGGCAAAAACTGAAATTTATCGAACAATAATACGACCAGTAGCAATCTACGCCAGTGAAACATGGATCCTGACAGTCCACGATACGAAGCTGCTAAGAAGGTTTGAGAGAAAAATCCTGTGCATAATATATGGCCCATACCGAGACCTTGAAACAGGCCGTCACAGAATGAGAAGCAACATAAAGTTTGCGCAAATATATCAAAGCCCTGACATCATTCAAGAAATAAAGTCCAGGAGACTACGATGGGCAGGTCATATACAAAGGAGTCAAAACTACGAGGAAAAAGACCACTGGGAAGACCTAGACTTAGATGGAGAGATAACATCCACAAGGATCTAGCTATCCTTGAAGTTGACCAGTGACAATGGAGGGAGCTGGCACAAGACCGTTCTAGGTAGAGGCAGATAGTCGAGGCAGCCAAGACCCACCCTGGGTTATAGTGCTACGGAGTCAGTCAATCAATCAGTATTAAGCATACCTACAAAAAAAGCTAAGCTCTATCCGAATCGGATAATTTGTTCATTAGTTATTCCAAAAAAACATGCTCTAATGGCTGTTTTTTCAATTTTTAATAAACAATAGGAAAATATATTGCATTTACTTTATACCGTACCGAAAGGAGCCTCTTATTACATATAATAAGTATGCAAAATTTCAAGTAAAAATATTTAAACCATTTTGTGTAATAAGAGGCTCCTTTCGGTGCGGTATAAAGTAAATGCAGTATATTTTCGTATTGTTTATTAAAAATTGAAGAACAGCCATTAGAGCATGCTTTTTTGGAATAACTAATGAACAAATTATTCGATTTGAATGGGACTTAGCTCATTTTATAGGTATTTTCAATGAGCCTAACTTTTTTTTTACTGAAAAACAATAGCCTTTCCCAGAATTCTAAAAAACTGTTTTTTTTTACATCGTAATTGTTAAATAAAATTCTCCCAAAAAAGAAAATGAGACATAAGATACTACATAATTACTACCATAATTCTAAAGGTTTTTACGTAGTCAGAAGTCTACCAGCACTAAATTTCAAAATTACCTCATTTTGATGCTAACTCTGCCAGCCCATTTGATGAACTCTCTTCTTAGCTTTTTCACATCAGATTTTACTTTGCTTTTCTTTGTGGTCTTGTTTCCAGGTTTTATTTTGGCAGTTACTTTTAGCTTCTCTCTTGTCACTTTTCTATTTTCTTTCTCGATCAGAGTTTCTTTGTTAAGAATTCCCCTTATTGCGTGCTGTTTGTTAGATACACTTTATTCCTGTCTATGGACTTTTTGGCATTGGCAGGAGATCTTCAGCAAAGGTAAATTTTCCAATACCTGAAATTGAGGTTAGGGGGTTGCTGTAAATGTTAGTGGGTGGTGGGAGTCTGAAAGTCGTCGTTGCATTATATATGAAGGTTGATTCGATTTTTTCAACAAAAAGTGATGGCAATTTAAGTGAGTTTGTGTGGTGATCAATTGATTGATCTGACGGTTCAGTGAATGATATTACACGATTCCATATTTCTTCTCCCGAAACAAACACTTCGTCGCTGTTTAAAATTTCAGCTGCCACAAAATCTACGTCTGTAAATACGTCCGAATTTAATGGGTATGTTCCTGTGGATGAGAGATTATTTTGTGTAATTTTTCCCAATTGAGTCTTCGTAAAAAGGTTACATCTTTGTTTGTAAGCACTTTTAACGGGACCTTAAATAGAAACGTCCATTGTATGAATTCTATGTGAGTCACGTGGTGCAAATGATAGCATAACATTGTTGTTGCTTTTTAACCGACTTCAAAAAGAAAGAGATTTTCAGTTCGTCGACATGTATGTTTTTTTATGTATGTACACCGATTACTCCGAAACGACGGCTCCGATTTGAATGAAATTTTTTACGTTATGTTCAGGAAGTTGCTGCGGTGGTCCCATGTTTTTTTGAACGAAATTGATATAGTAAAATCCAAGATGGTGCTGACAATATGGCGTCCAAAAAAATTAATTTTTTCCAAAATTGGTATGGGGAATTTTTCAGGGTCGTACACAACGAATCTGAAATTATTTTTAAAAAATTCAAAGTGGCAGATCTAATATGGCAAATTTAATTTTGTTCGATTTTCTCCAAAATTGGTGTGGGGGAGTTTTTAAGGTCGCGCATAACGAATCCAAGATATTTTTAAAAAATTCAATATGGCGAATCCAATATGGCAGTCAAAAAAATTTCGTCCGATTTTCTCCAATATTGGTACAGGGGAATTTTCAGGGTCGCACATGACGAATATAAAATTATTTTTATAAAATTCAACATGGCGGATTCAATATGGCGGACGAAAAAATCGATTTTGTTCAATTTTCTCCAAAATTGGTCAGGTGAGTTTTCGGGGTTGCATATAACGAATCTGAAATTATTTAAAAAAAAAATCAATATGGCGTATCCAATATCGCGGATAAAAAATTAATTTTGTCGGATTTTTTTCAAAATTGATATGGGGGGTTTTTGGGATCGCACATTACGAATCTGACATTATTAAAAAGAAATTAGATATGGCGGATTCAAGATGTCGGATTAAAGGTTCATCTCTCTATTTTGTCTAAAATCAGTATCGGGGATTTTTGTTAATTACGATTTTAAAAGATTTTTTGAAAAACTTAATCTGGCGGTTTCAATTTTATGTTTCTCGATTTTCTCCAGAACTGATATAGGTATTCTTGAGGGTGTAAATTATGAATTTAATAGTATTTTTTCAGGATTCAATATGGCGGACTAAAAATTTAACATTTTTCGATTTAGTTCAAACGTGGTACTGAATCGTTTTTGAGGATGTAAATAGCGAATATAAAATTATTTTAAGATCTAATATGCCAGATGCAGTATGACAGCCTCGAAATTTTAAATTTCTGGATTTCATCCAAAATTGATATTAGGGGGCAGTATAAAATATATCGGAATATGAAATTTACTTCTCAGATTCTTTAAACGTCGATAATGGGGCTATATTACGAATCTAAAATTAATTTGAAATTTAAGATAGTGGCTTTACTATGTCACATTAAATATTTGTTTGACACAATTTCACTAGTATTTGGAGCACTCCTAAGAATCAACGAATTTTTAGTGGCTCATTTTAGGGTTATGTTGAACTTTGGATAAAATGGGTACTTTTTTGCCTCCTTAGAGTCATTGCGAGGTACACTAATCTCGATTAGTACTTTGTTCAAATAATTTATAGATATCATAATGAATTCAAAACTAAAAATCGAAAAATAAAATTTTTATAAAAAAAATTGAACCGACTTCTAAAAGTACGCTAAAAAGGGAAAAATAACTATTAATTTCTATATGAAACTAAAATTTTTTAAGTCGGTGCCAAATTTTTTCTAAATGAAACAGATAACTATTAATTTATACAAATTGTGGTAAGAAAGCAATTACAATTAAAGTATTTTTAATCTGTTTATCCGAATCACATTTTGTCAGGAATTAGTTTGGCGGCGACTTCAAAAATTTCAATTTCATATAAAATTATGTAGTTTTTTTCACTTTTTAGTGCACTTTTAGAAGTCAATTCAATTTTTTTTTTTTAAATTTATGTAAAATTTATATGCTCTAAAAAGAAATGTGCCTGCAATAATTGTCGACAATCAGCGTTATGGGTCCATTTTCTGAACATTTGAACAAATCAGCAAAATGTTTCAGCCAATCCATAAATCGATCTTTCTATTTTTTGAGCAGCGATAGACAGCTCCGCGTGGCTAAATTATTTTAAACAATGGCAATGTTTTTTGTGGCTGTTCAAAATGAATTATTTCAGATCTTTTGTATGGAGTTACATTCAATATAACCGCCTCCTAATATGCGGATGTTCTACTCAGTGTACATCAGTAACGAAGCGTTTGTAAGCTAAAGCTCCTAGGAACTTTTTTACCTTTAACTATAAAGTCTACTTTTACATATTTTTAAAACTTTTTGAAATATTTTGTATGTGTAACACTTTATTTTAATCGGCTAACTCAGAATCTAGTTTGGACAGATCCGTAAAACGCGTGAGGGTAACTCAGCAGATAAGGAGGACCTCAGATGATAACAAACAAGCAGAAGATCCGCGAAGTGTAATAATACCTACCACTTATTTCAATTTCAATCATGTGTAAGACTGGAGAAAGATTAGTTCTTCCAATATGAGCCTTCTTTCGAACTCCAAACTTAATTATACACTACGTTTGAAGAGTAAGAGGACGGTTAAAACTTTAATGGTATTTATTTAATGGTTATTTCCAGTATTTTCTTGTTTGTATGCTTGTTTAATATACAGGTGTGGAAAACAGAACCTCTAAATAATGGAAAGGTAACAGAAAGAGACGGATAACCCGTTTAGCTCTGTTGAAGAAGCGAAGTAAAGCATACTGTTGTTTCGGTATCTTGTTTCCAGAAAAAATGGTGTCGGGCAAGGACTTTTCGCTGGTTTCGGGTCGTTAAAACACAGTGGGTCAAAACCACGAATTTGATAATAAAAATAAAATAAAAAGAATAATTGTATTGCCATGAATAAAATAGTGTGCTTGACTGCAAGGTACATTTTAAATATAATACTATGATAATAAATACCTGGATATGATAATCGTTAAAAAGGCGAAAGTACTTTTTCCTCTATGCTTAAGATTTCTTAATAAATACCAATGCAAATAATTTGTAAGTAATATAATATTTATTGATTCACATAAATGAATAAACAATACGACTGTAATAAAAATAATAAAAAGAAAATCATCAATCAATCGTTGCCTTCTTTGTTAATAGCTCTTTTCTCATTCTCCAATACGTACGAATTGTTATCCGAATCCTTACTATGTCAAAAACAGTGTAAGGATCCATCGACGCGAAAAGTTTTGGAACACATCCTCCATATTTTTTCTCGAGAAGATTTTCGAGAAAAGTCTACGCGACAGTTTCTTATCAACTTGTCCGTTGATTTTTGTGCATCTTTCGATAGCTTACCTATCGGTAATATTGCAAATGCTATGATGTTTGGTCAATGGAGTACGTAATTTGTGGATTTCTGTTGGCATGTTTTACCAAGAATATCTTCTGATAAACAATCTTGTTGTTTAAAGTGTGTATCCCAAATCTTTTTTTATTGCAGTTTAATGTTCGCTTCCAGTAGTTTGCAAAATGACGGGAAACCAGATGATCAGTTTTCGCTTTACTCTTGCAAAAGTAACTGGCTCATCACTGTTCTCGAAGAAACGTCGAGCTGTGTTGCCATCGTTAGTGCTTCCTAACCCTTTCTTTGGCATGTCAACAAGATGTCCTAATCTGTCTCCTTAAAGGCCTGTTGGATGGTAGCCTTTGTATATAATTTGATCTACTGTATGATCCGGTAAGCCTTGGAATTTAACCTCGGCTTTTGATTTAGTAAAAGTTAGATACTCGTCATGTGGATAACATACTTTTTTTGTATTTCACATACCAGAGTATAGCGAAAATATACTACTACCTTTCTGTTTAGCCCAATTTTGTAATCGTTGGTATTTGTTTCTCGACAATCCAATGTCAAATAGAAGAGCGACACACAAATGTAACTGGGCGCGACGCAACCACATCACTATTATCTCTGACCTGAGACGAAACTTTAGAAAGAAAAGACTGGCCGTTCATATTACCGAGATTTATTTCTTATCGGCCAAAATAATTTCTAAATTATTTTGTCCGTTTTCTCAAATTCTGACCCTCTAAGCCCATCTAACTTCTTTCAGGTTAGTTCAGGACAAAAGAACGTAGGGAACGCCTACGCGCAATAATACCCCCGCTAACTTCCGTGCGACACGAAGACAAGCACTACCTTGAAACGATTGAGAGGGTGTAGTTACTTTTCGTCTAAACTTATAACGTAATCGACGGAATTTGGAATATTTAATGACTATTTGATACATTGATTGGTTTAGTTACATCAAATAGTCGAAACACAAAAAAAATTAGTTTTTGTTGGCCGTTGAGCGTAAAGAAAGTTGATATTTTTGTTACAAAATTAACATTTATTCTAATAAAAATACTAGTGAAACGCAACGGTAATTTTTAAGTAAATAAGCTAATAAACTACTTTGGAATTAAAAATCAGTCTCAAAAATATACTTTTATTATGGTAAAAAATAAAAGTAACCCGTTCAGTAATTGTAAATAAATAAACAAATAATTAAGTTCAATTTAAATCAACAAAAACACCTAAAAGTCTACAAGAGGTGTTCAAATAGGCCTCCACTTTGAGCGAGACAATAACCCAGTCTATTGTAAAATACGGTTCGCGTATTTGCCAAAACTTCAGGGGTTAGCCCTTTCTATCATGTCCTCACAAAACACCATAAGTGTTTCCTGGTCTTTCGGAAAAATTTCTTCAGTTATTCGCAATTTGTAACAGCCATATTTGATCCGCTTAAAAATATTTCGAACTGTTCGAGCGTTCTTATCAAGTCCTTCGACAATTACGGTACTATTGCAAGGAAAATTAATTTCTACTAAACTACAAACGTCAGTATCCCGATTTGCTCGTTCTTCAGTAATTTGAGGAACCGGTTGCTCCTCATTGTTATCAGTGTATTTTTTACAAATTTCTAAATTCTAAATTTTCAAGGAACAGGATGATTTTCGCACATAAATGCAAATCTGCCGATTATTTACCAGAATAGTAACACTTAAATCTACTCTTTTTGTGCTGTGGAATAAACTACCATTGTAACAAAAAAATTTGGCGCGAAACTCAGTACTTACGCTTCGACGGCCTAAATGAAAGCAAATAACTTGGAATCCTCTTGTTGTGCTAGGGCGTGGCGTATGCTGCCACCCGCTCTCACCGCGCCAGCATTGTATTACCCCTCACCTAGGGCCAAACTGGTAATGTACACGTATGTCGATGCTTACGACTGTCTCATTCTGATTTGATGAATAATATAGTATTTTCTTTATCTTACTTAAGAAACGTCCAGGTTCCGGTTTCGATTTTCCAGACCTGTATACTCAAGTACCACTGAAGATATTTATAGTCGAAATGTGTGATTATTAAATAAAATATAGACTTCGAAAATCCCAATTATGCCTTCAGTATAATAGGTATCGTTATCTTAGTCAACTGTGGTCTGGGTATTCCCTTAGCAATTCTGTAATATTAATTTACGTATGCCCAGTTAAAAGTGTAATATGTGGCAAAATATATTCAAAATGTTCAGCTATGAAACCATGCTGACTGGTACTTTAACAACTGAGTGAATATATATATATATATATATATATATATATATATATATATATATATATATATATATATATATATATATATATATATATATATACATATATATATATATATATATATATATATATATATATATATATATACAGGCGCGGATCCAAGGAGGGGGCGGTGGGGGCGATCGCCCCCCCCCCCCCCAAGAGCTTTGAGTTCAGGAAAATAGACCCGATTTTGCCACCTATGCTATAGTTTATTCAAGAACTAGACAGAGTAATAAATCACTTTTTATCATTTTTTTTTCCTTCGCAAACTACCTTTGTTCTTTAGTCCGATTTCTTTGGCAAAATCTGTTAGACACATATATTATTCATAGAAATGGGTTAGAAATTTTAGAATCAAAAATCTCGGTCTATAATAATCGACTATTTGGTTGGATAACAATGGATATTTGGATGTGTGAAGTGTTAAAAAGGATTTTAATCCTTGTCATAGGTCGGAAAGAGGTTTATTTTATCACTAAGTATTTATGCCATAGAATATTATTTCGGTTATAAACCTGAAATAAAAAGTTTTTATAATTTTATTTAATTTTTTATGATTTCTTAATAATTTACATACATTACAAAACATAGAAAATTTTGACATATTTTACACAAATCACAACTGTATTTTAATTATTTTAATTGTGGCATAGAAATCGTTTTAGGCACATTCCGACTAAAATATAGCCTTTTTCTCTCAAAAAATTCTAAGTTATAATTTAAATACTTACAAAATACCCATTGTCAAAAATACAAGAAATTAAACATATATATAAAAAAAATAAATTCGTCCATATAATATTAAAAATTTTTTGGGGCTATCGGTCATTTTATTACCGATTAAAAACATTTTTAGGATATTTGACGGTTCAGTGTACTTATTTCTGAAACCATCTGCAGAACTAAAATTAAACACTAAAAAGGAATTGAAATGTAATTTATTGTTATAAGTTACAGAAAATTTAAATAATAAATTGTATTTAAGCTGGTAAACATTACGTATCTAATTCGTAATCAAAGTCAGTGAACCTATCTTCGCTCAAATTAATTATAATTGGATCTTCTATCTCACCGATCATGAGATCGAGTTTTCACATTTTCTTTTATGCTTTTATTATATGGATTGTTCCCAATTTTCTGCACTAACTTTATTCAAAAAATCTTTCAAAAGTTCAGTTAAATTACTAATTTTGTAAGTTATAATATTTCTAGCTAGTCTACCTTATACTTGAGAGAGATATTTCCTTCTCCAACGGACATATTCCAGACGATCTTTAAGAAAAGATTTCCTATCTGCTTTTTTCCAGCAAAAATTAAGTTCTTTTAGCAATTTCCAGAGCTTAGTTCTTTTAATTTCAGGTAAATCCCGATCTTCATTGATTTTACTTAGAATTTTGTCGACGGTTGGGATCAGCTTCTCATAATTAAATTTATATACAACTTCTTTTATTGCAGTTTACATCTCTTCTTCCAACGAGGTTTTTTGTCTGTCCTTGATCGAATGTGGCTTGGGAGTATTAACAATTCCAATCGCTTTTTTTCCTTCAGTATTGGGCACATAGTAGATTTTCCAACTCCTGTCATGCTGGGACACAACTCAACAGAGTTTTTAACATCATTAAACATTCATCGTAATAAGTTTTTCATTGAGGAAAAAATGCCCTGGTTTTAACAATTTTGGAATTTTGGAAGCTATATCTTTTGGGTATCTCACTAATCTCAAATAATATGTAAAAACAAGCACAGGCAAGATAAATTACTAAGGACACACTGTAAGGTGTACTTTGCTCACTGACAGAAATTAAATTGAACTACCAGAAATTTTATTGTAGCAGTAAATTTATAAAAGTTTATAATGTTTAAATATAATTAAATATAATTAGATTACGGCAGTTACCTGCGGCACTGGAGCAGGTACGTTGGAGGTTTCCATAACAGTTTTATTACTCTCTCTAGTTCTTGAATAGAGTATAGGAATGTGTATGCTGCTGGCACTCCCGTTGACAACTTGTTTTTCTTGCGATTACCCCCCCCTCAAAAGAGCTTTGAATTCAGGAAAATAGACCCGATTCTGCCTCTTATACTAGGAATATGTATGCTGCTCGCATCCTCCCACCCTGTCGGCAACTTGTTTTTTCTTGTGATCGCCCCCCCCCTCTCCAACAGCTTCAAATTCCTGAAAAATTGACCCGACCCTGCCTTTTACACTAGAAATGGGCATGTTGCTGGTGTCTCCCCCCCCCCCCCCGTCGACAACTTGCTTTCGCTTGCCATACTGCACTTTTGTGATATCACCGCCCCCCCCCCCAAGGAGAGAGGCCGGATCCGCCCCTGTATATATATATATATATATATATATATATGTATATACAGGGGCGGATCCAGCCTCTCTCTTTGGGGGGGGGGGGGGGCCACAAAAGTACAGTATGGCAAGAAAAACAAGTTGTCGACGGGGGGGTGCAAACAGCATACTCATTCCTAATATAAAAGGCAGAATGTGTTCTATTTTCCTGAACTCAAAGCTTTTGGGAGGGGGGGGGGGCGATCGCAAGCATACAGACTCCTATACTCTATTTAAGAACTAGAGAGAGTAATAAAACTGTTACCGAAACCTCTAACGTACCTGCTCCAGTGCCGCAGGTAACTGAGAACTGCCGTAAATCTAATTATATTTCATTATATTTAAATATATTTTATAAAGTTACTGCAACATAGAATTTCTGATAGTTTAATTTAATTTCTGTCAGTGAGCAAAGTACAACTTACAGTTTTTTCTTAGTGATTTATCTTGTTTGCGCTTGTTTTTATATATTATTTAAGATTAGTGAGATACTCAAAAGATACCGCTTTCACCTCTATATTTATTCCAAAATCGTTAAACCAGGTCATTTTTTCTTCAACGAAAAACTTATTACGATGAATGTTTGTGATGCTTTAAGATATCAATATCTAGATAATAATGTTAAAAGCTCTATTGAAATATGTTCCAACATGACAGGAGTTGTAAAATCTACTATGTACCGAATACTGAAGGAGAAAAAACGACTGGAATTGTTAGTACTCCCAAGCCACATTCGATCACAGGCAAACGAAAGACCTCGTTGGAAGAAGAGATGAAAACTGCAATTAAAGGAGTTGTATATACATTTTATTATGAGAAGCAGATCGCAACCATCTACAAAATTCTAAATAAAAATCATTGAAGATCGCGATTTACCTGAAATTAAAAGAACTGATCTCTGGAAATTGCTCAGAGAACTTAATTTTTGCTGGGAAAAACCAGATAGAAAATCTGTTCTTATAAATCGTCTATCTCTCTCAAGTTGCTGGAAATAACACAATTAATAAAATTAGTAATTTAACTAAACCTTTGAAAGATTTTTTGAATAAAGTTACTGCGGGAAATTGGGAAAAATCCATATAATAAAAGAATAAAACAAAATGTGAGAACTCGATCTCATAATCGGTGAAATAGAGGAACCAATTATAATTAATTTTAACGAAGATAGTTTCACTGACTTTGATTAGGAATTAGATACGTAATGTTTACTAGTGTAAACACAATTTACTATTTAAATTTTTGTTTTTGTTGTATTTTATTGTTTAATGTTGTTTATATGTTTTTTTTATTTTTTTATATATTTTTATTTTAGTGTGTCCCACTCTTTCATTTTATATATATTTAATTCTAATTAGCCGTAAGTTTTTTATTACTTTATTATTGTGTTTGTGTCTTTTTCTTAAGCGTGTAGAATTAACATGTTTATCTTATTTTTTTGGGGCTATCGTATTTCCATATATAAAAGTAAATTAAATTAAGATATCAGTACAATAGAAATAAAAATAAGTAGGTATAATTTTAATTACAACAAAAAAAAAAGTAATTACATTTGAATCCCTTTTTAGTGTTTAATTGTAATTCTGCAGATGGTTTAAGAAATAAATAAACTGAAACGTCAAATACACTAAAAACGTTTTTAATTAATAATAAAATGACCGATAGCCGCAAAAATAGTTTATTATATGGACGAATTTATTTTTTTATATATGTTTAACTTTTTGTATTTTTGACAATGGATATTTTGTAAGTATTTAAATTATAACTTAGAATTTTTTGAGAGAATAATCCTACGTTTTAGTCTATTATTATAGACCGGTATTTTTGATTATAAAATTTCTAACCCATTCCTATGAAAAATATATGTGTCTAACAAATTTTGCTAAAAACACCGGACTAAAGAACACAGGTAGTTTGCGAAGAGAAAAAGGGTAAAAAATGATTTATTACTCTCTCTAGTTCTTGAATAAACTATAGTATAAGAAGAAAAATCGGGTCCATTTTCCTAAACTCAAAGCTCTTGGGGGGGGGCGATCGCCCCCCCACCCACCCCCACCTTGGATCCGCGCCTGATTATATATATATATATATATATATATATATATATATATATATATATATATATATATATTACACCATACAGTGAGCTTTGAAAATGGTGAATGAGATTTCACCGAACCGTCAGCTGCTGAGAGTTACTTAGCACATACACGGGATGCCCGAAAGCCTTCGATTAAACATCACACTCGTGAGAATATTCGACATAATATATATATATATATATATATATATATATATATATATATATATATACATATATGTCAATGCCAATAGGTAAGTGTTCATATATTAAAGTCAGAAAATCTAAAAAAGTTATTTATTTAATATTATATAGATATTAACAAAAATAATTACATAAAACATATTTGTTAATGCTGAACATAAATAAGCAGTAAAAATAATCGGCCTAAAAATCTATCCATAATATAAGTATATGTACATATATATATATATATATATATATATATATATATATATATATATATATATATATATATATATATATATATATATATATATATATATATATATATAA